>JAWDJE010000017.1:11682500-12307500 GCA_035047345.1 Bradypodion ventrale | reverse complement strand
GGTAATCTCAGAACAGGATCCATCTATCTCTGCATAATCAACTTCATTGGGTTTTTGGGAGGAGAACCATGCCCATTCAGTGGGATCCAAGAATGAGCAACAAATATGAGAAACAGTTGGTGTCCTTCACATGAGTCCTTTTCTTTTGCCGCTCCCAACCAGGAATGACATTGCGCTGATAAAACTGGCCAGTCCTGTCACCCTGAGTGACAAAATCCAGGCGGCTTGCCTCCCAAAGGCAAAAAGCATCCTACCTGGAAACACTGCTTGCTACGTCACAGGATGGGGCCGGCTGATCAGTACGTATGTTTTCATAGATGTCTTTCATTCTACACGCAGGGGCGAATGGCGAAGGGGATTTACTTCTGGCATCAGTTTCATAACTACCATGGTTCTCAAGGGACCCTGAGATCTGTAATGTTCTCAACCTTTTCCAGCTATGGGCCGGGCCACGTTCCCTCAGACAGCTGAGCGGGCCGGGCTGATCCCCTGCCACAAACGCTGCCATAAAACACATGCGTGGCTTGTTGTAAATGCGTTTACATCAGCTGTAAATGCAGATGTGGCTATTTCTGCCGCTTCTGATGCTTCTGGTGGTGATGGTTGGAGCATGGGTGGTGGACCACATGAAATTGCACCGTGGGCCAGATCGGGCCTGTGGGCCATAGGTTTGGAACCATGGCAGTTAAAGTGATAAGTGACTTAATCTGTGGCTGATCTTCTGAAGTTCTTTGGTCTGGTCAGCATTTGTGTTTAGCTTCTGTGACACAACGAAACCTCTTCACTACAGTAAGGCGCGCATTGAAGGAGGAAGCGGAAGCAGAAATAATACCAACAGTTAAAAGCATATCTGTGTTATTCTGTAAATGAGGGGAAATATCTGAATAAAACAATGTCTTCTTCTTCTTCTTCTTCATTGCTCCAGTCAATTGACTGTGGCAAAGTACAAGATCTTCTTTTATTCTATCAGGTGTCGAGGGAGATGCAAACTTCTTGCTCTGGCACTTCTAGCGGCCTCCACCCATGTTATTTGGCGTTCTTATAACATTTCTCTGATGTTATCTCTCCACCTTCCTCTGTGTCTTCCTCGTGGTCTTTGTCCTTCTCCTCTTTCCACATATGCCTTATATCAGGGATTCTCAACCTGCGGCCCATGGGCCAGATGTGGCCCATGGCACCATTTCATGTGCCCCCCACCGCCTTCACACCAGGAAGTTCCATGTGGTGGAGTAAGGGCAAAATAGCGCTCCACCCCCCAAAGCTGTCTGAGAGAGCGTGATCCGGCCCCTGGCTTTAGAAGGTTGAGAACCCCTGCCTTATATGATATGGAATTCCAAGACATTCTTTCCAGATAGGCAAACCACTTTATTTATTGGTTGTCTCTGTATTTTTTAATTATGGTTTATAAAACACCTTGAAATCTTGCCTCACTATGGATGGCTTCCTGTCTGAGCATCTGCTTGGCCTCTTCCAGCCAACGGCCCAAGCCCGGATGTACTGCAACAGGGACGGCTACTCGTGGTGGATTACGCCACTTGCTCCACATCTAGCTGGTGGGGCAGCACCGTCAAAACTAGCATGGTCTGTGCCGGTGGCGATGGCACGATTTCCAGCTGCAATGTGAGTACCTGGTGGTGCAAAAAGCGTTTGCAGGATTCAGGGCCCTGATTTTCTCAAGTCTCAGGGAATTGCTGCACTTCTTTGGACCACTTTATGTGACTCTCAGGTAAAGCAAGACCAGAGGAGGTGGTCATTTGATGCTTAAGTGTGAGGTGGGTTCACAGTCTACGTCAGTGATGGCAAACCTTGGCATTCCAGGTGTTCTTGGCGTAGGTGCAATAAACCCATTCATGTGGATTCACAGAGATGTGGGCTTCTGGGAATTGAAGTCCAAGAACACACTCAGTAAACCTATTTGTGTGGATTCACAGAGACTTGGGCTTCTGGGAATTGAAGTCCAAGAACACCTGGAGAGCCAAGTTTGCAGACCCCTGGAAGAGCCAATACCAGTGATGGCGAACCTTAGCACTCAGGTAGTCCTTGGACGTCAATTCCCAGAAGCCCGGGTGTACTGATTTGGGCTTCTGGGAATTGAAGTCCAAGAACACCTGGAGTGCCAAGGTTCGCCATCACGGCTGTAGTGAAAATAACAGTTTCTCCAAGCTCTGTGTGTCTGTTACCTTGTCTCATGTTGGGGTTTGGGCATTGAAAGTGGAGCAATTAGGGTTGGATGGTTCGCAAGTTCCCCTCCGGCTTAGCATGCATCTCAGCTTAAAATATTTTCTCAGACCAAATGTTTGAGGTAAAAGCAAAAAATAAAAATATTCCTCACTCAAAAAAATCTGAACAAGTTAGTTTCAGGTTTGTTAGATCTAGATTAGTTACAATGGAAAAAGAGGAAGAGGGCTTTCTCCCAATACAGCCGTGTGGCTTGAAGAATGACAGAGTGGGTTCAAAATGGCAGCATTGCCCTCAAGAACAAAAGGCCAACAGTTCCCAACAAGCAGGAGAGGGGATAAGATTTAGGGCAGGGGTTCTCAACCTTTTCGAGCTGTGGCCCAGACCACGTCCCCTCAGAGAGCTGGGCGGGCCAGACTGGTGGTCCCCCTTGCCATAAACACTGTCCTAAAAATGCATCCATGGCTGTCATAAGCATGTTTGCGACAGCCGCAGGCGCATTTATGGCTGTCATAAATGCATCCATGTGCATTTCCGGTGGCGGCGGCAACGTGGGCCACACGAAATGGTGCCATGGTCCAGGGCTGGCCCACAGGCCGTAGTTTGAGAACCCCTGATTTAGGCAATAAAATTTCAAGAAGGAAGGAAGGCTGACTGGTTAGCAAACAAAACATGCAGGCAAATTAGTCCCAGTAATAGGAGCTCCCTCTTCCCAAGGATTATGTGTTAACCCTTTGCATGCCAAATTGCCATATCCTAAAGTTTTAAAGCTGCCTAAAGCTCTGAATGATGGCTTGATCTGGTGGCCCTGCTTAGCTGGAAGATTCTGGTTTCCCGGGAGGTTATTTCTTTCTGAAACCCTTCCTCGGTCTGCTTGTTTTCCCAGGGTGACTCTGGCGGGCCCCTCAACTGCCAAACCTCAAGTGGGGTGTGGGAGGTGCACGGCATCGTCAGCTTTGGCTCCTCTCTTGGCTGTAATTACTACCGCAAGCCATCCGTTTTCACGCGGGTCTCTGCTTTCGATGACTGGATCGCTGAGGTAAGCGTCATGCGTGCTACAGTGGGTCAACGCACAGTACAGGGCAGTTCACAAGGGCAAATGGGGCACGACCCACCATTTCCAGGAAGGATGGCAAAGGCACACCTTTTGCCGCCACCCCCCTCCTCCAAGGACCAAATGTGTCCATGGGAATGCCTAACGAACCAATAGAAGAGAAGGTCCAGTATATCTTGCAGAGTTCCACCAGTATAATGGGAGCAATTTAATTTAATTTAATTTAATTTAATTTAATTTAATTTAATTTAATTTAATTTAATATCATTGGCAGCACTAGAAAAAGACTCCCTCCTTTGATTTTGAGTTGTGCATGACTTACGTACAATGATGATGATGATGATGATTATCATCCTGCCCTCCTGGCGCGAGCACCACCCAGAGTGGCTAACAAAATTAGAAGAGGAAGATCTTTACTGCAAAAGAAAGCTTTCTCAACAATACAAAATACAATAAATAGGGGACATGCAATGAAAAATGAAAAATAAATAAATGCAGTACTGTATACAGATATACATGAAAATACGGTAAGGCAAAATGACGATAAAGTAGTATAACAATACAATTCAAAATATATCCCCCCACAAGGAAATACAAAAATACAATACGGAAATTCCTTACAAAAATACCTTTCAAGAATGCTTTTCAATACAAAAGTTCATCACATGGCGGAGCCTGGCTCGACGCCTCTAACGAAAACCCCGGGGCTCAAATGTCCTTAAAGGCACCTGCCTCCCATCCCCAAGCCAATGGCATGGGCCCAGGGTCCCGGCGGTGGCGGTATGGCTTCGGCGTCTTCTTATGCCCCATGAGCAGGCAAGGATCCAAGGGTGCGGAGAAGGTGCTGGACTCACCTGCCTCCCTTCCCCGAGCTGATGGCTATCGAAAACTTCATAATAAACTGTGATTTGTAGATCACTGTGATTAGCAGTCAGCACTGGCTCTTCGGCTTTGAAACAGATGAGCACTGAACCCTAGAGTCAGATACGACTGGCTTTCGAGCAAGGGAAACCTTTACTAGTAGAAATTGGTCCCTGTTGGTGTTTAGTCCTGCCTTCCACATATCTGTGGAAATGTCCAGACAGTACTGGCTCTTTACTAATTACCATAGCAGAGATGAGCACTGAACCCTAGAGTCAGATACAACTGGCTTTCGAACAAGGGTGACATTGCCCTTTACTAATGGAGAAATCAAGCCAAGGTGATGAGATAAAACACAACAACAACAATACTCCAACTAGAGTTGTCCACGTGATCTAATTGAGAAGTCTGGTAAAATCCATGTTAATGTAGATCCCATAGTTTCAGTGGGTCTACTCTAGAATGGGACCAACAGTCAGAATGGAGCCTAGATGCCCTGGTAGTGGCTTGAGGTAAGACTTCACCTTTTCTTCCCCTTTGAGTTTACCCATTGTCTTTTTTTTTTTTTTTTTGGTAGGTGATGGCATCAAATTAACCCAAGGAACGGTGGGCCAGGCTCACAATGTGCCAGGAACGACATCTGAGGATGGGAACCACTTGTGAAATAAAACAAATATTAAATATTAAAATAAAGCAGAATTGGGGTTTGTGTCTGTAAAAAGAGATGCTTTCACATCTATAAGTTCATCATTTTCTCACGTCCACCCAAGGAAGTGACACGGTAATAATCATGAGCTGTGCAAGAATGCGGACTTTTGTTGGCAGGGTGATGTCTCTACTTTTTATGACGCTGCCTAGGTTTCCCATAGCTATGATTGTTGTGTTAATGCAGAGACTGGGTGGGTGGTAGTCGTGGGCCGACATCGAGTCCAACCTCCTGCTCAAGGCAGGAATCCGAATCCAAGCAGATCTGATAGATAGGGTGGTCCAATTCTCTCTCGAATGCTCCCAGTGTTGGAGCGCTCGCCACCTTTCGAGGCAGCGGGTTCCGCCGTCGTACTGCTCTAACAGTTAAGGAGTTCTTCCTAATATCCAGCCTTTTAGGTGCACATCCCATCGCCATGCTCCCACAGATGGGGCTGGTGGAAGATACCAGCCAGGAAATCCAGAGAGCCACAAGTGGCCAATCCCAACCTATGGGCTTCCGAGCCCATGTATAAATAAGCAAGAAGCAAGACAGACAGAATGGGAATAGAGCAAAATTTAATTGTACAAAATGATACGAAAGCTATGTTCTACCCCAAGGGTTCCCAAAATTTTCGCGCCATGGGCCTGACCATGCCCTCCGGACAGCTGGGCAGGCCGGTCATGTGGTTCTTCCTGCCGTTACACGTGGCCACCCATGTGCTACCCCATCCCACCTGGGCTTTTAACAAGATACAAGATTGTTTTGTCTTCATTTCGGAGCCTGTTTTATAATGTAAAACTGGGCTGGTTCTATAGCAGTTCTGGGGGTGCGCAAACGCTCTTGCGTTGCCACGATTTCCAGAAATTTAACTGGATCAACACTGATTTAAGCCAGAAGCACCAATTAGGGCCCAGGAGGAAGAGTCACAAAGAAGTCCAAGTTCACTGTAGAATGGATGGATTTAAAAATACAGAGGAATATCACCCAATTCTTCCTCCTTACATTAGATCAGGGGTTCCTACACTTTTCCCGCTGCGGGCCGATCATGTGGTTGAGTGGGCCAGTCATGTAGTTCCTCCTGCCACATGAAATGGCTAGGTCTGGCCTGTGGGCCATAGTTTGGCCACTCCGGCGTTAATGTTGCTCACATTAATTTAATTTAATTTAATGTTGCTCATGGCAACTGAGCTTCCAGGTGTTCATTTTGTGACTGATGCCCCCTTCTAAAGTAGGAACGGTTTGAATGGGAAGAAAAATGGTATTTTTCACAGTATGCAAGTCTAAGCCTTTCCCCCAAAGTAAATCAAGTCCTTCAGGCACAGTAGATGGCTGGAGATTTGGTTTCCGAAAGGGTTCCCCCCCCCCCCTTGAAATTGCTGCTCCATCTTCTTTAAACCATGAAGAAGAATCTCTTGCGCAGGAAGTTAAAGCAGCCGGGCATTTGCTTGAATGTTTCTTTTGCAGAAACAGTGTTCGCCACCTGAAGGAGAAGAAGGACCATTTCTACACACAGACACATCTAGCGATAGCCATTACACTTCTATATGGCTCCATAGTGTGTTAGTGCACTCGCTGGACGGTTCACATGCTAATTAGCATTTTGCCCCCCCCTCCTCCCCACATCTCATTTTACCAACCTAGGAAGGATGGAAGGCTGAGTCGACCTTGAGCCTTGGTCAGGATCGAACTCACAACCTTTGGGCTGCAGGACAGCAGTTGAAACCCTGCACCACCAAGGCTCTGTAAGGACAGGTTGCTTACCTATAACCAGGGCTGCCATCAGGTCAGTACTACCAGTACTGCCGTATAGGGCCTGGAGCTGACAGGGGCCCTGCCGCTGCCGGCCATAGTATGTGTGTGTGTGTGTGTGTGTGTGTGTGTGTGTGTGTGTGTGTGTGAATCCGCACAAATTTACTGCGCAATAAACAACCTGAGTTTTTGATGATCGGCACTGAATAGGGTCAGACGGTGGCTCAAGTGGTTAAGATGCTGAACTTGATGACTGGAAGGGCAGCAGTTCAAGCCCCGAGTGCTGCATGAAGGAATACGCTCCCGTTTCTGTCCCAGTTCCTGCCATCCTAGCAGTTCGAAAGCAAGAAATTGCAAGTAGATAAACAGATACCACTTCAGTGGGAAGTTAAACATCGTTCCATGCACTCTGATGTCTAGGCATGCCTGCCACATGTCCATGGAAACGTCTGCAGACGCAGACAGCACTGGTCCCTTGCCTGTAAACAGAGATGAGCACTGAACCCTAGAGTCGGATACGACTGGCTTTTGAGCATGGTCAGCCTTTACCAGACCACCCTACAAGTTTTTCATCTCTCCACTTCCTTGGGAATGTCTACGTCCTGAGATTATGGCCCACGTAAGGTCACCAAGAGTGCAAATTCTGGTCAAAGATGCAGAATTTACCCTCAACAGCATATCGAGCAGATCTTCAGAACGTGCGTACTCCTCCAACACCTGATCCAACGTCTTGACGTAGAAAGTGCCAGTCAACTTATGTCTCCAGGACACAAAACCTTAGAAAAGAAGCGGAAGAAAGCCAATAAGTCACTTGTGATTGAGGTGGATCCTGAAGAACATGAAGAAGCAAAGCATTAAGTCACATCCCTCCGCTTCAAAAGACAGTCCATTTTAATTCCACTCCTATGCACTTTCTGAAGCATCTTTCGAGTTCTTACGGATGTGAAGATAATGGACGTGTGTGATACCTGATAATTTCGTCTGTCTAAGCCAGGGGTTCCCAACCTTTTTCGCCGTGGGCCTGACCATGCCCCTGGACAGCTGAGTGGGCCGGAACACACTCCCGGAAATGGAAGCATTTACAGCTGATGTAAACGTGCCAACTTCCGTGTTTGTGACAGTTTGCACATGTGTGGACGTGATTTATGGATGATGTAAATGCGTCCGCAACCACTTCCTGGTGCAGCAAAGTAGATGGCGGGCCACATTAAATGGTGCCAAGGTACGGGCCATAGGTTGGGAACACCTGGTCTAAGCAAATGATGGCCAGCATCATACCCAAAATAAGAATCTATGCTACTGAATCCTATGCTGCTAATTCTGTCAGATTTCTTAAATAAAAAATAAAATAAAAGGTGACGTAAAATTATTTATCCTTCAAATGCAATATATGAGGCTTTGTTTGAGGTTTGTATCACTGTGTTATAGGGGCTGTGGTGGCTCAGTGGTTAAGAAGCTCGCCTTGTTAGCGAGAAGGCCAGCAAGTCGGCAGTTGGAGGCCCGGGTACTGCATGACGGTTTGAGCGCCCGTCTCTGTCCCAGCTCCTGCCAGCCTAGCAGTTCAAAAACAAGAAATTGCAAGTCATTAAAAAGGGACCTCTTTGGTGGGGAAAAAGATCTTGGGGACATGAAACGAGCCTCATTCGGGCGTCCCCTGGTCAGAGTTTCTCCAACAAAAAATCATTTCAACCCAGAATAATTTCTGACATGAAATTATTATTGTCACTATCTTTGAAATCAAAGGCTAGAACAATGCTATTTAATAAGGCGGCTACAAAAAAAAAAGAAATAGGATAATTGGGGGCGGGGGCTTGACAGCCCACACTGGCAAGCGATAGCCAGGCTAGCAGAGCTTTCACTGGGACTAAGTGGGCCAAGCACTATGAAGCGATAAAGAATGGCGACTTACGTCATCCCCCCCACAGTATAAATATAGGGCTCCTCATAGCTTTAAATCAGCACAGGCTACTAGCCTCACTCAAAAACATCAAACAGGTCATCGTAAGAAAACAAAAGCCACACAGGGTAACTATAATTACACTCACTAACAATTCAGTTCCTTTTGTTTGATCTGGTATTAGAAAGATCGGCCAACAAAGTTGCCGCCTGACTGCATTCACAATCTTCGTGGAGGCTCTTTCTTTCGTCAAGGAAAGAGCTCCCCGGACAAGGAATAACATGAAAGGAGGAGATGGCTGAGAAACTCACCCCCCCCCCCGCCCAAACGACACTTGGAGGCTGAGGGTTGGAGTCCCTAAATGCAAGACCAACATGCTCAAGTGGGGGCAGCTGATGGACAACATCACGCTTTACGAATGCCGAGAGATACAGAATCCATTGGCTCATTTACTGGTCTGGCAATTACTGCCAGAAACTTGCACTGATGAGGTTTGGCCAACGACAAACCCAAGAAAGTGGCTTCAGTTTGGCATTCCAGGGTTTGATCAGGACCCAAAAGAAGAAGAAGAACAAGGCTTATTAGTAATTTGCTATGAATTTCTGTTCCTAAGGATAAGCATGTTTCACCAAGGACACTTCCATCTGCAGGAGCTGGAAAAGGAAAAAAAAAATCAAACCTATCTGCAGGAGCTCACCTGGATATGTTGAATAAGACACCAGGATATCGCTGGGCGTGGGCAAACTTGCAACTGCGTCGGGTTGATCCAAGTCTCCCCCCTGCGCGCGAAAGGGGGTGGCATCCGATTCAGTTGCGCTTTCATGCACTTGATGGCCAGGAGATTCAGAATCCACTTGAAACCCATGGTCTTTTCCCTCTAGAAAAAAAGAAGCAAATATGCCTGTGCATCATGTGCCTGCTGGGTGGAACAGTGGTTAAACTACTGTACTGCAACCAAAAGGTTGTGAGTTTCATCCTGGCCAGGACTCCAGGTTGACTCTGCTTCCATCCTTCTGAGGTCGATAAATTAGGACACAGCATGTTGGGGGCGAAATGCTAATTAACTTGTGAACTGACCAGAGAGTGCACTGAGCACTATGAGATGGTAAGGTAAAGGTCACCCTTCCTCAAAAGCCAGCCGTGTCCGACTCTAGGGTTCGGTGCTCATCACCATTTGTAGCCAAAGATCCAGCACTGTAGGAGTCTGCAGACGATTCCGTGGTGATGTGGCTGGCATGACCAGACACTGAGCTGCATGGAACACTGTTACCTTTCCCACTGAAGTGGTACCTATTTATCTATAGCAGAACCTTGGTTTATGAACGGTTTTGTTAACGTAATATTGTTTGCGAGAGGAAATCCAGAGGAAATAGTGGCTAGGTTGATGGATTCCCCCCCCCCCCCCAGTACAATGCTCATGTAGGGTTTTCAGACAGCTCTGAACACCTTTCCAATGCTTCCCACAGTGGCAGGAGGGATTTCAGAGGGTTTCCAATCTGTTTTTGGAGTTTTTTTGTCTCTGTTAGTCGGGGAATAGTTCTGCAATTAACAGAGCTGGCCACTAAAGGGAAATGCGCTGAGTATGCACTGAAATGCATTGAAGGGGTGGTGCCACGGGTGGATTCAGCCCACAGGCCTTAGGTTGGGAACCTCTGTTCTAACTCTTGGTTATCTTAACCTATAAATCCAAGGGTTAACCGTTGGAACTGGCTATAGGTTGCTATGCCTCGCCCTACTTGCCTGCACTCACCCTTCGTGCACACGGCCGATCTGGGTACGCAGGTCAACGAAGGATTGAGAAAAACCGGCAGTGGGGCAACAGCCCCACAAATGCGAAGAAAGGGAAACAACTTCACTTCCCAACATTCCTTGTGCCGCGCCGCGCCAGAGCCAATCAGGCTGAGAGGCTCTCGCACGGCGCAGCGTTCGGAAACGTGCCGCAGCCAATCAAAAGAAAAGCATTTTAAAAAAACGTAGCACAAACACAAAGCACCAACCCATTACTACAAGTCCCAGCGTCCTGCGCGCCATGAGCGCGCAGAACGCTGAGGAAACCGGCGCCCGAAAAATTAAAAAGAAAAACAACTCACAGCCAAGCAAACACCAGCTGGCTTTCTTTCCCTCACCCGCGGCGCCTGAAGGTCCCGACTGGAGTTTCCCCTTTAATATCAGTGGGTGGGGGGGGGGGTTGCGATCCCCCTCTCCGCTGCCTACCCTAGGGTTGGGAGGTTTGTGGGAACAAAAGGGGTATGTTTCCCAAACCCTTCTGGACTCAGGATACCAGGGAGAGGGGATCGATTCCCACCCCCCTCCTTAAAACAACTCCGTCTTTTCTTCTCTTTAAAAACGGAGTTGTTTTAAGGAGGGGGGGAGGGAATCGATCCGCTCACCCACTGATATTAAAGGGGAAACCCGATCTACTTTCACGTCTCCACACAAAGCAACATAACACACTAAAGCCCCCCTCCCCACCACCTAGCCCACCCTTCCTAACCCCAACAACCATGCCCCCTCCCCACCACCTAGCCCACCCTTCCTAACCCCAACGACCATGCCCCCCTCCCCACCACCTAGCCCACCCTTCCTAACCCCAACAACCATGCCCCCTCCCCACCACCTAGCCCACCCTTCCTAACCCCAACAACCATGCCCCCTCCCCACCACCTAGCCCACCCTTCCTAACCCCAAAAACCATGCCCCCTCCCCACCACCTAGCCCACCCTTCCCAACCCCAACGACCATGCCCCCTCCCCACCACCTAGCTCACCCTTCCTAACCCCAATGAACATGCCCCCCTCCCCACCACCTAGCCCACCCTTCCTAACCCCAACGACCATGCCCCCTCCCCACCATCTAGCCCACCCTTCCTAACCCCAACGACCATGCCCCCCTCCCCACCACCTAGCTCACCCTTCCTAACCCCAACGACCATGCCCCCTCCCCACCACCTAGCCCACCCTTCCTAACCCTAACGACCATGCCCCCTCCCCACCACCTAGCCCACCCTTCCTAACTCAACGACCATGCCCCCTCACCACCACCTAGCCCACCCTTCCTAACCCCCAATGACCACGTAACTTCCCCACCACCAAATAAATAATTTTTAAAAAATTACTAAAAACACTCAAACACATCCAAAAATACACAAAAACAAAAACACCAAAAACAATACGAAGTAAACAAAGACACAATCAAAAAGAAAACAAACAGACAAAAAACACAAACTCCAACCCCCCCTCCCCCCCGCCCACATACACACACACACACACACACACACAAAAGAAAGAAAACAAGCAAACTTACCAAAACAGGTGCTACCTCCACCAGGACTGGAAAAGAAATGAATAAAGAAAGACCCTACTTACCAGAAGAAGCTCCACCCAGAGGCCAGGAGAGAAAAAAAAGTCAAAATACAATAACCCCTACCAGCACCACCTGCTGGCCACAATAGTAAAAACAATTCAAAAACACACAACAGCCCCAAACAAAAGGCCAGAAGAGTAAAAACAAATCAAAAACATAACACAAATTCACAATTTTACACAAAAGGTCACACCAATAAAAACAAGTAAAAAAAATTACACTAAACACACTTTAACACAAATCACAAATATATGTCAATAAAATACAATAGAAACTTTTAAAAATCCTGTGCTGAGTTATAACTCAAATTTAAACTCAAAACATCTAAACACATTTTAAAAACATTGAATGTAAAAAACATTTACTTTTACATTATTAAAATTATTACCTACGGTACAACTAATTAAAAAAATTCAAAAAACTAAAACATTATTCGCTTACATAAAACAATTTGAAAAAATTAAATCATACTTTCTTCTTTTATTAATCCTCAAAAAAACCCAAAAAAGCAGATCACAGTAAATAACAGCCAAGCCAAAAAATTTTTACATAAATAAACATTTAAAAAATTAAAATTACAGACTAAGCAATTTTTTAAAAAAATTAACACAATTTAACCTTCATTTTTAATTAAAACACACGGGGGGGGGGGGGGGGAGCCCGGCAACGCCGGGCAACCCTTGCTAGTATCATTTAAAGAAAATGTATTTATTTATTTGTTCATTCATTCATTCATATTTATATTGCTGCCCACTTGCCATGGCAACTCAGACAATACAATCAATAAAATAATAATAATATAATAATAATCCATCCTTTGGTCACAGGCTGACCCCCCCCCCCCCCAACCTACAGACTCACCTCCTCCGCAAGCTTGAATGAAAAAGAGTTTGGGTTTTCCTCTCAAGCTGGGGCAGTTGCTCCCATCGAAGTAGCTGACGATCTTTTCCACTGCGATGTGTCTTCCATCAGTACCATAGATTCCGCCGGGAAACTGGATGTGGCTGGTCTGGCAGAAGATGAAGGGAAATAAGCAGACCATCACAACAGCCCAGATAAATCCCTGTGAATCATCAGGTGGGGAAGGACCGCTAACATCGCTTTCTGCTCTGGCAGTCCTAAAAAGGAATACTGTACCCAGAAAAAAGGCTTCTCGAAGATTGTGGTATTTTGGGACCACAATCCAGCGTACCCTGATAACGCCAACCTTGTGTTGCCGGTGAATCTATCTCACACTAGGTCAGGCAGAAGCAACTGCAGATTGATCTCACCAAATGGTGCCTTCATTTTGGCAGTTCCTTTCGTCCGACCTAGTGTGAGAAAGATTAGCTAGCACAACAAGGATGCCGTTACCAGGGTGTGCCCGATTGTGGTTCAAAAATACCACAATCTTCGAGGAGGCTCATTCTGTGCACCCCAACTAATATAGTTGAAGCTAAAGACGTCTGACAACATCATTCTAGTCATAAAGCAAGCCAGATATAGGCTGAATAAGAGGAAAGACTAACTGCTAGAGCAGTACGACAGTGGAACCAAGTGCCTTGAGAGGTGGTGAGCACTCTAACACTAGAAGCATTTGAGAGAGAATTGGACAACCATATCTATCAGATCTGCTATGATTTGGATTCCTTCATTGAGCCGGGGTTGGACTCGATGGCGTCACAGGACCCCCTTCTAACTCAGTTATGCTGTGATTCTGTTCTCCCAAAGTGCAGAATACATAATAACGGGCTGAAAATAAAGGACGCCAGATACAGGCTGAATATCAGGAAAAAACTTCTTAATGGCTAGACCAGTACGATAAGGGAACCCACGACCTTGGGAAGCGTTGAGCGCTCCAACACTGGAAGCATTCAGGAGAGAATTGGACAACCATATCTGTCGTATTTGCTTTGATTCGGATTCTTGCCTTGCGCAGGGGGTTGGACTGGATGGCCTAGATCACAGTAGAATAATAATTTCGTGTTGAAAGGGTTTTTGCGGAAGAAACTTGACTCAGGGAATTGCCAAATGAGGCTCCGTTCATGTCCCCAAGAGCTGGGACAGAGGCGGGTGCTCAATCCGTCATGCAGTACCCAGGTCTCAAACTGCTGATTTGCCAGCCTTCCAGCTAACAAGGTGAGCTTCTTAACCACTGAGCCACCGCAGCCCCTTGACACACCAGGTATTCTTGGACTTCTATTCTCAGAAGCCCAAATTATCACACCTGTTGATCAGGGCTTCTGGGAACTGAAGTCAAAGAACATCTGGAGTGCCAAGGCTCACCATCACTGCCCTAGAAGACCCCTTCCAACTAAGTTATTCTATAATTCTATACATTTGCCATTTTATAGATCAGTACTTTAAAATTGCAAAATTGTCTCTTTGGGGAGGGTGTTAAATGAAAATTGGGATCCTGAGGTAGAGATTAAAATGCGAATAGAAAAAGCAAGATCCATCTTCATAAAAATGTGACATTTGTTATGCAGTAGAGATCTAACTCTTGCTATAAAGATCAGAATAGTGGCAAGTTGCTTTATGGAGTCGAAGCTTGGACATTGACTAAAGCATTTGAAAAGAGAATCAAAGCTTTTGAAATGTGGATGTACAGATGGCTGCTAAGGGTATCATGGGTTGGCTATGTGACTTGACGTCAAAGTATTGCACCGGGTGGATTAAGAACAAGAACTCTTTAAGACCATCAAGCAAAGAAAGCTCCAATACTTTGTCCATATCATGAGGAACAACAGAAAGTATAGAATCCTCCAACACGTTATACAAGGAAAGATCCCTGGGAAGAAAGGAGGCCCTGGACGTAGTAGATGGACTTCATGGTTGAAGAACCTAAGAGACTGGTGCAGAAGGTCCTTGGAAGAACTTTTACGAGGAGTTAAGAACAGGAAGACTATCGGTATGATGAGAGCCAATATCCGGAATGGAAATGGCACCTGAAGAAGTACAGAAAAACCCCAGGTTACCACGGAGGTCCGTTCCAACAACCTGAAAAAATGTAAACTGAAACATCCAGAGGGATGCACTGAAAAATAAAAAAAATGGTCCTGAATTGATGGTTGTAAACCAGGAAAAAAAACGTAAAAAATGTGTTAACCAGAAAAGCATTTCCATAAGATTTGCCGTTGTAAACTGCAGCAAAACTTAAACCGAGGCATTTGTAACCCGGGGTTTTACTGTAGTTTTTTTTAAAAAGAAAACTTTGAAGCTATTGAGACAAAATAGCCACCTGAAAATGGCCTCTCCCATCATGCAGATGCAACAAAATGGCCATCCGCCCCCCTTCAGCTATCTCAGGGAGTGTGACCCGGGCCATCCGGCCCATGTAGAGTTGCCATAATTCTGTCCCACAAAACCAGGACAGAAGTATTGAATACTTGACAGAAACGGGCAGGTTATCTACAAAATTGCCTTTTTAAAAACAAACATAATATAATGACAGCTATGAATAGTTTTACATTAAATATATCAATACAGTGGTGCCTCGCTTAAAGAGCATGTTGCATTCCATGGGATTGCTCTTTAAGCGAGTTTGCTCTTTAAGCGAAACACCATTGTAAGTGACCCATTGTGACTTCTCGGGGCGGGGGATTACAAACCCCGATTTAGTTGTTAAGCGAGTCTTTGGTTGGTTTTAGTTGTTAAGTGAGGCGACCATTCGGAGAAAATTCTGCTCTTTGAGAGAGTCAGTCTCTAAACTTTATGTGAAGTTTTACTGTACATAAATGAATTTATTTACAATAGTTAAGATGAAACACATTGGTCGCAATTATCGGGCGGCGGTGTGAGGCGAGGATGTTAAGATTTGGCTCCGAGTATATTCCAACTCCAATGTGGCAGGAAATCGCTCGTTTGCTGGTGAGAGTTCAATTTTATTTTAATGGTGTGTTATAATACACAATGAGTAAGTTTTAAAAATCCGGGACTTTAACGTGATTTTTATTGAACTGGCCGGGACAATTTTCCCAACCTTGAATCCGGGACAATCCTGGTTTTTCGGGACATATGGCAACCCTAGGCCCGCAGCTTGAAAAGGTTGAGAACCCCTGGTTTAGATCCCTGACATTTCCTCCCAAGGGACTCCACAATGGTAGTACATGATGCTCTCACCTGGCAGCCGTGGGAAAGAAGGACCACCAGACAGCAGTCCAAGGCACTGTGATCTCGCCTTGACAAGTTCTGCAACTCCCGGACAATTTCCTAGAGAGAGTTCGAGCAGTTGCACATTAAGGAAGGAAACGTTCATGGAGACAACATCACTCATGACTCTTTTAGGAACCCCAGGTTAGGGACTAAAAAACATGCATTTCCCCACCCTTGACCCTTTAAAAACCAGATCTAGACAAAGCCTTAACTCTACTTATAAGGAATGTCTTGAATCAAACCATAGTTAGTTACCTGCTCCTTAAGGTCTTGCCGGGTTAACACCTCAAAGTGCAAAGACCTGAATCGCTTCTCCAGCTTCTCACAATCCACATCAGAGCCATCACGTCTCTGGAGGTGAGGAGCTTCATTGAAGTTCACATTGTTGATAATGAGGCAGTAGCCGCAAGGGTCACTTTTCAGGACGTAAGCCTATCAGGCAAAGAACCCAAGAAAGGTTAAATAAGCTACTCATGGCCTCCATGGAGAACATTTCCATTCTGGCTCCAACCTCTAGAGAAATGGTGTCGAACCTATGGCACATGTGCCAGAGGGAGCACTCAGAACCCTCTCTGCGGGCATGCGCACCATTACCTGAGCACAGAGTTCAGCCCGCCCCTCTGCCCAGCAGCCCAATGGGAGCATTTCCTCCCTCCCTCCAGCACAGAGTTCGCCCCGCCCCTCTGCCCAGCAGCCCAATGGGAACACTTCCTCCCTCCCCACAGCACAGAGTTAGCACCGCCCCTCCGCAGCATGGATGGCACCCTGTTGAATTTGGGCACTTGGTCTCTCAGAGGTTCGCCATCACTGCCCTAGAGTCTTTTACTGGGCTTGCTGGTGAAACTTTGAGACTAGATTGCTTTTAACACACACCCCTTTCCCTGACAGAAATTTGCTCTGCTAAATAACCGATTGAGTTCATCTTTCAAATAAATTGAAGAAGCCCTGTTTTGCTTCCGCTTCCGGTGGGAGGAACCACGTGACCGGCCCATGGCCCGAAAGGTATGGGCACCCCTGCTTCAATCCCATATTAAAACTAAAGAAGCCATATAGAAAAGGGAGACAAACAAACCGTTTCAGAATTCCTCCTGGGTCTCTCTATAGAACCTAGAGAACAAGACAGAAGTTAATACCTGTGTGTTTCTATTTGTGCTACACAGTCCCAGAACCACAGCACGGGGATAGATCCAAAGATCCCAAAAGCTGGACCTTAAGGAAGGCTGAGCACAGAAGAATAGACGCCTTTGAACTCTGTGGTGCTGGAGGAGGCTCTTGAAAGTCCCCTGGACTGCAAGGAGATCGAATCAGTCCGTCCTAAAGGAAATCAACCCCGACTACTCCTTGGAGGGACACATGCTGAAGTTGAAACTCAAGTACTTTGGCTGCCAAATGAGAAGAGAGGACTCACTTGAGAAGGCCTTGATGCTGGGAAAGATCGAGGGCAAAAGGAGAAGGGGATGGAAGAGGATGAGGTGGCTAGATGGCATCGTTGACAAAATGGCTATAAAGCCGAATGGGCTGTGGAAGATGGTGGAGGATAGAGGAGCTTGGCATGCGACAGTCCATGGGGTTGCAAAGGGTCGGACGCAATTGTGCGACTGACTGAACAACAGCAACCAATACATTAGGCTGAGTGTTTGTCATTATGTCCCATTCCCACCGTTACCTTTCCTCCCAATTTATCTACTTGCAATTTCTTGCTTTCAAACTGCTAGCTAGGTAGGAGGCGAGCTAGAGACGGGCACTCACTCTATCATGCAGCACTTGGGTCTCAAACGGCTGACCTGCCGACCTTCCAGGCCTCAAGCTCAGGGTCTTAACCACTAACCCACCACAGTCCCATCTTTTCCAGGTAGAGAATAGGAAAAAGGAAGGACATTTTAATTCAATAATTATATATATATTTCCCATCAGGAATCTGAAGCTCCCAGAAAGAGGGTCTTCTTTATTCAAGGGGCTCCATTAATTTCTCTGACTTTCATAGGGAAAGGAATAAAATGAGAAGAAAGCAGAGAAAGAGCATACATTTTGGCCAAAGGTTAGCGTTTCCCAATCTATGTTCTGCGAAACACTGGTGGACTTCAATTCCCAGAAGCCTCAGTCACTCCATTGACTGATCAGTGCTTTGTGGAATTGACTGAAGCTTCTGGGAATTGAAGTCCAAGAACCAAAGGTTGGGAAAGACTGGTCTAGCGCAATGTTTCCCAACCATTGGTTCTTGGACTTCAATTCCCATAAGCCTAAGTCAGTACATTGGTTGATCAGTGCTTTGGGGAATTGACTTAGGCTTCTGGGAATTGCAGTCTGAAAACCAAAGATTGGGAAACACCGGATTAAGAAGCAGGTGTCTCCTTACCTTGAGTAGGTACAAGGTCCCCTTTGGGTTGCTGGCATTCCTCATTCGCGACCTGGACTGGAGAAGTCAAATTTTCCAAACTACTGGTCCCTAGAAGCACAGAGAATGTTTCTAAATTAGCTTTTGATGCTTCCTTTCCGGTTGCGTCAAGATTTGCCCAATACATGCGTGTGCATCCTGTATATACAAATACACTGATGTGGAAGCCGGACCTCTAATGGTGTTTGTGAAAGGTCTCTATGTAGATTCTTCCTAGTCTGGGCAGGCTATCCGGCTATGGTAATAGAATAGACCCTACTGCCAGAGACTCAACGCCGATCTTCAGGCGGTGGTTAACTGAGCTGACAACCCTGAGGACTAATGGCCTTGGGTGCTGATGTCCACAGGGAAGGATGATGGTCCCCGACCCCAAGTGGATTAAATCCTACTTGGAACCCTCTTCATGGAGGGCAGCAGCTTCATCCATCCTGGCCTAGGGCTGTGCAGGATTGTGTGTGCCAAATGGGCTCAGGACCACAAAGGGACTCAAGGATCAGTGGGATTATTATTATTATTATTATTATTATTATTATTATTATTATTATTATTATTATTATTATTATTATTATTATTATTATTATTATTATTATTATATTTCAACTTGTATCCTGGCCCACTCGCAGTGCGACTCATCATGCTGAGATGAGGAAGGCAAGTGGAAAGGGCACTGCATTATATTCTCAGGACAATCTTCATAGCTGGTTGCCATCAGGATCGTCAATATTCGAAATTGGACGCAGCAGAAGAAGAATGCAAATTGTCATGAAATAAGCCCCGTTTTAAACTGTGCTTTTTCATGATCTTTTTGTCCACCTAATTACTTCGCGCTTTAGTACATCCAAGATGGAGATTTCCTTGTGTAGGAGGCTCTGTATTACAACATACCAGAGGGAGACATTGGAATGTAAATTAATTTCAATTGGCTGGTAGTCCCCACATGGGAAGACTGATATCAGAATAATAAAACCAGTGTGAGAAATTGCTCTCTCTTTCACCGGGGAAAGCCATTGGGGGAGCCTCACAGGAGGGACTTGTGAGCCAGATAAGGCCACAGGGCCTACACCCGTGATGGCAAACCTTGGCACTCCAGATGTTCTTGGACTTCAATTCCCAGAAGCCCAAGCCCCCGTGAATCCACATGAAGGGGTTTACTGCGATTCATCTGGCCCACGCCGCTGCCCTCGTTGCTCCCGGAAGCAGAAGTAAAACGCACCCGTACGGAGGGTTAATCCAGCCTTAACCGTACAGGCGCATTTTACTTCCGCTTCCAGGAGCGACGAGGGCAGCGCGGGCCGGATGAATCGCAGTAAACCCCTTTGTGTGGATTCACAGGGTGCTTGGGCTTCTGGGAATTGAAGTCCAAGAACATCTGGAGTGCCAAGGTGCGCCATTCTGGGCCTAGATAACCAGTTAAGTGGTCTTATTTTTGTATGCATTCTTTGAATGACTAGTTTGCAAGTTTGATTTTCCATGCTATACTCATTTCATTAACTTACTTAATAAACCTTTTTAAAAATATAGATCCTTTGTGTCTATTGGATTGGGGGGGTGGGGAGCGGCTGACTGGACCACGCAGAGATTCACCACGTTTATGCTACCTAATTTCAGTGTTCTGAATAATCGGTTCCTTGCACCCTCGCTAGCCTGGGCCCAGCGGAGCCAAGGGGAACCCATAAGGGGAATTGCCCCATAACAGAGGTGGCAGATGCTGCTGGTAAGAGGGCAAGTGGTGAGGTGTGACAGGAAGGCATGATTAAGATCCCTAGATAAAGGATCAATATCGTGACACAAATTCCACAAAAAATGCTGTGGCGCTTTAAAGACTAACTGCTGCATTTTGATGCTAGCTTTCATGCATTTTAATGTTAGCTTTTGTGGGTTTCCTATCTCAGCTGCACAGATATTTTTCAGGGTTGCTGGTTAGGAGAGCAAACTTTCTAAAAAGTTCCTCTGACTCTAGGGTTCGGTGTTCATCTCCGCCTATAGCCAAAGAGCCAGCCCAGTGCTGACGTTTCTGTGGTCATGTGGCAGGCAGGACTAGATGCACACGGAAGCTGTTACCTTTCCCACCGAAGCAGTACCTATCCATCTACTTGCAACTTCTTGCTTTCGAAATGCTAGGTTGGCGGGAGAGTTCACATCTACGGAAGCGCAAATGGAGCAGGACAAGAGAAGTGACATACGAGGTTTGCTTTCTCCAGTGCAAGGAGGGTGAAAATCTCCAGTGTTGGCAGGGTGAAAATCCAGCCGGTTGAGTCCCTCCCTCAGCCACGTTGCCAGCTCAGTCTGACCCGATTCTTGGAGGCACCAGAGAAACGCGGGAAACGCATGACTCCCTCGTGTCTCTAGATCGATGATTAACTGCCTGGCCTGCTCCCGCCGCGTTCCAGCTTTCTAGAAATAAACAAACGTATTTTCTCTGTAGTTTGTTGAAAATATAATAATAATAATAATAATAATAATAATAATAATAATAATAATAATAATAATAATAATAATAATAATAATAATAATAATAATAATAATAATAGTTGTTGTTGTTGTTCGGCTATGCCCCAACTAAGCATCTCTAAAATCCTGATTCCACCTCCTCATGACATATAATTCTTATTACGGTGGACCCTCGAATAACAACGTTACTTGGTTCCCCAAGTAGCGTCGTTATTCGAATAACGACAAAAAAGTCGTTATTTGAATAACAACGGTAAAAATACTGTTGTTTTGGAATAATGATGTTATTTGAATCACATTGGGAGCATCGTAGCGTCGTTAATCGAAAATGACGCTATTCGAACGCGTCATTAATCGAGAGTCCATTGTATTGAAACAGTGATCTCCTATTCACGTGGAGGAAGCCTAAAAGGCCATTAGGTAAAGGTTTCCCTTGCTCGAAAGCCAGTCGTATCCGACTCTAGGGTTCAGTGCTCTTCTCCGTTTCAAAGCCAAAGAGCCAGCGCTGTCTGCGCCTGCATACGTTTCCGTGGATACATGGCAGGTATGACTAGACACCGGAGTGCACGGGACACTGTTTACCTTCCCACCAATGTGGTCCCTATTGATCTGCTTGCGATTTCTTGCTTTCGGACTACTAGCTTGGCAGGAGCACAGACGGGAGCTCACTCCGTCCCGCAGTACCCGGGAATCGAACTGCCAACCTTCCAGTCGTCGAGTTCATCGTCGTAACCACCCATTAAGCACCCAAAGGTTATTAATTTGGTCTAAAAACAAACATGCCCTTCAAAATCGCATTGCTCCCCTGTGGGGCTTGTGTGCCCCACGTTGGGAACCACTGGTCCGGGGTTTGATCGGGACGTGAGCAAAGAAGGAGGGACTGGAGTCCCGGGGAATAAAGGGAGGTCTCCTCGGGAGGAGGGAGGGAGGGAGGGAGGGAGTGGGCAGCAGACCTGGATCTCCTCGATCATGTCCCGGCTGAAGACCCCCTGGCGCCGCAGCAGCCCCCACAGAGGCTCCACCCGCAGCTCCTGCACCAAACGCAGCCGCCCTCGCTGCAGCCGCCGCCGGTGCGACTCTTCCATCGCCGGCCGCCGCGGCTGCCGAAAGGAAAGCGTCTCTGCTTTTTCCGGGAAGGGCGGGGCGGCCTCCGCTGGCCGCGCCCACACGGCCTTCCCCGTGACGTCACGGCCCTTATATGGACACCGGGCTTCCTCTCCCTCCCGCTTCAGAAAAGCACCTGAGTGTGGCTAAGACGCTGACTGGGCGGCCGGCCGGCAGGTCACCAGTTCGAGACCCGAGTACTGCAGGACGGAGTGAGCTCCCGTCTCTGTCCCGCCTCCTGCCAGCCTAGCAGTTCGAAAGCAACAAATTGCAAGTACATCAATAGGGACCACTTCGGTGGGAAGGAAGGTAAACAGCGCTCCGTGCGCTCTCCGGTGTCTAGTCATGCCTGCCACATGGCCACACGGAAACGTCTGCAGAAGCAGACAGCGCTGGCTTTGAAACAGAGATGAGCACTGCACCCTAGAGTCGGATACGACTGGCTTTCGAAAAAGGGTGACCTTTTATTGCCGGCATCAGTTTACTGCTAATTAATGCCACCCGGTGGATTAAATGGGAGTCTCTCTTGCCCGTTATTAATCATGAAAAATTGACAATGGGCAGAGAAGACCGGATTCATAGTGCTAATAAATAATAAATAGCACTTAACAATAGTTTTATTTTTAATAATTAATTGTTACTTTATTATCTATTATGATAGTTTATTATATTTTACTATAATTGTGTTATATAATACTTTTATTTAGATACTGTATTATCTAATTATATTGTAACATATTAAGAACTATTATTATTATTATTAAATTAATAAATCGAACTATTATTGAGTTTTATTTATTAGAATTATTAATTTTTATGTCATTTATTTATAAATGATTTTTTAAAAATTATTATTAAAAAGAACGATTTACAATTTTAAATAAAAGTTCCTTTAGCCACTTTCTCCATTCCCCCCCCTGGCCTGCCATGAGCCATTAAAAGGTTAACGGCAGATGGAACTGCGCATGCGTTGTTTCTCTTTTTCCCCCCCGCCCCTCTCTCTTTACCACCATGCACCGCGGCCAGAGCGACTCCCGTGACGTAAGCGCCGCTGCTTGTGTCCATTCCTCTCTTCCACTGCTTCTCCGTCCGTCATAAAGAGGCGGGGCCCGTAACGAGAGCCGGAAGTGAGCACTCGCTGCGCCGTCGCTATAGTGACGGCGGCTAGAGGCGGCACCGCCGGGCCGGAAGTGGTGTTTTAGGGCCAGGAAAGAGAGCTCAGGGTGGGTATTGAGGGCGACCTTTGCACCCACCCACCCCACTCCGTCTCCTCCCTCAGAGGCGAGACCCCCCCCCCCCGGTCATTACCTGAGGAGGCCTCCCAAAAGTCACGTGACTGGGGGTGTTAGGGTTGGGGTGACGCTCTAGCCATCCCCGGGGGTCTTTCTCGTTGCCTGGAGAAGGAAAAGTGTGTGTGTGGGGGGGTCGTGTTGGGGGGCTTGAGGAGGCTTCCTTCCTTGCATTTTTCTATATTTGCATCTGTAGCTCTTTATCATCATCCCCATCATCCTAATTTGTTTGTTTGTTTGTTTGTGATAACCTGTAAACCATTTTTGCCCTTCCTCCACCACAGGGCATTTCCGGGTATGGTGGCGGGTCCACATGAAACGGTGCCGTGGGCCGCGTCTGGCCCACAGGCCGCAGGTTGAGAACCCCCTGCTCTAAACATTGGTTTCAGGTAGTCTGCTTCCGAAGCTGCATGTGCCACCTGAAGATTTGTGATGGCATTTCCCCGAAAATCAAGACCTCATAAGTTAATTAATGTTCCAAATTAATTGACGAAAGGCGCCTCATTTGTGCGTCCCCTGAGCGGAGTTTCCCCAGCAAAAATCCTTTCAACCCAGAATAATGTCAGACGCAAAATTATTATTATTATTAATTAATTAATGCTCCAAAAGATGAATTATTCCTGTTTGCTTCTTTTACCCCACTGGGTGTTGTGGGAGAAGCAAAGTTCTTGTTCTGGCACTTCTAGTGGCCTCCACTGGTGTAATTGTGGTGTTCTTGTAGCGTTTCTTTGATGTTCTTTTCCACTTTCCTCTGGGTTCATCTTCTGGTCTTTGTCCTCCTTTCTCTTTCCACATCTGCCTTCTAAGGTATGGCGTTCAAAGGCACTCTCTCCAAATGGGCAAAACCACTTTATTTGTTGTCTCTGTATGTTGTTTAAGATTGGTTCTCTTCCTATTCTTTCCCTTATAACCTCATTCCTGGTTTAATCCCTTCTAGTCACTCTAGCAGTGTCTAGTCACTTGAGCGGTGGCTCAAGTCACTAAGACACTGACTGGGAAGCGGAGGGTCAGCAGTTCGATTCCCGAGTGCTGCAGGACGGAAATGAGCTCCCGTCTTCATCCCAGCTCCTGCCAACCTAGCATTTCGAAAGCAAGAAATTGCAAGTAGATAAATAGGGACCACTTCGGTGGGAAGGTAACAGCGTTCCGTGCGCTCCGGTGTCTAGTCATGCCTGCCACATGACCACGGAAACGTCTGCAGAAGCAGACAGCGCTGGCTCTTCGGCTTAGAAACAGAGATGAGCACTGCACCCTAGAGTCGGATACGACTGGCTTTCGAGCAAGGGAAACCTTTATCTTTACCTAGTCACTCTAGCAGCCTTCCTCAGATATCTCAATCTTTTCGTCCATTTTGACATTTTCAGTAAATGTTGTTCCTAGATATTTTAACTTGACCACTTGTCCAAAAGGCACATTAGGGCTTATTTTCAGGGAATTGACTTATTAAGTATGTCAGTTACAACACACGACGTATTGAATTATGAAAATGAATATTAGGCACAACCAATGTCCGTTCATGTCCGTTCACATGTTATTCGTGCGCTGTGTCTACTCCAATGGGTCATTCGGCAATAAGTCTCAAAGCATAATCTGTTTACATAGGCCATCACTCGTCCAAAGGATCCTGCTTGGGTATTTGCCAATACGTAGTTATAATTTATATTGCAATTTACTTTAAGTATTAATCTCAATATTATTTTTTATATTTAATTATATATTTCTGTTATTATCCTGCCATATGTCCACGGAAACGTCTGCAGACGCAAACAGCGCTGTCTCTTTGGCTTTGAAACAGAAATGAGCGCTGCACCCTAGAGTTGGATACGACTGGCTTTCGAGCAAGGGCCACCTTTACATTCATTGTGTGTTGCAACTGATGTACTAAATGCATCCATCTGGCCGATATCTTCATCAAGGCTTATTTTGGGGATAGGGTTTATATTACAAGCATCATGAAAAATCATGCTTGGGCTTATTTTCTGATTAGGTCTAATTTTTGTATAAATATGGTACTGTAAGTATGGGACTGTAGTGGCTTAAGTGGCTAAGACGCTGACTGGGAGGCGAAAGGTCAGCAGTTGAATCCCCGAGTACAAAGGACGGAATGAGCTCCCATCTTTGTCCCAGCTCCTGCCAACCTAGCAGTTCGAAAGCAAGAAATTACAAGTAGATAAATAGGTACCACTTCGGTGGGAAGGTAGCAGTGTTCCATGCGCTCTGGTGTCTAGTCATGCCTGCTACATGACCACGGAAACATCTGCAGAAGCAGACAGCGCTGGCTCTTTGGCTTTGAAACAGATGAGCACTGAAGCCTAGAGTCGGATACAAATGGCTTTCGAGCAAGGGAAACCTATGGTACTAATCCTGTCTCTCTCCACACCCTCCCCAATCTCCCATCACTTTTGCTTTCTTTTACCCTCTAGCCTGATGAAGAGACTTGGTGAATCCAGACACTTGCACATTATTTCCACGGCCTTGGGATTGGCCTAAGGTAGGTATGGCACATAATTACATATTTCATTAATAGAAAATGTACATTATGTATGTATAAAAAGGGTTGGCTGTGTGATTTGTAATGAAAACCATCATGCTGTGGCATCTTAAAGACTAGAATGCTTCTTACAGTGTGAGCTTTTGCAAGTGACAGAGAATATTATGCCAAATTTGGAGTGGGCTGGCACAGAAAAATTAAATGCAGAAAGTTTTATAATGACCAGCACATTAACAGTACAGTACCTGCTGGTATTCAAGCTGTTGTTGATAAAACTGACATTCAGCAGTAACTAAGCTGGTTAATCTATGTTGTGTATTCAGAAACCTTCTTGACTAACTGCAACTTTGTCTTGAAGTGCAAATACTAATTTTGACACTAATCTCCTTTTGAAGTTCCTTTACTTTTTAATGGCTACTTTAAAGTCAGTGGTGGATATTTATGTGTATGAGCACATGGCGTCCTTCTCCAGGCTAGAGAAATCTATGATAGGTTTCAAACATTGGCTGTTTATATGGGCTGCCATAGCTCAGTGGTTAAGAAGCTCACCTTGTTAGCTGGAAGGCCGGCAGGTTTTAATTTGTGGGTGGTGGGTGGTGAAGGTTGTTTTTTGAATGTTTACATAGGTTTTATGTGTTTTAATGTGGATTTTATCTGGGGTTTTAGCTGTGAATGTTTTTAATTGTTTTATATTATATTATATTTTTCCCCTTTTTTCTCTTTCCTCTTTTGTTGTTAGCCACCCTAAGTGGTGTTTCCCACCAGGAGGGCGGGATATAAATTACATACATACATACATACATACATACATACATACATACATACATACATACATACATACATACATACATACATACATACATACATAAGCAGTTCGAGACTCAGGTACTGCATGATGGTTTGAACGCCTGTCTCTGTCCCAGCTCCTGCCAACCTAACAGATCAAAAGCAAGACATTGCAGGTAGATAAATTGGGACCACTTCGGTGGGAAAAGATCTTGGCGATACGAAAGGAGCCTCGTTTGGGCGTCCCCTGAGTGGAGTTTCTCCAGCAAAAATCCTATCAACCCAGAATAATTTCTGTCACAAAATCATTATTACTGGCTGTTTATGTTTACAAACCAGCCAGATCTGGTAGGAATTAGCAATGTGTAGATTAGGTGGCGAGAGCCTCCTTGAAGATTGGGCCTACTCTGGTAACAGCAACCTAGTGTTACTGGTTAATCTTTCTCACACTAGGTCAGGCGAAAGGAGCTGCAGAATGAACTCATTTTGGCAGTTTCATATCTGGCCTAGACGCAGAAGAAAGAAAGAAAAGGTTTGCAATATGTAGTGCTGCCAATAAAGAAATAAAGGAACTGGAAATCCTCCAACCAGCTTATGTTCTATGTCAAAAGTACAACGTCTATTTAACAAATCAGCTTTTATTTGAAGAAAAATAGATTAAAGTTCAGGATCAGAAAAAATAGATACAAAAATAAAAAAGGAACTTTTTTTACATTTCCTAGCTCCCTGGATAAAATAAGAAAGATATCTATATTTCATGGCATAGCCAGCTAACAAAATCAAAATTCCATCTTTCTACTGTTCTACTCGCAAGCAAGCATAGGTAACTCCTGTCTCCACCTGCTTTTAGAACATGCACACTAATAATCATGGTGTTTTCTTCTTCATCATTATAAGATAACCAAACCCAATTTTCATCTTTCATTCCACCTCTTCCTGTCTCCTAACCAATAAGATTGCACATTCAGTGTCCATCCTCTGCACTTCCATTTCCACATGATGAAATTGTTATGAATTCCAATAGTAAATGAATCTCCTCCAGGCTTTGAAGGCTACATTCTCAGACTTCCTTCATCTTCTGCTCAGGAAGCAAAGAAACAACAGCAACCATTTTAAACCCACTAAAAGCAAAGGCTCCATTCTGATAAAATTACAGCCAAATGACAATCTGTTTGCCAGAGTTGCAGGGCTTAAAGGTAAAGGTTTCCCTTGCTCGAAAGCCAGTCGTATCCAACTCTAGGGTTCAGTGCTCATCTCTGTTTCAAAGTCGAAGAGCCAGCGCTGTGTGCTTCTGCAGACGTTTCCGTGGTCATGAGGCAGGCATGACTAGACACCGGAGCGCACGGAACACTGTTTACCTTCCTACCGAAGTGCTCCCCATTTATCTACTTGCAATTTCTTGCTTTCGAACTGCTGGGTTGGAAGGAGCTGGGACAAAGACGGGAGCTCATTCCGTCCTGCAGGACTCGGGAATCGAACTGCTGACTTTTTGCCTCCCAGTCAGCATCTTAGCCACTTGAGCCACTGCAGTCCTTAGAACCCTGTAAAGCCAAACCTGAAATCTGATGTATTTTGTGATTATGGTGCGACCTCTAGTAAGAGAGATTGCAGCAACGATGCTAGTGTTGTGGAGGAAGGAGAACAGCCAGAACTCTTTGTGCCATGAGAGAAAGGGAAAGAGTGTTTGGATCTGGAGGGCAAATGCATCAAGGTGTCACCTGAAGTTTATGCCACACAATTCCTAATATCTTCTGCATTTTCTGACTTGTAGATCCCTCTCCAGGAAGTAAAATGGAAACGAAACGTTTAAGCCTCTCCCTGCTGGTGGTTCTGTTTTTCGTCCTGGCCCTACAAATCTTATCCGCGGTTGATTTTGATCCCTATCGAATCCTTGGAATCGGCAGGACAGCGAATCAAGCGGAAATTAAGAAAGCGTACAAGAAGCTAGCCAGGGAATGGTGAGTGGATCTCAAATAGACTAATGAATTCTGTGTATACCTGTCTTAACCTGTTGAGATACAAAAGTGGCTCTTTTACAAGGTCTGTCAGCTTGTAATCGAAGGCAATAATTCAGTAGGAGCCCAGGCAGAAGCTTTTACTTAGAGACACCAGCACGTTGTGGGTCTTTGAAGGCTGCGATCTACCATTATGGCACTGCCAACTCTGCCTCAGGAGCTGGGGTGGCCGAGTGGTTAAGGTGCTGAGCATGGTGACCGGAAGGTCAAGTCAGCAGTTCGAGACCCAAGTGCTGCACGGCAGAGTGAGCTCCCATCTCTGTCCCAGCTCCTGCCCACCTAGCAGTTCTAAAGCAAGAAAATTGCAAGTAGATAAATGGGTACCACTTCGGATGGAAAGGTGTCAGCGTTTTGTGCTGTCTGGCATCTATCTAGTCATGACCACGGAAATGTCTGCATACACAGACAGTGCTTGCTCATTGGTTGTCCACGGAGATGATCACCAGACCCTAGAGTCGGATACGACTGGCTTTCTAGCAAGTGTGACCTTGACCTAATGTTCCGTTTGCCCACACAGCCCCCAGTGTTAAACTAAAGTTGACAACCTTTCCACTGATCCTTTGACGTGATTTATTTGTATTCTAGGCATCCTGACAAAAATAAGGCTCTGGGAGCGGAGGATAAGTTCATTCAAATCAGCAAGGCTTATGAGGTATGAAACGATTGTTTCTTCACTCTGGTTTTTTGAATTTGTGAAAAATCAGCATTCTGTTTACGAGGAAGCCATTTGCAGTGAGGAGTTTTTCCAGAAATGGCTGTTCTTTTTCAGTAAGACTCACAGAGGTGAAGACTCCCTGGGTTTATAAGGACTCAGGAGACATGTACAGGATGAAACCAAGCACCTGTCTGTTGGTGCATCTTGACGTTCACTCAGGTGCATTTTAAAAATCCATAAGCCCAGGCATGAGGGTAGTCAGAAATCACAAAAGAAGTATGGACTTGATTATTAGTTTTATTTGCATTTATTTCTTTCCCTGGTCTTAAAATGCAGAAGGTTCTTAGAAACAGCTTATACTGTCTGGCCAGGAACTGCAGTGGCTCAAGTGGTGAAGACGCTGACTGGGAGGCGGCAGGTCAGCAGTTCTATACCCGAGTACTGCAAGACAGAATGAGCGTCTTTGTCCCAGCTCCTGCCAACCCAGCAGGTCAAAAGCAAGAAATTGCAAGTAGATCAATAGGGACCCCTTCGGCAGGAAGGTAAACAGCATTCCATGCGCTCCAGTGTCTAGTCATGCCTGCCACACCACCACGGAAACCTCTGCAGAAGCAGACAGTGCTGGCTCTTCAGCTTTGTAACAGAGATGAGCACTAAACCCTAGAGTCTGATATGACTGCCTTTTAAGCAAGGGAGACCTTTACCTTTGCGTATACTGTCTGGCCGGACATCCTGCTACAGGAGGGATTCTCAACTTGTGGCCCGTGGCACCATTTCATGTTTGGCCCCCACACTGCCACCACCACACCAGGAAGTGCCATGTGGTGGAGGAAGGGCAAAATGGCCGTCTAGCCCACTTCTCTGAGGGAGTGTGACCCAGCCCCCAGCTCAAAAAGATTGAGAAATCTTGCGCTACAGTAATGGAGTAGACCTGTGACTCAACGCTGAGTGTCAGGCAATGGTTAACTAACCTGACTCCCTAAAGAGGCCAACAGCTACGGGTGGACAGGCTCCTTTAGGTAGGTGTGGTGGCCCCCCTCAGTGAAGGAAATGCCACTGGAAACCATCATATTGGTCCCAGTGGCAAAATGACCGGAGTAGGAACTCTGATTCCCAACGGTCATGGAGGCGGAAGAGGCCATGCCAGATGGACAGGCTGTGAAGGCGCACCTTGATAATATCCTGATGGCTGCGGCAGTCCATTGCAGTCCTGGTGTCGAATCCTGCATGTCTTATTTCATGTGTGCCGCAGGAGATGGCTCCGTGATCATAGTGTGTGGGTCACTTCTTGGCAATCTGGGATCTACCTTAAACAGTTCATGCAAATGGCATTTTCCCTGCTTCAGGAAAAAATGCATTCTCGGATACGAGTTGCAGCCGACGATGATGATAAAGATAAGACAGATGGCTCAGTTTATTACTTTGGTGAAGGGACTTGGCAACTTGACAGAATCACACCACGTTGATACCTATGCACAGATAGGACTACATTTCCTATTTGCAATGATGGGAATAATTGTAGTAACTTGCCTGTGTGCAAATATTTAAAACTTGACTAGTTTCTGGCTCTTGAATCATGAGAAAAAGATATATCAGAATAAACTAAACAGAAATGTTTTGGGTAGAATTTTCTTTCACAACATAGGCTGTCTCAGAACAAAGGACAAACTCACAGATGCTGAAGGTTAAACTCGTTAGCAAATGTTAATGCCAGGTGTCTTGCTTTCGGACCTAGTAGTTCAAAAGCAAGACATTGCAAATAGATAAATAGGTACCACTTCGGAGGGAAAGGTCATGCCTGCCACATGACCAGGAAAACCTATGCAAATGCAGACAGCGCTGGCTCTTTGGTTGTAAACGGAGATGAGTCGGATAGCAAGGGTGACATTTGCCTTACTGGACTTTGTAAGGTTTTCCACCACCACCTCACTAAGAAGAGGAAGGCTTCCACCTGGCAGTTCAGATCGTCGAGGTAAAACAGGCATTCACAACCAACAGCCCGTGGGCCAGACCCAGACCCCGACACCAATTCATCTGGCCTGCTCTGCTCCCAGAAGCGAAAGTAAAACACACGTGCTCAAAACGCTGCCGTAAGTGCGTTCAGCGCATGTGCGGGTGTGTTTTACTTCCGCTTCCAGTTGGAGGAACCACCAGCCCAATCAGCTATCTGGAGGACATGTCAGGCCCGCACCCTGAAAACGTTAAGAACCCCTGAGCTAAAACATGCTGGTTGTTTTGATCCTGACCTTTTGGCTTTTGCCTTCATCCACCTCTGAGAACTTTGCTGAAATCAAATTTTATCCTTGGATATAAACTACCGTATTTTTGGGACCATAAGGCGCACCTGACCATAAGATGCACCCAGTTTTCAGAGCAGGAAAAAAAAAATTAATACTGTATTTTGCACCACCAACCAGTGGTGGCGCTGCAGGGGAAATGGGCAGGCAGGCCAATTGCACTGAGGAAGGAAGTGATACTCCAGCCTAGCCTCTTGCTCTCCTTTCAACCAGGAAGCATGTTTCCCCCCTCCATTTTGTCCATGTGGAGTAGAGACAAAGGCATTGAAGGTAAGTGAAACCCTTTCTTTTTAAGCACAGAGTTGGTTTCCCACTTAAATGCATTGGGAACATACAAACAGAAAACTTTTGAATACAAGAAATTTATTTCCAATGCATTTAAATGGGAAATTGCGATTTTTGCCCTCTAGTGGCCACTTGTTTTTCATATGTTTTTCCCCCCTGCCCTGGAACAGCTGAACAGCTGAGAGGCGGCAGTAGTAGTTTTCGTGGCTCTGGTAAAATATCCTTTTATAACAGCCACAGCTGGCCGAAGACCAGCATTTGGACTAAGACGTACCCTCATTTTCTCCCCACTTTTGGGGGAGAAAAAGTGCGTCTTATGGTCCAAAAAACACGGTAGTTCCTGTCTTTGTGTTGCAGGGTGATATTAATATTCCATTCCTATCCCTGGCAGATCCTGTCCAACGAGGAAAAGAGATTAAATTTTGACCGCTATGGGGACTTGGGTGAAAATCCACAATATCCTCAGCACCAGCAGCACCAGCAGGGCCAGTTCCACCCCTTCCATGAAAGTTTCTATTTCGACGAATCTTTCTTCCATTTCGGGTTTAACTCGGAGCGGCGCGATTCCTCTGATGAGAAATACCTGCTCCATTTCACGCACTACGTCAACGAGATTGTGCCTGACAGCTTCAAGAAACCCTACCTTATTAAGATCACCTCCGACTGGTGCTTCAGCTGCATCCACATTGAGCCCATCTGGAAGGAGGTGGTTCAGGAGCTCGAAGCTTTGGGTAAGAGAAGCCAAAGTGGAAGAGGTTTACAAAGCCACAAACATGAAGGCGTTCTTTTGTTTTGTTTTTAATTACCGTATTTGCAAGCACATAAGACGCATCGGAGTATAAGACGCACCCTGTTACAGTGGAACCTTGGTTGACGTAATCAATGCATTCTCTGGGACGTTTCTTACTGCGAAAATTACTTTAACCGAATTTCCCATAGGAATGCATTAAATGCAATTTCCCCTAGGAATGCATAGAAAACCAAAATACAGTAAAACCCCTACTTACGTAAAAAGTCTGTGTGACAGATAGGCTTTGACCTGGCCCTTGCCCTTGGGGCTCTCCCACTCGTGCGTGCAACTTTTACCAACCTGCCCTATGGAACTTCCCCCAAAGACTCCCAGGGCCCAGGAGGCCTATATGCTGTCCTGCAGATCCTTCTGCAGCAACAACCTGGGGCTTACCTGTATTAACAGAGCCCAGCAAATAATATGGAGAGAATTGCATTAAATGTGGGAGCGTGTGGCTTATGGCTGAACTCTTGTCTTACCCCCTCTCCCAAAGAACAGGCGTTGTTGATGAAGTAAAAATGTTTATCGTTCTCGAAGCATATTGTAGAAGTAACAGTTCTTCCGTTGGTTCAGGATACAGAAGTACAGCATACAAAAAGACTCATCAAAAAGGACAGATAGGGAAATCCACTCTCAGGCCTTCCCCCAGAAACAAAAGGAAAACTTAACTAATCTAGGTAATCATGTCTAAGCTTGGGTTGGAGTCAGGACTTGATGTTGAGTCCCCCTCCCTTCTGAGGTGTTATACTCAGGAACCCCCAAACTCGAACTCCTCCCAAACCCATGTGCCTATAGGAAAGACATGAGCTTGGCCCTCCTAATTAGCATACAGCCAATTTGAGCCCAGGGTTTGTATAAACAACCACTGGTTCCCATAACAAATGTATGATGTTCCCAAGCTCTGTATGTTGATATAAACAGACATTCCAGACCTGGGGAAGAAGACAAAACATAGGCCTGAAGCTTGGAGAAGCTTCTACTAAGCACATCTGCTAGATAAGCGCAGCAGAACGAATTATGAGACCTTTGCAAAGAGGCAAAGCTACATTCTAAGACAGTTTAAAAACCAAAGAAACTCCATGTTGAATAACTTGTGACCTATTCCATTACAGTCTGTTCCGTAGGCTTTTATCTAAATTGGTTTTTTACTTAACTCAAAGCAAACACATAGGAAAAATGAATTTTTACATAACTTGAAGCAAACCCATAGGAAAAATAAATTTTCTACTTAACTCAAAGCAAACCAATAGGAAAATGATATTTAAGTAAATTGAAGCAACCCTATAGTAAAAATGATTTTTTTACGTAACTCGAAGCAAACCCATAGGAAATTACTACTACTACTTACTTTATTACGGAAATTGTGCTATGTAAATAGGGACATTTATGAAAATTGGGACATGGTTTTAGTGCAAAAATCATTATGTAAGTCGAATTTTATGTAACTCGAGGCATATGTAAGTCGGGGTTTTTACTGTACATTATTAACCAAAACGCAGTTTCACCATAGGAAAGCATTGAAAACCAATTAATCTGTTCTGGGGGAAAATTCCGTAAATTGAGCCACTATTTTCTATGGATTTCCTTTCGTTATGCGATTTTTATGTTAACTGAGCTGTTTGTTAACCAAGGTTCCACTGTACACCACTATAGGCCACTATATACAGCAGGGATTCTCAACCTGCAGCCCGTGGGCCAGATGCAGCCTGTGGCACCATTTCATGTGGCCCACTAACACCTTCACCACATCCGGAAGTGCCATGTCGTGGAGAAAGGGCAAAACGTCCATCCGACCCCCGAAGCTGTCTGAGGGAGCGTGACCCGGCCCCTGGCTTTAAGGGGGAAAATGGGTCTTACACACCAGCAAATACTGTACTTCCGAAAATTATTTTCCAAGAACATTTGAAGACATTTATATGGGTTTTAAAAAATATATATTTAAGATTTCAAATACCTGTACAGTAATACATGGTACAAAAATGACTTATAAAAGGGAAAATGGTAAACAAAACAAACATGCATACGTACGTACATACATACATACATACATACATACATACATAAAGTAAAAAATGAGTGAATAGGATAAGAGGAGAAAAAAATTTAGAAGAACAAAAATCCTTCCTTCCTTCCTTACACATACATCATCATTTCCTTCTTTCCTTTTCCTCCCTTCAGGAGTGGGAATTGGCGTAGTCCATGCCGGTTATGAGAGGCGCCTGGTCCACCACCTGGGAGCACACAGCACCCCATCAATCTTGGGCCTGATCAATGGGAAGGTCACATTTTTCCACAATGCGGTTGTTCGGGAGAATCTGCGGCAGTTTGTAGAAAGTCTCCTTCCGGACAACCTTGTGGAGAAGGTAATATTTACCTAAGACTCTTCTTTCGTTGGACTGGGGAATGTGTGCTCCTTCCGAGCATCGAGACTGACCATCATTCCTGTGTTTTTTTTTATGTTGAAGATCACTGATAAGAACTACATTCAATTTCTGTCCAACTGGAAGAAGGAGAACAAGCCCCATGTCCTTCTCTTTGATCACACGCCTCTCGTGCCTCTCCTTTACAAGGTAATAGGGCAGGGGTGCCCAAAACCTTTCAGGCCACATGCTGGCCACGTGGTTCCTCCCACCGGAAGCGGAAGTAAAACATGCCTTGAAATCTGTTTTGCAACAGGATGAGATAGATTTTAGGCTGCCCATTTTCTCTGCTTAAACCAGGGGTACCCAAGTTATGGCCCGGGAGCCAGATCCGGCCCCCACCAATTCATCCGCCCGACCGCCGTGATGCCCTTGTCACTCCTGGAAGTGGAAGTAAAACACGCCCATATGAGTGACGGGAGCGACGAGGGTGGCGCGTGCCAGATGAATTGGCATCGGAGGCAGGATCTGGGCCCCAGGCCGTAGTTTGGGCACCCTTGTAATAGGGTCTGCTCAGTCGCTGGACGTCTCGTGGCTTTAATGAAGCCACTTTCCCCTCTTGGGAAGGGTAATGACCCTGCAGTCCTGCTCTCTCTGCAGCAGAATCTTTAGAAGCAAAGACTGGGCGGCTGAGTGAGATCCTGTTTTAGCATAGTAAGTCATCACAAGAGCAGGTCCATTGAATCAGTGGGCAGTTGGGTGAGTCATCTTCTCCATCAAATCAGCAGCGTTGCTTTGACCCAACATGGCAAAGGGGCTTCTCAGATTGTGGGAGCTCCTTAATTTTCTTAGAAAAAAGTTTTGCCAAGTAGAGGGGAGAAGAATTTATTTATTTATTTATTCTAATTTGTATTGCCGCCCAACTCCGAAGACTCTGGACGGCTCACAAAAAATAAAACCAACAACAGTTTTTTAATAAAAAAAGCAATAAACAACCCATTAAAACTACTATAACAATTTTAAAAAGATTAAATGAGAGAAAGAGTGTGTTCAAAATTCAGTTTTGCCTCAACATGTGTAATCACATGTAGCCTAATGTTATTTCTCCTCCCCTCTGACTATTTTCAGCCCTTCATAGCATCTAGCTTTGGCAAACGGGATGTGTGTGGTCCACATGGTTTTGAGGGGAACATGGTAGATAGGACTCGTTCATTTACATCTCTTGCTACCTCTCCTAGACGACGATCCAACCAACCTAGAGCATAGGCTGGGGAAAGTATAGTGTATAGAGCATTCGGCTCTCTGGGCCATGCACATCGTCTCAGCACACAGTTTGCACCTCCCCTCTGCCCAGCAGCCCAATGGGAGCGCTTCATCCCTCCCCCAGCACAGTTTGGCCCACCCCTCTGTTTGAGCACCTGGTCTCTAAAAGTTTTGCCATCACTGGCATAGAGTATAGAAAGCATATAGTCGAGCAAGGGACCCAAATAGCTCACCTGGCCTGACTGTGCCTACCTCCTTTGCCCCTCCCAGCTGACTGCATTTGCCTACAGGGATTACTTGTCCTTTGGTTACGTCTTCGTGGGCCTCCGAGGAACGGAAGAGCTTTCCAGCCAGTATAACATCAACGTCTACACCCCCACCATGATGGTCTTCAAAGAAAACATTGATAAGCCTGCAGACGTCATCCAGGTACCGTCCTCTGTCTTCTGTGAATTCTGATGGAAAGCTGAGAAAGAGCTCTAGGATTAACCAGGGAATATGTGTCTGTTGGAACTTGCCATGCGCACGCACGCACGCACGCACGCACGCGCACACACACACACACACACACACACACACACACCCACACACACACACACACCGAGGAAAAGCGGATATGGCCCAGAATCCACTTCTGATTTCAAGCACCAGCCCTGCTGGGCTATCTGCTAGGCTAGCCAATCATTGTTTGTCTCTGTACCTGATATGTATAAAATAATGCTACGAAGTCTCGCTCTTGGCGTCTGACGAAGTGGACTTGATCCATGAAAGGAAACATTAAAATATAGCAGCTAGTCTTTAATAGTACCATGACAGTTTTTGTTTTTTGTTTTGTTCTGTTTACTCTCTCCAAGGGATTCTGTTCCGTTTACTGGTATTTATTTATTGGATTTTTATACCGCCCCTATGGGATATTCCCCACTCTGGGCGGTGCACGTACAACTAACATAACCAACATACTGAAACCAACGACAGATAAAACAAAACAGAATTTTATTTATTTATTCATCGTATGATGAACTTCAGTTGTCTACACTAATGTTGATCTATACCAGGAATGCCCAAACTTTTCGGGTTGCATAGTTCAGCACGCCGGTCACGTGGTTCCTCCCACCAGAAGTGGAAGTACAACGCACCCACGCATGTGCAGAACGCTGGCATAAATGCACCCATGGCTCTCATAAATGCACCCATGGCTGTCATAAATGCATTTATGAGAGCCGTCGGTGCATTTACAGTAGTATTCTGTGCATGTGCGGGCACGTTTTACTTCCATTTCCATGAGCAGAGCAGGTGGTGCAGGCTGGATGAATTGGCGTTGAGCCTGTGGGCCGTAGTTTGGGCACCCCTGATCTATATAGTAAGCACAAATTATCCATTGCAAGTTCCTAGCTAGAGTTCCACATTGGAAGTGCACCTGATTTTATGTTAACCCAGTGACAGTCTGATTCCTTTCCTTCCGGTCTCTGCCCCTTCCCCGCCTTCCTTCCTTCCAGACTCGAGGTATGAAAAAGCAGCTCGTTGATGACTTCCTTTCCCAGAACAAGTTCCTCATGGCAGCCCGGATCACCAGCCAGAAGCTTTTTCAAGAGTTGTGTCCTGCTAAAAAATCCCATAAGCAACACAAGTAAGCTGCCTAGTGGGGACACTGGTGGATTTTATGGGGGCCCTTATGAGGACACAAGTCAGTTTCTCTGGTGGTGTGGACTGGAATAATGTGCTGGGTTGGTACATACGGAAAGATCTGCTTGTTGTAGACCAATGTTTCCCAACCTTTGGTTCTTGGGTTTCAATTCCCAGAAGCCTCAGTCAATTCCCCCAAAGCACTGCTCAGCCAATGGACTGACTGAGGCTTCTGGGAATTGGAGTCCACCAGTGTTTCATGGGACATAGTTTGGGAAACGTTGGTTAATAATAATTTAGTGTCAGAAATTATTCTGGGTTGAAAGGGTTTTTGCAGAAGAAACTCCGCTCAGGGGATGCCCGAATGATGCTCCTTTCATGTCCCCAAGAGCTGGACAGAGAGGGGCGCTCAATTCGTCATGCAGTACTTGGGTCTCAAACTTGCCAGCCTTCCAGCTAAGAAGACAAGCTTCTTAACCACTGAGCCACTACAACCCCTGGAAAACGTTGGTTTAAGAAACCCTTTGGGCTGAGGCAGGCATGCTCCAGACTTTTATTTCTGTTCAAAAGAATACTTATAATGTTTTAAAGAATGATTGTTGGCAAAACATGGTATGGGGTGTCCTTGCCTTCTTTAAGTGTAGTGTCACACCTTCTTTTGGGACATTTCTCCCATTTAGGAAGGGTAAAGGTCATCCTTGCTCGAAAGCCAGTCGTATCCGACTCTAGGGTTCAGTGCTCATCTGTGTTTATAGCCAAAGAGATGTCTGCATTTGCAGATGTTTCCTTGGACATGTGGCAGGCATGACTAGATGCCGGAGCACATGGAGCGCTGTTACCTTCCTCACCAACATGGTACCTATTTATCAACTTGCAATATTCTTGCTTTTGAACTGCTAGGTTGGCAGGAGCTGGGACAGACGACGGGCTCTCACTCCATCCCGCAGCACTCTGGTCTCAACCTGCTGACCTTTTAGTCAATACGTTCAGTGTCTTATCCGCTTAGCCACTGCAGTAGAATATTTTAAAAAGAGGAAGCTTTCTGGGAGTCTACAAAATGGCCTTGGTGGGCTGCATGATTCTCCTGCTTTAGGGGCCTTTCCTGGGAAAGCAGTATGACGAATTGAGCGCCCATCTCTGTCCCAGCTCCTGCCAACCTAGCAGTTCGGAAGCAAGAAATTGTAAGTAGATAAATAGGGACCACTTTGGTGGGAAGGAAAACAGCCTTCAGTACACTCCGGTGTCTAGTCATGCCTGCCACATGTCCACGGAAACGTCAGCAGACCTATGCAGCACTGGCTCTTCAGCTATAAAAAGAGATGAGCACTGAACCATAGAGTCGGATATGACTGGCTTTCGAGCAAGGGAGACTTTTACCTTTACATGGGAAGGCAGTAGCTGGAGAGAATGAAATCTTAGCTTTTCATACAGAGTCCCTGGAGGAGAATGCCTTGAAGTTGTCCACTAGACTAGAGAAAGCACACATTAATTAAATTCATATTTAGAAGATGGAGAAAAGCTCACTGGACAAGGAACAACATTAAAGGAGGATATAGCTGAGGAGCTCAACCTCCCCTACGCCGCTTGGAGGGCCCTGAATAGGCTGAGGGTTGGAGTCCCTCAAGGCAAGACCCACATGCTGAAGAGGAAACTGCTGGCGGACGACAACACACTGTAAATGTGGAGAGAGACAGAATCCGGCTCATTTACTGGTCTTCCGATGACTGCTAGAAACATGCACTGGTGGGGACTTAAAGTTTGGCCAACGATAACGCCAAGAAAGTGAGTGGTTTCATTTTGGTAGTTTAAAGTTTGACCTGGACACAAAAGAACCAGAAGAGTAGAGAGAGAAAGAGTAGAGGAGAAATCACCGACGAAGGTGTTTGAGTATTTGCCAGCCTTTTAAAAATTCCTTCCAAGGAATGTCTGCCTCAGCGAGTCCTTTCTGTGTTCAGCAATAGTTCTGATTCTCTTCCTCGTCGTGTTTTAGGTACTGCGTGGTCTTGGTTACAGGAGAGGGCGATAAGTACACCCCGAGCTACGAAGCCTTCCTCGCCTTCGCCATGGCTAATACAAAAGACACGCTGAGGTTTGTCCACATCTACAGCAACTATCAACGGGTGTTCGTCCACACGTTGTTACGGGACGACGAGAAGTTTTGGGGGAAATCAGCGGTGAGTGGTTCAGCAGGCCGGTCACGTGGTTCCTCTCATATTAGGAAGTAAAATGTGCCTTGCAATCTGTGTTTTGCAACAGGATGAGATAGATTTTACTCTGCCATTTTCTCTCCTTAAACCAGGGGTGCCCAAACTACAGCTCGGGCCAGTTCTGGCCCCTGATGCCAATACAACCGGCCCTCATCGCTCCCAGAAGCGGAAGTAAAACGTGCCCGGATGGGCGCGTTTTACTTCCGCTTCAGGAAGCGATGAGGGTAGCGTGGGCCGGATGAATTGGCATCAGGGGCTGGATTTGGCCTGTGGGCTATCGTTTGGGCACCCCTGGGGTAGATTGATGGCTAGAAGCTACACTGGGTCCTGCTTTTCTAGCGGGAGGTGTAAAATAAAAGTCTGTGTGTGTGTGTGTGTGTGGGGGGGGGGGGGGCCTTGCATTTTCAGAGTAAAGTAGAGTTTTGATTTCTTGTTCCAGTGGCAGAGAAGAAATGTGATCTCCAAAGCAGGTGCTGTATGGATGGTTGTAGTCATAACAGGCTGTAGACTGTGGGAACTGAACTAAGTTTGATGAGCATTGTAATTGGTTGAAACCCTTTAGAACAAGGCTTCTCAGCCTTTTCAAGCCGTGGGCCGGGTCACACTCCCTCAGACAGCTGAGCAGGCCGGAATGGCCATTTTCTCCTGCCTGCATGTTGGGAGCGACCATTTTAAGGTGGCCATTTTGGCCCAATAGCTTCAAAGGGGTGGCCATTTTGTTTCTCCCTGGAAGGAGGGAGGGAGATGCCAACCGTCAATGGAGGCTTCAGACCCCTCTCCACTCCCTGACTGACACTAATGAGATTAATTGTCTGCTTGGGGAAAGGGTGAGTGGGGCTTTTTAACGAGGCTAGTCCTTCTTTGTTATCCTTGGAGATGGGGTCCCAGGGGGGTGGGGGTGGGTGAGACAAGGCCAGGAGCCCAATAGTTCTGTCTCCCCCTCCCACGCAGCATCATTTCACGTGGCCCGCCGCCCTTGCTGCCGCCGGCGGAAGCTGTGCCATGTGTGGTTCCTTTTTAAAATGTAAACAGCATTTCAAAGCTGTTTAAAACACACATGGCACAGCTTCCGGCAGGAACAAGGGCAGTGAGCCACATGAAATGGCCCCGTGGACTGATGGTTTGCCCCGCCATAAACTCTGCCGTAAATTGTGCACGCAGCTGTCGTAAACGCGTTTACGACAGCTGTGGGTGAATTTACAGTTGCCGTAAATGCATCACTTTTGGTGGCAGTGACAGCATGGACCACATGAAATGGTGCTGCAGGCTGGGTCCAGCTAGCAGGCTGTATGTTGGGAACTTCTGATGTAACCCTTCCCAAGACGTGCTTTGGCCCAGGATGCCAAGTTCAAAACACAAGGCCTTCTGAATACGGCCAGGAATAATCAGAATTAACCATCACCTTCACCTTCAGAGGGCAAGACTTGGGGCCCTGTGACCACCTCAGCTCTCTGGGCCACATACATGTTCTGTTATTGTTACCAAACACAAAGCAAGCCACATTTTTCCAAACATGTCTGAGCCTCCCAATAATAATCTAGACCCCCCTTTCCCCATTCATCTAGGTAGTCATCTTGGAACGGCGTGACAACACTGGCCGCGTGGCCTACAAAGCCCTGGAAGATCCCTGGAGTGGCAGCAGAGAAGACAACTTCATCCTCCTGGATCTTCTGGACCAACTGAGGACAGACTCAAGCTTCCTTTCTTCAGACGCTGATGTTCTGGACCTCAACGACGAACTCGCTCCGGTAAGCATGATTGGCTCTCGGTGAAAGATTTGGGGGGAAGGGGGGGTCTCTTCGGAGATGTGTCCGTCTAGTGAATAAATCATCCCTGCTCAGGGTGGCTTGTGTCAGAAATTATTCTTGGGTTGAAAGGATTTTTGCTGGAGAAACTCCACTCAGGGCACACCCAAATGAGGCTCCTTTCATGTCCCCAAAAGCGAGGACAGAGACAGGCGCTCAATCCGTCATACAGTACCTGGGTCTCGAACTGCTGACTTGCCAGCTTCTTAACCGCTGGGCCACCACAGCCCCTTAATAATAATTTCATGCCAGAAATTATTCTGGGTTGAAAGGATTTGGGCGGGAGAGACTGCTCAGTGAACGCCCAAATGAGGCTCCTTTCGTGTCCCCAAGAGCTGGGACAGAGACAGGTGCTCAATCCGTCATGCAGTTTTCTGATTTGATTCAGCGAGTGCAACCAAAAATTGGGCAAATGGAACCCAGAATAACCCATTCCAGAATTCAATTTCTGGTGTTTTCTTTGGGGATCTGCACCCCATTTTATAGCAAAACTGCTACTTTGGGAACCTGCCAGAAGCAAGGAAGAACATCCCTGGTTCAGGCAGTGAGCCTAGTGGCCTTGGATCCGTGACAGCCAACCTTGGCCCTCCAGCTGTTCTTGGACTTCAATTCCCAGAAGCCCTGATCATCAGGAGGGCTTCTGGGAATTGAAGTCCAAGAACAGCTGGAGTGCCAAGGTTCGCCATCTCAGCCTTAGGTAGACTCAACCTTGCCTACTTCTTTTCTAGAAGACTAGGGAGTCTTACTGCTGAGATCCAGGTAAACATAAAGGTAAAGGTCTCCCTTGCTCAAAAGCTAGTCGCATCCGACTCTAGGGTTCGGTGCTCATCTCCGTTTATAGCCAAAGAGCCAGCGCTGACTATGTGCAGACGTTGCTGTGGACATGTGGCAGGCATGCTTAGACACCTGAATGCACAGCGTTGTTTACCTTCCCACCAAAGGAGTCCCTATTTATCGACTTGCAATTTCTGGTTTTCGAACTGTTAGGTTGGCAGGAGCTGGGGACAAAGATGGGAGCTCACTCCATTGTGCAGCACTTGAGTCTCAAACTGCTGACCTTTTAGTCGTAAAGTTCAGCTTCTTAGCCACTAAGCCACCGCAGTCCCGAGATCCAGGTAGAAGAGCCAGTTTACTGGTGCTCCTTCCTGGCCATTCCCTTGACTTTTCATCCTTTGCTTCATCTGCAGGTTTTCTTTGTTCGATGGATCTACTCCACTCTCGGCTATATCTCAGACTGCTGGGACAGCCTCTTCCACAGCAACTGGTATGGCTTGTGCAGGAATTGCACCCCTTCTGCCGACAGATTGAAGTTGTCTTTGCCGTGCCCCAGATGATAGACCACATCTCCTCTTGAGGTGGTGGTGAGGAACAAGAGGGGACGGCTGGGAAGGAGAGAAAAGGATGCTAATCCTGGCTTCCTTCAGACTGGTCTGCAAGGCAGAGCATTCGGGCAGCTGTCATTGTTGATCTCCTTTACAGGCGAGAAATGATGCCTCTCTTGTCGCTGATCTTCTCGGCTCTCTTCATTCTCTTTGGGACGGTGATTGTTCAGGCTTTCAGGTAAGCCACATCTCTCTCACCTTCGGTCTCCTCTGTTCCACTTCTGGTGAATCTGAGGCCCCAATGGACATGTGGCAGGCATGCCTAGACACTGGAGTGGTCAGAATGCTGTTAAATTTCCCACTGAAGTGTTCCCTATTGATCTACTTGCAATGTCTTGCTTTCGAACTGCTAGGTTGGCAGGAGCTGGGACAGTGACGGAGCACTCGGGTCTCAAACTGCTGACCTGCTGACCTTCCAGTTGTCAAGTTCAGCGTCTTAACCACTAAGCCACCGCAGTCCCTTCTTTACGTGCTGTACCTGCTGAAAAGAAAATTTGTGTGGTTCCAAACACAGTAGCGCCTATAGAATGCTATAATATTATTGATGCTGTTTTGTCTGCAGAGAGGTGGGGGGCAGGAATCCGTGGGGAGGTGAAGGGGAAGTTGATGCCCAGAGAAGATTCTTCTCCAGGGCCTTGGAGGAAAACATCCTCACCTAAAGGAGAAAGTGGCCTGAAATGAAGGAAGACAAATATATGCCTTTGGAACGTGGAAGAAGGATGGTTTTGAAGGAGGGAACAGCCTGAAGAGAGATGTGAGTATCACTCAGAGACCATAGAGAGCAACACAGGAGGGGAAAGGACTGGTGCTTTGACTCCCCTCTGGCTGACCTGGCCATTCGATGAGAGTTAGCCTCATCCCAGGCTGGATGAAGCACAAGCTGGAATTTGCTGGGAGAAAAATCAACAACCTGAGATATATGCAGATGACCCTACCCTAATGGCAGAAAGTGAAGAAGACCTAAAGAGCCTCTTGATGAGGGTGAAAGAGGAGAGCGCAAAATCTAGCCTGAAACTCAACACCAGAAAAACCCAAGATCCTGGCATCTGGCCCCATCACTCCCTGGCAAATAGAAGAGGGAGAAACGGAAACAGTGACAGACTTCACTTTCCTGGGATCCAAGATCACTGCAGATGGGGGCGGCAGCCATGAAATAAAAATACACTTACTCTGTGGTGATGGAGGAGGCTCTTGAGAGTCCCCTGGACTGCAAGGAGATCGAATCAGTCCATCCTGTAGGAAACCAGTCCTGACTGCTCTTTGGAAGGACAAATAGTGAAGATGAAGCTAAACTACTTTGGCCACCAAATGAGAAGAGAGGACTCACTGGAGAAGGCCTTGACGCTGGGAAAGATGGAAGGCAAAAGGAAAAGGGGGCGGCAGAGGATGAGGTGGATGGATGGAATCATTGATACGATCGGCGTAGATCTGGGCAGACGACGGAGGATGGCAGAGGAGCCTGACGTGCGGTGGTCCATGGGGTCGCAAAGGGTCGGGCTCAACTGTGCAACTGAACAAACGCCCCACCACTAAATGGAAAGAACCATCCCAGTCCCCCTTGAGGACTGAGCAAGGCCTTTTGCTCAAAGGGTGTTGATTCTTTGGGAGAACCAGAAAGCTTAGTGTTGGGGCAGAGAGAAGAGAGGAATGGGGTGGCTGGAAATTGAGGCTGGATAGGAAGTAGTCCTGCCACTTTCTCGTTCTGGGCAGACGCCCGCCTGGATGGGGGACAACTTCCCTGCCCACAACTTGGCACAACATTTTGTACAAGGTCCCCTCTGTTGACTCTAGCTTGAAAAACCTCCCAGACTGTCTGCAACCTACCTTTCTGCCCTCTTTGCCAGGACTGGAGCTGCCACCCTGTGCCTAGCAGGCCTCTCTGAATTCTGTTCAGTGGACGGATAAAGATAGCTCCACAAACAGGCATACAGGTGAAACTCGGAAAATTAGAATACCCTTCCCTGTGGACTTGGCCTCCCAAGGCCGTTAGTGCTCAGGGTTGTCGGGTTAGTTAACCGACACCAGACAATCGGCGTGAGTCGCTGGCCAGTAGGGTCTACTCCAGTGATGGTGAACCTTGGCACTCCAGGTATTCTTGAACTCCAAATCCCAGAAGCCCCGATCAGCCCTCCTGTTGATCAGGGCTTCTGGGTATTGAAGTTCCAGAACACTTGGAGTGCCAAGGTTCGCCTCTATGGGTCTACTCTGTTACCATAGCAGGATAACCTGGCCAGACTGGTTAGACCTAACACCCGTGGTGTTTATTTGCCCTTCCCTTCCTGTGACTGCAAGTGCTGTTTTTCAGTGACCCGAGTGACGAGAGAGATTCGCCTCCTCCCAAGAAGGAAGAAACCCCTCCAAAGAGCGAGAAGAATGACACAAACGTCACCAAGGATAACAGGTTTGCCTTTTGTGTTTGTTGAGTGCAGGTGGTTTGTGTCTCCCTCCTAAAGAGGGAACGAGTTACTGGTCATATCCAGCTTTGATTCCTTTAGATTTCCCCAGAACAAACTTAATAACTGTAGCGGGCGCTCTACTCACCGGAAGACTGCGGGATGCTTAAGCATCGTGAGGCTACCAGCTGCAGCGTGAGCATGAACCCGCCCTTGGTCAGTGCGGCCTAAGGGTGTGCTCGCTCGGCCTGATTTAGTGTGGCAGAGAGAGACTGGTCCAGCGAATCTGGCTCATGAGTTCCAGGGGAAATGGCCATAAGGCAAATTAATGTCGCAGGTCTTATTGTGCTGCAAAGACCTCTGGGACAGAAAATGCCAATTCCCACAGAACAACACCCTTATCTCTAACTTGGGGAGAACTTGCTGGCCTTGGAAGTAGAGTGCGTGTGGGGTTTGCCCCATTATCTTCTTCTTCAAAGATGTTTCGCCGCTTCTGGCTGGAAAGAGGCGAACAGGGCCGGTTCTCCTCCGGACAGCTGGAAAAAAAACCACGAACTTCACAGGAGAAAGTTGCTATCTTCCCTTTAATAATGGCCCTTTGTATTTTAAAGCCTCCCCTCTCTTATCTCGCTCCGGCGCTTCTAGGTGCCCCATCAGATAAGGGTTCAATATCCTCTTCAGTGGTAGGAAAGCCTATCGAATGCATGGAAGTGTGCTTATCTCTCTAGAGAGATGGATTTCTTTAAAAAAATGAATTAAACCTCTGTCTTTATACACTTTCTGATGAGAAAAGGTAGATAACAAATCCTAATTGACTTGTCAAAGTGACACATTTAGTACGTAGATCAAAGATCCAGACGGCACACTGCAAGTGCTCTCCATCTAACTCCGTGAGAGAGAGAACATCTTCAAGGTTCTTTCCCAAGGGATGGCCAAGAGAACTGGCCACAAGGCAGCTTTCCATCATCTTCTAGAAAATGGTAGACTGTGTACATAATCATAATTAAATGAAATTAACTACATAGCATCTCTACGTGATAACATACTCAAAATCATAATTAATAACATAACATTACTTCATCTTCTCATGGAATCACGACAGTAACATCTCCCCAAATATCAGCAAACTCATTTTTCTTAATAATGCCCTTTATAAACTCTTACCGTATTTTTGGACCATAAGACGCACTTTTTCTCCCCCAAAAGTGGTGAGAAAATGAGGGTGCGTCTTATAGTCCAAATGCTGGTCTTCAGCCAGCTGTGGCTGTTGTAAAAGGATATTTTACAAGAGCCGCAGCTGGCGGAAAACTACTGCTGCCGCCTCTCAGCTGTTCGGGGCAGGGGAAAAACATCTGAAAAACAAATGGCCACTAGAGGGTGAAAATCACAATTTCCCATTTAAATGCATTGGAAATAAATTTCTTGTATTCAAAAGTTTTCTGTTTGTATGTTCCCAATGCATTTAAGTGGGAAACCAAACCTGTGCTTAAAAAGAAAGGGTTTCACTTACCTTGATGCCTTTGTCTCTACTCCACATGGACAAAATGGAGGGGGGAAACATGCTTCCAGGTTGAAAGGAGAGCAAGAGGCTAAGCTAGAGTATCACTTCCTTCCTCAGTGCAATTGGCCTGCCTGCCCATTTCCTCTGCAGCGCCACCACTGGTTGGTGGTGCAAAATACAGTATTAAATTTTCTTTTTGTTTTCCTGCTCTGAAAACTGTGTGTGTCTTATGGTCAGGTGCGTCTTATGGTCCCAAAAATACGGTAATTCCTAAGTCATTTTATCGTTGGTCGCCATATTCCACATTTCTTTGTACCATTCCCCCAATCCCAAGTATCTATATACAGTAAAAACTCCCTGGGTTACGACAGCACGTTTAATTTTTAAAAATTCCCCGGGTTATGACCAATTTTTGGTTTACGACCAAAGATTGGGGTACAGTATTTTAAACTCTAAAATGGAAGCGCTCTCCCTACCTTTTCTACGCCGTTTGGGGACCTTATCTGATGGCAGCACCTCCGCAGCAGTAAGCACTGCATTGTGACTTCGGGAAAGGGGTGGATGGCCATTTTGTATTCTGAAATGATTGTGTTGGTAATTTTGAAATTTATAATGGCTGACATGACAATTTCAGAATTCAAAATGGTCACCACCCCCTTCACCCAAAGTCACAATGCAGTGCTTACTGCTCCGGAGGTGCTGCCGTCAGATACGGTCCCCAAACAGCGTGGGAAAGGTAGGAAGATCACTTCATCTCTTATGTGGGGGTGGGAGAGGGTCATGTCTGGCTTTTTTTGGAGGGGGGAGGGTTGTATTTTTAAAATTATTAATTCTAGTTCTGGTCCAATCAGGACCTTTTTTTATTTTCAATGCATGCCTATGGAAAAAAACATGCTTCTGGCTACAGTTTTTTTTCAGGTTACGACGGAGCCTGATGGAATGGGCCTATTTTATTATTATTATTATTATTATTATTATTATTATTATTATTATTATTATTATTATTATTATTATTATTATTATTATTATTGTTGTTGTTGTTGTTGTTGTTGTTGTTGTTGTTGTTGTTGTTAAGTTTAATTTCTATCCCGCTTTCCTGGCACAGGTGCCACTCAAAGCGGCTTACAACATATATAAATACAATAAACAGAGCAAAATATACAATAAATACAAAAAGCAATACACAATTAATACAATCAAAACATCAGAATATTCCAAAATACAATACAAAATATAAATAAAGAATTAAACAATGTCACAATACACTCAACCACCCAGCAGCCACAAAGGCACCCCATGGTTCAATGTCCGTGAGGGCAACAGCATCGGCGGCAGAAATGGCTCCCACCTGTCTCTTCCCAGCGGGGCCGGTGGCGTGGGCTCCCGGGGCGAGACAGGGAGCTGCTCGAGGCAGCAGGCGACGGCGTCCTTTTCTGCTCTCCAGGCGGGCTGTCCCGGAGAGTGAGGCAGCTGCATCGGTGGTGGCAATGGCTCCCACCTGTTTCTCCCCAGCGGGGGCGGTGGCGTGGGCTTCCGGGGCGAGACAGGGACCTCCATCGTAACCTGAGGTTTCACTGTAAATTTTTAGCAATTATTGTTTTGCTGCTGTCATCATCATCGTCATCATCATCACCATCATATCTTACTTATGCTTTTCCACCTTAAGTCTGCCCAACTCATTAATCAAAACTATCCTGGGACACACAAATATTCTAAGTGACAATATTTTACTTGCTAACCCTAACCTCTTTGCACTCACACCATAAATGAAAATATGTCCCAGGATATTCATTGCATCCCCAGAAGTCTTTCGTACAGTTAGGATTATAATGCTTTCCTTGAATTGGAGTAGTGTACAACCTCCACAATATCTTAAAGCAATGTTCTTTAATTCTAACTGACATGTTTTTCATAATTCGCTGACTCCAATTTTTGTTCCATTGAGACCTCCCTTGTGAATCTTTGTCTCCGTTTACCTTTGCTGAATGTCATGTTGTCACCTGCATTTCGTGCAGGGTCCCCAAGAAGGGCTTTGTGGAGGTAACAGAGCTGACCGACATCACCTACACAAGCAATTTGGTGCGCTTGAGGCCCGGACACATGAACGTGGTGCTGATCCTCTCGGGTGCCACCAAAACGCCTCTGCTGCAGAAGTTTGCACTCGAAGTCTACAGTTTCACCGGGTGTGTATGAGATTCCCTCCTCTGGCACTTCGGCAGTGGGCCCGTGCTTCCCAACCTTTGGTTCTCGGACTTCAATTCCCAGAAGCCTCAGTCAGTCCATTGGCTGATCAGAGCTTTGAAGAATTGACTTAGGTTTCTGGGAATTGAAGTCCAAGAACCAAAGGTTGGGGAAATCTGCTCTTTCAATCCACATGCATGGGTTTACTGCACATGTTCTTGGACTTCAATTCCCAGAAACCCAAGTCTCTGTGAATCTACACAAATAGCTACGCACATTAAACCCATTTGTGTGGATACATGGAGACTTGGGCTTCTGGGAGTTGAAGTCCCAAAACACATGCAGTAAACCCATTCGTGTGGATACATGGAGACTTGGGCTTCTGGGAGTTGAAGTCCAAGAACATGCACAGTAAACCCATTTGTGTGGATACACAGAGACTTGGGCTTCTGGAGATTAAAGCACTTGGGTCTCGAACTGCTGACCTGCCGGCTTTGTAGCAGTATAAATTGTCATCAGCCATTTTCAATTATTGTAAATTGCTTTTTCAAACAGTTCATTGTGTTAAATCGGGTTAAATCAGGGGTTCCCAACCTTTTGAAGCCGCGGGCCGGGTCATGCTCTCTCAATCAGCTTCGAGGGCCAGGCGCCTATTTTGCCCTGCCTGCACAATGGGGGGCAACTGTTTTGTCCCAACAGCTTCAATAGGGGTGGCCATTTTGTTTCTCTGATGCCCTTGAAGGGGTGCGGGCACATGAAATTGTGCCACGGGCCAGATCCAGCCTTTGGGCCTTAGGTTGGGAACCTCTGTGTTAAATGTTTTCTTGTCTACCTAGCCCCGAAATCTTGATGCATAAAAATATATTTTAAAAAACCTTCTTCTTCTTCTTCACTTCTCTAGAAGCAACTCCCTGCACTTCTCCTTCCTAAATCTGGACAAACACCGGGAATGGCTCGAATACGTCCTGGAATTCGCGCAGGACGCGGCCCCCATCCCCAACCAGTACGACAAGCACTTCCTGGAGCGCGATTACACCGGTTACGTCCTGGCCCTGAACGGCCACAAAAAATACTTCTGCCTCTTCAAGCCTCGCAAATCCGACGGGGACAGAGGGGCCCTTCCAGGCGCCTCCAGCGAGGACCCTGACCTGGGAGACGCCCGAGGGAAAGCCGCCTCTTCCAGCCCAAAGACCCGGTCTTTGAAAAACAAACTCAACAGATTGTCCTTGTGGATGGAACGGCTCTTAGAAGGCTCCTTACAAAGGTTTTATATCCCCTCCTGGCCTGCGCTAGACTGATGCTCTCTTCCCCGCTTCAAGGAGAAGGCGCTTCTGAAAGACAATTCTAACACGGCAGGCAATAAAAAAAAGTGGGACATCGCTCTCGTTTGGGGGGATTTGATTTGACATTGTGTCTGATAGTCACTTTTTAGATAAACCCCCATGGATTAGAAGCCCACCCGTCCATGCCCTTGAATACTGGACGCCCCGATGCCCTTTCCAAGAGTCCACCAGCCGTACGGTTGAACACAGTCTGTCAATGACAGCCTTGCTCTCTCGCTTCTCTACCTGTTCTAGATCTGCTTCGCGCATTTTCCTCCGACCCTGAAGAAAAACCGGGCCTGCCGTGAGATCTCTCGGTGTACAGATTGTGTCATGCGTTCGTTTTCTCAATATGGGGTTTGTTTTAATGCACGCCCTTCTGTGTGCAGTCCGGATGCGCCCTGTATTCCTCGGATCATGCATGCTTTCCAAGGTTCGTCCCTTGAGAGATCTCTTTCTGGCACTTCATGGAGTCTTTGGTTCTTTCAGTGACCGCCCCGCCTGCCCCCCCCCAGTAAAGAATTTAAGGAGAGTTTTGCATACCAAACGGCCGGAGGGATAGAATCTGTTTTGGGGAGGTTTGAAAAAACTCCCTTTAGGCAATGATGACAAACCTTAACACTCCAGATGTTCTTGGACTACAATTCCCAGAAGCCCACGTCTCTGTGAATCCACACAAATGGGTTTACTGTGCATGTTCTTGAACTTCAAATCCCAGAAGCCCAAGTCTCTATCAATCCACAGGACTGGGTTTGCTGCACGTGTTCTTGGACTTCAATTCGCAGAAGCCCAGGTCTCTGTGAATCCACACGAATGGGTTAACTGTGTGTTTTTTGTTTTCAACTCCCAGAAGCCCAAGTCTCTGTGAATCCACACGAATAAGTTTACCATGTGTGTCCTTGGACTTCAATTCCCAGAAGCCCAAGTCTGAATCCACATGGATGGGTTTGCTGTGTGTGTCCTTGGATTTCAATTCCCAGAAGCCCAAGTCTCTGTGAATCCACACAAATGGGTTTACTGCATGTACGCACATTTGTGTGGATTCATAGAGACCTGAGCTTCTGGGAATTTAAGTCCAAAGAACGCCTGGAGTGTATGTGCAATAAACCCATTTGTGTGGATTCACAGAGACTGAGGGACCTGGGAATTGGAAGTCCAAGAACACCTGGAGTGCCCAGGTTCGCCATCATGGCTTTTGGCTTTCCATTTCTGGGTGCAATAAGTACACTTTTTTTTCCGCCTATCGGGGTAAGCATTCAGCTGGACAGGAACTGATCGGTCCGTCAATCAGCGTCATTTGAAAATATGTCTCCTAAATATGCTTTCCTTGTTTTTCTTTTTAAAAGACTTAAATTTCAGACCCTAAAAACCGTGTCAGTCGTTTGATGGTTAGCTGTGTGGAAAAACTAACTTTCCAGTCTCCTCTTCGGAGTTAATTTTTGGGATATCCCTTCCCATTAAACTAGCATCTCCCTCTAAGATGCATTGCTGTGTTTCTAGGCCAAGAATTAAAGGATGTGTCTTTATATCAGGCAACTTAAAGTTATCGTTTGAATGATTGTACAGATGAAGATTTGAAATGCCTTCAAAACGACTGAGTAGGTACTGGGGTGTCTGGTAAATAAAAACTTTATCCCTGCCCCCCCTTCCCGGTAGGCCAGTTATCTACTGTAGTGGCTAAGACGCTGGTTCGGCAGGTCAGCAGTTTGAGACCCGAGTCCCGCATGACAGAATGAGCTGCCGTCTGTCCCACCGAAGTGGTACCTCTTTATCGACTTGCAATTTCTTGCTTTTGAACTGCTAGGTTGGCAGGGGCTGGAAGACATGACAGGAGCTCACTCCTTTGTGCAGCACTCGGGTCTCAAACTGCTGACCTGTCAACCTTCCAGTCGTCGAGTTCAGCATCTTAACCACTAAGCCACCACAGTCCCTATTGTGGCATATCGTTGACAACTAAACAAAAGGTGCAATATTTCGTATTTCTGATGTTCCATAGATACATAACTAGTCACTTGGGGCATTGACTGGTCAGAAGAGTGTATCCTTTTACTGCCTTATTAGGGGTAAGAGGCTTCAGTGGTTATGAAGCTCACCTTATTATCTGGAAGGCTGGCAAGTTGGCAGTTCGAGCCCTGGGTACTGCATGATTGTTTGAGTGCCCATCTCCATCCTAGCTCCTGCCAACCTAGCGGATCGAAAGCAAGACATTGCAAGTAGATATAGGGACCACTTCGGTGGAGAAAAGATCTTGGGGACATGAAAGGAGCCTCATTCGGGCGTCCCCTGAGTGATGCGTGGATGTGTTTGGCTTCAGTAACTGAGCCTGTGGTTTTCCGCTGCAATGCAGAGAGCAAAGGACCCTGACCTGTTTGAAGAGCCCTGGCTTGCTCTGCCACTTTGAGTTTATGTCCTCAAACATCCTTGGTTGCAGGATCGCATCACTGGACAAGCGTTTGCCTTTAGTTCAGGGAGCATTGCTGCCCTGCCTGTTAAATCGAGGAGGAAGCCTTCCGCTTTACAGTGGCGAGAGGCGAAGAGAGGAATGGGCTGTGACCCTTCTCTGCCGGTTTTGACAAACAGCCTCTTGAGTCCCGGCTGGATAACTCTTGGAGCCCAAGAGAGGTTTGACACTCGACACCAAGAAGACGAAATATCTGGTGATGAGTCGAGCACCGACTCATGGCAAGCGGATGGCAGGAAGAGAAGGAATCGAAAGAGTGGATAGAATTGTCAACTTGGGGAGTGTGTTAAATGAAAATTGGGATCCCAAGGTAGAGATTAAAATACGAATAGAAAAAGCAAGGTCCACCTTTATAAAGATGCGACGTTTGTTATGCCGTAAAGATCTAACCCGCGCTGCAAAGATCCGAATAGTGAGATGTTATGTATTCCCAGCGTTATAAGGAGTCAAAGCTTGGACGTTGACTAAAGCATCTGAAATGGAAACCAAAGCTTTTGAAATGTGGATCTAAGGATATCGTGGGTTGACCATGTGATGGATGTGGAAGTGTTGCGCCGGATGGATCAAGGACAAGAACTGATGAAGACCATTAAGCAAAGAAAGCTCCAATACCTTGGGCATATCATGAGAAACAAGATGACGTATAGAATCCTCCCAACTCGCTCTGCAAGGAAAAAGTCCTGGATGGAGATGGACCTTGTGGCTGAAGAACCTGAGAGACTGGTGTGGCAGGTCCTCAGAAGAACTGTTCCAAGGAGTGAAGAACAGGAAGACTATCGCCATGATGATGGCCGATATCCGGAACAGATACGGCTCCTGAAGGAGAAGAGAGGTGGCTCAGTGGTTAAGAAGCTGGTCTTGTTAGCTGGAAGGCCAGCACGTTGACTGTTCGAGCAAAGCGAGCATGACGGTTTGAGCACCCGTCTCTGTCCCAGCTCTTGGGGACATGAAAGGAGCCTCATTCGGGTGTTCCCTGAGCTGAGTTTCTCCAGCAAAATTCCTTTCAAACCAGCAAAATTCCTGACGAAATTATTATTGCCAGAGATGAGGAAACTCAATCAATCAATAAGTTTATCGCGCCAATCAGTTGACCATAGCAAAGTACAAGAAGTCAAACAAAAAACAAGGACTTAGCCTGCACACCGCCATTAATATCAACACAATAAAATTGGTAGATGTTGAGACTGGATACATAATACAGTAAGTAAAACTTTGAATGTAAAACGATTTAAGATTGGCACAATAAAATCGGTACATATTGAGATTGGCTACGTAATAGGTAAAACTACAAATAAAATGATTTAAGATTGACAATAAAATTAATAAATGTTAAGATTGGATACATAATAGATACAACTTTACAAATAAGACGATTTAAGACTGACACAATAAAATTGATAAATGTTAAGACGATACATAATAGGAAAAAACTACAAATAAGACGATTTAAGATTGACACAATAAAATTGATAAATGTTATGATTGGATACATATAAAACAATTTAAAATGTACTATTAAAATGTATTAAGAGTGTTAGGGGCATCGTTGGTGGAGTTTATCACTGGTGTGATAGGGAAACTGTTGCCCTCCCAATATTGGTAGACTACAGTACCCATGATCCTTGGCCATATGGGTCATACTGGTTGAGGCTGGTGGAAGTGCCAATGCAGTCTAGAATGCAACAAACTCTTCTCACCGAGGACTGGAATTTGGGGGGGGGGGGACACCCCAGGAAAAGCATTTTTAAAAGGCTAAAGAGGAACTAATATCTTAGGGAGGTGCCATAGGTGAGCACCTTTTTAATCATGCCAGGGTACACCCAAATCTTCTTGGGGGAAGGTGTGGCCCCTTCTGCCTTGCCCCCCCCCCACACACACACACCTGCCTTAGGTTATGTAGGAGGGGGCACACCCCTTTCTTATGCCTACATGTGCCATTCCCCTGGGCTACAGACCTGGGCATTGGCTAAACGGAACCTGTTCCATACATGGCTTTGAAGAGTCTTTTGTCTAGAGATGGGGAAAGTCATGGGTTTTTAACCGCAGCGCCCACAATCTGCCAAGCCATATTGGCCAAGCATCTCTGGGTAGCCGTTGTGAAGAAAACTAACATTTTCCCTTCTTTGCCAACACCACGCTATGGAAATTGCTAATCCCAGAAACATCCGGTCTCTGGAGCCTCTTCTTTCCCAAAAGAGATGCATCTTCTTTTTACTAACTGGATCTGTCGGAAAAAAAGTACATTATTTTCTGTCAAATGAGCTGTTCTTCTCCAATAAAGACCTGGTGTAGATTTTGTGGTCAGAACCTGTTTCACATAGGCCTGGTCTGTTAGGAGATGGCTTAGGTGCCTCTCTCACCAGATGCAGGTAGAGCCTTTTCTAGCTTAATCTTCTGACGACCTGAAGGTAAAGTACCTTCTGTAAGGGAAACGATACAGTCGAGTGTTCCATTTCCCTGGACTTCTGCGTGGTTGCCTCTCGCCCAGTCTGGGCAGGATTGACTTTGAATGAAAGCTGATTATTTTGCACTTTTGATACTCTGTTGGGGTGGGGAAATAGATAATTTATTGGGCAAACTGTCCTGTTTTTTATTTGTGAACAGACACTAATTTTGGTTTGGTTTAGCTTTAAGACTTTAACAGATTTGCATCTGAAATAAACTATTTTAATGTGTGATCAGAAAGTCACCTGGTGCTTTGAAGTGCTTTTTGTTTTTAGTTAGCACAGAGCTTGGTGGGGCTGCATCACAAAAAAAAAAAATTGCTACTTGGTCTAAAACCTATGTGTCCTATACTAAATCAAGTGCACTGAATCCAAATCTGAAGTCCGATTCTGCCTAGGACGCCAGGATCGTAAGCAAATCTCACCCGCTTGGGTAGGTTCTTGCATTGATCACGCAGGGCATATTGCCACAAATGTAGCAAAAATTGTCCTGTTTATTAACACCGCTGCGCTCATCTTTAGCTCAAAGCAGACTCACTATGGCCTAGCTGTGCTATCCAATAAGATGATTTTGCACTAGAGATAAGCCCTTGGTCCATGTCGCCTTGTGTGGTTATTTCTGACATCAGCTCACTGATTTGCCCAGACGTGCCCGGCTGCTGGTGGAACATGCATGCCACCAGGGGACGTGATTCAGCTGAGATGGCAACAGGCACAGCGATAGTTGCAACTGTGATAATGTTCCCATGTAAAAATACATTACCTAATTATCGACCATTTGAACAGCTATATTATGCCTTAAAGTCTGTACATGATAGGCAAATTCTGAGTTCAGATTTGGAATCAGCACACGCCATATCATGTAAACCACATGTGTTATTCCCAGTACCAAATCGCTGTTGTGCAGTGATTCAATGCTATTTGTTTATCAAGATTCAGGATGTGAATTTCCTTTCACCCACAGAGTTAGATGGAGTTTCATGCCCTTTAAAAAAAATATAATCCTGGATTTTCTGCCCTTTCCTTTTCCCACATTGCCTTCATAGAGTTAATCCCTCTGGAACTCACTGCCACAAGATGTAATGAAATTTTCTAATTCAGATAGCTCGGAAAAATTTGTTATACTGTACCTATTTATGGAGGAAGAGAGAAGTGAATTGAGAAATATATCCATGACAGTTGAGTGGAAACTTTTGTCTTCAGACGTGACCTGTTTGAGGGCTAGTGACTTAATTTTGTAAAGCAAATCTGTTCACATCATGCGTTTTGTCCATGAGCAAAATTCTTTATGACATCCTTGTTACAGTTCTGGATGCCTGAAAGCAGTGGTATTAGCTGAACCACGTGACCGGCCCATGGCCCAAAAGGTTTGGGTACCCCTGGTTTATATTGTCTTCACTTGTGGGAGAACACACAGCATTTCAAATTACAACATAAGAACAGCCTTGCTGGAAGAGGCCACAGGAGCCCATCATCCAGTCCAGCCTTCTGTCTCACACAGTGGCTCCCCATGTGCTTCAGGGTATTATTCCCAAGGCAGATACCTTCACCTGCTTAGGATTCCCTGGAAATGGCATTTATTGAGAGATATCCTGCCTATCTCTCCAACCCGGAGGTTGTCCTTAGGTATCCATAATTATAGCCATTGATACCCTTGTCCTCCATGGACTTGTCCAATCCTTTCTTAAAGCTGTCAAGACTGATAGCTGTCACCCCTTCTTCTGGCAGGGAGTTCCATAGACCAGTGAACACCTGGAGCGCCAGTAAACCCATTTGTGTGGATTCACAGGGACTTGGGCTTCTGGGAATTGAAGTCCAAGAACACCTGGAGTGTCAGTAAACCCATTTGTGTGGATTCACAAGGACTTGGGCCTCTGGAAATTGAAGTCCAAGAACACCTGGAATGCCAGTAAACCCATTTGTGTGGATTCACAAAGCCTTGGGCTTCTGGGAATTTAAGTCCAAGAACACTTGGAGTGCCAAGGTTCATCATCATGGCCATAGGAGCAGGGGTCAGCAAGTGTGGCTTTCCAGATGTTCTTGGACTTCAATGCCCAGAAGCCCTGATCCCTAGGTGTGCTGACGTGGGCTTCTGGGCATTGAAGTCCAAGAACAGCTGGAGAGCCACGTTTGTGGACCTCTGATATAAAGCAAAGAAATGCAGAAGGTGATACCTTTTATAGCAGTGATGGCGAACCTTGGCACTCCAGGTGTTTTTGGACTATAATTCCCAGAAGCCCGTCAACACATCTGCTGGGATTTGAAGTCCAAGAACACCTGGAGAACACCAAGTCGGAGAGCCAAGTTTGCGGACCACAGGTGTCCCCCCACAGGCAGATTTTTAAAAGGTATGGAAAGGCAGCACATTTGTATTATAATATTGGTGACAGAGCTAAGAAAAGATGGTATGGAGATTTCCCCCTCATGGGCCAAAGTAAATTGGCGTACACAAGGACTCAAGAGCTTTGAATTCCTCACTCAGTACTAAAATCTTTGCAACAGACACAGCAACACCCCACCAGCATCCAGGTGTTGTTTTGAAACATCTGTCCAAACATTTAGAGCATGGTTTATCAACCTTTTAAAGTAGAGGGCTGGGTCACATTCCCTCAGACAGCTTTGGGGGCCGGACAGCCATTTTGCCCTGCCTGCCACACATGGCACTTCTGGGTGTGCCAGAGGCAGTGGTGGTGAGGCACACGAAATGGTGTTGTGGGCCGCATCTGGCCTCCGGACCGTAGGTTGAGAACTCCTGGTTTAGTCTTCTGAGATCCAACTTGGGAAAATCAGAATTGTGGTTATCCCTAAGATATTGCTTGTTAATGCACCGATTATCCCTTGTCAATGCACCAATGAGGACCGTCAAAGCAGGTGCTGGATTGTATTTGTAGTCATAACAAGCTGTAGACTGTGAGAACCAAACTGGTTTGGATGGGCATTGTATGCTGTGCTGTAATTAGAATGAGGCCAAGACTAAGTTAATATTCTCCTGCGTTTTACAGGACACACTCTTTATTGCACAAAACAATGAACTTGTCTACAACAAGCAATAAATACCTTGCGATTCAGGGCTACAAAGACTAACCATTAGGAAAGTTTAGTGCAGGCCAGTGGTGCCCCACGTGGGGCCGGGAGACTTCAATTCCCAAAAGCCTAAGTCAGTACATTGGCTGGTCACTGCTTTGGGGAATTAACTTAGGCTTCTGGGAATTGAAGTCCAGAAACCAAAGGTTGGGAAACGCTGGTGTAGGCTAAAAATTAACTTTCTGACCAAACTCTTTTTGTGGAACATCAACACTTTCTTATCATTTTCAAGAGAGAACTTATCCAGCCTGACACGGTGACACGGGTTCTCTATCAGAGACTTCTTCCCCGCACGGTCATACTCCTTTTCTTCTGTTTCCACAAACCATCATGAAATGAGGGGAAAGACCCCTTACTCAGTGGATGCGCTCAAAAACATGTCGTTCCGCAAGCAGATGTGTTTGCTAAGAGAGAGCCAAATTGCTTTATGACTATGATGGTGAACCTTGGAACCCCAGGTGTTCTTGGACTTCAATTCCCAGAAGCCCAAGTCTCTGTGAATCCACACGAATGGGTTTACCGGCACTCCATGCGTTCTTGGACCTCAATTCCCAGAAGCCCAAGTCTCTGTGAATCCGTAAGCGCAGTAAACCCATTCGTGCGGATTCAGAGAGACTTGGGCTTCTGGGAATTGAAGTCCAAAGAACTCCTGGAGTGCCAAGGTTTGCCATCATTGCCTTATGAGGTCCATTTCAGCCTTTAAGGGAAAGAGTTCAACTTCCTTTTTAGTTTCTAAAGGCCTAAAATAACAATGCTGGTCAAATCTCTCCCATAAGTTGGCAACGGGCACCTGATTCTTTGAAATACAATGCAGGAAAAACGATGCCATGAAGGACCGCTTTCAGGCCTATAGAGAAAAGGGAGAGATTCAACTTTATGCTGTCGGAATTTTTTGGGAGGGTGGGTGGGGGAAAGATCCCTGGGAAGAGACGGCCCTGGATGTAGACAATGTGGCTGAAGAACCTGAGAGACTGGTGTGGAAGGTCCTTGGAAGACACTGTTCCCAGGAGTTCAGAAAAGGAGGACTATCGCCATGATGATGGCCAATATGCAGGGCGGATATGACATTTGGAGATGGTGAAGGTGAAGAAGATGAAGGAGAAGGAGGTGAAGAATGAGAAGTTGAAGAAGATGAAGGTGAGGAGGAAGATGAAGGTGAAGAAGACAAAGGTGAAGAAGGAGGAAAATACACCAGTGATGTTTTCTATTATTTGCCCTCAGCCAAGTCCCAATAAAGAGGAGAAATCCAGATGTGTATTGTCTATGGCCGCTCTTTGCTTTCACTAATGGGTACTTTGCTGTCATCGTATTTGCATTTCCCAAATAAATACTACTTAAAAAATAATAGAAGGAATGAAGGAGGGCAGACAGAGCTCTCTCCCTGGTTTAGAAGCAAGGCCAACACAATGAAAACCCAACCTTTCCAAAGGTCCGAACAAAGGAACCGCTATATTGGCAGCCAAATCCGACCCGGACACCTTGAAGCTGTGGCTCTCCAGGTCGTAGAAGCGGCGTCTTCCACTAAGTTTGTTTCAGGGGCAAAGGAAGGGAGACCATGTGCCAACGGAACACGTCAAAAACAGCATTAAAGTCTGGGGACAAGCGCTAAGCTTGTGATGGTGAACCGTTGCACTCCAGATGTTCTTGGACTTCAGTCCCCAGAAGCCCAAACCTCCATGAATCCACACAAATGGGTTGACTGTGCGAGAACATCTGGAGTGCCAAGGTTCGCCATCACAGATCTAAGTGTTCACATCTGGGCTTCTCCAAGCACAGAGCAGGGCAGCTGCCTGGCACAGCTCATCATAGTCTAGATTGGCCAGGAAGCCTCGTTTCAGCTTCGTTTCCACCTTTCTTCCATCTCCCAGTCGGTCCATCAAGAGGGTGGCAGCAAACTGGCGAAGCAGCCAGCTCAACATCTTGTCAAGTTTTGGGGCATTTGCGGCGAGGGCGTTTTCTCCCCAAAGGCTCAGGTGGAGGGTGTTGGCAGCAATTCGGGCAGAGAGTCTCTGGGGGGGAAGAAAAGCAAGAGGAGACGGAAAAATCAAGACCGGGTGGAATAACCAGCTAGTCCAGGGGTTCCCAAACTTTACAAGCACGGGGCCGGGTCACACACTCTCAGTCAGCTTTGAAGGCTGGACGGCCATTTTGCCCTGCGGGGCTACATGAAATAGTGCTGTGGGCCAAATCCGGCCCACGGGCCTTAGGTTGGGAACCCCTGAGCTAGTAGATAAGCAATGTTGAAGTTCCTCCTCACACCCCACCCCCCTGGCTTCTGCTTGCAAACATATCAGAGTAAACGAAATGAAACAAGACAACAAAAAGTTGTGGCACCTTAAAGACTCACTCCTGTATTTAAACGCGAGCTTTCGTGGATCAAGTCCACTTCCAAACACTTCCCTGTGTAAGGAAATAGAGGGGGGGGGGCTTGGATTTACAGAGTAAAGTAGATTTTTGATTTCCAGTGGCAGAGAAGGAATTCGACCTTCAAAGCAGGTGCCGGATTTTTATTTGTAGTCATAACAAGCTGTAGACTGTGAGAACTGAACTGGTTTCGATGGGCATTGTATGCTGTGCTGTAATTTGATTAAACCCTTCAGGAGGAGGTATCAGTGGGGGAAATGTGTTTTGATATGGGATGAAGAGGGGGGGGAGGGGGGGGAGTGTGTCGCCATGCTTTGGATCGCTTGCATCAATGGAGCTTGTGAGTAAAACTAGCAAAATGCTGGGCAGAGGGGTCAAGTGAACTCTGTGCTGGGGGGAGGGAGGAAGCACTTCCATTGGGCTGCTGGGCAGAGGGGCGGGGCAAACCTTATGCTGGGGCGACGGCGCGCATTCTGACAGAGTGGATTATGAGTGCCTCTTCTGTTATGCGTGCCATAGGTTTGCCACCACTGTCAAAGGCAAGGGTCCTAAACAGGCTTTAGGTTGCTTTGGTGAGCACAACCAATCCTGACTGGTGGAGCTGCCCGTGGGAAAGGCGGCTTTCTTGCAGAAGCCATGGGGAATCTCACCGCGGCAGGGTCTCGACGAAGCAACGCCCCAACCAGCTTCTTCACTTCCAGGGGGGCCGTTTTGGGCAACGGCGGAAGCTCCCTCTCATGGTAGCTCCTGCTTTCCAGTGCCCGTCCCCCTCGGCCGTAGAAAGGGTTGCGGGCACCCAAGACCTCGTAGGCGATGGCCCCGACTGCCCAGGCATCTGTTTTGGTGTAATCTATCACAACTCCTGGACCTGGAGTAGCCGTGACCACCTGCAGAGTGAAAAGCCAGGGTGGCTAAATCTGTCATGTCTACCCATCTGTCCAGATACAGATATAACAAGGTCAACGTCACCCATGTTCGAAAGCCAGTCGTATCGGACTCTAGGGTTCAGTGCTCATCTCCATTTATAGCCAAAGAGCCAGCGCTGTCTGCAGATGTTTCTGTGGGCATGTGGCTGGTATGACTAGATGCTGGAGAGCATAGAATGCTGTTACCTTTCTGGCTGAACCAGTTACCAATTTATCTACTTGCAATTTCCTGCTTTTGAACTGCTATGTTGGCAGGAGCCAACAAGTTCACTCTTGTCATGTGGTACCCAGGAATCGAACTCCGACATTCCAGTCAACGAGCTCAGTGTCTTAACCACTTGAGCCACCGCAGTCTCAAGGTAAGCAAGAGATTTAAGGAGTGGTTTGACCAGTTCTCCCTCTCTTCAGTGGGTCCAGATCTAAATTATTCTATCCACCCCCAACACAATGAGTATCTTTTTATTATCAATCTACTGTACTTTTACTTTGGGGACTTGGTGGTTAAGACGCTGAACTCGACGACTGGAAGGTCAGCAGTTTGAGCCCCAAGTGCTGCATGGTGGAGTGAGCTCCCGTCCTCTGTCCCACCTCCTGCCAACCTAGCAGTTCGAAAGCAAGACATTGCAAGTAGATAAATAGGCACTGCTTCAGTGGGAAGGTAAACAGCATTCCGTGCACTCCAGTGTCTAGTCATGTCTGTCACATGTCCACGAAAACGTCTGCAGATGTGGACGGCCCTTCGGCTTTGAAACAGAGATGAGCACTGAACCCTAGAGTCAGATATGACTGGCTTTTGAGCAAAGGCGACCTTTACCTTTACCGACTTTTACTCCCTTGTAGATGCACACACAGTTTGTCTGCTCCGAACTTAATTCCCACAACAACCTTGTCAGGAATAAGCCTGGCTGGACTACCCACTCCATGCCTCATTAGCCTGAAGAAGTAGTCCTGAACTACGAAAGTTTGCGGAGTTTTGAACGTTTAAAGCAGGAGTTCTCAACCTTTTAAAGCCAGGGGCCGGGTCATGCTCTCTCAGACAGCTTCAGGGGCCGGACGGCCATTTTGCCCTTCCTCCACCACATGGCACTTCTGCCTTCCGGGTGTTCTTGGACTTCAATTCCCAAAAGCCCAAGTCTCTGTGAATCCACAGGAATGGGTTTACCGGCACTCCATGCGTTCTTGGACCTCAATTCCCAGAAGCCCAAGTCTCTGTGAATCCGTACACTCCAAGCTGGTGGAGGCGGTGGGGGTGGCACATGAAATGGTGCTGCGGGCCGCATCCGGCCCGCAGGTCGAGAATCCCTGGTTTAAAGTGGCCTGGAAAAGGTATCATTTCTTTCCTGGGCTTGTAAGGTAGGTGAGAGGACACAAGCTGCCCAAAGGTCACTCAGTTTGCTTTCCTGGCAGAATTGGACATTTGAGCCTCCCTCGAGACACAGGACAAAAGTTCTGATCGCTTGACGACTCTGGCTAATAATTGACAATTATGACAGTAAGCCCGGAGGAATGTAACCCTTCCATTTCCGGCAGTGGCCTTGGGAAACCTCCCTGCCAGGATGGCCCTGAATGCAAAAAGCAGGAAGAAGTTCCCAGGTAAAGGTTTCCCTTGCTCGAAAGCCAGTCGTATCCGACTCTAGGGTGCAGTGCTCATCTCTGTTTCAAAGCCGAAGAGCCAGCGCTGTCTGCTTCTGCAGACGTTTCCGTGGTCATGTAGCAGGCATGACTAGACACCGGAGCGCAATCGGACCCATATATAAATATGGGTCCGATTGCTCACACCGCCGAGAAAGAGGAAGCCTTACCTCCGGGGCCATAAGGCAGCTGTTGCCTCCACGGTCCACGTACCAACTGGTGAAGGGCAGTTTCAGGCCGATCTTTTCGTCAGCCAAACAGCAGCCAAAATCGGTGATGACCAACCCTGGGCACCCGGCTAGACATAACAGGAAAAGGGGTCAGAATTAGATTCAATGCAGAGAGTTAGAAAGAGAGGCACGAGTTTGGCTGTTTGCTGCTATTTTATAATTTATCTAGTTCATTTATTATTTGTGTCTAGCAGTGGCTCAAGTGGCTAAGACGCTGACTGGGAAGCGGAAGGTCAGCAGTTCGATTCCCGAGTACAGCAGGACGGAATGAGCGCCCGTCTTTGTCCCAGCTCCTGCCAACCTAGCAGTTCGAAAGCAAGAAATTGCAAGTAGACAAATAGGGACCACTTCGGTGGGAAGGTAAACAGCGCTCCGTGCGCTCCGGTGTCTAGTCATGCCTGCCACATGACCACGGAAACGTCTGCAGAAGCAGACATTGCTGGCTCTTTGGCTTAGGAACAGAGATGAGCACTGCACCCTAGAGTTGGATACGGCTGGCTTTCGAGCAAGGGAAACCTTTACCTAATTTTCTATTGTAAAAGTTTTTTTTAATATCTTGTAAGCAGCCCCGAGTGGGAAAATATCTCAGATTGGGTTGGATATAAATGTGATAAATAAAATAGATCCCTCTTGCTTGAAAGCCAGTTGTTTTGTTTTGTTTAATTTTTAATTTCATTTATTTTAAAACTAATTACTATAACACAAACAAACCAAACGAAAAGAAATACAACATTTCAAACACACATAACTGTGACCACAATAATAATAAAACTAACTTAAAAATTCACAAGTTTCTGTTAGCGTCTATAGACTCAGAAAGAAAAATAAAAACTGTAGTAAACAACCATTATTTCCAGTTGTATCTGACTTTAGCAGTCAGTGCTCATCTGTTTACAGCCAAAGGGCCAGTGCTGTCTGCATCCGCAGATGTTTCCGTGGCAGGCAGGACTAGACTTCAAATCACACGGAATGCTGTTACCTTTCCTGCTGAAGCAGTACCTATTTATCTACTTGCAATTTCTTGCTTTCGAACGGCTAGGATGGCAGGAGCTGAGGCAGACAAGGGGAGCTCACTCCACCACACAGATTAGAGATCTGTACAGACCATGCTTTTGAACTCTGTGGTGCTGGAGAAGGCTCTCGAGAGTCCCCTGGACTGCAAGAGGATCAAATCAGTCCATCCTGAAGGAAATCAACCGACTGTTCCTTGGAAGGACAAATACTGAAGATGAAGCTCAAGTACTTTGGCCACCAAATGAGAAGGGAGGACTCACTGGAGAAGGCCCTGATGCTGGGGAAGATCGAAGGCAAAAGAAGAAGAGGGCGGCAGAGGATGAGGTGGCTAGATGGCATCGTTGACACAGTGAGCATAGATCTGGGCAGGCTCTGGAGGAAGACGGATGACAGAGGAGCCTGGTGTGCTATGGTAGTATCAGTGATGGCGAGCCTTGGCACTCCAGGTGTTGTTGAACTTCAATTCCCAAAAGATCTGATCAGCAGGAGTTGTGACTTGTGCTTCTGGGAACTGAAGTCCAAGAACACCTGGAGTGCCAAGGTTCACCATCATGGGCCTATAGGGTCACAAAGGGTTGGACTTGACTGTGCGGCTCAACAACAGACTATGCTGCTTAAGAAAGGCTCAGATCATTACGGGCAGGTGTGACTGGTGGGAAGGTAAATGTTTTTGGTGTGAAAGGAGTCAAAATCACGACCGGGGAAAGGATTGGTTTGAGCACTTCCCAATATACCTGTCAACCTTCCCGGATTTCCCAATTTTCGGCGCCAATTTGCGCCATTTCCCGCCCCGCGCTGTCAAAACCCCGGAATTTGGCAGCGGGGGCGAGGAGGTACTGCGCAGCCCTTCTGCGCAGGTCACATTCTACGCATGTGTAGAAGGGTTTTACGCTTGCATAGAACCCTTTTACGCATGCGTAGAAGGCTATGCAAGTGTAGAAGGGGGCTACGCAAGCGTAAAGCCCTTCTATGCATGCGTAGAACACGACTTGCGCAGGACCGATCTGCACAGGTCCCGGATTCGTCGGAGCCGCGGTTGACAGGTATGCTTCCCAAAACCACCCAGGACTTCTCAGTTACCCAAGTGACATGAAAAGCTTAAGAAGGAAAATACAGTGGTACCTCGTGCAACGATTTTAATCCGTTCCATGGGGCTTGTTGTTGTACGAAACAATTGCTATCCAATACGTGCATCGTATAGCGATTTCCCCTATGAGATGCATCGTACAACAATTTTTTTTTTGCTAAGTGGTTTTTCCCATCGAAAAATTGCTGTATGATTTTTTTTTCCATAGGGAAAATGGTAATGCGGGATGCCATTTCCCTCCCAAAACCTAATTGTTATGTGATTTCGTGGCTATACGGGGCGATTGTTGTATGAGGTTCCAATGGACTTGCCTTCTGATTCACTATATACAAGTATAGTGGTACCTCGCTTAAAGAGCATGTGTTCCATAGGATTGCTCTTTAAACGAGTTTGCTCTTTAAGCGAAACGCCATTGTGTTTTACTGTACAGTATGTTATCCTGTTTTCTTTCTGATCCAACTACGTCTTGCCCACTTCTGCAAATGTGTACCAAGACTGCTTATAACTTGAGGCTCGCTGCTGCCCGGCTCCTCAAACCACCTACCAGAATCAAAATCCACAAGGATGTTGTCGGTCTTCAAATCCCTGTGAGCCACTCCGTGACGGACGAGGTGGTCCACCCCTTCAAGCAGCTGCAGAATCATCATGGTGGCCACGTGAGGGGCTGGGGTCGTCTGGGAGAGATACTGGCGCAGGGTGCTTGGGTAACTGGAAGGGATAAGCAAACTCCTCTTAAAGGTCCCTGTAGCCGAGTGGTTCCCAACGTGGGGCCCAGGGCCCACAGGGGGGCTTCAATTACTGGAAGCCTAAGTCAGTCCATTGGCTGATCAGCTTTGGGGAATTGACTGAGTCTTTTGGGAATTGAAGTCCAAAAACCAAAGGTTGGGAAACACTGACTCTAGATCTGCGGTTCTCAATGTGGGGCGCACACCCCACAGGGGGGCTTCAATTCCCAGAAGTCTAAGTCAGTACACTGGCTGATCAGTGCTTTGGGGAATTGACTGAGGCTTCTGGGAATTGAAGTCCAAAAAAACCCAAAGATTGGGAAACAATCCAATTGTTTCCAATCCTTTGGTTCTTAGACTTCACTTCCCAGAAGTCTACGTCAGGGATTCTCAACATGCGGCCCATGACACCAATTCATGTGGGCCCCCCATTGCCTCCACCACACCAGGAAGTGCCGTGTGGTGGAGGAAGGGCAAAATGGCCATCTGGTCCCCAAAACTGTCTGAGGGAGTGTGACCCGGCCCCCAGCTTTCAAAGGTTGAGAACTCCTGGTCTAAGTCAATGTCCCAAAGCAACGGAGGACCAGAACTTCTGTGACATCAGAGCAGCCCTACCCATCACCACAACTCTGGTGCCCTGCAAGACCTTCTAGGACAGTGGTTCCCACGCCCCACAGGGGGGCTTCAATCCCCAGAAGACTAAGTCATCAATGCTTTGGAGAATTGACTTAGGCTTCTGGGAATTGATATCCAAAAAGCAAAGACTGGACAACACTACTATAGCCCCAGGGCAGGGAATGCCTGTGGTGTTTTTTTTCTGTGCGAGGTACCATTTCTCACATCTCCAAAGCCTCTGAAATTTATTTATTATTTAGATTTGTACAGCCTCAGGTTCTCCTCATGTTTTCCACAAGAAAGAAAAGGTAGCAAACAGAGACTCTCTGGAAACAACCAGGAGAACAACACACAGACTTTTCACTTTGATTTAGTCCCCAAACTACCATTGCAAAAACTATATATGTCTAGTAAAGGCAAAGGTCTCCCCTGCTCAAAAGCCAGTCGTAACCCACTCTAGGATGCGGTGCTCATCTGTTTACAGTCAAAGACATAGCATTGTCTGCATCTGCATACTTTTCCATGGTCATGTGGCAGGCATGACTAGACTAGCACATGGAACGCTGTTATCTTTCCGACCGAGGTGGTACCTATTTATCTACGTACTTGCAATTTCTTGCTTATGAGCTAAAAGGTTGGCAGTCGCTGGGACGGACGATGGGAGCTCACTCTAGCGCAACACTTGAGTCTTGAACTGCGAGTTCAGCATCTTAACCACTAAGCCAGGGGTCGACAACCTTTTAAAGTCGGGGGCCGGGGTCACGCTCCCTCAGACATTTGAGGGAGACAGACTGGTGGTTCCCCCCTGCTGTAAATACTGCCATAAAACACATCCGTGATGCGTTTACAGCTGTTTCCCCTGCTTCTGGCAGCGGTGGGAATGAGGGCGGCAGGCCAGACGATTTAGTGCCATGGGCCAGATCCGGTCTATGGGCTACTGACCTGACCCCTGCACTAAGCTTAGACTTGTCTATACAGATGTAAATTCCACTGTGTTCAATAGGGAAATGGGTGGTTTTGGATTCTTACAAATCTGAGCCTCCAGAATTCACCTTTTCTTGCTATAGGATGCTAAAAGTTACTGACAGGTGGATTGATCCATTCTAGGCACACTAAAAGCTGTTCTTGCCAGCTAAGTGTGAGATTTGGTCAGAAGCCATGAGGACTAGAAACCTGATGTGCTTGCAGAGTCGGCAGGCTATGAATCTACCTGTCTTCTCTGGACTTACTTCTTCATCACCAGGAAGAGGGTGCGGCTGTGTCCAATTCCAGAGGGATTCAGGGCGGAAGGCAGAACATCTGGATAGTCGACCGTTGCCCCCGGGAGCAGGGGCACATCAGAGGTGAATGCCCGGATCACCTGGACTATATTTGGGTGGGGTTTGAGTCTCTTCTTCCCAAAGAGGGGTTTTCTAGGGCAGAGAGAGAGAGAGCATTCCCATTATAGCTGCTCCATCCTGGCTGATACAGCTTTTGCTTGCAAAGGGCATCCAACCATTTTAACCATGCATGTTCACATAACAACCTTGTGCGGTAGGCCAGGATGGTTTCAGGAAGAGCAATGGAGGCAAAGAATCGGGAGTTTGCCAAAGCTAAACTTTGAGCCAAGGTAGTGGCAGCAGTACTGAACCACAAGTCAGCACTCCTTTGGACAAAAAAAACCCATTGCTACTTCTGCCTTCTCATGTGTTTTAATTTAATGGAGTTTAAACTTCATTTGCCAACCCACTAGGGCCGTGATAGCAAACCTTGGCACTCCAGATGTTCTTGGACTTAAATTCCCAGAGGCCCAAGCCCCTGTGAATCCACACGAACGGGTTTGTTGCGATTCATCTGGCCCGCGCCGCCCTCGTCGCTCCTGGAAGCAGAAGTAAAATGCACCCATACGGGTGCGTGTGGATTCACGGGGGCTTGGGCCTCTGGGGATTTAAGTCCAAGAACATGTGGAGTGCCAAGGTCCACCATCATGGCAGTAGGCCAGGGGTTCTCAACCGTTTCAAGCCGCGGGCTGGACCATGCCCCCTCAAACAGCTGAGCGGGCCAGACTGGTGGTTCCTCAGCTGTAAACACTGCTGCAAAAATGCATCTGCGGCTGTCATAAACAGCCCATTCCACCGGCGGCACCAGCCACATGAAATGGTACCATGGGCCGGGCCATAGGTTGAGAACCTCTGCATTAGGCAGGCGAAAACTCCTTTCAACCTATTTTATTTACACTTGCCAAGATGAAAAGCCATGCGTTATTTTGAAGCGGAGAGATTCTCACTGTGGATAACTGGAGAAGGTTTGGGTAAAGGTAAAAGTCGCCCTTGCTCAAAAGCCAGTCGTATCTGATTCTAGGATTTGGTGCTCATATTCATTTACAGCCAAAGAGCCAGCCCTGCCTGTGTCTGCAGATGTTTCTGTGGACATGTGGCAGGCATGCCTAGATGCAGGAGCATACAGAATATTGTTACCTTTCCCACCGATGTGGTACCTATTTATCAACATGCAATTTCTGGCTTTCGAACTGAAGAAATGGTTAATAAAGGTAAAAGTCACCCTGGCTCGAATTCCAGTTGTATCTGACTCTAGGTTTCCGTGCTCATCTCTATAGCCAAAGAGCCAGCGCTGTCTGCATCTGCAGACATTGCCATGGACATGTGGCAGGCATGACTAGACACCAGAGTGTATGGAACACTGTTTACCTTCCCACCAAGGAGATCCCTATTTATCTACTTGCAATTTCTTGCTTTCGAACTGCTAGGCTGGCAGGAGCTGGGACAGAGACGGAAGCTCACTCTGTCATGCAGCACTTGGGTCTCAAACTGCTGAACTACCAACCTTCAAGACACCAAGTTCAGTATCTTAACCACTAAGCCATGGATGCAAAATATCCAGGTTGACTCAGCCTTCCATCCTTCTGAGGTTGGTAAAGTGAATACCCAGCATGGTGGGTGCAAAATGTTAGTTATCTTGTGAACCATCCAGAGAGAGCACAAGCACTGTGGGACACTATGTCAGTGTAATTGCTTTTGTTATTTGGAGTGGACACACAAACTCAACTGACCCTAATTTATTTAACAACAATTATTTGTGATTTGCTTGGTACCAGTGCTTTTTGTGTGGGGTGGGGAGAAAATCCCCAAAGTCAAACTACTGTAATGACATAAACGCCAAGAGTTAGGAAATCATACCTGGGGCAGGTGATTGCTCCGAATTCTCCAGGGAAGGCAGAGCCACTGGCCGGAACCAGCTCCTGGGACATGGCGTGGAGGATGCCTTCGCTTGACGAACCAGCCTGGAAGAATGATTACATAGTTCATTCTTATGAAGTGAACATTAAAACCTGGATAAAGACTATCTAAGGAACAGCGGTGGCTTAGTGGTTAAGACGCTGACCTTGACACCCGGAAGGTCAGCAGGTCAGCTGCACGGCAGAGTGAACTCCCGCCATTTGTCCCAGCTCCTGCCAACCTAGCAGTTCGAAAGCAAGAAATTGCAAGTAGATAAATAGGCACTGCTTTGGTGGGAAAGGTAACAGTATTCCTTGCACTCCGGTGTCCAATCATGATCGCAACATGAAAATGTTTGCAGGCCCAGACAGCATTGGCTCTTGGGCTATAAACAGAGATGAGCACTGCACCCATGGGTCGGATACGACTAGCTTTCAAGCAAGGGAGGCCTTTAGTAAACTAAAGACTATCTGAAAATAGAGGTGAGACCAAGCCTGATGTCGTACCAATATGACAGGTTGCTTGCCTGTAACTGTTGTTCTTTGTGGTCCTCTGTGAATCCACACAAATGGGTTTACTGCACGTACGTGCAGTAAACCCATTCGTGTGGATTCACAGAGGACCACAAGGAAGAACCTGATAGAGCATAGGGGCAGAAATAGACATTATAGACAGCCCATAATTAGAACATTGATATATTTAACAAGAATATAGCAATCACACTTCTATACCATCCCATAGCGCTTAGTGCACTCTCTGGGCGGTTCACAAGTTAATGAGCATTTTGCCCTCAACATGCTGGGTACTCAATTTTACCACCCTTGGAAGGATGGAAGGCCGAGTCAACCTTGAATCCTGGTCAGGATCGGATTCAGTGTTTGCCGTGCAGCAATTTTAACCCATGCGCTACCAGGGCTCTTAATATTCCCCCCTCCCCTTTAAAAAGTAATTATGAATTAAACATTTTGCTCCATTTTCCTGGGAAGATCTGACCCTCACCGAGATGTTCCACATCATTTTGATGGCCAAAGGGTAGCCAGCCCTCCAGCTGGCAGCTTGGCAAGGTTGGTCGTGGGCTGAAGGCCAGATGTGCGAGCTCGGCTCAGGATTAGACTCTCCGTCTGCTTCTGGCTCCCAGCTCCGTTTGCAACTAGTGGCAAAGGATGTGGCGGCTTCATAAACGGCCGCACTGCAGCCTTTGCCGACGGACTGGCCGATGAAGTACTCTTCGAGTTTGAAACCTTGCTGGCGGGCTAAGCCTAGGTGTTCCTTTGGCGGCTTGTTCCTCTGGATGAAGACGGTCTGGAGGGAGCGGAGGGAAGAGAGGGGAGAAATACAAGTGACAATTTATTTATTTAGACTTGTTTACAACACAAGAAACACCCCCAAAATAACACACTCCGGCAACCCATACACATAGATAAAACATCATAAAAACTCTAAAATAACAATATCGCATTGGCCTTTCTTTGGCAGCTCTGGAGGGAAAGTTTCGAAGGATACCTATGCAGGAGAAACTGAGACTGGAGAAGCTGAAGCCATAACAGTGATGGCGAACCTTGGCACTCCAGGTGTTCTTGGACTTCAATTCCCAGAAGCCCTGACCAGCAGGTGTGCTGACTTGGACTTCTGGGAATTGAAGTCCAAGAACACCTGGAGTGCCAAAGTTCACCATCACGGCGCACAGAACATTTTTTAATGCATCTGTCCTACTATCAGAGATAAACTCATATCGCCACTTCTCTGCAAATATCCTGGTCGATCGAACAGCACTTACACTCACTGACTACAATCAGATGGAAGTCCTGCTTTGACTCGTAATTATGAGTAAATTATAATTATAATACTGCCAAATTTTGTGCTACAGCAATCAGGATTAGAAGAACAATTCTGGTAGCCCCCACACCCACCCCATCTCAGTGGCACAAACCGTGAATGCAGTTAGGTAAAGTTAAATGTCTCCCTTGCTCGAAAACCAGTCATATCCGACTCTAGGGTTCAGTGCTCATCTCCATTACAAACACCACTTTCCCCCCTTGAACTACAGGTTCCAGAACATACACACCCCTAGTTTACAGCTGTCTGCCTTTACAGATGTTTCTGTGGCCAAAGAGCCAGCTCTGTCTGCACCTGCAGACGTTTCCGTGGTCATGCGGCAAGCATGCCCAGAGACACTGGAGTGCACAGAATGCCGAAGTGGTACCTATTTATCTACTTGAAATTTCTTGCTTTCCAACGGCTAGGTTGGCAGGAGCTGGGGGCAGAGACAGGAGCTCACTCCATCATGCAGCACTCGGGTCTCGAACTGCTGACGTGCCGACCTTCCAGTCATCAAGCTGTCTTAACCACTAAGCCACTGCAGGGGTTGCAAGTACTGCATTCAGCCGTAACTGCATTTGGAGTGCTCAGATGACTAGTCATGCCTGCTAGGTGACCACAGAAACATCTGTAAAGGCAGACAACTGTAAACTAGGGGTGTGTGTGTTCTGGAACCTGTAGTTCAAGGGGAAAAAAGTGGTGTTTGTAACGGAAATCAATTGCTACAAGTGCTTTAAATGCTATTTTTCCTGTGGTTGTTTATATACTGCAGTGGCTCAAATGGCTAAGATGCTGACTGGGAAGCGGAAGGTCAGCAGTTCGATTCCCGAGTACTGCAGGACGGAAATGAGCTCCCGTCTTTGTCCCAGCTCCTGCCAACCTAGCAGTTCGAAAGCAAGAAATTGCAAATAGATCAATATAGGGACCACTTCGGTGGGAAGGTAACAGCGTTCCGTGCGCTCTGGTGTCTAGTCATGCCTGCCACATGACCACGGAAACGTCTGCAGAAGCAGACAGCGCTGGCTCGAGAAACAGAGATGAGTACTGCACCCTAGAGTCGGATACGACCGGCTTTCGAGCAAGGGAAACCTTTACCTTTGCTGTTTTTATACACAAACAGAAGCGACGCCCTCCCCGCCCACCCAGGCCTTCCCGTCGCCATGACAACGCGGCCTAGTCCGCCCCCCCTCCCACCTGGATTTCCTTGCAGGCCTCGGCCGCCCGCCTCTGCTCGGCCAGTGCCGGCTCCACCAGCGCCAGGCCGAGGCTGAAGGCCAAGCCGAGGCGGCGGGGGCCGGCGCCCGAGAGCCGCGCGGCCACCTGGCGGAACGGGAGCAGGGCCGGCGCGGGCGGGCCTCCCCTCAGGCCTAGCCGAGCTGCGGCCTCGCGTAGGAAGCTTGGCCGGGCCGGCTGCGTGGGTGGCGGCGGGCGGAGGAGGAAGGAAGAGGCGGGCGGCGCCGGCGGCCTTCCCCCGAGCCATCGCCACAGCAGGCCTCGGCCCAGCCGAGCTCCCCGGCCCAGCGCCTGCCGCAGCGCCATGGCCTCGCTTCTTCGGGAAGGCCGCGCGGCAGTCGGCGCCGGCCCGGCGGTCGGGGACAGTGACGCCGCGGAGGCGGTGCTGTGACGACTAGGCCCGGCCCGCTCCCTTCTCCTCCCTAGCTAAGCCCGATTATGAGTCCCGTCCCTGCCTGCCTACGCTGGAGAGGAAGCAAGAGTGGCCCCGAGCATGTACAGAGTACACTAGCACTGGCATAACCAAAGGACAAAAACGATGCAGCAGCACTGCTATGTTTTTAATTTTATTTTTTGGGAATAGCAGCCGCGTTAGTTTGTGTTTCAAGCATATCAGAAAGAAAGAAACCGCTGCAGCACTTTAAAGACTAACTAGTTTTGAACTGCCAACCTAGCAGTTTTGAAAGCAAGAAATTGCAAGTAGATCAATAGGGACCACTTCGGTGGGAAAGGTAACAGCGTTCCATGCCATTCGGTGTCTAGTTCCTGCCACATGACCATGGAAAAGTGCAGAAGCAGACAGCGCTGGCTCTTCGGCTTTGAAACAGATGAGCACTGAACCCTAGAGTCGGATACGACTGGCTTTCGAGCAAGGGAAACCTTTACCTTTACTAGTTTTGTTTATGGGACTGCAGTGGCTCAAGTGGCTAAGAGGCTGACTGGGAGGCGGAAGGTCAGCAGTTCGATTCCCGAGTACTGCAGGACAGAATGAGCTCCCGTCTTTGTCCCAGCTCCTGCCAACCTAGCAGTTTCGAAAGCAAGAAATGGCAAGTGGATAAATAGGGACCACTTCGGTGGGAAGGTAAACAGCGTTCCGTGCGCTTCGGTGTCGTCATGCCTGCCACATGACCACGGAAACATCTGCAGAAGCAGACAACGCTGGCTCTTCGGCTTTGAGACAGAGATGACGCTGCACCCTAGAGTCGGATACGACTGGCTTTCGAGCAAGGGAAACCTTGACCTTTACTAGTTTTGATTATATTAAATAGAGTAATTACAAAATAAGATATTTGTATAAAAACGACTAGAATAACTGAACAAAGTATGAGCAAGCATATTATGTATAATACTAAATTTTGATAAGTTTTGACATGTAACATGAACATGCTGAGATGATATTGTTTGTATGTAATTTGTTTCTTGGAGAATATATTTGTATTTTTTCCTTTTTTCCCTGCATTATTACTTTATTTTTGTGATTTATTTGTAGTTTCTGTACCCTTTGTATTTTTTTTGTACTTTTGGAAATTCAATAAAATTTTTTTAAAAAAAAGACTTAACTGCTCTATTTTTAATGTGTGCTTTCGTGGATCAAGTCCACTTCATTACATAGGGGTGAAATAGCAGGGCATGGGCTTATATACACACCAGATACAAAGTCACAGAGCTGTGGGCTGGATGCAGCCTATGGCACCTTTTCATGTGGCCCACCACCACCTCCATCCACCACACCAAGCATCTGTGGTAACATCTTCTAGATCAGGGATTCTCAACCTGTGGCCAGATGCGGCCCATGGCACCATTTCATGTGCCCCCCCTTGCCTCCACCACACCTGGAAGTGCCATGTGGTGGAGGAAGGGCAAAATGGCCATCCAGCCCCCGAAGCTCTCTGAAGGAGCGTGACCTGGCCCCCAGCTTTAAAAGGTTGAGAACTCCTGTTTTAAAGACGAACTGCTGTATATATATATTAATAAAAAATTTATTGGGAATTATCACATATAAACATTTTAGCATCAAATATATTCAATACACTAACATTTCATATCTCCTCCCCCTCCCTATCAACTTCCAACAACTACTTATGCACTTATTTTAGTCATTATAGCGTTTTCTGGTTATTCCGTTGCCATCATCTAAAGCCAATCAGTTTTAAATACTGCGGTACATTTCTTTTGATGATCCTCCATATAATGCTTATTTACAACGTCCACCAACTTCTGCCACATCTGAAAAAAAGGAATCATCTTGATCTCATAACTTCATTGTCATTTTATCCATCTCGGCCAAGCCCCACAGTTTCCAAAGCCAATCGGGCGCATCTGGTAGAGTGTCCATTTCCCAATATTGTGCATAAGTCAAGACGACCTGCTGTGACCATATGCCAAATAAGTCTTTGCTCAAAGATTGGTGATGTTTCTAAACTGCTATATTTTTTTAATGTGCGCTTTCATGGGTACCACTTAGGCATGTTTTATAATTGATCTTGTTGCTCAAGTCTCTTTTTCCTTCGAAACCTCTCTGGCTCTTATGTTTAAAGAAATTTAAAAACTGATCACTTTTTTGAGAGTCTTCTGGTGATACAGCCAAGATATTTTGGCACAGGAGACAATTCATTGTGTTGAGTACAAAGCATATCCATCCCCGCCTTATGTGCCAAACATGGAGCCTTGCAAAAAAACAAGCAAAAAACCACGGACGTGAGATTGTTTTATTTTTGCAAATTGCACTCTTCCAAAGCCGAGATGTAATTTGAGGTCCTTCTCTCGCCAGTTGCAAAAATTAACCTCAAAGAACAGCCCTCTATATTCGGGAAGGCAGCTATTTTAGCCGTTTACATTTCTTTTCCCACCTTATGTTGCCAGTGCCAAACACGGAGAACACATAAATGAAAGTGGGTCACCACGGAAACGATGTGGAAGGAAGGCTGCTGGAGTGACTGGAAGGGATAAAATCAGGAATGAGGTTATAAGGGAAAGGATTGGAATAGAACCAATCTTGCACTACACCCAAAGACAAGAAATAAAGTGGCTTTGCACATTTGGAGAGAATGTCTTGGATACCTTACAATGTCTTCCATACCTTACAAGGCATATGTGGAAAGAGGAGAAGGAAAGACCACGGAGCAGAGCCAGAGGAAATTGGAGAGATGACATCAAATAAATATTACAAAAACACTGCTACGGTAATGGAGTAGACCGTACAGCCAGCAACTCAACGGTGAGTATTGGGCGGCGGTAAATAACCGGACTCCCTAAAGGGGCCAATGGCTATGTGTGGATGAGCCCCTTTAGGTGGGGTGATGATGGCCCCCTCAGTGGAGGAAATGCCACTGGACACCATCACATTGGGCACAACAACGGCAAAATAAGCACAGGAGGAACCGCTTCTGATTCCCAACGGTCGTGGAGGTGGAAGAGGCCATGCCAGATGAAGTAGCTGTGAAGGCGCACCTTGTTGATATCCTCAAGGCTGTGGCAGTCCATTGCAGTCCCGGCGTTAAATCCTGCATGTCTCGTTTCGTACGTGCCATAGGAGATGGCTCCGTGCTCACACTGTGTGGGTCACTTCATGGCAAGCTGGGATCCACCTTAAACAAATTCACACCAATGGCACTTTTCCTGAAATCCAGGGAAAATGTATACTTGGATATGAGTAGCAGACGATGACGAGGGACAGGCGCATGCTGGTATTTCGGGCAATCGGGCAACTGTTGCCACCCACAAAACCTCTTTGGTTTTAGTTATGTCAGCCTTCCTTGTTGCATAAGAGGATCAAAACACTGTAATTTGCATTTCATTTTGATTGGAAGATAGCAATGGAATTAGTGCTCATGGAAAAGTGTTCAGTTCTGTTGTGACATGTGCAGCAGCAGCATGTAACCAACAGCCCTTATAGAACATTAAAACTCATTATGTTGTCCTTACTAGACTTAGTGCCTAAGACGAATGTTACTCTTGGAGATAGTAGACACTGCCACATTTTCTGCTCAGGTAAGGAACAGAAACTCCGCAAATTAGAATAAGAGTTACAAGGAGGAGGTTGAAAATTCAGCAGCAAGTTTTAATCCAAGAGTTCTCAACCTTTTTTAAGCCAGGGGCCGGATCACGCTCCCTCAGACAGCTTTGGGGGCCGGATGGCCATTTTGCCCTTCCTCCACCACATGGCACTTCTTGGTGTGGTGGAGGTGGGGGCCACATGAAATGGTGTCGTGGGCTGCATCCGGCCCGCAGGTTGCAGGTTGAGAATCCTTGATTTAATCATTTGTCTCTCCCAGTTCTCATGTTATTTGGCTTGGGTGATTTCCCATATTCTCTTTCTGAGCCTTCCAGGCCCCCAACCTATGCTCTCTCTTAACTTTCCACACCTGCATTCTCATTCAAAATGAGAACATTTCTAAAATTAATCCTGGATTCAATGCATTCAATTCATTTTGCACCCCACCTACTACTATTCATGATACACATCATTGTATTGATTAAATCTTGCCCCATAGCAAAGCAGGGTCAGAATAAATAGGATTGCATCAGGAATCGGCGGCTTTTGTGTCATATTTTACTGCTCACTGTGCTCACATTTAACTCACAGATAAAATATTGATACATTTGTGTAAAGGGATTTTTGTGTGCATACCGATGTTACCCAAGAGGCTTTTGAAAAGAATAAAGGTGCAAAATTGACTCTTCCGTTTCTGTCAGAAAAGCAACCAACATGTTGGCTAACGGAAATTTCTTTATCTTTCATATTTGGAGTGGAAGTCACTTCAACTAGAACAAGGGTTTGCAAAGGTTGCCCATCCATAGGTCTTCAAACATGGCTCTTCGGGTGTTCTTGGACTTCAATGCCCAGAAGCCCAAGTCAGCACACATTAAAGTACAAACAGGGAACACTGTTAGACTATATTCAGTTCATCAAAGAAAACATACTAAACTTTAACATACAGAATGTCACAGCCGATGATTCAAACCAGGGATTCTCTACTGATGGCCTGTGGGCCGGATCCGACCCATGGCACCATTTCATGTGGCCCATTTCCCTTGTTCCTGCTACTGCTGCCGCCACCGGAAGTACTGTAAATGCATTCACAGCTGTCGTAAATGCATTATACAGCAGCATTTACGGCAGGAGGAACCACCAGTCCGGCCCGCTCAGCTGTCTGAGGCATACCTGTCAAGTTTGGGATTTGGAAATAAGGGAAATTTCCCGGCAAATACGGGATACTTGACAGCTATGCTTATCCTTTGCTGCCCTCCAATGGCGGCAATAGGGCATTGCAGTCTAATTAATAAGGGATGACGGTGGGAAAGAGGCTAAAATAAGGGGTTTTCCTGGCCAATAAGGGATACTTGACAGCTATGGTCTGAGGGGGCATGATCTGGCCCATGACGCGCAAAGGTTGAGAACCCCTGGTTCAGAGTACAACGTAATGCAGTGAGATGAAGAATGTGTTGGGTATAAAACCTGGCAGGCTGGTTTGGATGCAGCACAACATTGCGGGGTTATTTATTTATCAGTTAAATTAATATACCACCCATCTGGGATATTTATTTCCAACTCTGGAGAGCTGCCAAATCCTGGGTGGGGATGACTGTGAAAGCATCGGCCCTGTGGTAAGTCAAGAACGATAGGAAAACACATTTTAGATGTTGCAAGGCTGTTGTTTTTATTATAAACAGACTAACATGGCTAGAATTGAAACAAAGGGCATCTGTAAAAAAAAAACAACTGTTTCTTGAAGCCCTTCAAACCAGAAGACCGTCCTCCACAATACGGCCCACCTTGATCTGGTTTGATACTGATTATGGCAGTTTCCTCTGTTCCAAAGAGAGCAGAGATCCTAAAAATCTCAGGAATCCCTTGGCTAACTGATGGATCCTGGAAGATACAGTCCAAAAGAGGAGCTTTTCCAACGACTAGTTTCACCTGGAAAATTGGGGAGACGATCACTAGGAAATCTCCTTTGAGGGAGGGAAAGTTTGCAAAGGACGGTGGCAAAAAAAAAATGTGCATTTAGATCCACTTCTGTTGGACAAATTCCATTGCATTTCGTAGATTTGCTCCATGCCCGAAACCGATCCCATCCGAAATAAACTTTTTTTTTAAATCGTGCCAGAAGCACATAAAGGTGCGTTCTGGGTTGAAAGGATGTTCGCTCGAGGAACTCTGCTCAGTGGACGCCCGGATGAGGCTCCTTTCATGTGCTCAAGATCTTTCCCCGCACTTATTCGTCTACTTGCAATGTCTTGCTTTCGAACTGCTACGTTGGCAAGAGTTGGGACACTCAAATCGTTATGTGGCACCCAGGTCTTGAACTGCCGACTTGATGACCTTCCAGCTAACAAGTCGAGCTTCTTAACCTCTGAGCCTCTGCAGTCATTGAAATCAACGTTAAAAGTCACTTTTGGAATCAATACCAGACGGATGGTTCTTTTGGGCTCTAAGGCACGAAAGGTGCCAAAATGTTTGGAGTACATCTTTGTTTTCCATCTTCAGATCTTCTTCAGGTGTTGCGGTCCAAAGGAGAAGGGCAGGAGCTCCTCCAGGGTCTTCTGGATGTATTCTCCATCTGCCTTGGTCAAATAAATGTCCCATTGTTCGCCGAACTGAGAAAGAGTCAAAACAACAGCAAACATGAGACAAATTGCCATACAATTCAGACACAGTTTCGGGTCAAAAAATGAAAGACGAGCCCTTGGCGGGTTCTTTTGGTTAAGACGCTGAACCTGGTGACTGGCAGGTCGGCAGGCCAGCAGTTCGAGACCTGAGTGCTGCACAACAGAGTGAGCTCCCGCCTCTGTCCCAGCTCCTGCCAACCTAGCAGTTCGAAAGCAAGAAGTACACGCATACATATCTTTATCCGACCGTCAGTCAGCACAAAATAACACACAGGGATTTAAAGCAACGTTTAAGCCTAACAATCTTTACCTTCAGGATATACATACTCTATGTTAATAGGCCCGAGTCAATACTTGCGACGTTTGAGTGGCAAAAATAGGAATTTAGAGACTCGTATGGCTGAGAAAGCAGCAACGCTATTCAAGAGAAATCGAACCTGGCTTTCTCTAGGCTCAAATCTGATTTGGCAAAGAAGAGCAGCTATGAGTATTTGTCTAATGTCAGCGTAGAAGGGACAATTCAGAAGGATATGCTCAGTTGACTCAACCGATTTCTGGGGACAGAGACAAGTTCTTTGGCAAGGGGGACCAGAGACCACATTGCCAACATACGTTGGATCATGGAGAAAACAAAGGAATACCAGAAACAAGTTTACTTTTGTTTTATTGACTACACTAAGGCATTTGACTGTGTGGACCACAACAAGATGTGGCAAGTAATTAAAGAGATGGGAATACCAGAGCATCTTATATGCCTCCTGAGAAATCTGTACATGAGTCAAGAAGCAACAGTTAGGACAGAACATGGAGTGACGGAGTGGTTTGGAATAGGAAAAGGAGTAAGACAAGGCTGCATTTTATCACCCTGCTTATTCAACTTATACACAGAGCACATAATGCGCAATGCATGGATGGAGGAATCACAATATGGGGTCAAAATTGCTGGGAGAAACATCAACAATTTGAGATATGCAGATGATACCACCCAATGGCAGAAAGTGAGGAAGACCTAAAGAATCTCTTGATCTGGTTGAAAGAAGAGAGGGGAAAAGCTGGCTTAAGACTCAACATCAAGAAAAACAAGATAATGGCAACAGGCCATAACAGTCCCTGGGAAATAGATGGGGAAGAAGTAGAAGCAGCGGCAGATTTTACTTTCCTGGGATCTAAGATCACTGCAGATGGCGACTGTAGCCATGAAATAAAAAGACGACTGATTATGGGGAGACAAGCTATGAGAAACCTGGGGAAATATAGTGAAAAGCAGAGACATCACCTTGAAAACAAAAGTCCGCATAGTCAAAGCAATGGTATTCCCAGTGGTAATGTATGGGTGTGAGAGCTGGACCATTAGGAAGGCTGAGCGCAGAAGAATAGATGCCTTTGAAATGTGGTGTTGGAGGAGGGTTTTGAGAGTCCCTTGGACAGCAAAGAGAACAAATAGGTCAATATTAGAAGAAATCCATCCTGACTGTTCATTGGAGGGACAAATAGTGACGATGAAGCTAAAGTACTTTGGACATCAAATGAGAAGGGAGGACTCACTTGAGAAAGCCTTGATGCTGGGAAAGGTGGAGGGCAAGAGGAGAAGGGGGCGTCCAAAGATGAGATGGATAGATGGTATTGTGGACGCAATGGGCACAGAGCTGGGCGGGCTGAGGAGGATGGTGGAGGATAGAGGGGCCTGGAGGACAATGGTCCATGGCAAAGGGTCGGAATCGACTGTGCGACTGAACAACCACAAACAAAAATAGAACAGCTGTATTGAGGGTGTTCAATCTAGAGGCCGTATAAAGCCTGCGATATTCCACATAACAAATTTCGGCCAAATATGGAGCTGGAGTGCTCTGCCAAATCTGGGATTTGGGATACATCTCCGTTTTAAAAAAAAAAAAACAATGTCCTCTTGCTTGCCGATGTCGCTCAGCCTTTGGGCTATTATGGCTCTAGCTTGGGTGTAAGTCATGGATTCTAGGTACAAATGGGACAACCCACAAACCTGAACTCTATCAATAATGTCCTTTTTCCAGGAGGATTGGAAATTATCCCTTAATATTAAGGGGGCTAGGCCCACAGGTTTAAAAGAAAGCAAGAAGTTGCAAAAAGGGCTGTAGCCAGGATTGGGGCAGGGGGGGCATGCACGGATATTTTTTCAGGAGGGGCAACAATGTGACACACACACATCGCATCGAAGCATACGGGGGGGGGGAGCTGTTAGCTAGGGGGGGAGGCTGATCCCTGGCTATCCCCTGGCTACAGCCCTAGTTGCAAGTAAAGAAATAGGTACTACTTCCGTGGGATGGTAACATCGTTCCTCGTACTCTGGTGTCCACTCATGCCGCCTCCTCCTTCTTCAGTTCCTTTCACCTGGCCGAGTGTGAGAACATAAGGTTGCCATTACCAGGGTATGCCCGATTGTGGTTAGTGATGCATACAAATTTAACTGCTTTTGCTGATAACTATCTGCATGTTTTGATCACTTGCTTTGCAAATCGTTTTCAAAATGAACATGGAGCACATTGGGTTATCGCAAAGGGCCAAAGGGCCTGTGACTCCCTTAATTTAGATGTGGAAGATAGACACGTATCAGTCTAACCAAGTAGAAAAAAGAGTGAGGAGTTTAAAATCGATGTGGGGTGTGTGTGTGTACATGTACATGCGTATTTGTGTGCAAAACAAGCAAGTGGTTTACCTCTCTAAGGACTTGTCGGCAAGCTCCGCAGGGCATCGCGTACAACTCTTGGCTGCTGCTATTGAAGTAGAATAACAAACCAGAGTTCAGAGATCCTGCCTTGTCAGTACAGCAAAATACACAGGTTCTTAAACCTCCTGGGTTTGGCAGCAATAAATCAGGGGTTCCCAACCTAAGGCCCAAGTGCCAGATCCGGCACACGGCGCTGTTTCATGTGGCTCCCCAACCCATAGCTGTCAAGTATCCCGTATTGGCCGGGAAAACCCCTTATTTTACCTTCTTCCCTGCCGTCATCCCATATTAATTAGACTGCAATGCCCTATTGCCACCATTGGAGGGCAGCACAGGATTAGCATAGCTGTCAAGTATCCCTTATTGGCCGGGAAAACCCCTTATTTTACCCTCTTTCCTGCCATCATCCCTTATTAATTAGACTGCAATGCCCTATTGCCGCCATTGGAGGGCAGCACAGGATAAGCATCGCTGTCAAGTATCCCTTATTTGCTGGGAAATTTCCCTTATTTCCAAATCTAAAACTTGACAGGTATGCCCCAACCCCCTTTAAGGGCATTCGAGAAACAAAATGTCCTCCCCCTTAAAGCTGTTGGGACAAAATGGCCACCCCATGGTGCAGGCCCTTGAAGCTGCCTGAGAGTGTGTGACCCGGCCCTCGGCTTGAAAAGGTTGGGAACCCCTGCTGTAAATTGTAAAGCTCAGTCATTCCCAAACCTGTCCAGATATTCTTCCATTTCTTGCCCTTCTCATCTCTGTTACCCTGAATGATCAGCTGAAGCAATCTGCGCTTTTCATTCCTCACAGATCTGTTCCACCTGACAAGAGACCCTCACCCATTTAGGAAGCCAACATAAAACTCTTTTGCTGCTTCAGAGTACGTGAGGTTCTGCCCCAGGCTAGGAAAATCTATGATAGGTTTCAATCCCTGGCAGTTTATGCTTACAAACCAACCAGATCAGGTAGGATTTAGCAATACGTAGATTAGGTAGTGAAATGGCAATAAAGTTTCAAAAGGAACGGGAATTCTCCCACCGGCTTAAACTCTAAATAAAAAAGTCCAAAAAGTCTTCTGTCAAATGTCAAGCTTTATTACATGGAGGAAAAAGTAAAAATCAGGAACACAAAGTTTTATAAAAAATAAATAAAAAGGAACTTTTTTTTTTTTACTTTCCCATTGTTAAAACTAGAAAGGAATAACTTTCTATACGAGGCCAGCTAACACAATCAGGATTACGTTTTTCCTATTCTGCCAACCAAGCAGTTCGAAGGTAAGAAATTGCAAGTCCTGTAGATAAATAGGTAACACTTCGGTGGGAAGGTCAACAGCGTTCCGTGCACTCCGGTGTTTAGTCATGCCTGCCACGTGTCCACGGAAACGTCTGCAGATGCAGACAACACTGACTCTTTGGCTATAAACAGAGATGAGCACTGAACCCTAGAGTAGTATACAACTGGCTTTTGAGCAAGGGTGAGCTTTCCCATTGTTCTACTCAGTAGACAGCATTGGTGGACTTCTTCCTTCCTGCCTTGAACATACTTAAAACAGTGGTGTTTCTTCTCTCCCATTCTAAGATAACAAAACCCATCTTCCATCCTTTGTCCCACCTTTCCCTCTCTTTAACCCAATATAAGACTCCACATTCAATGTCCAACATCCTTACCTCCGTTCCCACCAACCTAAAATTATTTTGACTATCTTCAGGGGACAGGAGTCCGCACCTGGGCGCATGGCCAAATCCCAAACCTCTGGTTCCTCAGGGAATCCACCACCCTCTTAGGAAGGAAAGTTGAGAACAACAGCATCCACTTTAAACTCTGCAAACCGAGACCCCGTTTCACTTCCGTTACACCTACCAACTGATGGCGATGGCTCTAAATTCCATGTGCCCTTCTGACACCGCCTTCTGGATGGCTGTACGTTCGGCGCAAACGCCCAGAGGATAGGAGGCATTCTCAATGTTGCAACCTGAGGAAAGCCCAGACTGGGTCAGGATGAATCCCCCTCTTGCAGAACTTTAGAATGTCTTCCTAGAGAAAAAGTTTCCCAACTTTTGGTTTTTTGGACTTCAATTCCCAGAAGCCAAAGTCAATTCCCCAAAGCAATGATCAGCCAATGTACTGACTTAGGCTACTGGGAATTGAAGCCCCCCTGTGGGGTGTGAGCCCCACATTGGGAACCACTGTCCTAGAGCAGGGGCACCCAAACGTTTCAGGCTGTGGGCTGGTCACATTCGTTCAGCAGGCCGGTCACATGGGTCCTCCCACCAGAAGGGGAAGTAAAACACACCTTGCTTAATCCAGGGGTGTCCAAACTATGGCCCAGGGGCTGGATCCAGCCCAAATGCCAATTCATCCGGCCCACTCCACCCTCCTCACTCCTGGAAGCTGGAGCAAAACACGCCCTTCCTGAAGCCATCGTCACAGGATTGTTATGTGAACATGCATGGTTAAAATCAGGGCCCTCATCCGGCCCATGGGCCATAATTTGGGCACCTCTGTCCTAGAGGGTCTTGCAGGGCACCAGAATTGTGGTGACGGGTTGGGCTGCTCTCATGTCATGGAAGTTCAGGTCCTTCCAGAACCATAAATCTTATCAACCAATGTGGGCACAAAGGGAACGCAGTTAAGTTTAGCTGGCATTCAAATTTTCCTTGGGGTTTAGCCAGGACTGGACTTTGGATAAGAAGAAAATGCTTGCCTTGTTAGCTGGAAGCACAGCATGTCAGCTGTTCAAGACCCAAGTACTGCGTGACAGAGTGAGCTTCCTCCTGTCCCAGTTCCGGCCAACCTAGCCGTTCAAAAGCATCCGGCCCACAGGCCACAGGTTGAGAATCCCTGCTGTAGCACTTAGTGCACACTCTGAGTAGTTCACAAGTTAAGTTGCATTTTGCCCCCAACATGCTGGGGACTCGTTTCACCGACCTTGGAAGGATGTAAGGCAGAGTCAACCTTGATCCCCGGTCAGGATTGAAACTCACAACGTTCTGGCTGCAGTACAGCGGTATAACCGCTGCACCACCAGGGCTCTCTGCCACCGGTTCCTAAATTGTTAAGGGCATCAAACCCAGCTTGGTAGACAGCCAAGAGTCTTCCCTTCTCTGGCAAGAGGTGGTTGTGGTCACTTACCTGAGTAGATCTTTCCGTCTGTGGTCAGGACGGCAGCCCCAACCGGGAAGTTGCTATAGGGGCAGTAAGCAGAAACCACCGCTTCTCTGGACTTGGCCAACAAGAGTTGGACCAGGTCAGGCGTCACCTCCGTAGCTGTGGCTCCATCGTGCTTGTGTGCCATCCTGGGGGTTCCCAGCAAGCCACGTCTCCGTGAAAAGATGGACTCGTGGGGGGAGGGGGAATAAATGGCATGCAGGCACTACCAGTGACGGTCCTCTTATTCTGGGTCCCACGTGTGGCAATCCACCTTAAAATCCAGCCTGATGATCACACGGGGGGGGGGAGGCTTCAAAAGTGCCGCAGGGCATGTGCCAAGAGGCAGATGTTTACATCTGGGAAGAAAGATCCCACTAGATGTTGGCTCATTCTCTCTCTTTCAGTCTCTCATTAACGGATTGTTTTTCCTGAGCCCGGAGAGATTTGATCTTTGGTCTCCAGCTGGCTGATCCTGGATCTGGGCAGAGGTGCTCTGCTTGCCCTCCACGGCCTTGGCTCCTCCTGGGAATGAATTCACCGGGCTTTGCCCGCTGTTGCCAAGGCCAACGGGCAACCCGTGCCAGCGAGGACTCTCTCACATCCCCTGTGAGCCTTCTTTGTTCCTCTCGGCCGCCGTTCTGCAAGAAGAGACTTTTTTTTTCTCACGACCCGGAGGGAAGGATCTTTGGGAAAGCTGGAACTGTGAGCCTAAGAGCGCACATCCCAGAGTGCAGGACGCATAACAACGGACTGAAACTACAGGGAAGCCAGATATAGGCTGGATATTAGGGGAAACCTCTTAACTGTTAGAGCAGTACGACAGTGGAACCATTTATGCCGTGGCATAAACACTTCTTTTTACTTTAGCAGACTCTGCCTGCTAAAATAAGTAAAGGTCAGAAAGCCAGTTGTATCTGACTTTGGAGTCCGGTGCTCACCTCCGTTTACATCCAAAGAGCCTGCGCTGTCTGCGTCTGCAGATGTTTCCGTGGACATGTGGCAGGCATGACTAGAAAGGTAGGTGGGGGTACCGCTGGTATAGAAATGTCCCCCCGCTGACTGATATAAGGCCTATTCTGGGCCTTGGGGTTGGCAGAATGAGGGTTGTTCTTCTATATCTCTGGCTCTAAAACACCCAAATCTGTCAACATACCCAACAGGAGGGGTGGAGATGGAACAGAACGGAACGCGCTGTTTACCTTCCCAACAAAGTGATCCCTGTTTATCCACTTGCAATTTCTTGCTTTCGAACTGCAAGGAGCTAGGACAGAGACAGGAGCTCACTCCATCATGCAGCACTCGGGTCTCGAACTGCTGATCTGCCGACCTTCCAGTGGTCAAGTTCAGCGTCTTAACCACTGAGCCACTGCACCTGGTAAAATACATATACTGCACATATATCTGGAAGCCTGAATATTAGGGGAAAAACTTCTTAATGGTTAAAGCAGTACAACAGTGGGACCCACTGCCTCGAGAGGTGGTGAGCGTCGCTTCAATATTGGAAGCATTCAAGAGAGAATTGGAAATCATCCTTCTGTCAGATCTGCTTTGATTAGGATTCCTGCATTGAGCAGAGAGGGTTGGATGGCCTCAAAGGCCCCCTTTTCAACTCTGTGATTCTAATAATAATAATAATAATAATAATAATAATAATAATAATAATAATAATAATAATAATAATAATAATAATAATAATAATTTCGTGTCAGAAATTATTCTGGGTTGAAAGGATTTTTGCTGGAGAAACTCCACTCAGGGGATGCCCAAAGGAGGCTCCTTTCATGTCCCCAAGAGCTGGGACAGAGACGGGTATGCAATCCAGTCATGCAGTACCTGGGTCTCGAACTGCCGACTTGCTGGCCTTCCAGCTAACCACTGATCTACCACAGCCCCTCTATGATTCTAAAACAGGGATTTCCAACCTGAGGCCTGTGGGCAGGATCTGGCCCATGGCACTATTTGATGTGGCCCTCCATCCCTCCAAGGGCGTTTGAGAAACAAAATGGCCACCCATTTGAAACTGTTGGGACAAAATGGCTGCCCCATCGTGCAGGCAGGGCAAAATGGCCATCCAGCCCTCAAAGCTGGCTGAGAAAGCATGACCAGGCCCACGGCTTGAAAAGGTTGGGAACCCCTGTTCTAAAATTTCTGGGAATTCTGGCTTGAACATCATAGTGGACCTTTGTCTCCTCCACCCCTCCTGTTGGATATGTTGACATATGGGTGTTTTAGAGCCAGAGATATAGAAGAATAGCATGCCTTTCTCCCCTTTGTGCATAGAAATCTGATGATTCTGGGAGCTTGTGTGCAAAAGCTCTCTCGGAAACAAACGCTGATGTGTTGAGCTGGGAAACTACGGCAGTGAAGAAGTGAATTGAGGATGGTGGAGTTGAATCCAGGTGGATCAGGAATAAAACGGCCAGGGGAAGAACGGGAAAAGAGTCCAAAGGAGTTCAGGGGAAAAGATCTGGATAGGCTTGAACACTGGGGTGGAAACAGAATAAAGGTTAACTGTGAGAAGTGCAAATATTTAGACCTAGGGAACACAAACTGTTAGTCTGGCCAAGTTATCCTGCTATGGTCATAGAGTAGACCCTACTGCCAGCCAGCAACTCAACGTTGATCGTCAGGCGGTGGTTAATTAACCTGACAACCCTAAGGACAAATGGCCAGTTACATGATGGAGATATTTGGCTCAATAATACTATGAGCGAGAAGAATCTTGGAATTGTTGTTGATCACAGGCTAAATAGGAGTCAACAGTGTGATGTGGCCATGAAACACTGTTTTAGGCTGCATTAACAATCTATATTGCCGTTGTTGGCTGCAACTCGTATCCAAGAATGGATCCCCCCCCCCCTTAAGCAGGAAAAATACCATTGGTGTGAATTTGTTTTAAGGTGGATCCCAGCTTGCCATGAAGTGACCCACACACTATGATCACAGATCCATCTCCTACGGCACATATGAAATGAAACATGCAGGATTTAACACCGGGTCTGCAGTGGACTGCTGTAGCTGTGAGGATATTGACAAGGTGCGCCTTCACAGCCAGTCCATCTGGCATGGCCTCTTCCGCCTCCATGACTATTAGGAATCAGAGTTCCTCTTCTGCTCATTTTGCCGATGGGCCCAACCTGATGGTTTCCAGTGGCATTTCCTCCACTGAGGTGGGCCATCACCTCCACCTAAAGGGCTTCATCTGCCCATAGCCATTGTCCCTTTTAGGGAGTCAGGTTATTTACTGCCACCCAACACTCATCATTGAGTCGCTGGCTGTACGGTCTACTCCATTACCATAGCGGGAGGTCCGGCCAGCCTGCACAAACCCCGTGAGGTATGACAAGTCTCCCTCTATTCAGCACTAGTTAAACCACATCGAGAGCCCTGCGTCCCATTCTGGACACTTTAAGAATGACAAAAACAAATTAGAGCAGGTGCAGAGAAGGGCAAGAAGGATAGAACTCAAGCCATAGGAGGAAAGACTGAAGGAACTAGGCATGTTTAGCTTGGAGAAAAGGAGACTGAAATGGGATATAGGAAAGCACTCTTCAAATACCTGAAAGATAGTCATAAAGAGGAAGGGGCAGGATGTTCGCCATCATACCAGAGTGCAGGACATGTAATAACAGGCTGAAAATATAGGAAGCCAGATGTAGGCTGAATATTAGGAAAAATGTCTTAACGGTTAGAGCAGTACGACAACGGAACCAATTGCCTTGAGAGGTGGTGAGCGCTCCAACACCAGACCTTATTACAGATTTTATCATGTGCTGAACAACAGTTCACCCAGTCTATGTGAGGGTAATTGAAGTCCCCCATTATAACCAGTCTTCCCTTCTTGGATGCCTCCTTTACAACATTCTCCGCCAGTCTCCCTCAGGAGTTTGGGTCGGAGGCCGATAGCATATGCCTACTGTTAGACCATCCTTGTGGCCTGGTACTCTTACCCACAGAGCTTCTAATGGTGACTCCAAATCACCTAGATATTCCAATTCATACGATTTTATCACTTCTTTGACATACAAGGCTACACCACCTCCCGTTTGCCCCGTCCTATCCATCTTGTACAGTTTGTAGCCTTGGATAACTGTATCCCATTGGTTATCATCCGTCCACCACGTTTCAGCAATGCCAATAATATCAATGTTTTTATTTATTGCTAAGTATTTCAGCTCCCCTATTTTGTTCCGGAGGCTTCTGGCATTTGCATACAAGCATTTATATATGCTTTCCTGATACAGTCTTTTGAGTCTAGTTGCATTGTTAGACTGCCTCTTGCATCCTTCTGCTAGAGTGCTGGTGACTAGCTCCTTGCTCTGCTCAGTAATTTTTGCATCCTCCTCACTACTCAAGTACACACTTTCCCGAACCGGATGCTGCCCAGCTCCTGTCGGCTTTCCCCCAGTTATCAGTTTAAAAGCTGCTCTGCAGCCTTTTTGATGTTGAGTGCCAGCAATCTGGTCCCGTCATGGTTCAAATGCAACCCATCCCTCCTGAACAGATTTGGCTTGTCCCAAAATGTTCTCCAGTTCCTGACAAATCTGAAACCCTCCTCTCGACACCACCGCCGCATCCACGCATTGAGGCTTCTGAGCTCTGCCTGCCTGGTAGGTCCTGCGCGAGGGACAGGCAGCACTTCTGAAAATGCTACTTTGGAAGTCCGAGACTTCAATCTTCTTCCTAACAACCTGAATTTGGCTTCCAGGACAGACCGCTTGGCCTTCCCAACATCATTGGTACCAACGTGTACCATGACAACTGGCTCCTTCCCAGTTCTCTCTAACAATCTATCTAGATTTCTTGTGATGTCTGCAACTTTTGCACCTGGCAGGCAAGTCACCATACGGTTATCATGTGCATCACAAATCCATCTCTCTGTATTTCTAATTATTGAATCACCTAGTACAAGGAGCCTCTCTCCTGCAATCTGTTCATCTACATGCACCTCATCAACTATATTAAGGGAGAGGACTTCATTTTGTTCCTGTTGTTTATCTTCCTGTATCTCATCAACCATCTGTCAGATTTGCTTTTATTCAGATTCCTGTATTGAGCAGGAGGTTGGACTCGATGGCCTCAGGCCCATAGCCAGGGAGTTGGCAAAGCCCGGTTTCCCACAGCAATGCATTGAAAAGAGGCTTTGTTGCCCATCCTGAAAAAAATATTCGTCCACCCACACCTAGAATCCCAGCTATGGCTCTGGATAGCCTAAAAGACCCATTCCAACTTAATGATTCTCTGATTCTCTGAAAGCCACTTCCTAGAACAAGGGTTCTCAACCTTTTCATGCTGCGGGCTGGACCACGCCACCTCAGACAGCTGAGCACACTGGACTGGTGGCTCCCTCCGTCGTAACTGCTGCCGTAAAATGCATTTGTTTTTAACTCACAAAATAAAAGACTCTATCTCAACTCATTATAGATAGCACAAGGGGATTGTGTTGGCTTAGTGGTTAAAACGCTGAACTTGGCGACTGGAAGGTCAGCAGGTCAGCAGTATGAGACCTGAGTGCTGCATGATGGCATGAGCGCCCGTCTCTGTCCCAGCTCCTGCCAACCTAGCAGTATGAAAGCAAGAAATTGCACTTTGGTGAGAAAGGTATACAGCATTCCGTGCACTCCAATATTTAGGCATGCCTGCCACATGACCACAGAAGCATCTGCAAATACTGTACAGACAATGCTGGCTCTTTGGCTAGAAAAAGAGATGAGCACCAAACCATAGTGTCAGATACGACTGGCTTTCGAGCAAGCATACCTGTCAACATTCCCGGATTGGCCGGGATTTTCCGATTTTCAGCGCCGATTTGCACCATTTCCCGCCCGCAGCTGCCAAACCCCCGGAATTGGCAGCGGGGGAAAAGAGGTGCTCCGCATCCCTTCTGCACAGATCGCCTTCTACGCAGGAATAGAAGGCTTTTACGCTTGCATAGAAGGGTTCTACGCAAGCGTAAAAGCCTTCTACGCATGCATAGAAGGTGATCTGCGCAGAACCGTTCTGCGCAGGCCATGTAGAAGGCGACCAGTGCAGAAACATTTGCGCAGGTCCTGTATTTTCCGGAGCCGCGGTTGACAGGTATGCAAGCAAGGGAGATCTTTACCTTTATTTTACAGGCTCAACATGCCTCAATGGATCTTCTGTGTCTTCTCAATCCGTCACTTTATTACAGACTATGATCAGTGCCTTAAGTAAAATGAGAGGTAACATTTTAAAATTTTAAATGTTTAAAGAGTGATTAAAACATATAATTTAAAAACGTATCCATTCAAAGTTAGTCTCACAGCCCTGCATTTTGCAAGTGCCCTGAAATTAAGAACAATACTAACACACACTCACACACACACACACCCCGCACACAAATTGGCATGAAATGCACATATTGTAACAGATACAAAAATGGATAACGATGATGCAAAATTTCGGAATAATGACCATAATTTGAACAGAGACACAGCATTCCTTACCACAGCTGGTAGCTCTGAGACCTGTATAGCCTCCCAATACTGATCCCACTGGATAATAATAATAATTTTGTGCCAGATTTTTCCGGGAGAAACTCAGAACTGGGGCAGAGACAGGTGCTCAAACCGTCATGCAGTACCCGGGTCTCGAACTGCCGACTTGCCAGCCCTCCAGCTAACAGGGCGAGCTTCCTAACCACTGAGCGACGGGCAACCACAGCAGTCTACTGGCAATGCTGCCGCAAAGGAGAACCACGCCTTTGTGGAAGCTTACTGTGAAATTTCTATATTATTTTTAGTAAGCTCCACCCAGCAGTTACACAGGTTTCTCTTTCTGATGACGAAAGATCATTTAGAAGTAATGTAGTGTACAGTGAAATAACAGTTGGTTCGTTAAAATCTGAACTCGGGTGCTCTTCTCCGCTTATTTTCATCATATATTTCTTCTCCTTTTCTTTGCTGGGACTTACTTCCTTGTTGCATTTGAGAAGTACATGACTCATCTTAGATATGAAATGGCTCTTTTTTCGATTTTACTCTGCCAAGAATGTTTCCATACAACAGGCAGGGTTCCCAACCTAAGGCCCGTGGCCTGGATCTGCCCCCAGGTGCCATTTGATGTGGCCTCTACCCATGGAGGTATTATACCCTAACCCATACATGCCCCTTTTTTGTTCCTACGGTGGAAAAAGTGTCTCAGAACTCTCTGCCTTTTGGGGGCATCCAGTAACGGGGATGAAGCGGCCGCTGAGTGGTTAAGCAGCATTCAGTGCGCTCCAGTGTCTGGTCATGCCTGCCACACGATCACGGAAACGTCTGCAGAAGCAGACATCGCTGGCTGATCGGCTTTGAAACAGAGATGAGCACTGAACCCTAGAGTCGGATACGACTGGCTTTCGAGCACCTTTACCCAGTGGTGGGCTCAAAAAAATTGTGCCACCACACTGTGGGTGTCTTATGATGGGCATGGCCAGGGGGAAAGCCCTGCGTTGTTGCCCCCAAATTAAGACTACTTTATTTCAAAACTTGGATGGGCTGAGGGGCCAGCCAGAATTTCTGATACTGGTTCTGGCGAACTGATGCGAACCTACTGATGCCTGCCACTGGTTTGACTGGTTTGGAGGTCAAGACCTGAGTGCTTGCGCAATGGGGTCAGCATCCTGCCATCTGCCCCAGCTTCTGGCAACCTAGCAGTTCCAAAGTGTGAGGAATTTGCAAGTAGATAAAGAGGGTGGTGGCGGCTACACATATCTGTGCATACATTCTTTTCTGGAAGTCGGTTTCTCAGCTGATGGATGCTCCTCTGGTGACTAGGCGGCAGCTGAGTGCTTAAGATCATAGGCTGATTCCAAATCTGAACTCAGAATTTGTCTATCACGTACAGATTTTAAGGTGTGCTATAGCTGTTCAAATGGTCGATAATTGGGTAATGTATTTTTTACATGGGAACATTATAACATTTGCAGCTACCACTATGCCTGCCACCTCCTCAGCCAAATCATGTCCCCTGGTGGCATGCATGTTCCAGCAGCAGCCCGGCATGTCTGGGCAAGTCAGTGAGCTGATGTCAGAAATACAGTAGATATATAAGATGAGATGGACGAAGGGCTTGTCTCTAGTGCAAAATCATCATATTGGATAGCACAGCTAGGCCATGTGAGTCTGTTTTGAGATAAAGATGAGCATACCTGTCAACCTTCCCAGATTGGCCGGGATTTCCCGGTTTTCGGCACCAATTTGCGCCATTTCCCGCCCCACGCTGCCAAAACCCCGGAATTTGGCAGCGGGGTAAAGGAGGTACTGCACAGCCCTTCTGAGCAGGTCACCTTCTACAATGCATAGAAGGGTTTTACTCTTGCGTAGAACCCTTCTACGCATGCGTAGAAGGGGGCTACACAAGCGTAAAACCCTTCTACGCATGCATAGAAGGTGACCTGTGCAGAACTGTTCTGCGCAGGTCCCGGATTGGCCAGAGCCGCGGTTGACAGGTATGAAAATGAGTAGGCACAGCTGTGTTAATTAACTGGACAATCTTTGCTACATTCGTGGCAAACATACCGCACGTAATCAACACAAGAACCTATACATGTAATTTACTTAAGATCCTGATGTCCTAGGCCAGGGAATCTCAACATGTGGCCCATGGGCTGGATGCGCCACGTGGCACCGTTTCATGTGGCCCCTCACTGCCTCCACCACACTAGGAAGTGCCATGTGGTGGAGGAAGGGCAAAATGGTCCTCCGGCCCCTGAAGCTGTCTGAGGGAGCATGACCCGGCCCCCGGCTTTAGAAGGTTGCGTACCCCTATCCTAGGCACAATCGGAATTGAGATTTGGATTCAGCGCACTTGTTTTAGCATAGGACACATGGATTAGACCAAGTAGCAGACCACATTTGTTTTTTTGTAATGCAGTGTTATCATCTATCTGACTATGTGGCAATTTCTGGTCAGCAAAGGATGAAACATCATCTGTTAGATGAGAGCATTATGCCTGATGTATCATGTTTCTTGATACATCAAGATGCTGTGGAGCTGGTCTTTATCTCTGTTCTCATTTTTGTTAGTTGTAATTGAGAATCCGGACTTGTATGTGTCGGCAGGGTTCATGCCAAGGTTGACAGGCTAATATGTGAGAAGAAATCACTGAATTCCTTGAGCTATGCATTTCTCCCCTGCCCTCAACTTATGGCAGTGTGCCATGTTTGGGTAGAAAGCTCAGTGGATTGGAGCACATGGTATGAAGTCGAAGGGTCATGCGTTTGACTCCCCACCAGACTTCCTGGGTAAAGATCCAACCTTATCTAGCCTTGCCCAAGCCGCGTAATCCAAGGAGAAGAGACTGGTAAATATTTTGTTCCTGGGAAATGTCAGTAAGATTTGGTAGAAGTCCAAATAGACTTGATTAAACATAATTAAAATTAAATGGCTGTTGTAGACAGTTTTACTTGAGCAACGCAAACTTTCCACAACAAGTGCTGATTTACCTCCACCTTCTGCCTTTCATTGTGGAAAGTTTGCCGTTGCTCAAGTAAAACTGTCTACAACAGCCATTTAATTTTAATTATGTTTAATCAAGTCTATTTGGACTTCTACCTAACCTTACTGATATCTCCACAACGAGTGCTGGTTTATCTCCACCTTCTGCATTTCATAGGGAGTGCAGTGGCTCAAGTGGTTAAGACCCTGAAACTTGATGACGGGAAAGTCTGAGTTCAATACCCGAGTGCTGCATGATGGAGTGAGCTCCCATCTCTGTCCCAGCTCCTGCCAACCTAGTAGTTTGAAAGCAAGAAATTGCAAGTAGACAAGTAGATGCATAGGAACCACTTTGGCAGGAAAGGTAACAGCACTCCGGTGTTTAGTCATGCCTGCCACATGACCACGGAAGCGTCTGCAGAAGCAGACAGCGCTTGCTCTTGGCAGCTTGCGTAATATTGCGAGATTTCAAGTGTGCACAATTCGAATGCCAAGGAGCATGCAGTATAGCTGTGAAATGTATACACTCTTGTAACATACGTTCAAATCACCCAATAATCGTTGCTCCCGCTGTTTTGTATCAAGTGAAATGTGTATATAAGTCTCCGTTGTTCCCCTCCAAGTTGTTTTCAGACTCCAGAAAAGAGCTGTATTTCACTATGCTTGTTGTCGCCTCAAGTTTCTGAACACCAAAGCGCAGTAAACGTATTTGTGTGGATTCACAGGGAGTTGGGCTTCTGGGAACTGAAGTCCAAGAACACCTGGAGCGTACATGCAGTAAACCCATTTGTGTGGATTCACAGAGACTTGGGCTTCTGGGAATTGAAGTCCAAGAATACCTGGAGCGTACGCACACTAAACCCATTTGTGTGGATTCAAAAGACTTGGGCTTCTGGGAATTGAAGTCCAAGAACAGCTGGAGTGCCAAGGTTCGCCATCACTGTCCTAGGGCTTGGTTTCCAGTCCTCTGATCATCCTTCTTGCCTTTCTCTGGACCTGCTCTAATTTATTTGCCTCTTTTTAAAAGTGCGCAGAATTGGACAGAGGACTCTCGATGTGGTCTAGTTAGTGCTGGATAGAGGGGGACGAATTGTACGTAGAAGATGCACGTAAGGCTAAAATAGGACTCTGGAGGCTTTGATTCCTGGTTCCAAAAGCTCCTTTTGTGGATCAAACGCGGCTTCATTAGGGTGTGTCAAAGGAGAAGAAGCACCTCTTTCATTCACAATCTAGCCTGGTTTGGATTCCTGCCACGGCACCACTCAGAAAGTGACATCTTCACCTTGCTGAGATGAAACCGGGCCCTCTCTGTATCTAGATGGAAATTCGGGCCAAGGGCAAGAGCCAGGGGGACACCGGAGATCTGGGAAATGGCCGATGTGCTCCAGGGACTGAAGATGACACACATTCGGCACATCTTGTCCTCAATTCATGTATTATTCGGTAGTGATTCAGTCCCATCCTTTGCTTGTGTGATGTAAACAAACTGTGGCATGCAGGATGGGAAGAGACAGGAACCACAGAAGCGCACCGGAGGAGTCCAAGAACATAATCAAAAGACATTCCAAAATTGTCCTGGCCAGGTGGTGGTTGAAGTGGTAGCAGAAGCTGGCGGAATTGAGATTTCCCCCTTTAAAAGTAAATCTAAGAATAAAAGCTATTCTCTCGTTCTATAACTTGGAGTTTTTTCCTTTCTGTAAAGACCCACAGACCCCTAAGCTGAAATTTCTATAGTTTGCGCAACAAAGCCATCTGTCCTCAATGAAGGTATCAACCCAGTGTGCCTCAGCAGTGAAAAAAGCAAACTCAATGCTAGGGATCATTAGGAAGGGTATAGAAAATAAGTCAGCAAGTGTCATTTTGCCTCTTTATAAATCTATGGTGAGGCCCCATCTGGAATACTGTGTACAGTTCTGGTCGCCATACCTCCAGAAGGATATTATGGAGTTGGAGAAAGTGCAGAGGAGGGCAACCAGAATGATTAGGGAACTGGAACACCTTCCTTACCATCTGAGGCTGCAACGGTTGGGCCTTTTCACTCTTGAACGGCGGCGTCTAAGAGGTGACCTGATTGAAATTTATAAAATCATGCACAGTGTGGACACAGTAGATAAGGAAAAACTGTTTTCCCTATCGCACAACACTAGAACTAGGGGACACTCCATGAAACTTTTGGGTACTAGTTCTCAAACAAATAAGAGAAAGTACTTTTTCACCCAGAGGATTACTGGTCTATGGAACTCCCTGCCAGAAGAAGTGGTGACAGCTGTCAGTCTTGACAGCTTTAAGAAAGGATTAGACAAGTTCATGGAGGACAAGTGTATCAATGGCTATAATTATGGCTACCTAAGGACAACCTCCGGGTTGGAGAGATAGGCAGGATATCTCTCAATGCCATTTCCAGGGAATCCTAAGCAGGTGAAGGCATCTCCTTGGGAATACCCTGAAGGAAATGGTGAGCCACTGTGTGAGACAGAATGCTGGACTGGATGGGCTCATGTGGCCTCTTCCAGCAAGGCTGTTCTTATGTTCTTATGTCCTCGGCCAATCAAACTCACTGGGGGTGTCTGGAACTGGTAAAACAACAACTACTACTACTCTTTCTTCTTCCTCCACCTTCCTCCACCTTGTTCTTGCTCTTGTTCTTGCTCTTCCTCTTGCTCTTGTTCTTGTTCTTGCTCTTGCTCTTGTTTTGTTCTTGTTCTTACTCTTTCACTTGTTCTTGCTCTTGCACTTGTTCTTGTACTTGTTTTGTTTTTGCTCTTGTTCTTGTTCTAGTGCTTGTTCTTGTTTTGTTTTTACTCTTGTTCTTGTTCTAGTGCTTGTTCTTGCTCTTGTTTTGTTTTTGCTCTTGTTCTTGTTCTAGTGCTTGTTCTTGTTTTGTTTTTACTCTTGTTCTTGTTCTAGTGCTTGTCCTTGCTCTTGCTTTGTTCTTACAGTTGCTCCTGCTCTTGTTCTTGTTCTGTTCTTGTTCTTGTTCTTACTCTTTCACTTGTTCTTGTTCTTGCTCTTGCTCTTGTTCTTGCTCTTGCTCTTGCTCTTGTTCTTGTTCTTGCTCTTGCTCTTGCACTTGTTTTGTTTTTGCTCTTGTTCTTGCTCTTGTTCTTGTCCTGTTCTTGTTCTTGTTCTTGCTCTTGCTCTTGTTTTGTTCTTGTTCTTGCTCTTGCTCTTGCTCTTGCTCTTGCGCTTGCGCTTGCTCTTGTTCTTGTTCTTGCTTTTGCTCTTGTTCTTGCTCTTCCAAAATTCTGAACAATTTTGGAAATTACAAATTCAAACTGTTTTAAACATTAGTCTTCTGTTGTAAGAGAGTCCACTAACTTTTATCTTCTCATGAGATATTTTTGGAAAGTTACATGAAATGTTGCAAAATCTTGCATATTCTGAACAGTTTTTGAAATTGCAAATTCAAACCACTTTAAACATTAGTCTTCTGTTCTAAGAGATACCACTAACTTTTATCTTCTCATGAGGTTGTAAGGCAATACTTTCTGCACTATTGCAAATAGCAAAAAACACAAAAAAGACATTTACACAAAATTTTGCCAAATCTTGCAAATTTTGAACAGTTTTGGAAATTGAAAATTCTAACTGTTTTAAACATTAATCTTCTGCTGTAAGAGAGACCACTAACTTTTATCTTCTCATGAGGATGTAAGGCAATACTTTCTGCACTATTGCAAAAAGCAAAAAAGACATTTAGATGAAATTTTGCCAAATCTTGCAAATTCTGAACTTGCAATTTCCAAAATTGTTCAGAATTTGCAAGATTTGGCAAAATTTCATCTAAATGTCTTTTTTTGTTTGTTTTTGCTTTTTGCAATAGTGCAGAAAGTATTGCCTTACATCCTCATGAGGTGTTACAAGTTAGTGGTCTCCCTTACAGAAGAAGAATAATGTTTAAAAGAGTTTGAATTTGCAATTTCCAAAACTGTTCAGAATTTGCAACATTTGGTAAAATTTCGTGTAAATGTCTTTTTTGTTTTCTTTCCTATTTGCAATAGTGTACACCGTATTGCATTACATGCTCATGAGAAGATAAATGTTTGCAGTCTCTCTTACAGCAGAAGACAAAAGTTTAAAACAGTTTGAATTTGAAACTTCCAAAACTGTTCAGAATTTGAAAGATTTTGCAAAATTTTGTGTAAATGTCTTTTTTTGTTGTTTTTGCTATTTGCAATAGTGCAGAAAGTACTGCCTTACATCCTCAGGAGAAGATAAAAATTAGCAGTCTCTCTTACAGTAGAAGACTAATGTTTAAAACAGTTGGAATTTGAAATTTCCAAAACTGTTCAGAACTGGCAAGGTTTTGCAAAATTTGGGGGAAAGTCGCTCGTGTGGGTTTTTTTTGCTATTTGGATTGGGCAGAAAGTATTGCCTTAAAACCTCACGAGAAGATAAAATTTAGTTGTCTCTCTTACAACAGAAGACTGTTTAAAACAGTTTGAATTTGCAGTTTCCAAAATTGTTCAGAATTTGCAAGATTTGGCAAAATTTCGTTTAAATGACTTTTTTCTTTTTGCAATAGCGCAGAATGTATTGACGAACATACTCATGCGCTGTTAAAAGTTAGTGGTTTCCCTTACAGAAGAATAATAATGTTTAAAAGTGTTTGAATTTCCAATTTCCAAATCTGTTCAGAATTTGCAATATTTGGCAAAATTTCGTGTAAATGTCTATTTTGGGTTTTTTCCTATTTGCAATAGGCATACAGTATTGCCTTACATGCTAATGAGAAGATGAAAGTTTGCGGTCTCTCTCACAGCAGAAAACAAATGTTTAAAAGAGTTTGAATTTGAAATTTCCAAAACTGTTCAGAATTTGCAAAATTTTGCCAAATTTTGTGTAAATGTCTTTCTTGTTGTTTTTGCTATTTGCAATAGTGCAGAAAGTATTGCCTTACAACCTCATGAGAAGATAAAAGTTTGCAGTATCTCTTACAACAGAAGACTAATGTTTAAAGGGCTTTGAATTTGCAATTTCCAAAACTGTTCAGAATTTGCAAGATTTTGCAATATTTCATGTAAATGTCTATTTTGTTATTTGCAATAGTGCAGAAAGTATTGCTTTACTTCCTCAGGAGAAGATAAAAATTAGCAGTCTCTCTTACAGTAGAAGACTAATGTTTAAAACAGTTGGAATTTGCAATTTCCAAAACAGTTCATAATTTGAAAGATTTGGCAAATTTTCATGTAAATGTCTTTTTTGTTTTTTGCAATGGTGCAGAATATATTGCCTTACATCCTAGTGAGCAGTTAAAAGTTAGCAGTCTCTCTTAAAGCAGAAGATTAATGGTTAAAACAGTTTGAATTTGAAATTTCCAAAACTGTTCAGAATTTGCAAGGTTTGGCAAAATTTTGTGTTGACGTATTTTTTGTTGTTTTTGCTATTTGCAACAGTGCACAAAGTATTGCCTTACAACCTCATGAGAAGATAAAAGTTGGCAGTATCTCTTACAACAGAAGACTAATGTTTAAAAGGGTTTGAATTTGCAATTTCCAAAACTGTTCAGAATATGCAAGATTTTGCAAAATTTCGTGTAAATGTCTTTTTTGCTTTTTGCAATCGTTCAGCAAGTATTGCATTACATCCTTATGAGCTGTTAAAAGTTAGCAGACTCTATTACAGCAGAAGACTAATGTTTAAAAGAGTTTGAATTTGCAATATCAAAACTGTTCAGAATTTTCAAGATTTGGAAAATTCCGTCTAAATGTCTTTTTTTTGCTTTTTGCAATAGAGCAGAAAGTATTGCCTTAAAACCTCATGAGAAGATAAAAGTTAGTGGTCTCTCTTACAGTAGAAGACTAATGTTTAAAACAATTTGAATTTGCAATTTCCAAATTTGTTCAGTATTTGCAAGATTTGGCAAAATTGTGTGTAAATCTCTTTTTTGTTTTTTGTTTTTTTGCTATTTGTAGTGGGGCAGAAAGTATTGCCTTACAAGCTCATGAGAAGATAAAAGTTAGCAGTATCTCTTACAACAGAAGACGAATGTTTAAAATGGTTTGAATTTGCAACTTCCAAAACTGTTCAGAATTTGCAAGATTTGGCAAAATTTTGTATACATGTCTTTTTTCTTTTTTCTTTTTGCACTAGTGCAGAATGTATTGTCGTACATCCTCATGAGCTGTTAGTGGTCTCTCTTACAACATAATACTAATGTTTAAAACAGTTTGAATTTGTAATTTCCAAATTTGTTCAGCATTTGCAAGAGTTGGCAAAATTTGGTGTAAATGTCTTTTTACTTTTTGCAATAGTGCAGAATGTATTGCCTTACAACCTCATGAGCTGTTAAAAGTTAGTGGTCTCCCTTACCGAAGAAGAATAATGTTAAAAAGAGTTTGAATGTCCAGTTTCCAAAACTGTTCAGAATTTGCAAGATTTGGCAAAATTTTCGTGTAAATATATATATTTATTCATGTTTGCAATAGTGCATACAGTATTGCCTTACATGCTAATGAGAAGATAAAAGTTTGCGGTCTCTCTTACAGTAGAAGACTAATGTTTAAAACAGTTGGAATTTGAAATTTCCAAAACTGTTCAGAATTTGCAAGGTTTGGCAAAATTTGGGAGAAAGTTGTTTTTGTGGGGTTTTTTTGTTATTTGCAATAGTGTAGAAATTATTGCCTTAAAACCTCATGAGAAGATAAAAGTTAGTGGTCTCTCTTACAACAGAAGACTAATGTTTAAAACAGTTTGAATTTGCAATTTCCAAAACTGTTCAGAATTTGCAAGATTTTGCAAAATTTCATGTAAATGTCTTTTTTGTTTTTTGCAGTCATGCAGTAAGTATTGCCTTATAACCTCATGAGAAGATAAAAGATGGCAGTATCTCTTACAACAGAAGACTAAGGTTTAAAATGGTGTGAATTTGCAATTTCCAAAACTGTTCAGAATTTGCAAGATTTGGCAAAATTTGGTGTAAATGTCTTTTTACTTTTTGCAATAGTGCAGAATGTATTGCCTTACAACCTCATGAGCTGTTAAAAGTTAGTGGTCTCCCTTACAGCTGAAGACTAACATTTGAAAGAGTTTGAATTTGCAATTTACAAAATGGTTCAGAATTTGCAAGATTTGGCAAAATTTCGTTTAAATGTCTTTTTTTTGTTTTTTGCAATAGTGCAGAATGTATTGCCTTACACCCTAGTGAACAGTTAAAAGTAAGCAGTCTCTCTTACAACAGAAGATGAATGTTTAAAACAGTTTGAATTTGAAATTTCCAAAACTGTTCAGAATTTGCAAGGTTTAGCAAAATTTGGGGGAAAATCTTTTTTGTGTTTTTTTTCTGCTATTTGCAATAGTGCAGAAAGTATTGCCTTAAAATCTCTTGAGAAGATAAAAGTTAGAGGTCTCTCTCAAAGCAGAATACTAATGTTTAAAACAGTTTGAATTTGCAATTTCCATAATTGTTCAGCATTTGCAAGATTTGGCAAAATTGTATATAAATGTCTTTTTTGTCTTTTTTGCTTTTTGCAGTAGTGCAGAAAGTATTGTTAAAAGTTAGTGGTCTCCCTTACCGAAGAAGAATAATGTTAAAAAGAGTTTGAATTTCCAATTTCCAAAATTGTTCGGCATTTGCAAGATTTGGCAAAATTGTGTGTAAATCTCTCTCTCTTTTTTTTGCTGTTTGTAGTAGTGCAGAAAGTATTGCCTTACAAGCTCATGAGAAGATAAAAGTTAGCAGTATCTCTTACAACAGAAGATGAATGTTTAAAACGCTTTGAATTTGCATTTTCCAAAACAGTTCACAATTTGCAAGATTTGGCAAATTTTCATGTAAATGTCTTTTTTTTGTTTTTTGCAATAGTGCAGAAAGTATTGCCTTAAAACTTCATGAGATGATACAAGTTAGTGGTCTCTCTTACACCAGAAGGCTAAAGTTTAAAACTGTTTGAATTTGCAATTCTCAAAACTGTTCAGCATTTGCAAGATTTGGCAAAATTGTATATAAATGTCTTTTTTGTTTTTTGCAGTAGTGCAGAAAGTATTGTTAAAAGTTAGTGGTCTCTCTTACCAAAGAAGAATAATGTTAAAAAGAGTTTGAATTTCCAATTTCCAAAACTGTTGAGAATTTGCAAGATTTGGCAAAATTTCATGTAAATGTCTTTTTTGGTGTTTTTTCCTATTTGCAATAGTGCATACAGTATTGCCTTACTTGCTAATGAGAAGATAAAAGTTTGCGGTCTCTCTTACAGCACAAGAAGATGCTCTTGCTCTTGTTCTTGTTTTGTTCTTGCTCTTGTTTTTTCTTGCTCTTTTTCTTGTTCTTGTTCTTTCTCTTTCTCTTGTTCTTGTTTTGTTCTTGCTCTTGGTTTGCTCTTGTTCTTGTTCTTGCTCTTGTTCTTATTTTGTTCTTGCTCTTGTTCTTTTTCTTGTTCTTCCTCTTCCTCTTGTTCTTGCTCTCATTCTTGTTCTTGTTCTTGTTTTGTTCCCTTTCTTGTTCTTGCTCTTACTTGGTTCTTGTTCTTGTTCCTGCTCTTGTTTTGTTCTTGTTCTTGTTCTTGCTCTGTTCTTGTTCTTGTCCTTTTTCTTGCTCTTGCTCTTGTTCTTGTTCTTGTTCTTGCTCTTGTTCTTGTTCTTGTTCTTCCTCTAGCTCTTGTTTTGTGCTTGTTCTTGTTTTGTTCTTGTTCTTGCTATTATTTTGTTCTTGCTCTTGCTCTTGTCCTTCTTCTTGTTCTTGCTCTTCTTCTTGTTTTGCTCCTATTCTTGCTCTTGCTCTTGCTCTTCTTGTTGTTCTTGTTCACTACGGCGAGTGGGCAGCAATATAAATTTGAACTAATAAATAAATAATCTTCTCGATCTTCTTGTTGTTCTTGTGCTGTATCCAACTCCGAATATTGGCCATTATTATGTCAATTGGCCATGAAGATTGCCCTGGGGACAATATAATGCACTGGCCCTTCATCTGCCTTCTCCATGGCCCCTGTACCACTGATCCAGCTCCACAAGTCACTTTCTATCCTCAGCCCTTTTGGCACACAAAGTCCTCATCACCAGCCCAAGGCCAGGATGGCTGAATCTGCTGCCCTCCATCAAGAGGGACTCAAGTGGAATTTAATCCTTTTTGGGACCATTATCCACCCCTGTGGACTTAGTCTGTGGACCGTTAGTCCTCAGGACAGTCTGGTTAGTTAACCGCCAGCTAACGATTGGCGTTGAGTCGCTGACAGTAGGTTCGACTACTCAATGACCCTACCAGGTTAACCTGGCCAGACTTTATCCCTCCTTCTACTACCTGTTATTTTTCTCAGAGAAACATCCTGCAATTAAATATCTGCATGCTAAGCAGCTGCTCTGTCTTTCACTAGAGAAGAGTTTTTCTCTTTCCACAGCTTTGGCGACTCAAATTCTTCTGCAATGTTGGGTCCTTTCCTTGTCAAGCTGGAAGTGATCTATTCTGGCAGTCCACAGCCAGAACTGTGATGCCCTGATCTATGTGGGAAGAGGCAGGACCATTGTGGGGAGATACTCTTTTGACCTACCCCGGTGTTTCCCAACCTTTGGTTTTTGGACTTCATTTCCCAGAAGCCTCAGTCAATTCCCCAAAGCACCGATCAGCCAATGGACTGACTGAGGCCTTCTGGGAATTGAAGTCCACCAGAGTTCTGTGGAACATAGTTTGAGAAATGCTGCTTTACTCTTTTTTTTCTCGAATGATCCACAACTTTTCACAAACCACCCAAACAAGTGTGTTGCTGCAGTGTTTCCCAACCTCTGGTTTTTGGACTTCAATTGCCATAAGCTTAAGACAATTCTTCAAAAGCTGCGGTGGCTCAGTGGTTAAGAAGCTCACCTTGTTAGCTGGAAGGCCGGCAAGTCAGCAGTTCGAGACCCGGGTACTGCATGACAGATTGAGTGCCTGTCTCTGTCCCGGCTCCTGCCAACCTAGCTGTTCAAAAGCGAGAAAATTGCAAGTAGATAAACAGCATTCCGTGTGTTCCGGTGTCTAGTCACGCCTGCCACATGACCACGGAAATGTCTGCAGAAGCAGACAACACTGGCTCTTCGACTATGAAACAGAGATGAGCACTGAACCCTAGAGCTTGATACAACTGGCTTTCGAGCAAGTGTGACCTTTACCTTTTAAATAGGGACCACTTTGGTGGAGAAAAGATCTTGGGGACATGAAAGAGCCTCATTCGGGCATCCCCTGAGTGGAGTTTCCGCCGCAAAAATCCTTTCAACCCAGAATAATTTCTGGCATGAAATTATTATAGTACTGATCAGCCAATGTACTGATTTAGGATTTTGGGAACTAAAGACCCTCTGTGGGGCCTGGGGCCCACATTGGAAAGCTCTGACCTACAAGCCTCTCCGAGAAACCCAATAACCCTCTAAGATGGCAAACGGCAGCTCATCAGCTTTTAGTCCCACCCTAATGTGGATGCTATGGGGTGGGGAGGTGGGGATGGAGCGGAAAGAAAGATGAGAAGACAAGGTGAAGAAAAGTCAACCAAGGACCTCTACAGAGAATAACTATCTGTTCTCCCCGGGATGCGGAATGCCATGGTAACAGAAAGGGAAGAGATGCCGAGATAGGCGAGGGAGAAAGGAAGACTTGGGTGCGTAAAAGTCCGGAGGAGGGCTGTTTCCTTCAGCAAGGGCTTTGGGTGAAGAAGGAGAAGTGCAGGATGAAACCCGGCGAGCCTCAGTTCCTCCTCCTTCTGCAGCTTCTTCCAGCAATTGGTAAGTAACCAAGTTTTGGAAAGTTTTTTTTAACTCATCCCACTTGCCCAACTGTTTTTTTAAAAAGTCAGCTCTTGCATTCAGCGTTACCATTTAGTTCAAGAGTTCTCAACCTTTTTAAGCCGGGGGCCGGGTCACGCTCCCTCGGACAGCTCCGGGGGCCGGATGGCCATTTTGCCCTCCCTCCACCACGTGACACTTTCTGGTGCAGTGAAGGCAATGGGGGCCCGCATGAAATGGTGCCGTGGGCCATGTTTGGCCCACAGGTTGCAGGTTGAGAATCCCCGATTGAGTTGCTTTCAATTTATTAAACATTCTTGAGGGGACACAAGAGGAAAACCAAATTAAAAGATGGAGGAAGGACTGGACAAGGAAGAACATTAAAGGAGGAGGACATGGCTGAGGAATTCAACCTCCCCTACGTCACTTGGAGGACCCTGAGCAGGCTGAGGTTCAGAGACCTTAAATGCAAGACCAACAGGCTCAAGTGGGGGCTTCTGGAAGACTAACAACACGCGGTGTGTTGTGTTCTAATAGTGTAACCTTATTCATGTGATAACAATGTATCTTAACAATGTAACCCTTCCTACAAGTAACAATATAGTCGTCAGCTGTATCACCATAAACCCTGTATTAGGACGCGAGCTAATAGCCACAAGTGGGCAGCAGCGAGCGTCCAAGCTCTCTTGGTCCATACTCATCAATAGCCACAGCGCGTAGTTTCCCGCCACTACCTACACCTGGACAAGAAGGGCGTGGCCAGCAATGATGTCACGTGGACAATAGCCAACCGGCTATCGTGGAGCCACATTCGAATGTTTACCACTGTATATATAGAGCTATGCATCCGCCATTACCTCATGTTCCCTCTGTCCACCATGCAATAAACCTGAGTTAAACCAGCCCATGGCTGTTTCCTGTGTCTTGGTTCTCATACACTAAATTGGCGATGAAGGTGGGATGATGGATCCCCAAGGAGCCAGGGCACAGAGCGGTTTCAACATTACCAAACCGCAAGACTGGGAACTCTTTGAGATGGACTTCCAGGCGGCACTGGTGGAACTCAAAGTCAAAGACGACGAGGAAAGGAAGAGGGCCATCCTCACCAGAATGCTTGGGATAGAAACCAAGCGAACGCTGGTGAGCATTATTGCACCGAAGAAGATGAGTGACTTCAAAGCCGAGGACATTATGAAACTGCTGCGTGACCGGTTCCGACCCTCGAGGGCAATGTTTCCCGCTCGGAGCGCGTTTTGGAGGCGAGTCCAAGCGCCGGATGAGTCGGTTGAGACCTTCGTAACAGCCATGAGAATAGCCGCCGCCCCCTGCAGATGGGACAACCTAGAGATGGCCCTAAGGGACGGCGTTCTTTGTGGCCTGAAGGACAAGGAAGTGCAGCGCAGCCTGATGAACAAGGAGCCGCCACCCACGCTGGCAGAGGTTGTGGAGGCCGCGGAATCCGCGGAATCCACGAATGCTGGGGTAGACGAAATGCACCAGTGGCGTGAGTGGCGTCCTAGGGCCGGCAAAGCGGAAAATTCGGTGCACGGCAAGTCCGGACAGTCGGTGCACGCAACCCGACGAACCTCGAAGTCGTCTACGGAAGGCAGCGACGGCGAGGAGGTCCAGAAGGTCCGAAAAGGAGGGCGCCGCTGCGATGGTTGCGGAGCGGCCCATGAGCGCGCGAAGTGCCCATTCAGAAAAGCCGAGTGTTACAACTGCGGCCGTCGGGGGCACATCGCCAAGGCGTGCAGAAATCGGAAAGAGGGCCGGAGGCACTCACAAGACCGTTCGGCCAGACCGGACCGTCCAGCGAGGTCCAAAGATGGCGCCCGGACCACGAGGAAGCAGGACGGCGTGGGCCGCATCTCGGACGACAGCGAGGACGACGCCCCCGTGTTCAGTGTGTCCGCGAGACAACCCCATTACTTCGTCGAGGTACTAGTACAAGGGGCCCCTATTAGGATGGAAATTGACTCGGGGTCCTCCTATTCTATAATTCCCCAGAGAGAGTTCTTGAAAATCGACCCCCACGTGCGGCCCAAACTTAAAACGTTGAGGTCCACGCTACGAGACGTGCAGGGGAACAGCATTCCAGTGTTGGGGGTCGGGAAATTTCGGGTCCGTTTTAAGAAACATTCTGCGGAACTCCCTCTAGTTGTTCTCAAAGGGGGAAATTGTAGCCTCCTCGGGACTCAGTGGTTTCAGCCTTTGGGTTTGTTCATAGGGGGGGTGCATGCTGTGGGTGCGGATCCAATAAAAGCGGTGTGCGACGCGCACTCCGCCGTTTTTAAAAAAGGACTGGGAAAGTTCAAGGGACCCCCTGTAGCCTTCGACCTAGACCCGGAGGTCCGCCCGATAAGACTCAAACCACGCAGGGTGCCGTTCGCACTAAAGGACAAAATAGAGGCGGAACTGGACAAACTGGTGGGCCAGGGGATTCTTGTTCCTGTTGATTCCGCGGAGTGGGAAACTCCAATTGTTACAGCACTAAAAGCTAACGGGGAGGTGCGCATTTGCGCTGATTATAAGTGTACAATTAACAAGGCAATCCGCCCTAATGCATACCCGGTGCCGGTGGTCAGCCACCTTCTGGCCAGGCTGAATGGGGGAAAATGTTTCGCTAAGCTCGATTTAGCACAAGCCTACCAGCAACTCCCTGTAACTCCCGCCACGGCAGCGGCACAAACTATAGTTACACATAAAGGGGCGTTCCAGGTGTCGCGTTTACAGTTCGGCGTGAACTCGGCACCCGGCCTTTTTCAGTCGATTGTGGAACGCCTCCTGAAGGGGCTGGAGGGAGTGTTGTGTTATTTTGATGACGTATTGATAACAGGGGGGAGTGAGGCCGAACTGGCAAAGAGATTGGATAAAGTACTGACTGTGTTCGAGAAAGCGGGGCTGCGACTGAGAAAAGACAAATGCGTATTTTTCGAAACAGAGGTTGAGTTTTTAGGGTTCCGTGTCACACCCGAGGGAATTAAGCCGTCCAAATCCAAAGTAGCCGCCATCAAGCAGGCTCCTCGCCCCACATCCAAAACCGAACTACAGTCATTCCTGGGGCTCCTAAATTTTTACCATACCTTCCTTCCACGGAAGGCGTCTGTGGCCGAACCGCTCCATCGGTTGCTTAAAAAGGAGGAAACATGGCTGTGGGGTGACGATCAAGAGAGGGCTTTTAAAGAGTTAAAGCAACTCCTAACATCCGAGGCAATCCTAACTCATTTCGACCCCAAACGGCCAGTGGTCTTAGTTTGTGACGCGTCCCCGGTGGGGGTGGGGGCGGTGCTTTGCCATGCGTTGGACGACGGAAGGGAGGCCCCGATAGCATTTTATTCAAGGTCCCTGTCGCAAGCAGAACGGAATTACGCACAGACCGACAGGGAGGCATTAGCGATAGTAGCGGGAACCAAAAAATTTCACGATTTTCTGTATGGTCGCCCGTTTACGATCGTGACCGATCACAAGCCTCTGTTAGGAATTTTCACTGCAAATAAGCCCACGCCACAGATCCTGTCCCCGAGAATGCTGAGGTGGGCTATCTTCCTCAATGCATACCAACATGAGTTGGAATACCGGCCCGGAAAGGAGATCAGCCATGCAGACGCACTCTCACGGTCTCCTCTGCCCTTGTCGGGCGACCAAAAGGCAGGGGTAGAGAGAGACCACCAGGTATTGTTAATAGAGGTCCTAGATTCACCCCCAATAGTACCAGCCGACATTGCCAGGGCGACAGGCAGGGACAGAACGCTGGAGAAAGTAAGCTCATGGGTACAGAAGGGGTGGCCGGCGTCCTCCCCAAGTACGGAATTCGACCCATTTTTTCGGAAGAAAATAGAGTTGTCCATAGAGAGGGGGTGCCTTTTGTGGGGCCAACGGAGATCAGCTCAGGAGCCGGGTTCCCAGGAAGCAATCCACGGACGGCATGGAAAATGCCTCAGCGTTAGGGTTCTCCTCCACCCGCTTAGCCCAAGGAGGAGACAACGAAGGGCAACAGTCCCAAACAAGGGGGGGAAGCAGCGGTTCCGACTCAGATCCTTTTGACACGCCAGCTCTATCCGATTCCGGGGAAGAGGGTGAGGAGTTTGCGACTGCTACCCCCGAATTTGATTTTGCGTTACCGAGCCGGGGGGGTTTTTGGGAGTGTTCCCCCACCCATCCAAGCGAGAAGAGGGGTTTTTCGTTAGCCCCCAGTGCCCCCGTTTCTTCCCAAATAAAGCACACACCTCCCAAAAAAGCCGCAGAACCGCGGCAAGTCACTAACAAGTCTCCCTCTCCAATTACAGGACAGGAAGCCAGGGGACAAGGAGAAGGTAGCAAAACCGGGGCAGGGCAGCCCGCACCGAGACCCCAGCGTGTTCGAAATAAGCCATCTTGGCTGAGAGACTTCGTCTCATCCTAGGGGGGAGGAGTGTTGTGTTCTAATAGTGTAACCTTATTCATGTGATTCATGGAGAGATACAGAATCCATCTCATTTCCTGGTCTGCCGATTGATGCCAGAAACATGAACTGACGAGGACTTGAGTTTGGCCAACGACAAAGCCAAGAAAGTGGCTTCATTTTGGCTGTCCAGGATTTGATCAGGACATCACCACATAATAATTCCGTGTCAGAAATCATTCTGGGTCAAAAGGATTTTTTGCTGGAGAAACTCCACTCAGGGGATGCCCGGATGAGGCTCCTTTCATGTCCCCAAGATCTTTTCCCACCCAAGTGGTCCCTATTTATCTACTTGAAATTTCTTGCTTTCGAACTGCTAGGTTGGCAGCAGCTGGGACAGACGGACGCTCAATCCATCATGCAGTTCCCGGGTCTTGAACTGCTAACTTAACGGCCTTCCAGGACATGAAAGAAAGAAACCCGCTAAAATGAAAACACTATAAGACTGATCTCAAAAATTACATGTATTTGGAATGGTCCTGTAAAAATATTTCTGAATGTGCTTAAAATGTAACTTTGAAAAACAATAACAACTATTATATAATGTATAATAACAACTGTTTTACACCAGTAAGTAGGTTTGTTCCAATCTGCACTGGGAAGATAATGGTGTCAAGTCCTCATTATAGCCACCTCCAGGTAACGTATTCCTGGTGACTACATTACCTGTAGCTTGAACATTCAGTTTGATCTGGTGTGAGAAAGATTAGCTGGCAAAACAAGGTTGCCATTACCTGGGTTAGTCTTGATTGCACTTCATCAATAATAATAATAATAATAATAATAATAATAATAATAATAATAATAATAATAATAATAATAATAATAATAATAGTCTGCTACTTGGACTAATCCATGTGTCCTATACTAAATCAAGAGTGCTGAATCCAAATCTGAAAACTGCCTAGGACGTCAGGATCTTAAGTTAGCAAATCTCACCCTCTTGGTTAGGTTCTTGCATTGATCACGCAAGGTATATTTGCCATATCATGTAAATCACGCATGTTATTACCAGTAGCAAAATTGTTGTTGTGCAGTGTTGTCATTCAAAAATGTAAAAAGTATCCACAATCTTCGAGAAGGCTATTTCTGTGTAATCCAGTTGAGAAAATATATTCTCTTGTTGGTATTGTTCCACCTAAGATCAGGAGAGAAGTAGCAATGGAGGCTGAGAAAACTAAGCAAGAGAAGGATCCTCGACATACTCTGAATGGATGTGAGTCTCAAGTCCATCAGCTCAGATCCAGGAACAGATTTATGGCAAGAACATACTTTCTGGATGAAGGAGCTCACTGGACAAGAAACCACATTGAAGGAGGATATGAATGAGGGACTCGACCTCCCCTACGTCACTTGGGGGACCCTGAATTGGTTGAGGGTTGGAGTCCCTAAATGTAAGACCCACATGTTCACGTGGGGGCTGCTGGTGGGCAGCAACATGTGCTGTTAATATGGAGAGATACAGAATCTGGCTCATTTACTGGTCTGCCAGTTACTACGAGAAACATGTACCAAGGAAGATTTAATTTTGGCCAACGACAAAGTCAAGAAGGTGGCTTCATTTTGGCAGTCCAGGGTTCGACCGGGACACGAAAGAAGAAGAAGCCTGAACCTCCTATGCTCTGTGATCCATGAGCCATCTTATTTTCTTTAAGGGCTAGGAGCAGACATTAGAGCAGGGATTCTCAACTTGCAGGCTGTGGGCCGAATGCAGCCCATGGCACCATTTCATCTGCCCCACCATCGCTTCCACCTTTTACACAACACCACCACACTAGGAAGTGCCATGCGGTGGAGGAAGGGCAAAATGGTCGTCTGGCCCTTGAAGCTGTCTGAGGGAGTGTGACCTGGCCTAAAAAGATTGAGAACTCCTGCATTAGAGATAGCCCATTGCTGGAAGAGAGGAATCCTTAACTAACACAATCATCTTAGTACCAAAGCACAAAAAGGTCATGTTGGAGATTATGGGAACAGGTTTCTCTTGTTTGATTTCACAAACCAAGGAATATTCAAAGCTCCAGGGCATTCTGGGAAATCATTAGGGTCATTCTTGGAACCATGGAGTCTTGGTCTACTCTATAAATAATAATGTGTTTTTTCCCAAGTCTAATTACTATATATACTCAACTATAAGTCGTCGCAAATATAAGTCAAGGCACCTAATTTGGACCTCTAAAACTAGGAAAATAGATTGACCCGAGTATAAGTCGGGGTGGAAAATGCAGTAGCTGCTAGTGAGTTTCAAGAATTAAAATACATGAAAAGACGGTAAAATTAATTAATTGAGACCTTTGTGTGGGTATATTTTTCAGTGTTTACATTAACCCAAGTATAAGTCATGTCCCATTCTTGGACCTCATTTTGGGGGCTAAAAAACCCAATTTATGCTCGAGTATATATGGTATGACTCCCTCTAAGATCTATTTCTGGCCTGCGATGTTTGCAAAGGGCACGTGAAAATCAAAGAGAACCATTATTGCTTTGGAGAGTTTTCCAAAATTCACTTTGGGATAAATTGTAATTTTATTTAATAAATGCAAATGATCCATCCATCCCAACCATCTCTCTCTCTCTTTTTCTTCCTTCTTTCCATCCATCCATCCTTTCTTCCTATCTCTCTCTTTACTTATCCTTTCCTTCCATCCATCCTTCTTATCTTTCTCCCTCCCTCCCTTTCTCCCTCCCTCTCTCTCTACCTACCTATCTATCTATCCTTTCTTTCTTTCCTTCCATCTTCCTTCCATCCATCCATCCATCCATCCATCCTTCCTCTCTATTTACTTATCCTTTCTTCCTTCCATCCATCCATCCATCCTTCCTTCCTATCTCTCTCTTTACTTATCCTTTTCTTCCATCCATCTATCCTTCTTATCTTTCTCTCTCCCTCCCTCCCTCCCTCCCTCTCTATCTATCTATCTATCTATCTATCTATCTATCTATCTATCTATCTATCTACCCTTTCTTTCCTTCCATCTTCCATCCATCCATCCATCCATCCATCCTTCCTTCCTTACTCTCTATTTACTTATCCTTTCCTTCCTTCCATCCTTCCTCTTCCTCCCTCCCTCCCGTTAACCAACGTTTTCAAAGGGTGTTTCTGTTGCAGGGACAGCGTCATGGATCAGTCCCAAAGTTGGTGACCTTGAGTACGACTCCAGGGGAGATGTGGACACTGGAGACTCCTTGACCAGCGATGAAAACTCCCAGACGTGGTCAGGTAGAGGAGTAGCAGCAGAGTGGGGGTAGTATTGACTGGGGAGAGAATTGCTCCGCCATCTGTTACTGGGTCTGGCATTCTCTGAATTGTATTTTCCTAAGAGGGTTGACGGAGGAGTCCTGCCTTGGCAAAGGGTTTGGGCTAGGTCAAAGCTGGAAATCACAGATTAGATTTATCATGTTCATATTGAAGCGATTCCTTTTGTGTTAAACAAGAATAATCATAGAATCACAGAATAACTGAGTTGGAAGGGGGGAACTTTGAGGCCATCCAGTCCAACCCTCTGTGCTCAATGCAGGAATCCTAATCAAAGCAGATCTGACAGATATAGTGGTCCAATTCTCTCTAGAATGCTTCTAGTGTTGGAGCGCTCACCACCTCTCAAGGCAGCGGGTTCCACTGTCGTACTGCTCTAACAGTTAAGGAGTTTTTCCCCTAATATTCAGCCCTTCCTTTAGTTTCAGCACGTTATTATGCTTCCTGCACTGCACTCTGGGATGATGGAGAACGGATCCTTCCCTTCGACCATTCCTCTTTCAAGTATTTGTAGAGTGCTATCATGATTCCCCCCCCCCGCCCCCCGGCTCCTTTTTTCAAGCAGCTCAGCTTTTAATTAAAAATGCTATTTTTAAAGCGCTGTTAAAAACAATCATCTCAAAACATATAACAACAACAGCAGCAGCAATAACAATAACGATAACGATAACGGCGGCGGTGACTGCGGCGGCGATGACGGTAACGATAACAATAATGGTAACGATAATGATAATGTTTCATTTATACCTCGCTTTCCTTGACCCAATGGGTGACCCAAAGCGGCCCACAACATTTAAAGATACAGTACAAAAATACAATTCAAGATACAAAATAGAGAAAAGCAAAGTTAGAATTTTGGTGTATGAAAACCAAGACACTGGACACAGCCTCGGGCTGGGTTAACTCAGGTTTATTGCATCGTGGACAGAGGGAACATGAGGTAATGGCGGATCGATAGCTCTTTATATACAGGAGTAATACATTTGAACGTGGTGCCATGGTAGCCCATTGGCTACTGCCTGCGTGACGTCATCGTGAGTCACGCCCTTCTTGTCCAGGTGTAGGTGGTGGCGGGAATGCTTCCCGCGCTGTTGCCTTTGATGAGTTCGGACCAAGAGAGCTTGGACGCTCGCCACTGCCAGCTGGTGGTCATTAGCTCGCGTCCTCTTACAGGGTTTATATGATACAGCTGAAGGTTACATTGTTGCTATCGGCAAGGTTACATTGGCTCAGATACATTGTAATCCATGTGGAAGGTAAAACCCTTAGAACACAACACCCCTCCCCCCTAGGACGAGACAACGTCTCGCGCCCATACTTCTAAACACTCCCCCCCTAGGAGACAAAATCTCTCAGCCAAGATGGCTTGTTTCGAACACGCTGGGGTCTCGATGCGGGCTGCCTTTCCCCGGGTTTGCTACCTTCTCTTTGTCCCCCGGTTTCCTGTCCTGTAATTTGAGAGGGAGACTCGTTAGTGACTTGCCGCGGCTCCGCGGCGTTGTTGGGAGGTGTGCTCTTTCTTAGGGAGGAACCGGGGGCACTGGGGGCTAACGAAAAACCCCTCTTCTCGCTTGGATGGGTGGGGGAACACTCCTGAAAACCCCCCCGGCTCGCTAAATCAAAATCTAAATTCCATTCGGGGGCAGCGGTCGCGAACTCCTCTCCCCCTTCCCGGGCCTCTGATAGGACTGGTTTATCAAAAGGATGTGAGTCGGGGCCGCTGCTTCTTCCTTCCCCCCTTGCTTGGGACTGTTGTCCGCTGCTGTCTCCCCCTTGGGTGAAGCGGTTGGGGGAGAGCCCTAACGCTGAATCTTGTTGCTGATCCTCACTGACTGGCCCACTTACTCGGTGCCTCAGCTGGTCTGCGTGCCTCCTCCAGAGGAGACCGGTGTGGGTTTCGACCCGGTACGAGACTGGCCCCGTCTGTTCTACAACTGTTCCCGGCACCCAGGCTGGCCCTGCGCTGGCATAGTTCCTGCAATGAACAGGGTCGCCGGCGGCGAAACCTTTCGAGACTGCCAACCCTACGTTCTTCCCTTTATCCTCAATTCTTGTGGGGTCTAGCCTGGACAGGAGCGTAGTCAGTTTTCGCCGCATCAATAGCTCTGCCGGCGAGTAACCTGACGCTAAGGGGGTCACCCTATACGCTAGTAAGAATTGACATACTTGGTGATTTAGGTCCCCGGGGCCCATGCGCCGGAGCGCCTCCTTTGTTGTACGCACCAACCGTTCCACTTGGCCATTCGTGGCCGGGTGAAACGGCGCGGATGTGACATGCCGAATGGCGTTTGCCTCCATGAATGCCCCGAACTCTGAGGAGGTGAAACAACTCGCGTTATCGCTGACTAAGGTGTCGGGTAAGCCGAACGTTGAAAAGACTCTCCGTAGTTGGCTAATTGTAGTGGCGGAGGACGTACTCTTTACTGGAATGACCTCCAGCCACTTTGAGAATGCATCCACCACCAGGAGAAACATGGTTCCTCGGAAAGGGCCAGCGAAATCTACGTGCACTCTGGACCATGGCCCCCTAGCTGTGTCCCATTCCCTGTGCGGAAGGCGGGCCGCCTCTGGTCGGGACCCCTGGCATGCCTCACAAGTGCCGACCATGTGCTCAATGTCCTCGTCCAGCTGTGGCCACCAAAAGTAGCTGCGGGCCAGCGCTTTGGAGCGAACGATGCCCGGGTGGCTGACGTGCAGCAGTTTGAGCACCCTCGGCCGCATGGGTGTTGGGACCACCACCCGTTGGCCCCACAACAGGCACCCCCTTTCTAGGGACAACTCTAGCTTCTTCCGAAAGAATGGGTCGAATTCCTTGCTTGGGGACGATGCTGGCCACCCTTTCTGCACCCAAGAGCTGACTTTCTCCAGCGTTCTGTCCTTGCCTGTCGCCCTAGCTATATCGGCTGGTACTATTGGGGGTTCGTCTAAGACCTCGATTAGCAACACCTGGCGGTCTCTCCCTAATCTGGCTTTTTGGTCGTCCGACAAGGGCAAAGGGGATCTCGAAAGTGCATCAGCATGGCTGATCTCCTTTCCGGGCCGGTACTCCAACTCGTGTTGGTATGCGTTAAGAAAAATGGCCCATCGCAACATTCTCGGGGATAGTATCTGCGGCGTGGGCTTGCCTGCCGTGAAAATCCCTAACAGGGGCTTGTGATCCGTCACGATTTTGAACGGGCGGCCATACAGAAAATCGTGAAACTTTTTGGTCCCCGCTACTATTGCTAATGCCTCCCTGTCGGTTTGTGCGTAATTTCGCTCTGCTTGGGACAGGGACCTTGAATAAAACGCAACTGGGGCCTCCCGACCGTCATCCAACACGTGGCAAAGCACCGCCCCCACCCCCACCGGTGATGCATCACAGACTAAGACCACCGGCCGTTTGGGGTCGAAGTGCGTAAGGATTGCGTCCGATGTTAGAAGCTGCTTGAGTTCGTTGAACGCCCTCTCATGCTCGTCACCCCACATCCATGTCTCCTCCTTTTTAAGTAACCGATGAAGCGGTTCGGCCACGGAGGCTTTCCGCGGGAGAAATGTATGGTAAAAATTGAGGAGCCCCAGGAATGACTGTAGTTCGGTTTTGGATGTGGGGCGAGGGGCCTTCTTGATGGCTGCTACTTTGGATTTGGACGGCTTAATACCCTCGGGTGTGATCCGAAACCCTAAAAACTCGACCTCGGTCTCGAAAAAAACACATTTGTCCTTCCTCAGTCTCAGCCCCGCTTTCTCGAACACAGTTAGCACTTTATCCAATCTCCTTGCTAGTTCGGCCTCACTCCCCCCTGTTATTAATACGTCATCAAAATAAGGCAACACCCCCTCCAGCCCCTTCAGGAGGCGTTCCACAAGCGACTGAAAAAGGCCGGGTGCCGAGTTCACGCCGAACTGTAAACGCGACACCTGGAACGCTCCTTTATGTGTGACTATCGTTTGTGCCGCGGCCGTGGCGGGAGTTACGGGGAGTTGCTGATAGGCTTGTGCCAGGTCGAGCTTAGCGAAACACTTTCCCCCATTTAGCCTGGCCAAAAGGTGGCTGACCACTGGCACCGGATATGCATTAGGGCGAATCGCCTTGTTAATTGTACACTTATAATCAGCGCAAATGCGCACCTCCCCGTTAGCCTTCAGAGCTGTTACAATTGGAGTTTCCCACTCCGCGGAATCAACAGGAATAAGAATCCCCTGGCCCACCAATTTGTCCAGTTCCGCCTCTATTTTGTCCTTTAGTGCGAAAGGCACCCTGCGCGGTTTGAGTCTTATCGGGCGGACCTCCGGGTCTAGGTCGAAGGCTACAGGGGGTCCGTTGAATTTCCCAAGTCCTTTTTTAAAGACGGCGGGGTGCGCATCGCACACCGCTTGTATTGGGTCCGCCCCCACTGAATGTACTCCCCCTATGAACAGGCCCAAGGGCTGAAACCACTGTGTCCCTAGGAGGCTACAACTTCCCCCCTTGAGGACAACTAGGGGCAGTTCCGCAGAATGTCTCCTAAACTTAACCTGAAATTTCCCGACCCCCAACACCGGAATGCTGTTTCCCTGTACATCACGTAGCGTGGACCTCAATGCTTTAAGTTTGGGCCGCACGTGGGGGTCGATTTTCAAAAACTCCCTCTGGGGAATTATAGAATAGGAGGACCCCGAGTCAATTTCCATCCTGATAGGGGCCCCTTGTACTTGTACCTCAACGAAGTAATGGGACTGTCCCGCGGACACGCTGAACACTGGGGCGTCGTCCTCGCTGCCGTCCGAGACGCGGCCCACGCCGTCCTGCTTCTTCGTGGTCTGGACGCCATCTTTGGGCTTCGCTGGACGTTCCGGCCTGGTCGAACGGTCTGATGACTGCCTCCGGCCCTCCTTCCGTTTTCTGCATGCCCTGGCGATGTGCCCCCGCCGGCCGCAGGTGTAACATTCGGCCTTTCTAAATGGGCACCTCGCGCGCTCGTGGGCCGCTCCGCAGCCATCGCAGCGGCGCCCCCCCTTTCGGACCTTCTGGACTTCTTCGCCGTCGCTGCCTTCCGAGGACGATTTTGAGGCCCGTCGAGTCGCGTGCACCGGTTTTTCCGCTTTGCCGGCTCTGGGACGCCACTCACGCCACTGGTGCATCTCGTCCACTCCGGCATTCGTGGACTCTGCGGCTTCTGCGGCCTCAACGACCTCTGCCAGCGTGGGTGGCGGCTCCTTGTTCATCAAACTGCGCTGCACCTCCTTGTCTTTCAGGCCGCACAGCACGCCGTCCCTGAGGGCCATTTCTTGGATATTGCCCCATTTACAGGGGACGGCGGCTGCCCTCATGGCGGCCACGAATGCCTCAACCGACTCGTCCGGCGCTTGGACTCGCCTCCAAAACGCGCTCCGAGCGGGAAACATCGCCCTCGCGGGTCGGAAGCGCTCCCGTAGCAGCTTCATGATGTCGTCCGTCTTAAATTCGCTCACCTTCTTCGGGGTGATGATGCCCACCAGCGTCCGCTTGGTGTCCATCCCGAGCATTCTGGTGAGGATGGCCCTCTTCGTCTCCTCATCGTCTTCCTTGACTTTGAGCTCCACCAGCGCCGCATGGAAGTCCATCTCAAACAGCTCCCAGTCTTGCGGTTTGGTGATGTTGAACCCGCTCTGTGCCCTGGCTGCTCCTTGGGGATCCATTATCCCACCTTCGTCGCCAATTTGGTGTATGAAAACCAAGACACTGGACACAGCCTCGGGCTGGGTTAACTCAGGTTTATTGCATCGTGGACAGAGGGAACATGAGGTAATGGCGGATCGATAGCTCTTTATATACAGGAGTAATACATTTGAACGTGGTGCCATGGTAGCCCATTGGCTACTGCCTGCGTGACGTCATCGTGAGTCACGCCCTTCTTGTCCAGGTGTAGGTGGTGGCGGGAATGCTTCCCGCGCTGTTGCCTTTGATGAGTTCGGACCAAGAGAGCTTGGACGCTCGCCACTGCCAGCTGGTGGTCATTAGCTCGCGTCCTCTTACAGGGTTTATATGATACAGCTGAAGGTTACATTGTTGCTATCGGCAAGGTTACATTGGCTCAGATACATTGTAATCCATGTGGAAGGTAAAACCCTTAGAACACAACAAGAATGATACCATATACAATAGGTAAAGTACAATACAACATTCCATGGAAGGAGACTGGGACAATACCGGCTCAACAATACCCTGCTCTTCTCACCTAGCCCCAGGCAAGTCCAACAGCGCTTTTGTACAACATCGATTTTGCTACTGGGAATAACACATGTGATGTACATGATATTGATTGTGCTGATTCCAAATCTGAACTCAGAATTTGCCTATTACCTACAGATTTTAAGGCCTAGTGCCATAGCTGTTCAAGGAAGCTCCTGCTTAGGTTGAAAGAAGAGAGTGCAAAAGCTGGCTTGAGACTCAACATCAAGAAATGCAAGATAATGGCCACAAGTCCCATCAGTCCCTGGGAAATAGATGGGGAAGAAGTAGAAGTAGAGACAGATTTTACTTTCTTAGGATCTAAGATCACAGAGATGGGGATAGCAGCCATGAAATGAAAAGGCGACTGATTCTTGGGAGACAAGCTATGAGAAACCTGAGGAACATAGTTAAAAGTAGAGACATCACCTTGCAAACAAAAGTCCGCATAGTGAAAGCAATGGTTTTCCCAGTGGTAATGTATGGGTGTGAGAGCTGGACCATTAGGAAAGCTGAGCGCAGAAGAATAGATGCCATTGAAATGTGGTGTTGGAGGAGAGTTTTGAGGGTCCCCTGGACAGCGAAGAGAACAAATAGGTCGATCTTAGAAGAAATCAACCCTGACTGCTCATTAGAAGGTCAAATAGTAAAGATGAAGATGAAGTACTTTGGACATCAAATGAGAAGAGAGGATTCACTTGAGAAAGCCTTGATGTTGGGAAAGGTCAAGGGCAAAAGAAGAAGGGGTGGCAGAGAATGAGATGGCTGGATGGCATTGTTGATGCAATGGACACAGAGTTGGACGGGTTGAGAAGGATGGTGGAGGATAGGGGTGCCTGGCATGCGGTGGTCCATGGGGTCGCGAAAGTTTAGAATCAACTGTGCGACTGAACAACAACAAAAATAGCTGTTCAAATGGTCGGTCATTGGGTAATGTATTTTTACATGGGGACATTGTAACAGTTGCAGCTACCACTATGCCTGCTGCCGCCTCAGCTGAATCACATCCCCTGGTGGCATGCATGCTCCAGCAGTGGCCGGGCATGTCTGGGCAAGTCATTGAGCTGTCATAATTAGGTATGTAAGGCGAGATGGACCAAAGGCTTGTGTCTAGGTCAAAACTATGTTATTGGATAGTACAGCTAGGCCATAGTGCGTCTGTTTTGAGCTAAAGATGAGTAGGCACAGCTGTGTTAATAAATGGAACAGTTTCTGCTACATTTGTTGCAAATATACCCCGCGTGATCAACGCAATAATCTAACCCAAGAGGGTGAGATTTGCTAATTTAAGATCCTGCTCAGGTCCTAGGCAGAATCGGACTTCAGATTTGGATTCAATGCACTTGGTTTAGTATAGGACACATGGATGAGACCAGGGGTGCTCAAATGTTTTGGGCCATGGGCTGCTCATGTGGAAGTGGAAGTAAAACGCACCTTGCAATCTGTTTTGCAACAGGATGAGATAGATTTTAAGATGCCATTTTTCTGCTTAAACCAGGGGTGCCCGAACTACAGCCTGTGGGCTGGCTCCGGCTCCGAGGCTGTGTATGTGTATGTGTATGTGTATGTGTATGTGTATGTCTCTCTCTCTCTCTCTCTCTATCTCTATCTATCTATCTATATATCTATATCTATATCTATATATAAATATAAATATAAATATAAATATAAATATAAATATAAATATAAATATAAATATAAATATAAATATAAATATAAATATAAATATAAATATAAATATAAATAAATAAAAAAGCAGCAACCAAGGTTCAGATTTAGAAAAGACAAAACAGGATCCCGTCGGCCTGGATCTCTGTCTATTGCTCCACAACAGGTTCAGGCTGCTTTGTCTGGGCCTGGGCGCCAGGCGGCTCAGATTGTCGTGTTGATGAAATCGAAGGATGATGAAGATAACGTTGCTCAAATGCTAGGGCAGGGATTCTCAACCTGCGGCCCACAGGCCGGATGCGGCCCACAACACCGATTCATGTGGGAGGGAGGGCACACCGCCTCCACCACATGAAGAAGTGCCATGTGGTGGAAGAAGGGCAAAATGGCCCCAGAAGCTGCCTGTAAGGGAGTGTGACCTGGCCCCCTCAGCTTAGAAAGGTTGAGAACTCCCATGCTCGGGAGTGCATTGAAATGCAATAAGCAAAGACGCCACTCTGCAGCATTGCAGTCTTTGATCAAGAATCAGACAATTAAAATCCCCATGGGAAAAAAATCAATTAACTCCTCTCTACTGCTCATCCCTCGGTTTCACCCCCTGAGGTAATCAGGGTTATGGATACATGAATAATCTATGCTCCTCATCTCACTAATGTCGGATGGAGGGAGGCTGTAATAGGGGACTGAGAGTGTCTGAACCCATCCTTAGAGACCCGTCGGTTCAGGCCAGGGCCGGAAAACGGTTTGTTCAAGGACAGAGAAGGGCAAAGAATGGACTCTTTTCTCTTCGGCTGAGATTGAAACTGGAGGAAAACTAAGGGGGTGAATATATTAACCTTTCTGATGCGCGGCTTTCAACACCTCACTCCGCCGAAAGTAAAAATAAATCTGGCACAGTTCAGTCTTAGTCAGCATGAAATCCACTCATAAACCCAGAACCTCTTTGATTGGATAAGTTAATATTATTGATTGGATAAGTTAATAATAATATTAACTTATCCAGACATCGCCCCCTGCCCAGCCCAGACTTTGGACTCTGAGGCTTTGGGATGTTTTGACTTAGGTGACTTCTTATTATTATTGTATGCTAATTGTATTCTGTGGGGCTGCAGTGGCTCAAGTGGCTAAGATGCTGACAGGGAGGCAGAAGGTCAGCAGTTTGATTCCCGAGTACTGCTTGAAGGAATGAGCGCCCGTCTTTGTCCCAGCTCCTGCCAACCTAGCAGTTCGAAAGCAAGAAAATTGCAAGTAGATAAACAGGGACCACTTTGGCGGGAAGGTAACAGTGCTCCATGCACTCCGGTGTCTAGTCATGCCTGCCACATGACCACAGAAACGTCTGCAGAAGCAGACAGCGCGGGCTCTTCGGCTTTGAAACAGAGATGAGCACTGAACCCTAGAGTCGAATACGACTGGTTTTCGAGCAATGGAAACCTAAGCTAATTGTATTCTGCTAATTGTATCTTGTTCTCTAGTGTATTCTAATTGTACAGTACAGCATCTTGTTTTATATTGTACTGGATGTGATATTGTTGTTAACTGCCCTGAGTCACATCTGCGAGTGGGCGGCATACAAGTCCAAATTATTATTATTATTATTATTATTATTATTATTATTATTATTATTATTATTATTATTATTATTATTATTATTATTATTATTATTATTATTATTATTATTATGTGTATGTGCAGTAAGCCCATTTGTGTGGATTCACAGGGACTTGGGCTTCTGGGAATTGAAGTCCAAGAACAGCTGGAGTGCTAAGGTTCGCCATCATGAGCCTAGAATAATTGATAGTAGAAATTATGTGTTTAAAATTTTCCAGACATGGTTTGCTTACACATATAAAATGCATTAGATCAGGAGTGTCCAAACTATGGCCCGTGGGCGTTTCCGGTCCCTGATGCCAATTCATCCGGCCTGCGCCACCCTCATTGCTCCTGGAACTAAAACAGGCGCGTTTTACTTCTGCATCCGGGAGCGATGAGGGTGGTGTGGGTTGGATGAATTGGTGTCAGGGGCCGGATCCGGCCCATGAGCCATAGTTTGGGCACCCCTGCTTTATGCAGAGAAAATGGCAGCTTAAAATCTATCTCATCATGTTGCAAAACAGATTGCAAGATGCATTTTACTTCTGCTTTTGGTGGAAGGAACCACGTGACCGGCCCATTGAACCACATGACTGGCCCACTGAACCACATGACCAGCCCACAGTTTAAAATGTTTGGGTATCCCTGCATTAGATGATGTAGCCTGCCCATACCTGCAAGTATCCCGGATTGGCCGGCAAATTCCGTATTTTGGCGCATGTTCCTCCCCTTTCTTGGCGCCATCCCGTATTTAGAATGGCAGGGAAAGGGGTTACTGCGCATGCGCAGAACCCATCTGTGCATGCGCAAACATGTTCTGCGTATGCGCAAAGGGGTTCTGCGTGTGCACAATGGAGTTTTTCCTGCATGTTATGTATGCATGTACAATGTTACTTTAAGAAATGTATGAATGTAACCAGTCCATAATTACAATGTAGCCCAGCTGTTAAGGAACACGAGTAAGCTGCCCATAGAGGGCAGCTGCGAGCGTTCAGCTCACATGGTTCACATTCCCCAAATCGCCGCGCGAACCTTTCCCGCGCTAGGATCACCTGGAGCAGATGGGCATGACCCAAATGACGTCACGACGGTAGCGGCCAATGAGCTACCGTGTAACACAATTCAAATGTATTTACGACTGTATATAATGAGCTGTACCTCCGCCATTACCACATGTTCATGCTGATCATCAACCAATAAACCTGTTATGTATGCATGTACAATGTCTCTTTAAATGTATGAATGTAACCAGCCACAATCACAATGTATCTCAGCTGCTAAGGAACGCGAGCAAGCCGCCCATAGAGGGCAGCTGCGAGCGTTCAGTCTCACATGGTCCACATTCCCCAAATCACGAACAGCCGCGGGAGATTCCCCGCATGACAAAGGACTACAGAAAACAACTACAAGAAGAGAGGCGTGACCTGGGCGAGGCCACGCCGGTAGCAGCCAATGAGCTACCGTGCAACCAGATTCAAATGTATTATGTACTGTATATAATGAGATGTACCTCCGCCATTACCACATGTTCATACTGACCATCAATGAATAAACCTGTGTTAGTCCTTCCTGTGACTCCTTCTTTGTCTCCCGTGCAAGACACTAAATTGGCGACGAGGATGGGATTGATGGCGAATCCCAAAGTCAAGCCGTACCAGTTCGATGTCAGCGAACCCGAGCAGTGGGAGCTCTACGAGTGGCAGTTTCGGCACACGATGGAGGCCGCCGGCGTCGCCGGCGCCGCGAAAATGCGCTCGCATTTCCTGTCCCAGGTGGGACCGGCCGCGATGTGGATCTTGATGACCCTCGTGGCCCCCCGGAAGGTGGACGAAGTGCCCATCGACCGCATCTTGGAGAAGCTTTGCGAGCACTTCCAACCGCCGGTCTCAATCTTCCCAGCCCGGGTCGCGTTCCACCGGCGAGACCAGCGCCCAGGCGAATCCGTGTCCGCCTACGCGGCGGCCCTCCGGCTGGCAGCGGTGCACTGCCAATGGGACGACCTGGACCAGGCCTTCCGAGACCGCATGTTGTGCGGTTTGAGGGACGAGGAGCTGCAGAGGCGCCTGATGACCCGCGACAGCTGCCTCACGTTCAACGAGGTACTGCGGGAGGCCCAAGCAGCCAAGGAGGCCAGGAGCGGGGTCAGGTTGTTTAAGTCCCGAGGGGCCGCGGCCGAGAGGGCCAAGTCGCCAGTGCAAGCGGCCCGGCGGACACCAACAAAGACTGCCTGGTGGGCCCCCAAGCCGCCCGCCGGCTCACCAGCGATATCCGAGGAGTCGTCTACAACGGCAGACCCCTGTTCCAGCGAGGACGACGACGTCCAGCGGGTGAGGAAGCGCGGGGAGAAGCGTGAGACCCGCGACAGGCAAGACCGCCGTTGCGACGGTTGTGGGGCGCCCCACGACCGCACGAGGTGCCCGTTTCGCAAGGCCGAGTGTCACAACTGCGGCCGGAAAGGGCACATCGCCAGAGTTTGCAGGCGCGGACGGACCGAGGACAGGAGCGGCCCAAGTCACCCCCGGGGACACCAGCGTAAGGCGACCGGCACGAGGAAGGTCTCAACCGGCTTCGACGAGGAAGGCGTCAACCGCGTGGGACTGGAGCACCGACGTTTTTTTCGTTGAGGTACAGTTACAGGGGCTCCCAGTGAGAATGGAGATAGACTCGGGGACGTCCTATTCTATCCTATCCCAGAGAGAGTACATGCGCATTCCCCCAGAGGCGCGGCCCAAACTGCGGGCCTTAAGGTCAAACTTGCGGGACGTTCAGGGAAATGGGATCCCAGTGTTGGGGGTGGGAAAGTTCGAAGTAAAATTCAAGAACTATTCCGAGAGACTGCCCCTAGTCGTCCTCAAAGGGGGGAGATGCTGCCTTCTGGGAACACAGTGGTTCGCTCCCCTGGGAATCGAACTGTCCGGCATTAACGCCATAGAGACTGACCCAATGCGGGAAGTGTGCAATGCGCACCCGGACGTTTTCAAAAAGGGGCTCGGAACGTACAGGGCCCCCCCAGTCTCTTTTGAACTGGACCCAGAGATCCGGCCCATCCGCCTCAAGCCAAGGAGAGTGCCATTCGCCCTAAAGGACAAGTTCGAGGCGGAACTGGACAAACTGGTGGGGCAGGGGATTTTGGTTCCAGTTGATTTGGCGGAATGGGAAACGCCGATTGTTACGGCCCTGAAATCAAACGGGGAGGTCAGGATTTGTGCGGATTATAAATGTACGATTAATAAGGCCATTCGGCCAAATGCATACCCGGTGCCTGTGGTCAGCCACCTACTGGCCACGTTACATGGGGGGAGGTGTTACGCCAAGCTAGACTTAGCGCAGGCATATCAGCAGCTCTCGGTAACCCCAGCTGCTGCCGCCGCACAGACGATTGTAACCCACAAGGGAGCCTTTAAAGTGACGCGCCTCCAGTTTGGCGTGAATTCGGTCCCCGGGATTTTCCAAGCCCTCGTGGAACGCCTATTAAAGGGACTCCCAGGTGTTCTCCCCTACTTCGACGATGTCCTGATAACAGCGGGGAGCGAGGCAGAGCTAGCCAGGAGGTTAGATGGGGTCCTCTCAGTTTTCGAAAAAGCGGGGCTGCGCCTTCAAAAAGACAAATGCGTATTTTTCGCTAGAGAGGTCAAATTCCTCGGGTTCAAGGTAACCCCAGAGGGAATTCGCCCCTCGGAATCCAAGGTCGCGGCCGTAAAAAATGCCCCCCACCCCACCGCAAAGCCAGAGTTGCAGTCTTTCCTAGGGCTCCTCAATTTTTATCACTCATTTCTGCCAAGAAAGGCATCGGTCGCGGAGCCACTGCACGCCCTACTAAAAAAGGACGTGGCTTGGCGGTGGGGGGACAGGCAGGAGAAAGCATTTAAGGAGCTAAAGTCACTCCTTTCCTCGAATGCTGTCCTGACCCACTTCGATCCGAGAAGACCAGTGGTTGTAGTATGTGATGCGTCCCCGGTGGGGGTGGGGGCGGTCCTTGCCACGTGCTAGAGAGCGGGCGGGAGGCCCCGGTGGCATACTATTCAAGGTCCCTTTCAAAGGCTGAGCGCAATTACGTGCAAACGGATAGGGAGGCCCTAGCCATAATTGCGGGAACGAAAAAGTTCCATGACTTCTTGTATGGCCGCGAGTTTACGGTGGTGACTGATCACAAGCCGTTGCTGGGGATCTTCACTACCGGCAAACCGACCCCCCAAATTTTATCCCCCAGGATGCTGCGTTGGGCTACATTCCTCAACGCTTACCAGTACGAGCTGATTTACCGCCCAGGGAAGGAGATCTCCCATGCAGACGCACTATCCCGATCCCCTCTCCCTAGCCTAGGAGACCCCACATGGGAGGTGGAGCAGGACCACCAAGTCCTGCTGATCGAGGCCCTCGACTCACCCACCATTGTTCCGGCCGACCTCGCCAGGGCGACGGCGGCCGACAAGACCCTAGCCCAAGTCAGCTCCTGGGTTAGAAAAGGGTGGCCCACAACTTCCCCGGGTGAGGAATTCCAGCCGTTTTGCAGACGCAGAGTGGAGCTCTCCCTGGAAAGGGGTTGCTTACTCTGGGGACAGCGGGTAGTCATTCCTGAAAAGTTGAGGGCCAGGGTGCTAAAGCTACTGCACACCAGTCACCCGGGAATCGTGCGCTCCAAGGCCCTAGCCAGGAGTTTCGTTTGGTGGTCCAAGATAGACGCAGATATAGAATGGTTAGTGGGCACGTGCGAGAGCTGCCAGAGCTCTCGGCCCGAGGAATCCAAGCTACCCCACAGGGAATGGGACACGGCCCGTGGGCCATGGTCCAGGATTCATGTCGACTTCGCTGGCCCTTTCCGCGGGGCCACGTTCCTACTGGTAGTCGACTCCTACTCCAAGTGGTTGGAGGTAATCCCTATGAGCAGCACCTCCTCCGCGGCAACCATTAGGCAGTTGCGCAAGCTTTTTGCCTGCTTCGGCCTGCCAGACGTTCTCGTGAGCGATAACGCGAGTACCTTCACGTCTGCAGAGTTCAAAACGTTCATGGAAAGAAACGCAATTAGGCACATCACAGCTGCCCCGTTCCACCCCGCCACAAACGGTCAGGTAGAGCGCCAAGTGCGCACTACGAAAGACGCACTGCGGCGCATGGGTCCCGGTGAGTTGAACCTGCATCTGTGCCAGTTCCTCATCTGCTACAGGACAACCCCCTTAGCCTCAGGTTTTTCCCCAGCCGAACTCCTCATGAGGAGGCGTCCGGTAACACTTTTTAACCAGATGGATCCGGCCAGGGTGGAGGATGAAGGGAGGAATATAAGCATGGGGGGAGGGAGCTCCAAAAGTTTTGCGATAGGGGACCCGGTTCACTGCAGAAACTACGCGGCCTCGGGACCAGCATGGGTACCGGGCACAATTGTGGAGCAAACGGGGCCGGTATCCTACAGGGTCGAAACCAATTCAGGTCTACTTTGGAGAAGGCACGCCGACCAACTCAGAAGGCGAGTCACAGGGGAGGGGGCATCAGCGTTAGGGTCCTCCCCCACCCGCATTACCCAAGGGGGAGACACGGCGGAACCCGCGGATACAAACGCGTATCCTGGGTTCCCATCCACAGAGGAGGATACTTTGAAAGAGAGGGATCAGTTCAGTAATGATTTTGATTTTCCGTACCAGGGGGAGTTAGCGGAGTGGTCCCCCACCCATCCTAGCGAGAAGAGGGGTTTCAGTTCAGCCCCTGGTACCTCCAGTCCCCCCGGGTCCTGCATCCTAGAGTACACCATAGCTCCGGCCCCTAAAAGACAGGCAGCCGGCGGGAGCTCGCCCGCCCCCGCCGCAATCTCCCGAACTCCCGAACAGACAGCAAGAGGTGACGGGACCACGAGGGCATCCTCGTCGGTCCCGAGGTTCGTGCTGGGAGGGTCCCCGGGCTCCTCAGGAAATAGACAAGGGTTCACTTCCCAGCTGTTCATTCCATTCCCGTCCCCCAAGACAAGAGAATCGCAAGCTCCCCACAGAACCACTAACGGGTCTCCGTTTTCCGTCGCAGGACGAGACTCCACAGAGCCAGGAGCCACAGGCTCCCCTGTATTAGGTCAGGCGGCCGCACGCCCCAGGCGCACTTGCGGAAAGCCACAATGGTTGAGGGACTTCGTCCCATCCTAGGGGGGAGGGATGTTATGTATGCATGTACAATGTCTCTTTAAATGTATGAATGTAACCAGCCACAATCACAATGTATCTCAGCTGCTAAGGAACGCGAGCAAGCCGCCCATAGAGGGCAGCTGCGAGCGTTCAGTCTCACATGGTCCACATTCCCCAAATCACGAACAGCCGCGGGAGATTCCCCGCATGACAAAGGACTACAGAAAACAACTACAAGAAGAGAGGCGTGACCTGGGCGAGGCCACGCCGGTAGCAGCCAATGAGCTACCGTGCAACCAGATTCAAATGTATTATGTACTGTATATAATGAGATGTACCTCCGCCATTACCACATGTTCATACTGACCATCAATGAATAAACCTGTGTTAGTCCTTCCTGCGACTCCTTCTTTGTCTCCCGTGCAAGACACTAAAAAACCTGTGTTAGTCCTTACTGCGACTCCTCCTTTGTCTTCCGTGCAAGACACTAAACTGCACATACACACCCGGACTGGAGCAGTTCCCATATTTTCCGGAGCGGCGCTTGACGGGTATGAGCCAGCCCACCACCAGAGCGGAAAGCACATTAGTGTTGGAGAGATGCAATTCAGGTCTTCTTTCCTATTCTGAAAAATCACAGTTCAAAGCCATCACACGGTTAAGGCCTGAAGATTAATTGTGGAACAAAGCAAGATAATTTCCTGTTGTGCACTCAGATGCTTTCATTAGAGAAGGAATCCCATCCTCTAACGATTTATTACTCTTTCTGTCCTGGAGCAGATGGGGAGGTGAGTGACTCCCAGCGCATTATTGGAGGCTACATAGTGGCGCCCCACTCTGCCAAGTACGTGGTGTCTCTGAAGAGGAGGTCAGGCTACCACTTCTGTGGTGGAGCTCTGATCAGCCGGAGCTGGGTCTTGACCGCTGCGCACTGCCAAACTAGGTAAGGAAGACCAGAGAAACATTGCAAAGCATTGCGTTCTTTAGGATAACGGCCAAAAGCCAGTCGTATCTGACCCTAGGGTTCAGTGCTCATCTCCATTTACAGCCAAAGAGCCAGTGCTGTCTGTGTCTGCAGGCGTCTCCATGGTCATGTGGCAGGCATGCCTAGACACCGGAGAGTATGGAACGCTGTTACCTTTCCTTCCAAAGTGGTACCTATTTATCTACTTGCAAATTTCTTGCTTTCTAACTGCAGTGGCTCAAGTGGCTAAGGCGCTGACTGGAATGTAGCAGATCAGCAGTTCACTACCCAAGTACTGCATGACAGAATGACCGCCCGTCTCTGTCCCAGCTCCTGCCAACCTAGCAGTTCGAAAGCAAGACATTGCAAGTAGATCAATAGAGACCACTTCGGTGGGAAGGTAATCAGCATTCCGTGCGCTCCGGTGTCTAGTCATGCTTGCCACATGACCACGGAAACATCTGCAGACGCAGACAGCACTGGCTCTTCGGCTTTGAAACAGAGATGAGCACTGAATCCTAGAGCATACCTGTCAAGTATCCCGTATTGGCCAGGATTTCCCATATTTTAGTGCTCGCTCCTCCCCTTTCCCGGCACCATCCCATATTCTGAATAGCAGGGAAAGGGGTTACTGCACATGCACACCCATCACAAAGAGGTTCTGCACATGTGCAAAGGGGTTCTGTGTATGCACAAATGGTTACAGAGCATGTGCGTGCGCATGCGCAGTAATTTCCTGTATTTTCTGGAGCCATACTTGATGGGTATGTCCTAAAGTCAGATACAACTGGCTTTTGAGCAAGGGAAAACTTCACCTTACTTTACTCTTGTGGGTAAGGTTACCCTTGCTCGAAAGCCAATCGTATCTGACTCTAGGGTTCAGTGCTCATCTCTGTTTCAATGCCGAAGAGCCAGCGCTGTCTGCATCTGCAGACGTTTCCGTGGTCATGTGGCAGGCATGCCTCGACAGTGGAGTGCACGGAACGCTGTCTACCTCCCCACCAAAGTGGTACTAATTTATCTACTTGCAATTTCTTGCTTTTGAACTGCTAGGTTGGCCGGAGCGGGGACAGAGATGGCAGCTCACTCCAAGTCTTTTGGGATCAGAGCTTGCAAATTAGTTGGGTCGCGGATGCTGCTCTTCCTTGTCGCCTTATGTGGTCTAGAAGGCAGCGATAGTAACAAAGGTGACTTTGCGTGATGTGGTGGAGTGTTGATAAATATTCTTGCTCAGAATGATAGACTGACATGTTAAAAATCTTTCCCTTTCTCCATTTTTTGGGGGGCTTTCCCCCCACTTCTCCCAGAATTAGCCAAATGTTGATTGTAGCTGGGGAATATTCTCTTTCCACGCTTGAAGGCAAGGAACAAGTTTTCCGACCTGCTCGCATGGTGGCCCACCCTGACTACTGCGTCACTTCCAAGAATGCAGACATCATGCTGATCAAGGTAATTAAACTTACCATGGGGAGAAAAAGGGGAAAGAGACCCCATAATAACATTGTTTTTGGAAGATAATGAGGGTCGCCCCACTCATGTTTTGTACTGTGAATCAGAGACTATGAATGGCTGGAATGAACTGGAGCATACACAAAGCTACCTTGCAATGAGCCAGACCTGCTTAGTAAAGTTCGCCCTTGATCGGAAGCCAGTCGTGTCCGATTCTAGGGTACAGTGCTCATCTCTGTTAATAGCCAAAGAGCCAGTGCTGTTTGCATCTGCAAACGTTTCCGTGGACACATGGCAGGCATGCCTCAACACCAGAGTGCACAGAACGCTATTTACCCTCCCACCAAAGTGGTCCTTATTTATCTACTTGTAATTTCTTGCTTTCAAACTGCTAGGTTGGCAGGAGCTGGGACAGAAACAGGCTCTCACTCTCTCATGCAGTTTCCGTAAATTGAACGCTGACCTTCCAGTCGGTGAGTTCAGCATCCTAACCACTTGAACCACCACATTCCCTTTATGATTATCATAACAGATAGCTATTTACAACTAAGAATAACAGAAGATCAGTGTGGTTATTTACAACTAGAATAACAGAAGGTCCCTGATTCGGGTTAGATTTATTACCATGAAGTTTGTGTCTCTTGAGTTGTAAATGATTAGCAGATTGTATATCTCTGTACCTGATGTGTATAAAATGATGCCAGGAAATCTCACTCTTATGTCTGATGAAGTGGACTTGATCCATGAAAGCCCACATTTAAATACAGCAGTTACCCTGTATATACGTGATTATAAATTGTCCTGAATATAAGTCGAGGTACCTAATTTGGACCTCTAAAACTAGGAAAATAGATTAACCCGAGTATAAGTCAGGAGTGGAAAATACAGCAGCTCCTAGTGAGTTTCAATAATTAAAATACATGAAAATATGGTAAAATTAATTAATTTAGACATTTGTGTGGATATTTTTTGAGTGTTTACGTTGACTTGAGTATAAGTTGATTCCCATTTTGGACCACATTTTGGAGGTTAAAATCCCGACTTATACTTGAGTATATAAAGTAGTCATTAAGGTGCCACAACATATTTTTTGTCTTTTCATTGCTCTTTTTGCTTTTGTTTACTCTCTGATTTATTTTTATGGTAACTTTCCTTCCTTTGGGTGGGCCTGAAGTATGCTAGAGCAACACTTTGGTTTTGGGACTTCGATTCCCAGAAGTCTCAATCTGTTCATTGGCTGATCAGTGCTTTGGGGAATTGACTTAGACTTCTGGGAATTGAAGTCCAAGAACCAAAGTTTGGGAAGCGCTGGGCTAAAGGAGCATCACTGATCGCAGATTTAAGGGAAGAAATGCTTGTCTGTTTTTCCCTTACCCCTTCCTGATGGCTCAAAGCAGCTGAGCAGGCCAGTGGCATACAGTTCCTTTGTCTCCATCATCCCCCTCTCACCAGAAGGTGCGACAGTGAGGGAGGGGCGCTTCTGTCAAGTCTCCGGCTGGGGCTACACCTCCACCATTAGGGGCCAAACCTCGGACACCCTACGCAGTGTCCACCTCCCCATCATCCCGGCTGGGAAGTGTAACAGCTCCTCTTCGTATGGTGGGTCCATCACCAAGAACATGATCTGCGCCGGGTTCAGACGTGGGGGCAAAGATGCGTGCCAGGTACAACACCATCCACCTTAACTCACCAGCAAAGGTTTTACGGCTTAGGTAGATTTGTTTTATCACCCTTAGGGCAGATGTGCTCCCCTGAAGTGGTATGAAATCTTTTAACACAGGAAAAACACAGAAAAACAATTTCAAATACATCACTATCAAAACCTGTACTCTCAGTTACACAATTAAGAAAGAACTTCTCCTCCTCCTCCTCCTCCTCCATGTCCATGCCAGTCGTGAAACAGCCAAAATAAAGGCACCTTTTGGTGAGTTCATTTTGCGGTTCCTTTTACCTGACCTAGTGTGAGAAAGATTAGCCGGCAACACCAGGGTATGCCTGGTTGTGGTTCAAAAATACCACAATCTTCGAGGAGGCTCTTTCTGTGAACCCCAAGAAAAACACAGCTTCTAATTTACAATAACTTAACTATGTGTTTAAAATCAGATGTGAACCTGAAAGAAAGAATGCTCCTGACTGAGCAGTAAATTCAATTAGAGTATATTTATCACTTTAACTGTAAAGAAAGCAGTTTGAATTATTTTAATTAAAACAATGCATCAATATGGTAAAATAACAAAAGGAAAATGAATCATGGTGTAAGTAGGTGAATTAAAAATAACGCCATCACTGTCTTCCCCTTATTTCATCATTTTGGAACATATAATATAAACCAGGGGTAGGTAACCTATGGCCTGTGCTGCCACTGGTGCCAGAAACAGACACAGACACGTTTATGATAGTCATAAATGTACCCATGACTGTCATAAACGCATTTTCAACAGCCGCAGACACGTTTTACGCAGCATTCACAGTGGGGGCCAACCACTAGTCCGGCCCGTTCAATTGTCTGAGGGAGCATGATCCAGCCCCTGACTTTAAAAGGTTGGGAACCCCTGATAGCCTTCTCATGTCAGGAGACCCAAGCAATCGGCCCAGGCAATCTGTCAGGTCTTCAAGCGAAATTGACCTAAGCCAGTTGCTGAGTAAGGGCATTAGAAGCCTTGTATTTATACTTTGAAGGGTGTGATGTATTTCATTCCCCATCCTTGCCTGGGCCATCTAGCTCCTACTTACCATATGTACTGCTTGCATGAGAGGCCAAGCAGGGGTTTAGCTTGCTTTATTTTAGCTTGTGTGGTCTGCCTTTTCTATCTAACAGTCTTTTTATTTATTTTTCTAACTTATTTTCTAACTGAGCAGTTTTCCCCCCTGTCTTTCGCTGACACATGCAGGCCCCTAAAGCCTCATACATTGCTGCTGACAATTCTTAAAGAAGAAGAGCATCAGTACCCCAACAAATTAGCTTATGAGGTTTTATTTTTTATATATATATATAGCTGCTGGATGGGTGTGTGTGTATATATATATATAGCTGCTGGATGGGTGTGTGTGTGTGTGTACACACACACACACACACACACACACACACATCCAGCAGCTATTCTGACATGTTTTTACCCACTGTATGTTTTGCCTGTTTTTTCTCTCCAGGGAGATTCTGGCGGGCCTCTTGTATGCAACGGACGTGTTTTTGGGATTGTGTCCTGGGGCCACAGCTGTGCCAGTCCCAGATATCCGGGGGTCTACACAGCAGTGGCTAACTTTCAGAAGTGGATCTACAAAACCATCTTTGAAAAATAAGGGGCTGCTTATTCCCCGATTAAAGGCATGAAACGTCTCAGCAGCGGTTAATCCACTGTCTTCCTCACCCCTCAGGAAATGCTTTACCTCTCCATATGCTGATTATGGGCTCTTACCTGTGGGTGGCTTAGTGGTTAAGACTCTGAACTTGACGACTGGAAGGTCAGCAGTTCAGCAGTTCAAGACCTGAGTGTTGCACGAAGGAGTGAGCTCCCAGCTCCCAGCTCCTGCCAACCCCAGCAGTTTGAAAGCAAGAAATTGCAAGCAAAGTAATAGGAACCACTTTGGTGGGAAGGTACATAAGAACATAAGAACATAAGAACAGCCTTGCTGGAACAGGCCACAGCCCATCCAGTCCAGCATTCTGTCTCACACAGTGGCTCACCATTTCCTTCAGGGTATTCCCAAGCAGATGCCTTCACCTGCTTAGGATTCCCTGGAAATGATATTGAGAGATATCCTGCCTATCTCTCCAACCCGGAGGTTGTCCTTACGTATCCATAATTATAGCCATTGATACTCTTGTCCTCCATGAACTTGTCTAATCCTTTCTTAAAGCTGTCAAGACTGACAGCTGTCACCACTTCTTCTGGCAGGGAGTTCCATAGACCAGTAATCCTCTGGGTGAAAAAGTACTTTCTCTTATTTGTTTGAGAACTAGTACCCAAAAGTTTCATCGAGTGTCCCCTAGTTCTAGTGTTATGCGATAGGGAAAACAGTTTTTCCTTATCTACTTTGTCCACACCGTGCATGATTTTATAAACTTCAATCAGGTCACCTCTTAGACGTCGTCGTTCAAGAGTGAAGAGGCCCAACCGTTGCAGCCTCAGATGGTAAGGAAGGTGTTCCAGTCCCCTAATCATTCTGGTTGCCCTCCTCTGCACTTTCTCCAGCTCCATAATATCCTTCTGGAGGTATGGCGACCAGAACTGTACACAGTATTCCAGATGGGGCCTCACCATAGATTTATAAAGAGGCCAAATGACACTTGCTGACTTATTTTCTATACCCTTCCTAATGATCCCTAGCATTGAGTTTGCTTTTTTCACTGCTGAGGCACACTGGGTTGACACCTTCATTGAGCTGTCCACCAGGACACCAAGGTCCCTTTCCTGGTTTGTCGCAGAGAGTTCAGACCCCATCAGTTTATAAATGTAATTGGGGTTTTTTGCCCCAACATGCATCACTCTGCACTTACTGATGTTGAAGCTCATTTGCCACTGTTTTGCCCACTCCCCCAGTGTCAAGAGATCCCTCTGGAACTCTTCACAATCTCTCACAGTTTTCACTACCCTGTATAATTTAGTGTCGTCAGAAAATTGGCTACCTTGCTTTTTACTCCTACCTCTAGATCATTTATGAAGAGGTTGAAAAGCAGGGGTCCCAGTGCTGAACCTTGGGGGACCCCACTCTTTACTTCCCTCCACTTGGAGAAGTGTCCATTTAGTGCTACCCTCTGTTTCCTGTCCCTTAGCCAGTTGCTGATCCAGGACAAGACCTGTCGCTTTATTCCATGACTGGTAAGTTTATTCAAGAGCCTTTGGTGTGGGACCTTGTCAAAAGCCTTCTGAAAGTCCAGATAAACAATGTCAACTGGATCCCTCTTATCCACATGCTTGTTGACACTCTCAAAAAATTCCAACAGATTAGTGAGGCATGATTTGCCCTTGCAAAAGCCATGTTGGCTCTCTTTTAGGTAACAGTGTTCCATGCACTCCGGTGTCTAGTCATGCCTGCCACATGTCCACAGAAACATCTGCAGATGCAGATAGCACTGGCTCTTTGGCTATAAACCAGTGATTCTCAACCTATGGCCCACAGGCTGAGTGCGGCCCATGGCACCATTTCATGTGGCCCTGCAGGAAGTGCCATGTGGTGGAGGAAAGGCAAAATGGCTGTCGGGGCTCTGAAGCTGTCTGAGGGAGCATGACCCCGGACCCCGGCTTAAAAGGTTGAGAACTCCTGCTATAAACAGAGATGAACTCCGGACTCTAGAGTTCAATACAACTGGCTTTCGAGCAAGGGCCACCAAGGTGGATCTTGACTTAATGGCCATCCTCCTGGGTGGATTCTAGGTCTAAAATGCTCAGAAACCTCTGTAAGGGTCCATTCTGGGGCCATGCTCCAGTTTGCCCCACAGGGTTTAGGGCAGGGATGGCCAACCTTAGTGCTCCAGATTTATGTACAGTATACTTCAATTCTGGGAATTGAAGTTCAAGAACAGCTGGAGTGCCAAGGTTCGCCATCACTGGTCTAGGGATTGGCATTCTTGGAATTTTTTCCAAGATTTCCAGCTTCCTTCTGTGTATTTCATTTCCTCTCTGTCTCTAATTTCAATGTTTTAGTAATTTTCAGGTGCTTTTTTGTGCGGCTAGAATTATGAAAGGGGGATTATTTCCCCCCCCCCCCCCCGTAGATTCGGTTCCTTGGGAAAACGCAGCTTTTCTGCTACCGCCCTAGCAATGTATGTTGGGAAGATGTTATATAACACAGAGCATGTGTGTGGAAATTGCAATTGAACCCTCATTTAAATTCAAGCCATTTGTCAACGACTCCTAACTTCATCGAGGGGAGAAATGTTTAATCTGTTCTCCAAAAGTAGACAAAAATGGTTCTGAAAATGCATCCTGGATGGAATCTTTGCACAGACTCTCCTCCAGATAGTCTTCGTCCCTCTTCCATTTCCATGGTTTGCTGCTTGGTTTGCTTTTCCTTTCTACTCTTGAGTAAAGCTGAACAACCTGACCTGGAAGGACCCTGTTCTTATCATCCAGCTGATATCTGGGGTATTCATCATTCAGCGGATCTCCAGTATCAGTGGGACAGTAGATCCGCTCCAGGTTTCAGTCCAAAACATATAGGACAGTGATGGTGAACCTTGGTGCTCCAGATGTTCAATTCTCAGAAGTCCTGATCAGCAGGAGTGTTGACTTTGGCTTCTGGGAATCAAAGCCCAAGAACAACTGGAGTGCCAATGTTTGCCATCACGGATATAGGAGCTGTTTAAGGGGGTGAACCTGTTTTGGATTCACCTGGGAGGCTATTCTGAAGGTTGGAACAAAACCCAGAGCAGATTTGCCAACCCTCTAGCTATGTAGGAATGTGGTTGGGCTGTAGTTCCCAGAATTCTCCATTATACTGGCAAAGCTGGACATATCTGGAATGCATACCTGTCAACCTTCCTGGATTGGCCCGGATTTCCCGATTTTCCGCGCCGATTTGCGCCATTTCCTGCCCGCAGTTGCCAAAACCCCGGAATTGGCAGTGGGGGGGAAGAGGTACTGTGCATCCCTTCTGCGCAAGTCGTGTTCTACGCATGCGTAGAAGGCTTTTGCGTAAAAGCCTTCTATGCATGCGTAGAAGGTGACTTGCGAAGAACCGTTGTGCGCAGGTCCCGGATTGTCCGGAGCTGCGGTTGACAGGTAGCTGGAATGTGCAGAGGTGATTTCTTGGCCGCATTGGCCAGCCAAAAATCCTGGACAGTTTTGCGATTAGAGAGAAACAGCGATTTCCTTCTGATTTCGTTAGCCGGCCGAAGGGAAAGCAATCTGGCATTAAACAGCACTCATAACGTGGGCCGATAGCAGCTTTAGCATTCAGGCAAAGTACCTGGGTCTTGAACTACCAACTTGCCAGCCTTCCAACTAACAAGACAAGCTTCTTAACCACAGAGCCACCGCAGCCCGAGACCCACACTTTTGGGATGTCACAGAAGAAGAAATCTTGGTTGCTTGGTTACCTGTCAAGTTTTGTATTTGAAAATAAGGGAAATCCAGTGGCGCTGGGCAGTCGCTGCGCCGGTATGCATGTGCAGTACGGATTTTGCCTTTTCCATCTGCGCAAGGTCCATGGGGGCTGTAGTTCCTGGACCATTGTGCACCAGTGCGCATGCGCAGTACGGGTTTTGCCTTTTCCATCCGCGCAAGGCACCATGGGGGCTGTAGTTCCTGGACCATTGTGCGCCAGTGCACATGCGCAGTATGGGTTTTGCTTTTTCCTTCCACACAAGGTACCATGGGGGCTGTAGTTCCGGCCAATTTTTTTAAAAAATATAGAATACAGGAGATTTACCGGAAAATGCAAATACGGGATGACGGCGGGAAAGAGAGGTAAATAACAGGAGTTTCACGGCCAATACGGGAGACTTGACAGCATTGCCTCTGGTGCGTTTGTTGTGTTCTAAGGGTTTTACCTTCCATATGGATTACAATGTATCTGAACCAATGTAACCTTGCCTATAGCAACAATGTAACCTTCAGCTGTATCATATGAACCCTGCATTAGGACGCGAGCTGATGTCCACCAGCTGGCAGCAGCGAGCGTCCAAGCTCTCTTGGTCCGAACTCATCAAAGGCAACAGCGCGGGAAGCTTTCCCGCCACTACCTACACCTGGACAAGAAGGGCGTGACTCGCAATGACGTCACGCAGGCAGTAGCCAATGGGCTACCATGGCACCACGTTCAAATGTATTACCACTGTATATAAAGAGCTATCGATCCGCCATTACCTCATGTTCCCTCTGTCCACGATGCAATAAACCTGAGTTAACCCAGCCCGAGGCTGTGTCCTGTGTCTTGGTTTTCATACACCAAATTGGCGACGAGGATGGGATCATGGATTCCCAAAGCGCCAGGACACAGAGCGGGTTCAATATTACCAAGCCGCAAGACTGGACCATCTTTAACATGGATTTCAAGGCGGCATTGGTGGAACTCAAAGTCAAAGACGACGAGGAAAGGAAGAAGGCCATCCTCACCCGAATGCTGGGTGTAGAGACCAAGCGGACGCTGGTGGGCATGATCGAACCGAAGACGTTGGACGACTTCAAAACCGACGACATACTGAAGTTGCTGCGTGAGCGTTTCCAACCCTCGAAGGCAATGTTTCCCGCTAGGAGTGCGTTTTGGAGGCGAGTCCAAGCGCCGGATGAGTCGGTAGAGGCTTTCGTGGAGGCCCTGAGGGTAGCCGCCGTTCCCTGCAAGTGGGACAACCTGGAGATGATCATGAGGGACGTCGTGCTGTGTGGCCTGAAGGACAAGGAAGTGCAGCGCCGCCTGATGAACAGGGAGCCGCCACCCACGCTGGCCGAGGTCGTAGAGACCGCGGAATCCGCGGAGTCCACGAATGCGGGAGTGGACGAAATACACGAGTGGCGTGAGTGGCGTCCTAGGGCCAGCAAAGCGGAAAGCTCGGTGCGTGGCAAGTCAGGACAGCCGGTGCACGCGACCCGACGAACCTCGAGATCCTCTACAGATGGCAGCGACGGCGAAGAGGTACAGAAGGTCCGAAAAGGGGGGCGCCGCTGCGATGGTTGTGGGGCGGCCCACGAGCGTGCGAAGTGCCCTTTCAGGAAAGCCGAATGTTACAGCTGTGGCCGGCGCGGGCACATCGCCAGGGCATGCAGAAATCGGAGAGAGGGCCGGAGGCAGTCGAAAGACCGTTCGGCCAGACCGGACCGTCCAGCGAGACCCCAAGATGGCGCCCGAACCACGAGGAAGCAGGACGGCGTGGGTCGCGTCTCGGACGGCAGTGAGGACGGCGCCCCCGTGTTCAGCGTGTCCGCGGGACAAACCCATTACTTCATTGAGGTAATAGTACAAGGGGCCCCTGTTAGGATGGAGATTGACTCGGGGTCCTATTATTCCATAATTCCCCAGAAAGAGTTCTTGAAGATCGACCCCCAAGCGCGGCCCAAACTTAAGACTTTGAGGTCCACGCTACGAGACGTACAAGGGAACAGCATTCCAGTGCTGGGGGTCGGGAAATTTCGGGTTCGTTATAAACGACATTCCGCAGAACTCCCTTTAGTCGTTCTCAAAGGGGGGAATTGTAGCCTCCTAGGGACGCAGTGGTTTCAGCCCTTGGGTTTGTTCATAGGGGGGGTGCATGCCGTGGGCGCGGATCCGATACAAGCGGTGTGTGACGCGCACCCCACCGTGTTTGAAAAAGGACTTGGAAAATTCAAGGGACCCCCTGTAGCCTTCGACCTAGACCCGGAGGTCCGCCCGATAAGACTCAAACCGCGCAGGGTGCCTTTCGCACTAAAGGACAAAATAGAGGCGGAACTGGACAAATTGGTGGGCCAGGGGATTCTTATTCCTGTTGATTCCGCGGAGTGGGAAACTCCAATCGTAACAGCCCTGAAGGCTAACGGGGAGGTGCGCATTTGCGCTGATTATAAGTGTACAATTAACAAGGCGATTCGCCCTAATGCATATCCGGTGCCAGTGGTCAGCCACCTTTTGGCCAGGCTAAATGGGGGAAAGTGTTTCGCTAAGCTCGACCTGGCACAAGCCTATCAACAGCTCCCCGTAACTCCCGCCACGGCCGCGGCACAAACGATAGTCACACATAAAGGAGCGTTCCAGGTGTCGCGTTTACAGTTTGGCGTGAACTCGGCACCCGGCCTTTTTCAGTCGCTTGTGGAACGCCTCCTGAAGGGGCTGGAGGGGGTGTTACCTTATTTTGATGACGTATTGATAACAGGGGGGAGTGAGGCCGAACTGGCAAAGAGATTGGATAAAGTGCTAACTGTGTTCGAGAAAGCGGGGCTGAGACTGAGGAAGGACAAATGTGTTTTTTTCGAAACCGAGGTCGAATTTTTAGGGTTTCGGATCACACCCGAGGGTATTAAGCCGTCCAAATCCAAGGTAGCAGCCATTAAGAAGGCCCCTCGCCCCACATCCAAAACCGAACTTCAGTCATTCCTGGGGCTCCTCAATTTCTACCATACATTCCTTCCGCGGAAAGCCTCCGTGGCCGAACCGCTTCATCGGTTGCTTAAGAAGGAGGAGACATGGATGTGGGGTGACGAGCACGAGAAGGCGTTCAACGAACTAAAGCAACTTTTAACATCGGACGCAATCCTTACGCACTTCGACCCCAAACGGCCGGTGGTCTTAGTCTGTGATGCATCACCGGTGGGGGTGGGGGCGGTGCTTTGCCACGTGTTGGATGACGGTCGGGAGGCCCCAGTGGCGTTTTACTCAAGGTCCCTGTCCCAAGCAGAGCGAAATTACGCACAAACCGACAGGGAGGCATTGGCAATAGTAGCGGGGACCAAAAAGTTTCACGATTTTCTGTATGGCCGCCCATTCAAAATCGTGACGGATCACAAGCCCCTGTTAGGGATCTTCACGGCAGGCAAGCCCACGCCGCAGATACTGTCCCCGAGAATGTTGCGATGGGCCATTTTTCTTAACGCATACCAACACGAGTTGGAGTACCGGCCCGGAAAGGAGATCAGCCATGCTGATGCGCTGTCGAGATCCCCTTTGCCCTTGTCGGACGACCAAAAAGCCAGAATAGGAAGAGACCGCCAGGTGTTGCTAATCGAGGTTTTAGACGAACCCCCAATAGTACCGGCCGATATAGCCAGGGCGACAGGCAAGGACAGAACGCTGGAGAAAGTCAGCTCATGGGTGCAGAAAGGGTGGCCAGCATCGTCCCCAAGCAAGGAATTCGACCCATTCTTTCGGAAGAAGCTAGAGCTGTCCATAGAAAGGGGGTGCCTATTGTGGGGCCAACGGGTGGTGGTCCCGACACCCATGCGGCCGAGGGTACTCAAACTGCTGCACGTCAGTCACCCGGGCATCGTTCGCTCCAAAGCGCTGGCCCGCAGCTACTTTTGGTGGCCACAGCTGGACGAGGACATTGAGCACATGGTCGGCACTTGTGAGGCCTGCCAGGGGTCCCGACCAGAGGCGGCCCGTCTCCCGCATAGGGAATGGGACACAGCGAGGGGACCATGGTCCAGAGTGCACGTAGATTTCGCTGGCCCTTTTCGAGGAACCATGTTTCTCCTGGTGGTGGATGCATTCTCAAAGTGGCTGGAGGTCATTCCGGTAAAGAGCACGTCCTCCGCCACTACAATTAACCAACTACGGAGAGTCTTTTCAACGTTCGGCTTACCCGACACTTTAGTCAGCGATAACGGGAGTTGCTTCACCTCCTCAGAGTTCGGGGCATTCATGGAGGCAAATGCCATTCGGCATGTAACGTCCGCGCCGTTTCACCCGGCCACGAATGGCCAAGTGGAACGGTTGGTGCGCACAACAAAGGAGGCGCTTCGGCGCATGGGCCCCGGGGACCTAAATCACCAGGTATGCCAGTTCTTATTAGCGTATAGGGTGACCCCCTTAGCGTCAGGCTACTCGCCGGCGGAGCTATTGATGCGGCGAAAACTGACTACGCTCCTGTCCAGGCTAGACCCCACAAGAATTGAGGATAAAGGAAAAAACGTAGGGTTGGCAGTCTCGAAAGGTTTCGCCGCCGGCGACCCTGTTCATTGCAGGAACTATGCCAGCGCGGGGCCAGCCTGGGTGCCGGGGACGGTTGTAGAACAGACGGGGCCAGTGTCGTACCGGGTCGAGACCCACACCGGTCTCCTCTGGAGGAGGCACGCAGACCAGCTGAGGCACCGAGTAAGTGGGCCTGTCAGTGAGGGTCAGCAACAGGATTCAGCGTTAGGGTTCTCCCCCACCCGCTTAACCCAAGGGGGAGACAGCAGCGGACAACAGTCCCAAGCAAGGGGGGAAGGAAGAAGCAGCGGCCCCGACTCATATCCTTTTGATAAACCAGTTCTATCAGAAGCCAGGGTAGGGGGAGAGGAGTTCGCGACCGCTGCCCCCGAATGGACTTTAGATTTTGATTTAGCGAGCCGGGGGGGTTTTCAGGAGTGTTCCCCCACCCATCCAAGCGAGAAGAGGGGTTTTTCGTTAGCCCCCAGTGCCCCCGGTTCATCCCTAAGTAAGAGCACACCTCCCAACAACGCCGCAGAGCCGCGGCAAGTCACTAACGAGTCTCCCTCTCAAATTACAGGACAGGAAACCAGGGGACAAAGAGAAGGTAGCAAACCCGGGGAGAGGCAGCCCGCATCGAGACCCCAGCGTGTTCGAAACAAGCCATCTTGGCTGAGAGATTTTGTCTCCTAGGGGGGGGAGTGTCTAGAAGCATGGGCTCGAGACGTTGTCTCGTCCTAGGGGGGAGGGATGTTGTGTTCTAAGGGTTTTACCTTCCATATGGATTACAATGTATCTGAACCAATGTAACCTTGCCTATAGCAACAATGTAACCTTCAGCTGTATCATATGAACCCTGCATTAGGACGCGAGCTGATGTCCACCAGCTGGCAGCAGCGAGCGTCCAAGCTCTCTTGGTCCGAACTCATCAAAGGCAACAGCGCGGGAAGCTTTCCCGCCACTACCTACACCTGGACAAGAAGGGCGTGACTCGCAATGACGTCACGCAGGCAGTAGCCAATGGGCTACCATGGCACCACGTTCAAATGTATTACCACTGTATATAAAGAGCTATCGATCCGCCATTACCTCATGTTCCCTCTGTCCACGATGCAATAAACCTGAGTTAACCCAGCCCGAGGCTGTGTCCTGTGTCTTGGTTTTCATACACCAAAGCGTTTTACTTCCACCTCCGGGAACAATGAAGACTTTGTGGACTGGATGAATTGGCGTCGGGGGCCGCATCTGACCCCCGGGCCATAGTTTGGGCAGCCCCGCCTTATCCCATTCAATTTTTTCCCCTTCATATATTTTTTAAAAATAAAAATCCTCAATCACTTGGATTTTGTCACTAGTTTTATAACATCTTTTCCCTTCCTTATTAATTAACACACTAATTTCACTTTTTCCCTTCTTCTCTCGAGCCGTCCGTAACCCGAGGCTCCACTGCCCTCTGATGCGGCACAAAGGTCTATGTGGTGCTTCTGAAAGGGGTTCAGGTCTCCGGAGGGTGGAATGAGTCCTATGATAGTGGGATAATTGAGGGGCATTATCCTTATACGTGTACTTCAGGATGTTGAAGGGTTTAGGTTCAAGTTCATTTTTCTTCTTGCAAAAGCGTGCAGATGGCCGCCTTCTTTTGTAGACCCAACAGATATAACATTCTCTAGTCTCTCTGCCGGTGAGGAATATTTTTAGCTGCACTTGTAAACCACAGGATAATTCTCTCCGCACAAGCTGTATCTTTCCCGCAAAGAACAAAGATGGTATTGGAGTTAAAGCTGCAAAGGAGAAATGAAAGATCTCTGTGTTACGGAGGAAGTTAAAGCGAGAAAAAGTTGTTGTGACTTTATTGATTCTTCCAGGGAGGAAGGGGGTCGACTGAGGTTTCTGAAATGTGTCAGAGTGTGGTAAAAACCAATAAAGATGATTTCCCCCCTCACACTCTCATTATTATGTTACAAATGTCAGGACCACCCTGAATGATAAGCGAATTGAGACATAAAAAGTAAAGGCCTCCCCTTGCTCAAAAGCCAGTCGTATCTGACTCTTAGGGCTCGGTGCAAATCTCCGTTTACAGCCAAAGAGCATGGTCTGCGTCTGCAGATGTTTCTGTGGTTATGTGGCAGGCATGACACGGAACGCAGCTACATTTCCTATTTATCTACTTGTAATTTCTTGCTTTCAAACTGCTAGGTTGGCAGGAGCTGGGAAAGACGCCAGGAGCTCACTCGGTCTTGCAGCACTCAGGTCTCGAACTGCTGCCCTGCCCCATTCCAGTCGTCAAGTTGAGTGTCTTAACCACTAGGCCACTGCAGTCCCTTGACATACATGTGGTGTCTGGCTAAAAACCAAAGGTCAGTCGTGTGCAACTCGTGGGCTAAATGTAGCCTTTTGCATTTTATTTCTGCTCATACACTCATGGAATCACTCAATTGGAAGGGGGTCCTTTTAGGCCAGCGTTCCCCAAGCTAGGGCCCGTGGGCCAGATCCAGCCCATGGCATCAAATCATCTGGCGCATGACCTCACTTAGGCCACCATCATCATCGTCTCAATCCTTGTCCCCTCCACTTGGCTTGGCATGTCCCTAATGGTGCTCTGTAGCAGGGCGAATTTTGTTGTCACGGGTTCCCTACTCTCTTACACTAAACTACCCTGTGATATTCTACAGACAGCAGTCTAAAAGATTTATAGTGCCGAGACAAGCGTATCACTTTCACAGAGATGTTCCTGCTCAGGGGATCTTTTGCAGGCAGTGTTTTGAGGTACACTGATTCTCTGTTTAATCAGCTTCAGCTGACAACTAAAAATAGCAATGAGGGATTTATGAGAATACTCCTTTGTAACCCAAACATTGCTCAGTATGCTCCTCTCCCTGGTACGGCACTTTGAGAATCCAGCATTACCTTGAGATTTTATAATTGCCTCAAAGCAGGCTGATAAGACAGTTCTCAAAACACTCTTTCTTGTGGCCTTCTTCTCCTTTGCTGCTTGAATTAGCCTTCCTGACAAAACCTTAGATTTATGGTTATGCTCAACCTCTAAAAGGAATCCCCTCTTTCTCGGCTTAGAGGAGAACAATCTCGAAACTACTAATATCTTCAAATTAGCAGTTTTTATTGGGTTACAAAAAATGAGGTAGATTAATATGCGGTTAAAATAGACTTTTCAAAATACAAAATAGAAATCATAAAAACAAACATGAATAACTAAGCTAACTAAATAAGCTATTGATTGGGGCCAGAGAGACCCCCCATAGAAATTAGATTGGCATGATCTGATTTCTAAGGAAAAGACAAGTCGGACAGCATTTCTCAAGGCAAGAGAAAACTGACCTGCTGATGATTAAAAAGCATCAGTTTATATAGGTTTTTCTTTCCTCACACCCACACTTCAAAAATGTAAAAACTCCCAGTTATGTCATCTAGGAGACTGGCGGTCTGGACATCTGGACCATGCCAGCTGCATCTTCGCACCTGCATCTCATGTTCTCATCTCTTATCTGGTGAGATTGATATATCTGCCAGATTCTCAGACTTCGGTCCACAAATCATGGTGTCAAGCGTGGGTATGTGAAAGAATGCTTAACTAACACCTGGACATTTTAACATCTGATAATTAGCATTACATCACACAATACTAATCTGGCTAGGCATTTCTATTTCACATAATAAAAATTAATGAGAATAAATGTCTTCCTTTTTAATTTGCCCCTGACATTTGTAAGCCAAGGTTGACCAAGGTGGGGTTCAGGGTGGTTGCTGCCACCGGGACCACCAGTCTGGCCCCTCAACAGTCTGCTCAATGCAAGAATCAAAATCCAAGTAGATCTGGGAATGGGGGGGGGGGGTGTCTAATTTGCCCCAGTGTCCCCCTGCTACTTCACAACCAGAAGCTGCCACTGCCACCCTGCGGACAGGTGGAACCTCAGCTCCTTCTTCCATTCATTCCTTCCCTTGGCTTCATCTGCTGCCAAACTTGCATCCTTATCGGTACATGTTTCCGGGAGTAAACTAGTTATGATGACTAGATATGAGCTCTACCTTCTGAGCGAATGGGGTACCAGTTGCTAGGAGATAGGAGTGGAAGGATGCTTTCAGACCAGGGATGCTCAACCTGCAGCCCGTAGGCAAGATGTGGCCCATGGCACCATTTCATGTGGCTCACCACCACCACCACCCAACCAGGAAGTGCCATGTTGTGTAGAAAGGCCAAAATGGCCATCCGGCCCTTGAAGTTGTCTGAGGGAGTGTGACCCGGCCCCCGGCTTAAAAAGGTTGAGAACTCCTGTTGGGAACTCATGCACTGCACGTCTCCAGGGACCTTTAGCTGGTTACCATTCCAGAACGTACGTTTCCCTCCAGTCTGATTCTTCTCATGCTCGCGGAGAACCATCTTCTCTGTCAATGTAGGTGGGCGTACTCCTCTGCGCCGCTATTTTCATTTGTGACATGTCAACACCATTTCCCACACACTGCAGGTGTTGCTTCTGCTACAAAACCCCAGCTGAGACCGACCTTACCATCCAATTTCAGTCCAAAGTACATCATCTGAGGCTAAAGTGCTCAGATAACCTCTTTTGAAGGATGATGAAGCTATCCATCATCCCAACATGAAGATTCCTGTGGGTGGCAGACGCATGCAAGCCAACTGTTCCGCATTGGTATTCTCTTTCAGTCATCTTTTGAAGAAATTCTGCACCCAGGGACCACTTCGGTGGGAAGGTAAACAGCGCTCCGTGCGCTCCGGTGTCTAGTCATGCCTGCCACATGGCCACGGAAACATCTGCAGAAGCAGACAGTGCTGGTGCTTCGGCTTTGAAACAGAGATAAGCACTGAACCCTAGAGTCAGATACGACTGGCTTTTGAGCAAGGGAAATCTTTACTTTTACCTTTAGATGAAGTCACTTCACGCATGCAGTTTTATGCAAGCCGGTGTGTTTCTGGGGTACACAGAAAGAGCCTCCTTGACGACTGTGGCATTTTTGAGCCACAATTGCGCGTACCCTGGTAAGGGCCACATTGTGTTGCTGGCTAATATTTCTCACATGAGGTCAAGCGAAAGGCACTGCGGAATGAACTCACCCAAAGGTGCCTTTGTTTTGGCAGTTTCATGTCTGGCCTAGACGAGGAGGACGAGGAAGAAGAAGAAGAAGGAGAAGAAAAAGAAGTAGAAATAGAAGCTCTTGCCAGACTTTTTTGATGAGACTTTTGATGAGACCTGAATTTCATCCATCGGAGGTAGCGGTCATCCCAGGACCAGGAGAAATCTTGAGCTGGCAGAATATTCTTTCCTTGTCAGGTAAAAGGACTGCAGTGGCTCAAGTGGTTAAGATGCTGACTGGAAGGCTGCAGGTCAGCAGTTCACTACCCGAGTACTGCACGATTGGATGAGCGCCTGTTTCTGTCCCAGCTCCTGCCAACCTAGCAGTTCGAAAGCAAGAACTTGCAAGTTGATAAATAGGGGCCACTTTGGCTGGAAGGTAAACACTCAATATCATGTAAATCACATGTGTCATTCCCAGTAGCAAAATCGTTGTGCAGTGTAATAATTTCATGTCAGAAATTAGGGTTTTTGCTGGAGAAACTTGCTCAGGTGACGCTCGAATGCGTAAAAGCGTTCCACGCATGCATAGAAGCGAGCTGAGCGGAACTGTTATGCGCAAGTCGCTTTTACGCATGCGTAGAAGGCTTTTATGCATTTGTAAAAAGCGACTTGCGCAGAACCATTCTCCATTGTCTGGAGCCACGGTTGACAGATATGCCCCAAATGGGGCCACTGCTTCACCAGGGCAGTTTCTTCCTGTTTTCATCCATGTTTGCGTGTCAAGAGGGAAAGTTTCCAACGTTTCCCTTCTGCCACATCTGGCTGCTGACACACCTCCCACGCCACAGCCAGCCGCACTTGCAGAAGTGGAAATATGTAAATCATACCCATCATTATCCAGATTTGTTTTGCATAGGAAAAGGCAATTCCCAAGCTGTGGTGACGCTCAGCTCTGCCCTGCCTGTGTCAATTAAAGAAGATTTCTCCTCTCCCTCGTGGCCTGATTGGGATAATTAATTAACAAGCACTGTTGCACAGAGAGACGTGGGTGTGGGACACTGTCCCTGTACAGTCACACAGCAAAGCAATTTGTGGCCGCCTTTGATAGACTGGTGGCGTGATAATCCATCTCATCTCCTTGAGGTACTCCTCAGAATCATAGAATCATTGAGTTGGAAGGGACTTTTTGGTTAGGGGTTCCCAATCTTTTCAAGTCGGGGGCCGGGTCATGCTCTCTCTGTCTGCTTCGAGGGCCGGATGGCCATTTTGCCCTGCCTGCATGATGGGGAGGCCATTTTCTCCCAACAGTTTCATAGAGGATAGCCATTTTGTTTCTCGAATGCCCTTGGGTGGGTGGGGGCACATGAAATGTTGCCACAGGCCGGATCCGGCCCATGGGCCATAGGTTGTTTGGTGTTCAGAAACTGGAGATGACAACCAGTGAAGCTCTTTTATTTCCGGGGTCTGAACACAACTTGGAGGGGAAAAACGGGGACTTATATACACAACAAACTGGATACAATTGAACAGGAACAAACATAATTGGGTGATTTGAATACATGCTACAAAGTATATACAATTGACAGTTCTGGAGCACGCTTCTTGACATTTGAAATTTGCGCGCTTGAAGTCTCGCGATACTACGCGGACTGCCGAGATCCATACCTGTCAACCGCGGCTCCGGCAAATCCAGGACCTGCGCATAATGGTTCTGCACAGGTCACCTTCTACACATGCGCAGAAGGGTTTTACACTTGTGTAGCCCCCTTCTACGCATGCGTAGCCTTCTACACATGCGTAGAAGGGTTCTACGCAAGCATAGAAGGGTTCTACGCAAGCGTAAAACCCTTCTACGCATGCGTAGAAGGCGACCTATGCAGAAGGGCTGCACAGTACATTTCCCCCGCTGCCAAATTCTGGGGTTTCGGCAGCGCGGGGCGGGAAATGGTGCAAATCAGCGCCGAAAACCGGGAAATCCCAGCCAATCCAGGAAGGTTGACAGGTATGTCGAGATCTCGCAGCTGTCAAACAGCGTGGCTGTTTGACAGTAGTTTGCGCAGTTCATTCAGCGGTTTGAATGTTCAACATGTCACCAACACAAGTTATCATGCATAACAGGTTGGGAACCCGTTTTAGGCCATCGAGTCCCACCCTCAAGGCAGGAATCCGAATCAAAGCAGATCTAACAGAGGGTTGATTTCCAACTCTCTCTTGAATGCTTCTAGTACTGGAGTGTTGACCACCTTTCAAGGTCATGGATTCTGTTGTTATACTGCTCTAACCATTAAGATGTTTCCCTAATATTCAGCCTATATCTGGCTTCCTGTAGTTTCAGCCCATTATTACGCATCCTGCACTCTGGGATGATGGAGAGCAGATCCTGCCCTTCCTCTTTATGACCATTTTCCAGGTATCTGAAGAGTGCTATCATCATCAATCCTACCCCTCTAGTCTCCTTTTCTCAAGGCTAAACATGCCCAGCCCTGGGCATCCATTGACACAACAGCAAGGGGACAGAATTAGATTCAAGGCAGAACGGGTGTCATGTTGCCGAGGTTGGGCAGACTTGACCTTCAGGGACGAGACTAAACACTTTCCCCTTGAAACATTCCCCAAAGATCTCAACTGCTACCCAGAAATGTTCCACAGGCCCCCATAGGCTTTCCCCATCAGGTCTGGGAGGCCTTCATTGGCCATGTCCCAACTTCCTCCAGAATTTGGACACTGTTGTGTTTGGATACATCTTACGCTGTAACGTTTGTGGACTAATTAGGATCATTACGATCCTCCATTTTGTCTCCTTCTTCCTGGTCTTGTAATATCGCGGGACTGCGTTCCCGCCTAAACTATGCAGTCTGTACAGTCTTCACTCGGGTCCGATAACCTCCAAGTTACCCACTCCCCTTCCTGCTGCTTCCCACCCAAATGTATCCATTTCTGAGTGTATATATTGAGCAGTGCTGCGCCACTGTTCTCCATGTTCTGACTGCCTAATAAAGTGTTTAGCCCTGTTATGCTGGCTGCTTCGTATTTCTACTAGAACATCAAATTGGCGACGAGGATGGGATAATGGCATCCCATACACCTACCCTCGCTCCCTTCAACGTGACCGCTCCTGAGAAATGGCTCCTGTATGAGCGACAGTTCTGCCACGCCATGGCAGCTCAGGACATCGTTGACGAGGACAAGAAGAGCTCCTGCTTCTTGTCGCAGTGCAGCCTGGCCACCCTCGAGCTGGCCACGCACCTCGTGTTGCCCAGGGACATCGACACTGTCCCTCTGACTGAGATCTTGGTGGCTCTTCAGACATACTTCCAGCTGAAGTAACTTCCCGGCCTGGGTGGCATTCCACAGACGAGATCAATACCCCAGGGAGTCTGTAGCCGACTACACCACAGCGCTGAGGCTGGCTGCCGCCCCTTGCCAGTGGGACAACTTGGAGGAGGTGTTGCGGGATCGCCTGCTGGCCAGCATGCGAGACGAGGAGACTCAACACCGGCTTATGGACAGGGATGTCCTGACCTTCAAGTCGGTTCTCCGGGAGGCGTTGGCGTCCGAGGTTGCCAGGTCGGGTGTCAAGTCTTTTAAGCACAGGCCTGCTGCCTCCGGGAGTTTGGAGTCCGCTGTGCAGGCCCATCGCTGCTCTTCGCCCCGCTCCTCTGCGTCTTCAGTGTCGCTGGCGTCTTTGTCTGTCCGGGTCCGGGTCCAGCAACAAGGACGGTGAGGTCTGGAAGGTCCAGAAGAAGACGTCAGACAAGTACACCACTGAGAGGGCCCATGGCAGATGCGTCGCCTGTGGAGCGAGGCACAACCGCCATCAGTGCCCCTTCAAGAACACTGACTGCCATCACTGTGGCAAGAAGGGCCACATCGCTAAGATTTTCAGTGTGTTTGTGAGGTCTCTTGATGTTCCTGAAGGACTCAACTAGAATGGCCAAAGCTGCCTTAGCTTGATGGAGAAAGGCCTTCCGTTTGGGACATGTTGGCTTCATTCTTCCCACTCTTAGGGGCACGGTGGCAGATGTTTGCCCTTCAGTGGCCTGATCCAGATGTTCCACCAGAGTAGTGCTTGACTCTCTTTGAAGATGTTCTGGTGCCGAATTTTCAGGAGTCATTCTATCTGGATCCTCAAGGACAGAAGCAGTTGTTACACTTCGGAGGGTCCCAAACAGCATCGGAGGGATTTTGGCGATGACGTCTTTTAAAAGCCCCACAAACATTTTGAGATTCTTCCACTGCTCCATCTCAACTTCATTTTAATAGCCAATGACAGCTGGACAGTTGACATGGGTCCAACCCTTGCATAAGACAATTGGAACCGTCCAATTGGATTCCCTGCCAAGTAGAGCAGAAGAGAGACCATAGAAGCACCCAGAAACACAAGAGCTGCTTGTCCATTTCTCTCCCTGCTCTGCTTCCAATGCTCCTGGAAGCTTTCACAGTTCAACCGACACATGTGAGGTCATAATGAGGTTGCTACGAGCTGTGGGAAACTCCAGACTTTTGCTAGACGTGGGGTCCCCTTGAAATCATCTTTCATCACCTTTCTCATGGGACGCCAGGCAGAGGTGAGCCTCAGAACCTTGGCTGACTTATGGAACTTCTGAGCATGGATGGCCGCCCAGTCTCTGACAACTTGGGAATCTTCTTTGGCATTGAATCCTATAAAACCAGCAGTCAAAGTATTGGATATCTTATTCTTTCTTTAACAAATATGTTAATTAAAATACAAAAAAAGAGAAATAACTATAACAACAAAATCAAAGACCTGAATAAAAAGACGTATGATGCACTCACTCACTCACTCCATCCATCCATCTATCTATCCATCTATCTATCCATCTATCTATCTATCTATCTATCTATCTATCTATCTATCTATCTATCTATCTATCTCTGCTCACCTCTTTAATGTAATTCTATCTATCTATCTATCTATCTATCTATCTATCACATCTGAGATATTTTCTCACTCTGGTGGTCATCTTACAATATATTTACAACAAGATATTAATACATGTATTGAAATAAGATGAGTGAACACACAAATATCCATCCATCCATCCATCCGTTCTTTCATCCATCCTACCTACCTGCCTACCTACTTACCTATTACCTACCTACCTATTATCTATCTATCTATCTATCTATCTATCTATCTATCTATCTATCATGGATGGCGAGCCCTGTTGTGTGTGTTTGATTTTTCCCCCCTCCTGGTGCTGTATATGATGGATTTGATGCTTTAAAATTTATACATTTGTAATTTGTATATTTTGTATCTTATTTTTATGTTACCTTGTTATATTCTGTATTTATTGCTTTACTCCATTGTATTTCTGTATAATTATATTGTATCTTTATTTGAAATGCTGTTAGCTGCCCTGAGTCGGCCTGTGCCGAGTAGGGTGGGATATAAATTAAAATTTATTATCTATCTATCTATCTATCTATCTATCTATCTATCTATCTATCTATCTATCTATCTATCTATCTATCTATCTATATCTGTCTGTCTGTCTGTCTATCTATCTGTCTGTCTGTCTGTCTGTCTGTCACATCTGAGATATTTTCTCACTCTGGCGGGCTTACAATATATGTACAAGGTTGTAATACATGTATTGAAATAAGATGAGTGAGCACACAAATATCTATCCATCCATCTATCCTACCTGCCTGCCTGCCTGCCTGTTTGTCATCTTGGAAGAAGTCTGTGTTTGTGAATGCTGCCCACTTTGAGGTCAGTATGACACTTCAAAACACAAGGATCTGTCTCTCTCCCTCTTCGGTTCCTCTGTTCTTGTTGATTTAATGATTTTCTTGTCACAGTCTATGACAGCTGTTTTCTCTTTCTTTAAAATTCTCTAGATTGGAGGTGGGCAATTCATTCTGCCAAAAATAATTCTCCTGCCACTGTGTAGCCATAGCTACTTATGTTTCACCTTTTGTGGGGATTTTTAAAAAAGAAATCCAGAAATACAAATATTGATGACGATGATGATGACAGCAGCAGTGGCGGCGATGACGACAGCAAATAATAATAATAATAATAATAATAATAATAATAATAATAATAATAATAATAATAATAATAATAATAATAATAATAATAATAATAATAATAATAATAATAATAATAATAAATTCATTCTGCCAGAAATTATTCTGGGTTGAGAGGATTTTTGCTGCAGAAACTCTACTCAGGGCATGCCTGAATGAGGCTACTTTCATGTCCCCAAGATCTTTTCCCCACTGAAGTGGTCCCTATTGATCTAATGGCAATTTCTTGCTTTCCAACTGCTAGGATAGCAGGAGCTGGGACAGAGACGGGCGCTCAAACCGTCACGCAGTACCCGGGTCTCAAACTGCTGACTTGCCGGCCTTCCAGCTAACAAGGTGAACTTATCAAATATTGACATGACTGGATAACTCAGTGGTTTAGGTTTCTTTCTGTGGTGCCAGAGGTTGGGAGTTCGTTGCCCCACTGGTGCCTCCTTGTGTAGAAGAGCCAACCTGTGTAGCTTTGGGCAAACTGCACAATAGTCCCAAGAGCTCCCCCTAGAGGAAGAGAATGGTAAATCACTTCTATGTATTCTCTACCTAGAAAACCCTGGATAAATGTTGGAGATGTAAAGTTGTACATGGGACCTATTTACATTTATGGTGGCATTGCAAAGAGATAAATATTGTTTGGGGAAAAGTTTTTGATGACATCAGTAAGCTATTATCATTAAAACTATGTATGGATCTGAAGATGGCGCTACGGAGGGATTTAAGTGATATCCCGATCTTTGTAGTGAGAGTTACATCTCTACTGCATAACAAATGTTGCATTTTTATGAAGGTGGATCTTGCTTTTTCTATTTGTATTTTAATCTCTACTCCGGGACCCCAATTTTCAATTTAAAGGGGTACATAGCTGAGGAACTCAACCTCCCCGACGTCACTTGGAGGACCCTGAATAGGCTGAGGGTTGGAGTCCCTCAATGCAAGACCAACAGGCTCAATTGGGGGCTGATGGTGGACAACAACATGCTGTGTGAATGTGGAGAGATACAGAATCTGGCTCATTTACTGGTCTGCTGATGACTGCCATAAACATGCACCGATGAGGACTTAAGTTTGGCCAACAACAAAGCCAAGAAAGTGGCTTCATGTTGGCAGTCCAAAGTTTGATCTGGATGTGAAAGACGTTCTCCCCACACAAACTCCACGGATCTGTCCAACCCTCCTTTTTGAAGCTCTACAAGTTGGCGGCCGGTGCCTCTGCAACTTGGGCGAGGAAATTCCCGGGCGCATATCCTCTGAGTGAAGAAGAGCCACCATTTATTCTCCCTACATCTCATCTTCATTCCATGACTTTGGGCAAGGCTACGTTCTCATCGTTCGAGGGACCGCAGTGGCTCAGCGGTTAAGACACTGGGCATGACGACTGGAAGGTCCGCAGGCCAGCAGTTCGAGACCCGAGTGTTGCATGACAGAGTGAGCACTCCTCGCCTGTCCCGGCTCCTGCCAACCGAGCAGTTCGAAAGCAAGAAATTGCAGTAGATAAATCGGTACCACTTTGGTGGGAAGGCAACAATGGTCCAGTGCTACGACATCTAGTCATGCCTGCCACATGAACATGGAAACATTTGCAGACACAGACAGAGTCTGATACGTCTGGCTTTCGAGCAAGGGAGACCTTTACTTAAATTTTCATCTTCTGAAATAATTATTATTTTCTATCCGCTTCCCCCAAACATTGTGCATAATGGCATCCCTCTTGCCCATGGTCCCAATTTAATTACCTATGTTTTGCTAAATGAAAAAGAGTCAAACATCGTTTATCTTTCCTTGCAGAGACTAGCTAACCATAATTTTTGTATTTGTGAAAAAGGCATTTATTTGTTTTGCAAAATCCTTGGCCTAAATGGGCTGGTAGGAGACAGGGAAGAAAAATACAAGAGGCTGCTTTCACCCCGACTCTATAAATAAACCAACTTTCAGAGAAACTAATTTCTCCAGAAGAAACCTTGACAAGTCTGCCTCGCCAAACTTTAAAGACAGCCTGGATTTTGTGTCCACAGATTGGAGAAATAATTATTGATTGTACAAGGACATTTGGCCTTGAAACGTGCACTCAATTCATAACAAAATAAGGAGGATGTTGTATTGAGTCATTTAGTCATCGCTGATTTGTTGCGGCTCTTCTTCTTCCATGTCGAGGCCAGATGTGAAACTTCCACCCAAATGGGCGGCATTGAAATGGGTAGCTCACAATGTTAATATCCCAACACTTGGAAAATTACGAACTCTTAAAATGTTAAAAATTACAGAAATCATTAGAGCTTAAAACCATTAAAACCTATAATAAATAAATAAATAAAATGAGGGCACTTTTTGGTGAGTTCCTTTGGCCCGACCTAGTGTGAAAAAAATTAGGTGTCAACACAAGGTTACCGTTACCAATTGTGGTTCACAAATGACACAATCTTTGAGGACAGCCTCTTTCTGTACCATGAAGACTGTCCTGAGAATATAATGTCGTGGCCTTCCTTTTGTCTCCCGCATCGCAGCATGACACCCGTAGTACCACTGATCCATTTGCACAAGCCACTTTCTGGCATACCTGTCAAGTATCCCGGATTGGCTGGGATTTCCCGTTTTTTTGCACCGATTTTCGTCATTTCCCGCCCGGAGCTGCCACTACCCCGGAATTTGGCAGCGGGGGGAAATGAGTTACTGCGCATCCCTTCTGCGCAGCTCACTTCTACGTGTGCGTAGAAGGCTTTTACGTGTGTGTAGAAGGCTTTTACGTGTGCGTAGAAGGCTTTTATGCATGCGTAGAAGGCTTCTGTGAAGACGGGGATGCGTAAAAGCCTTCTACGCACGCGTAAAAGCCTTCTACGCAAGCGTAGAAATGAGCTGCGCAGAACGTTTCTGCACAGGTCCATTGTACGCATGCGTAGAAGGCTTTTACGCATGCGTAGAACGGACTTGTGCAAAAATGTTATGTGCAGAAACGTTCTACGCATGTGTAAAAGGCTTCTACGCATGCATGCAATGGACCTGCGCAGAAACGTTCTGCGCAGGTCCCGTAATCTCTGGAACTGCGCTTGACAGGTATGCTTTCTGGTCCTGAGCCCTTTTGGCACACAAGGACCTCATCGGCCCCAGGCCAGGATGGATGAAGCTACTGACCTCCATCAAGATGGATTCAAGTGGGACCATGGTTTAATCCACTTGGGGACCATCACCCTTCCTTGTGGACACCCAAGACTGTTAGTCCTCAGGGTGGTCCAGCTTAGTTAACCATCACCTGACACTCAGCGTTGAGTCGCTGACAGTAGCGTCTACTCCAGTGATGGCCAACCTTGGCACTCCAGGTGTTCTTGAACTTTAATTCCCAGAAGCCCTGATTAGCAGGTGTGTTGACTTGGGCTTCTGGGAATGGAAGTCCAAGAACACCTGGAGAGCCAAGGTTGGCCATCACTGGTCTACTCTATGACCATCGCAGGATAACATGGCCAGACTGTTGAGGCTAGGTAGCAAGATCAGGATCAAGGCTCAGATGAAATATTTTAAGTCAAAATAAATAAATAAACACACTGAAAAAACAAATTTCTCCTCCCTTTGTTTATGGTTGTGTTTTGAATAATTAACATAAATCCTGGCTGTGAAATCCCAGACTTGGGTTCAAATGTTAGTCGTATTGTCAATTGTTACTGTAATCATAGTTGTATATTTTGTTGCAATTGTATCCTGATATTGTATTGTGATATTATTTTTTCTATTGTATTTTGTTTGTCTTTAATTTGTATTTAATTACCTTTATTTGTATTTAATTATGTTGTAATGCCGCCCTGAGTCGGCCTTGCGCTGAGTAGGGCGGGGTAGAAATCCAATAAATAAATAAATTAAATTTTTTTTAAAAAAATTGCCCTCTTTGAACTCTTTGCTGTAGGCAAGCGGGACATCTGACATTCTGAGGGCATTTTAATGCCATTGCATGTCGACTTTCCAACCCTGTTAAATGTTACTGACCGCCTCATGGTAACTGTGAAAGCAAAACCATTCATTCATTCATTCATTCATTCCTTTATTTGTATTGCTGCTACTGTGAGGACTCTGCGCCTTCCCCCAGAATGGATTAATCCCACAACAACCCTCTGAGTAGGTTAGAGTGGGAGACTATGCAGACAGAGGTTTTCAACCTACGGCCTGGTGGCCGGATGTGGCCCATGACATCATTTCATGTGCCTCCCCGGCCATACTCGAAAGTGGCATGTGTGGCAGGCAGGGCAAAATGGCCATCTGGCCCCCGAAGCTGTTTGAGGGAGCGTGACCTGGCCCTCAGCTTGAAAAGGTTGAGAAGATGTGACTTGAGGTCTTTCTATCCCGAGTTGCAGGAACCAAGAGTGCTCCGTTGCTCATGTTTTGGAAGGCAGCTATTTTATCCGTTTCTGTCTCTTTCCCCAACTTCTGCTACCAGTGCCAAACGTGGACAAAACAGAAGCAAAAGTTGGTCGCCACGGAAATGAGATGCCTGAGGAAGGCTGCTGGTGTGACTAGAAGGGATGACATCAGGAATGAGGTTATGAGGGAAAGAATGGGAACAGAACCAATCTTGCACTGCATCCAGGGACAACATTTGAAGGGAACATCTTGGGATTCCATACTTTACACCGGTGTCTTTTACGGGTGAAACATCCACATACAACCCCAGCTCTCCAGACCTGTTGAGCTGTTCTCATTCTAGATCTCAGTCGCAATTCATGACCAAGCGGATAAAAAACCCCAACCCCAACAATCTCATAAAATTAGGGAACAAAGTAGACTGTTGACATGAGGCTGGGGGAGCAGATAGAAAAAGCAAGTTTTGCCAGGTTGTGCCTCCAAGATGCATAACTACCCCCCCCCCCCCCAGCTGCGATGGGTGCTCACTCCGCCGCCAAGCACTCGGGTCTCGAACTGCTGACCTGCCAACCTTCCAGTCGCCTCAAACTTTTAAAGACAGGGTCATGCTCCCTCACTGCTTGGGGTGGTGGTGGTGGATGGCTATTTCCCCCTTCTTCCACCTGGTGTGGTGGAGGTGGTGGTGGTGGCACATGAAATGGCACCGTGGGCTGCATCTGGCCCACAGCTTGAGCATCCCTGTCAACCACTATGCCTGATTTTGGACTACAGATCCCAGAAGCCACCAGCCAGCAAAGGCAGTGTCTCATCATGTCTCTCTCTCTCTCCCCCCACCCCCACCCCAAATCCTGCCTTGCCGCGCGGACGCTTGGCTGCGCGTTCGTTCCCACGTGCCTGGCGGACGCGTGTCGGGAGCGAGCCCGAGGGAGGGGGCCGAGGGGAGGGGAGGCGTCTCTCTGGATCGCGCTCCTCCTCCTCCTCCTCTTTCGCTCCTGCTGCCTGGGTGGATGGATGGATGCGCAGTTTCCCAGCCTTGCCCTGGTCTGCGAGAGAGCATCAGAGAGCATCGGGCACATCTCCGGCTCGATCCGGCGCCCCTGCTGCCTTTTGCCCTCCAAGTTACACCCAGTGGGGAAGAAAAAAGAAGAGGGGGAGAAGAAGAAAAAACACCCAACCCCGGCGTTCACACGTGCAAGCCTGTACACGTGTCTGGCCCAGGGAGGGGCTCTTAGGCAGAGGAGTCTTCATCCGGGTGTGAACCTCAGGGCATGGCTGCCCTGCTGCCCTGGCGCCGGAACAAGCTGGTGCTGGTGGAGGGACCTTCATCGTTGTCGTCATCATCATCGTCATCGTCATCATCTGGGGTCCATGGTGAGGGTCCGGGCAAGGTCAAGGCCCTGGGCCTGGCGCTGGGCTACTGCTCCCTGCTGGCCCACCTGGTGAGCGCCTGCCCGGCCGGCCTCTGGCCCCCGGGACCCCCTCCCCGGGAGCGGCTGCTGGGTCGGATCTTCCGCCGCCGGCGCCGGACGGTGGAGCTGAATGGTTTGGAGCCGGTGTACAGCGCCTGGTACCTGGGCAATGCCATCACTCTGCAGGCCCAGGGCGGCGCCGAGGAGGCGGTGGAGCGGATCTGGGCTAAGAGCCAAGGCGGGGCCCGGAGCTCACCCATGCGCCTGGCCCTTGGGCCCCATGGCCTCCGCCTCAGCCCGGCCGAGAGCCCCCCTGGAGGACGCCGGCCCAGCCATGCCTACCTGCTGCACCGCATCACGTATTGCGGCCCCGACCGACGACGGCCCCGGATCCTGGCCTGGGTCTACCGGCACCAGGTGAAGCACAAGGCAGTGGTGCTGCGCTGCCACGCCGTGCTGCTCTCGCGGGCCGAGAAGGCCCAGGCTGTGTCCCGCCGGCTGGGCCAGGCCTGCCGCTCGGCCTTCGAGGACTTCAGGCGGCTCAAGAGGCAGGACGACGCCCGGCACCGCCAGAGGCAGCTGCTGGGGGAGGCTGTCCTGCCGCCGGTGCCTCTCCGCCGGCTGCTGAATGGCAAGTGCCCCTACCGGCCCCCACCAGACAGGGGGCGTGGGGCCCCACGGCTGAGTGCCATCCAAGAGGAAGAAGAGGAGGAGGAGGAGGAGAAAGAGAAGAGGGAGAAGAAGAGGGAAGAAGGCCGTCTCCCTCCCAACAGCAGTAACGGTCCTAGCGCCATCCACAAAGTTGGCCGGATGCAAGCCATCTTCGGTGCCAACGGCAGCCTTAGTACAGCTGCAGCAGCTGTGGCCGGCACCGTGGCTGCCCGCTTCTCCCTCAGCCCCACCGAGAGCCCCAAGGAGACCGCCTGTGCTGCCAGTGCTGTGGCTGCTCGGCTCTCACTCGGCGCCGCGGACGGTGCCCCGGCTGGCAAGTTGGCTCAAGGCCCAGAAAGGTCAGAGGTGCTGAGCTTGGCCCGCGACCTCCATTTCTGCACTCTGCGGGGGTCTCTGCCCCAGGGGGACCCCCTCTGCCCCTGGGAGGACCACCGGGGCACCCCCCTCTGCTCGAGGTGCCAGAGACTGGGGAGCCGGTGCCAGATTCTTCCAAGGGAGAGGGAGGAGGGAGGAGGAAGGGTGGGTTGGCAGGCATTGGTGTGAGGAACATTGTGTTTTCAACACTGCGTGGCACTCATGGGGGCCGTTCCCGGCACTGTCGGCCCCGGCAGGTGGCAGAACGGCTTGTCCTTCCTGACGGAGCGGCAGGATTTCCAGGCACCCGTCAGCTGGTTTTACGGCTTGGTGAGCGAAAGAACTGACCGGCTCAGGCTTCGGACGAAACATCTGCCTGTGTCAGATGCGGGTTCGAGTCTTCGGGGCTCAGGAACATTTCTTGGGCTGCCTCCCTCTGGAATTCCCATGGCCAACTGGTCAGGGAGGGAAAGAAGCAAACAGACCGGGGTACCTTTACAGCAGGGGTGTCCAAACATTTTGGCCCAGGGGCCGGTCATGTGCTACAGGGGGCTGGTGACTATAGCCCGGGAGGGGGGGGGATCTGGCCCCCGACACCAGTTCATCCAGCTTGTGGCTCCTTTGTTGCTCCCAGAAGCGGAAGCCATACAGGCGCATTTTACTTCCGCTTCCAGCAGCAACGAGGGTGCCGTGGGTCAAACGAATTGTCATTGGGCACCCCTGCCTTACAGGCAGTGGGGCTGCCGACATTCATGTGCAAATATTTGGACATAAATACTTTTGGAGAGCTCCTCCGGTCAGGCTCCCGAGGCTTTCCGTTTGGACAACACATCTCCCTGTGCCAGATGTGGAGAACTGTAAGGGGGCTCAGTAATGTCCGAGCATTCGTCTATCTTGGGGCGCATCCTTCTGGCGTTCCTGCGGCCGACTGTACGAAACAAGCAAACGGACCTTATCTCCGGCTGTTCTTTGGACTGATTCGAGGGGGGGGGGGAGAAGGACTTTTGGTTTCTGCTATTTAGAGACTCCCTCTTCTCTACAGATAGAGATGTTTATGTTTATTTATACATAAAAGTATCTTCTGCCTTTCGAATCGCCCCATCTTTCGCCGGTCTTTCTGTGGGGGGCAACATGGGGGGGGATTCTTCTTCTTCCTCGTTGTCTAGGTCAGACATAAAACTGCCAAAAAAAAGAGGCACCTTTTGGTGAGTTCATTCCGTAGTTCCTTTTGCCTGACCTAGTGTGAGAAAGATTAGCCGGCAACACAAGGTGGCTGTTTCCAGGGTACGCCCGAGTGTGGTTCAAAAACACCACAGTCTTCAAGGCGGCTCTTTCTGTGTACTCCAGGTGTGTGTGCGTGCGTGTGCCATGTGGTGGAGGCTTTGGGGGCTGGACGGCCATTTTGTCCTTCCTCCACCACATGGCTCTTCCGGGTGTGGTGGAGGCGGGGGGGGGGGACATGAAATGGTGCCGTGGGCCATATCTGGTGCTGTGGGCCATATCTACATCCCTGATGTAGACTTACTGAAATCCAGGGGTGCCTTATTTCTAGCTTAATTTCCACAGCAAACTGAAATGACATCTGAATTCCATGGTGCAGAACACATGGAGCACATGGTGGCTGAGAAGCAAGGAATCTAGACCAAGGGTCTAAAAACATGGCTCTCCAGGTGTTCTTGGACTTCAATTCCCAGAAGCCCAAGTCTGCACACCTGCTGGTCAGGGCTTCTGGGACTTGAAGTCCAAGAACATCAAGACCAGGATGACCAACCTTGGCTCTCCAGGTGTTCTTGGACTTCAATTCCCAGAAGCCCAAGTCTGCACACCTGCTGGTCAGGGCTTCTGGGACTTGAAGTCCAAGAACATCAAGGCCAGGGATGACCAACCTTGGCTCTCCAGGTGTTCTTGGACTTCAATTCCCAGAAGCCCATGTCAGTACACCTGCTGTCTTGGGCTTCTGGGACTTGAAGTCCAAGAACATCAAGGCCAGGGATGACCAACCTTGGCTCTCAGGTGTTCTTGGACTTCAATTCCCAGAAGCCCAAGTCTGCACACCTGCTGGTCAGGGCTTCTGGGACTTGAAGTCCAAGAACATCAAGACCAGGATGACCAATCTTGGCTCTCCAGGTGTTCTTGGACTTCAATTCCCAGAAGCCCATTTCAGTACACCTGCTGTCTTGGGCTTCTGGGGCTTGAAGTCCAAGAACATCAAGGCCAGGGATGACCAACCTTGGCTCTCCAGGTGTTCTTGGACTTCAATTCCCAGAAGCCCAAGTCTGCACACCTGCTGGTCAGGGCTTCTGAGACTTGAAGTCCAAGAACATCAAGACCAGAGATGACCAACCTTGGCTCTCCAGGTGTTCTTGGACTTCAATTCCCAGAAGCCCATTTCAGTACACCTGCTGTCTTGGGCTTCTGGGGCTTGAAGTCCAAGAACATCAAGGCCAGGGATGACCAACCTTGGCTCTCCAGGTGTTCTTGGACTTCAATTCCCAGAAGCCCAAGTCTGCACACCTGCTGGTCAGGGCTTCTGGGACTTGAAGTCCAAGAACATCAAGACCAGGATGACCAACCTTGGCTCTCCAGGTGTTCTTGGACTTCAATTCCCAGAAGCCCCTGTCAGTACACCTGCTGTCTTGGGCTTCTGGGAATTGAAGTCCAAGAACACCTGGAGAGCCAGGTTTGCAGACGTCTGATCTAAAGGATGTTAGATTAAACAAAACAGAAAAAGACTAAAAACGCTGTGGCACCTTAAAGACTCCTGCATTTTAATGTTGACCAAGTCCACTTCATCAGACTTAAGAATGGATTTTCATGGTATACATGTATTATATACATTTGATATAAAGGCTCAGAGTAGCTGCACAAATTTGGTTGGTTCAAGAGATGGACATGTAAATCATTGAGTTATTTACAACTGGTAATAAAATGCAACCAGTTTGTCTAGTGGATCTCTGGTGGAAAACAGTTTGAGTTGGTTAGGTTTACGAATTATCATTCTGACATGCATCTGACATTATATATCTAGTGAGCTGGCTGAGAAAGCTTTATGGGTTGAGGCACAGCTAGAGGTCAAAGTGTCCCGAAAAACATCCCTCCCTATATATATATATATTTAACTCCCTCCCTATATTTTTGAGGCTGCTATGCAAGATGAATGCAGCCCTTTAGTTGTGCCATTTTTAGATTTGATAATGTCCCATAAACCCCTGGCTTAATATCCAAACCTCTTCTGTGGGTGTCCAGCATGTGCATATATTTTTATCTCTGCTGTCTTTCTCTGAATCCTTGTTTTGCAGTTTTCCTGTTCCAAAATGGCAACTTGTAGGTCCCGTATACAATGTTCAGGAGAATTATGTTAACATCTAAAGCAGTGGTGGCGAACCTTTGGCACACGTGCCAGAGGTGGCACTCGGAGCCCTCTCTGTGGGCACCCGTACAGTCACCCCATCGCAGAATTTGCCCCTGCTCCTCTGCACATCAGCCCAATGGGAGCGTTCAATAAGTGGGTTTGGGGTTGCAGTTTAGGCACCTGGTTGGTCTCTAAAAGGTTCACCACCCTGATCTAAAGGATGTTTTTTTCCCTAGGAATGAGCTTATTCAGAGAATGGAACAGCAAACACGAAAACCACCACCACCGCCACGCAATTCCCTGTTTTGCAGACAGATAACACCATTCCGCCTCTGCCTGTTCCTTTCTCGACTCTTTCCCCCTCCTGTTTGCGGGGTGGGACAGCTTGCAAAGAACAGAGCGCAAACCTTGGGAAATAATGTGTATTTTTAGAGTGACATCCTACCGCAGCGGTGAATCATTTTTGGGAAGAGTTCTGTCAGAAGGAAAACGGACAAAAGAGTGGCCTTTGCTTTATTTTATTTTATTTTCCTTTTTCAACAAGTGGGACCGGATAATTATTTGGGATAAGGCAGCCTCCCCCTCCCAACTATAAGCTCATAAATTTATAAGACAATTTGGTGTTTATACCGGCAGAGTTTAGGACTGAAAACTTGGGATTGCTGAAGAGAAATATCCACTCTTTTATTGTGCCAACCTAGCAGCTCGAAAGCAAGTAAATAAGTAGGTGGGAAAGGTAACAGCGTTCCATGTCTTCCAACGTCTAGTCATGCCTGTCATGCATAGCTGTCAAGTGTCCCGTATTGGCCGGGAACGTCCCGTATTTTACCCTCTTTCCCGGCGTCATCCCGTATCAGTCAGATTGCAATGCCCTAATGCTGCCACTGGAGGGCGACACAGGATGAGCATAGCTGCTCAAGTTTCCTGTTTTGTCCTGGAAATTTCCCTTATTTTCAAATCCAAAACTTGACAGCTATGCTGCCATGTGACCATGGAAACGTCGGCAGACACAGACAGCTTTGGCTGTAAATGGAGAGGAGAAACGCCCCCTAGAGTGGGATACGACTGGCTTTGGAACAGGGGAAACCTTGGCCTCGTCAATTACTATAGAGAGACAAAAAAAATCCCCCAATCCAGGCATTAGGAGTCAGAAAACCTGGATTTCGCTGTAAATCAGGGATCCTCAAACTGTGGCCCATGGTCCGGATGCGGCCCATGGCACCATTTCATGTGCCCCCCCCCCCGCCTCCACCACACCCGGAAGTGCCCTGTGTCTGAGGAAGAGCAAAATGGCTGTCTGGACAGAGGTAATGGGAATGTATGGGATTTCTCCCCCCAAACCCCACAATAGGAGCCCCCACCACTTCTTGTCCACCACCCTCCCAAGGTGCCAAACGCACTCCTGCCATGTAGGGCTTTAAAGGTCATAGCCAGCACCTGGAATTGTACCCGGAGGCACACTGGCAACCAATGCAGCTCCCACAACAAGGGTGCGACCATGCCCCATCACTGTGCGGGCCGCCGCATTTTGCACCAGTTGCAGCCTCCGAATGGTCATCAAGGGCAGCGCCATGTAGAGCGCATTGCAATAATCTATTTGCTACTCTGCCCCAGGCTGTCAGTACTCTACCTCAGCTACCTGTTTAGAAATAAAACACAGGCCTGGACTTCACTCTTAGTACTAAAGCAATAGGGACTGCAGGGGCTCAAGTGGTTAAGACGCTGAACTCACTGACTGGAAAGTCAGAGTTCGATTCCCGGGTACTGCATGATGGAGTGAGCGCCCGTCTCTGTCCCAGCTCAGGCCAACCTAGCCGTTTGAAAGCAAGAAATTGCAAGTCGATAAATAGGGACCACTTTGGTGGGAAGGTAAACAGCATTCCGTGCACTCCGGTGCTGAGTCATGTCCACTGAAACATCTGCAGATGCAGTCAGGGTTGGCTCTTTGGCTATAAACAGATGAGCACTGAACCCTAGAGTCGGATACGACTGGCTTTCGAGCAAGGGCGGACTTTACCTTTACCTTACCTCAGCTACATCAGTGTCACCTTCCTGCCCTCTCATGGCTGGAGTGGGAAAGTGTTACAGAACCGAAGAGAACAGAAGTCCAATTCCAACCTTCAGTCACAGGGAGTCACTGTCTTTATTGCGCTCAAGGATGGATGCATTAAAAGGTTTTGTAGTTCTCTAGACCAGGGATTCTCAACCTGCAACCTGTGGGCACGAAACGGCCCATGGTACCATATCATGTGAGCCACCACCATCTCTACCATACCAGGAAGTGCTGTGTGGTGGAGGAAGGGCAAAGGGGTCGTCCGGCCCCCGAAGCTGTCTGAGGGAGCATGACCCGGCCCCCGGCTTTAAAAGGTTGAGAACTTTGACTCTAGACGTTTGCGTCAGGCTTGTTAGTTTTTACTTTACAAGAACTATCCATGGTGCTGAACCCAGCACCAAAATGGCCTTACACTTTATTGGAGAAGTCCTAAAGCGAGGGGTTCCCAACGTTATCAATCCAGGGGCCAGGTCATGCTCTCTCAGTGAGCTTCGAGGGCTGGGTGGCCATTTCGCCCTACCTGCACGATGAGGGAAGCCATTGTGTCCCAACAGCTTCAAAGGGGGCAGCCATTTTGTTTCTTGAATGCCCTTGGAGGGGCCCATGAAATGGCGCCGGGGGTCAGATCCGGCACACGGGCCTTAGGTTGGGAACGCCTGTCCTAAAGTCTCTTCATCAGCCAAGCTCTGTTGTCTCCTGGGAAGGCAGTTTCCCCAGTCTCCGTGATCTTTTGGGAAAGAACTGTCAGAAGGTCCTCCTTTTAATGGCCCAGCTCAGCTCTTGCAAAACCAAGGCTGTGGCTTCTTTTATTAAGTGCGTCCCTCTCAAGACAGGCATTCTTCTTTTCTTACTGCCTCAACCTATATCAGCTGAGAAAAGATATCTTCTTGTTGGTATGGCTCTACCTAAGATCAGGAGAGAAATAGCAATAGACGCTGAATGAAGATGAGCCTCAGGTTGGCCGGTTCAGATCCAAGAAGAGCTTTATGGCAAGAACAAACATTCTTGAGGGTACGCAAGAGCAAAGCCAAATTAGAAGATGGAGGAAGGAGCTCACCGGACAAGGAACAACATTAAAGGAGGAGGAGATGGCTGAGGAACTCAATTTCCACAACATCCCTTGGAGGACTTTGAATAGGCTGAGGGTTGGAGTCCCTAAACGTAAAACCAACAGGCTCAAGTGGAGGCAACTGACACACAATGTGGGTTGCCCGCGTTCATGATTGGCCTTAACCTTTCCCGATGGGTGCGCTCAGCTAGCACACGGGCCGAGTACCAACCGTGCTTTTATGGAAAGGCAATTGGGGTACGGGCTATTGATAGTTGGGGGGCAATTCATATTGCCTTGGCTGGAGGCTCGGAGAGAAGTAGGGCAAATGTCATAAGGTGATGAACCCAAGTTAATGCCCAGATACCTAACCCAGGTAATGCACAATATCTAACTCACGTCCGTGGACTTAGTTGGGCAAACAAGCCACGTTTGGACAAGTTAATTAAGTTTAGTTGCCTGGAGTCAATATAGCCAAGACTCCGAGATTAGAGCGAGAACAATGGGTTTCGCCAACCCGGTTAATTAGTTCCTCAGCGGAGGTCCAGGGTATTCAGTAACTTCCAAGAGCTGACGAATGTAACTTGGTCAGCGAAATGCCACGCATGCAAGCCTTCTGTAATGGGGTCTCGCGCCGCTTAAGCACGTAACATCCCGAGGCAGGGTAATAAATACAGACCACCCAAGCCAATCGGGACTGGACTTTCACCGCACATTCGTCTCACGTGCCTTTCCTTGCGGCCAGTCACCCCGACCTCTGTGGGCCATTGCAACAGGATAACAACATGCTGTGTGAATGTGGAGAGATACAAAATCCGGCTCATCTACTGGTCTGCCGGTCACTGCCAGAAATATGTACCAGTGAGGACTTAAGTTTGGCCAACGGCAAAGCCAAGAAAGTGGCTTCATTTTGGCAGTCCAAAATTTGATCGGGACATGGAAGTAGTAGTAGTAGTAGTAGTTCAACTTCCAGAATCTACAGTTAATATGGACAGTTGTTTACTTGTGGGTAGGAATATGGAAGTTAAAATCACTCCAAAAGTAATCCCCCCCCCCAGTTATCTGATTCCTCATATTCAGTTGCATTTTTGGACTAAGCAAAGCGGTCTTTTCAAGGCTTGCCTGATTTATTTCTGTTGGATTGGGTCCCGATGTGCACGGAACCCACAATTTCTTAACACGAAAATGAGAAAACTGAGGCTGTCCTACTTTGGGCACATGACGAGAAGGCAGGAATGGATTCTCTGGAAAAGACACTAATGCTAGGAAAGGCGGAGCCGCAGAAGGTAGCAGGAAATGAGGAGAGACCAGGTGTGAGATGGGTTGACCCCCTACGGGAAACCGCGGGTTTGTGTTTTGCAAGAGCTGAGAAGGGCTGCGGAGGGCAGGACATTTTGGAGCTCTCTCATTCATAAGGTCACCATAAGTCGGAGGCAACTTGTTGGCAGGCAACAGCAGCAAAATAGTCCCAATGATATTTTTTTTAGAAGAACCATAGAGACAATAGATTGTAGATTGAATAAAGTAAAGAAGTATTTACACTCTCTTGCTGGATGAAGGGTGCAATTATGTTATAATGTTGTCTGTTGTTGTTTATTTTAATCTCTTGGCTTTATTTTGTATATGCGCTTCGGTGTCTAGTCATGCCTGCCACATAACCACGGAAAAGTCTGGCTCTTCGGCTTGGAAACAGAGATGAGCACTGCACCCTAGAGTCGGATACGACTGGCTTTCGAGCAACGGAAACCTTTACCTATATCTATCTATCTATCTATCTATCTATCTATCTATCTATCTAAAGAACCATAGAGTTGAGGACTGCTAGAGCGGCAACACCCTCTCCCCCTGCTTTCACAGACGACAACCTCTCTAGCCTTTTCCCAGTGCAAACTCTATTGCCTTTCCTCGTATTCCAAGCGACCGTTCCAGGTCGGCTTTCTATAGCCGGGGCTCAAAGTGCCTTTGCCTTTCCGCGCCAGGCCGGACGTGACGTCACGACGGTTCCCGTTGCTGTGGGAACGCGGCGCTGTTGACTACCGAGGACGGGAGCGGCGACGGCGTTGCTGGATGGAGCCGCGGGCAGGTGAGAGACAAGCGGGGAGCCGCCGGCCACTCCCTCGGTGGGTCCCGACGACGGGGAGGTGGCTTGGGATCTCTTGGACTACAGGTCCCATCGTCCCTGGCCGTGGGCCATGCTTGACGGGGCTGATGGGAGATGTAGTCCAAAGTGGCCAAAAGCATGAAGCGCCCGAGGAATGCTTAGTCTCAGGATCAATTGGACTACAGTTTCCATCATCCGTGGCAGAGGGCCGTGCTTGACGGGGCTGATGGGAGATGTAGTCCAAAGTGTCCCAAAAAAGCCTGACTGAGGCCGGCGCCCGAGAAATGCTCGCAGGATCTCTTGGACGACAGTTCCCATCATCCCTGACGAAATGGACATAAAAAGCCGAGTGGGCTGTGGAAGATGGTGGAGGATAGAGGAGGAACTTGGCATGCGGTGGTCCATGGGGTTGGACTCGACTGTGTGACTCAACAACAACAACAACAACAACAACAAAGGGTGTGGTGCTCTTCTCTGTTTTCAGGAAGAAGCCAGCGCTGTCTGTCTGCAGGCATTTCCGTGGCCATGTCGCAGGCAGAACTGGACACCAGAGCACATAGAACGCTGTTACCTTTCCCACCAATGAGGTACCTATTTATCTACTTGCAATTTCTTACTTTCAAACTGCTAGGTTGGCAGGAGCTGGGACAGAGATGTGAGCTCACTCCATCGTGCAGCACTTGGGTCTCGGACTGCCGACCTACCAACCTTCCAGCCGTCAAGTTCAGCATCTTAACCACTTAGCCACCACAGTCCCTTTCCTTGTTTGATTGCAGTTAAATCAATCTTTTATTACAGTCCAAGACCGGAAGAGTTCAGCAAGAAGTAGAAGTTAAATGCAGTGGCTCAAGTGGTTAAAACGCTGACGGGGAGGCGGAAGGTCAGCAGTTCGATACCCGAGTACTGCATGACGGAATGAGCTCCCGTCTTTGTCCCAGCTCCTGCCAGCCTAGCAGTTCGAAAGCAAGACATTGCAAGTAGGTAAATAGGGACCACTTCGGTGGGAAAGGTAAACAGCCTTCCATGCGCTCTGGTGTCTAGCCAGACGCAGACAGCGCTGGCTCTTTGGCTGTCAACGGAGATGAGCAATGAAGCCTAGAGTCAGATACAACTGGCTTTCGAGCAAAGGAAACCTTTACCTAAACTCAGGTTTAAAATTTATTTTATTTATTCAATTTATAGAGCCACGCAATCGACATGCGACTCTGGGTGGCGTACATAAACCTCCCAACGTTTAAACTATAGAAACCCTTAAAATTCCCACATTAACTTGAAATTGGTAAATATTTGCTTAAAATGTTCCCCATGAAGCGGCTGTTCATCTGGACCTTGGCTGCACAAAACCAGTCTCACAGTATTTACCATTTTCATGTTTGACATTGTGCTTTGGAGCAAAATATTCACTGCAACATTAGACATCGCTTGGCCTCCTGTTTGCTCATACTTTGTTGTCCTGGTCTTGCTGCCTTGGAGTCAGTCTGTTGTTTGACACCTTAAACTGCCTTGGCGTTCCTGTTGCTCAGCGTATTAAGCTAAATACACACAGCACACCTGTTGTAAAGATAACAAAGCGCATTATCCCACTACCACAGGACTCGTTCCATCTGACAGAGACCTACACTCATTCAGGAAGCCAGCATGGAAACCTTGCTGTAGAGCAGTGTTTCCCAAACTATGTTGCGTGGAATACTGGTGGACTTCAATTCCCAGAAGCCTCAGTCAGTACAATGGCTGATCAGTGCTTCAGGGGCCTCTGGGAATTGAAGTCCAAAACCCAAAATTTGGGAAATGCTGATGTAGAGAACCAAGTTGCAACCTCCGTGGCGAGTCCACTGGCGAGTCCTCAGAGACAGAGCTGTCCTTCCTAACCTTTCCTTCTCGCTGCATTCCAGGCATGAACACCTGTGACTCCCAGGAGGTGCTGGTGGAGATCTGATCAGATTGGAAATCTGTGGGAGCTTTTGAGGCATCGTCCCGTTGAAGCCAATGGAGCATCTTCAGCAAGTGAGCATTTTTGTATCGGCTGGGGTGGCAGTGATCAGGCGCTGCGTGATTTGTCGGGTTTCCAAAATGTCCACGACTGGTTTCTGGTCTATGAGGTTTAATTCTTCTTCTCCTGCTTGCTCTTGTCCAGCACCGTTTCATGTGCCGCCCCCCGGCATTTGAGAAACAAAATAGCCACCCCATTTGTAGCTGTTGGGACAAAATGGCCACCCCCATTGTGCAGGCAGGGCAAAATGGCTGTCTGGCCCTCGAAGCTGACTGAGAGTGTGACCCAGCCCCCAGCTTGAAAAGGTTGGGAGCCCCTACTCTTGTCTATCAATTTGTACATCCAAGCACGTAGCCTCAAGTTTTAATGTGCTCCTGTTGAAGAGACTGTGTCGGCCCACGGAAGCAAGCAGGCAGGAGGCGGCGCTCTGTATGGAATCACAGGACAGTTGAATTGTCATGGCAAGGGTTCAATCCCAAGTCAACCATGGCAATGCCAGGGGCGCATCATGAAATCATTCCCAACAGAGGACGATCCAACCCTCCTGGCAAAAGATAGTATAATGTTCTAGAGACAGGCTTGGCAGCTGTTTTCTGTTCTGGCTGCATGTTGAAAATCACATTTTCAATTATCCAATTAAAAACTGAAAAATAAACGTTTAAAGTTTTTTACTAAAACAAAAAACCTGATTTTAAAAATTGACGTAGAATCACGTGGTGCGGGGCCCCCTTAGTGGTGCGGGCCCATAGGCTGCAGCCTAGGTAGCCTATGCTTAAATCCGGCCATGCTTCCATGGTGGACAGTGGGAATGCTGTTGATGTAATATATCTTGATTTCAGCCAAGCCTTTGACAAAGTGCCTCATGATATTCTGATTAGAAAGCTAACTGGGCGTGGTAGTGGGATAATGGGCTATGTTATCCTTACACAAGTAAGACTGGAGAAAGAGAGCCTTATGTCATACAGACAAGCAGACGTCCCATTTTGTTGTCTCTTCCATCCTTTTGTCCTCAGGTGTCCTGAAAAGCAATGGCTGCCACCTCACACTTGAACTTCCTACATCCCGAACGGAAGACCTCCTTTGGCACCGCGAAGTCGCTTCCGCTCACCATGCATGTCACCCGGCCCAAATCTGCCAAGGGCCGTACAAGGTCGAGTGTGAACTACTCCCACAGCGTTGAGGCCTATTCCTACCCGGCGGTGGCCTCCCCCCCTCAGCCTTTACTGGCGCCCTGTGAAGACATGGTCAGCAACCGCCGGGCGTCCTCTTCCCAACAGCTCTACCAGCCCGCCCCGGACTTTGCGGCCGAAATCCCTGACCTGTTCCAACCGATGCCCTTGAGGGCCTCGTCTTCCTTAAACAAGTATCGAGTCCTGCCTTCCATCAGCAGGAAGGAATTGAGGAAGAATGCAGTGGAGGTCATGCCGGATCAGGCCCTCCACCAGCAAGCCAACACCCCGAGGGAAGAGGAAGGCCAGGGCTTGAAAGATCTCCCTGTGAGAGGGAAGGCCTCCATTACACTCATGGCCAAGCACAAAGGGGGAGGTGGAGAATACGCTCATACCCTTCATCATCATCATCCTTTGGAGACCAAGCCCTCCATTGACACCCGGGAAGGAATTGGGACGTGGGATTGGGAAGAACCCTCTGAGGAGCCCCGGTTGCTCCTGGCCATCCGGTCGCCCTCAGGCCAAAGGCTCGAGCGCTACTTCCGGCCCACCGACAGCTTGGAAACGGTCTTGGCGGCCGTGGAGCGGCAGAATTCAACCACCTACCGGTGCTGCAGCATCGAGACAGTGGAAGTGCCGCGGCGGACCTTCTCCGACCTCAGCAAGTCCTTGAAAGAGTGTGCCATCCCCCACAAGTCGGTGCTGTGTATCCTCCAGGATGACCCCGAGGGGGCCCCCTAAAGCAGCACAACACCTGCTCTCTTTACCCCACCTTTTTGTATTAAATCCCATTGGGTGGTTATGGATCCTCTTTCAAAGTCTGCTCTTTGAGATGAGCCGATAACAATGATGCTTTTTCTCCGATGTTGCGCTTTTCCCGGCCCAGATCCAAAACGCAGCGTGGAAGATCTCTGCGCTTTTAAAGCAGCGCCTTTCCCATCCCCATTTCCCATAGGCCTTAAGTCACGTTCTAACATTCATCGCTGCTTTCAAAGTACGGTAGTTTGTTTTTTCCAGGAAATCTTACGTTTGATTCACTTTTGATTCACTTTCCTCTGGGAGGGAGGGAGGGAGGGTTCTGTTTTCTTTTGGTTATTTGAAGGGGTGGCGGATCCTGTTTTGTCCAGGTGTGACTCCTGTGTCGGGAAGCCAAGAAGCGAAAGCAATGACAGAGCCGTTTACCGATTTCTATAATGTCTTGCTCTGTTCTCCACGGCAGAAGAGAACGGAAAATGCATTTGCTTGGCCTGCCAAGGCTTGTTACTATGCATTTCCTCCATGGGATGATGGCACAACTTAGTCTGGAGACTGATGAGTGCAGATTCGAATTTCTGTGTTACTTTGCAACCGGAGCGAGCAGGCGTCTTTCGCTTCTTTGGAACAGAAATTGATTAATTGCAAACATTGTTGAGTCAGTATTCCGTTCTCAGTTGGATTTTGCTTAGGTGCGGGCAAGTAGAAAACAACTGTGAGTTGACCTGGTCCGATACAATTGAGCCTGTTGGTTTCCTTTTTTAAAACTTAAAATGCCATTTATATATAGATTTAAACACATGTATGAATGTTTCGGGCGTGGGGAGTCCTTTTTGTCCACCTGCAGCACTGCAAATCCAAGTATTAGACAAAAGTGGATTGAGCAGTCAGTGGACAGCTTGCCAAAATACTGTGCATCTGAGTCTTAAATTTCTACCAGACTGAACCCAATTTGGCCAAAGTTAGCCACAAAGACGGGTATGACATTGACCAGGACTGAATGCCTTTGGCAAATTTGACACAAGAAGACCAAGGTAATGCGAAATTGGCCTTTTTTGGCCATCTCTCTGGAAGCTAGATTTAGGTTAGTTGGGACATCCTGTCTTGTGGGGCACAAGAGTTAGATTAGGGGTGGCCAAATTTTTTCGGGCCGTGGGCCGGTGATGTGGTTCCATCCACCAGAAGTGGAAGTAAAATGCATCCACACATGTGCAAAACACTGCCGTAAATGCACCCACAACTGTCATAAATACATTTGCAACAGCTGTGGGTGCTTTTACGGCAGCGTTTTGGAGGGCAAAGAGCGATCCACAGCCTGAGGGGGGCCTCTTAAGTTTCCTTCTCATATTTAGAAGCCGTAGCCAAGAGGGACAGGTGAGCAACATATGCTTCCTACACGGTGACCATCTAGTGATTACTTGCTTATAAATGGTGTCGAGGTGGCGTTGGCTCTTGAGCGGAGGAGGGTTGATGCACATTTCCCACAACCAAGAGAAAGAGCCACTTTGGATGGTGCCCCAAGATCAGGTTGTTATGATGGGCAACGCTTGTGCAGCACAATGAAAGCCATGGAAATAGGACAGTGAGGGTGAACTTTGGCACTCCAGGTGTTCTTGGATTTCAATTACCCAGAAGCCCAAGTCTCTGTGAATCCATATGCATGGCTTTACTACATGTACACTCCAGGTGTTCTCAGACTTCAATTGCCCAGAAGCCCAAGTCTGTGAATCCACATGAATGGGTTTACTATGTGTACTCTCCAGGTGTTCTTGGACTTCAGCTCCTAGAAGCCCAAGTCTGTGGATCCACATGAATGGGCTTACTGCATGTATGCTCCAGGTGTTCTTGAACTTTAATTCCCAGAAGCCCAAGCCACTGTAAATCTATACGCATGGGTTTATTGTGCGTTCGCTCCAAGAACACGTGCAGTAAATCCATTCGTGTGGATTCACAGAGACTTGGGCTTCTTGGAAATTGAAGTCCAAGAACATGTGCAGTAAACCCATTCGTGTGGTTTCACAGAGACTTGGGCTTCTTGGAAATTGAAGTCCAATAACAGCTGGAGTGCCAAGGTTCGCCATCACATAAATAGGAGAAACACCTCTGGGACAATCCAGAAAGCGCTTTATCTGCCCGATTATTTTTGCATGAGCACGACGAGGTGGTGGTGGGGCGAGATTGAAATATGGCCGTTGCACTGGGCGGTTGGATGTTGACTTTGAGGACCAGTGTTTGGTCCACCAGGGAGCCAGTTTAGGAGATGGACCGTCTTTCAGTCTGGGAACGAGAGCCAAGTCACCGCTGCAAGAACAAATTCCACAGCACGATCCCTCCATTTCGAGGGGTGCACACTGGAAGGTCTCCATCGCCGTGCTCTCCCCCTTAACATTCATTGCCAAGGGGGGCAAAACCAGGCCTCGAAACAGCGAACAGATAACCTGGGGGGATTGTGTTGTGTTGGTAGTTGCCGTACGCCCGTGTGCCTTTGAAATAATCTCACCATTTACGTGTGCTGTTAGAACCAATAAAGCTATCCTGGGTGTGGATTGTTTTTTTCGCCAAGAGTCCAGACCAATGTTTAGTGTTTATTGGTTTGTGTCTTCCGGTGCCGTCAGGGACCAGAGTTGGACAACTGAGTTGTCCTGGTGGACAGCTCAATGAAGGTGTCAACCCAGTGTGCCTCAGCAGTGAAAAAAGCAAACTCAATGTTAGGGATCCTTAGGAAGGGTATAGAAAATAAGTCAGCAAGTGTCATTTTGCCTCTTTATAAATCTTTGGTGAGGCCCCATCTGGAATACTGTGTACAGTTCTGGTCGCCATACCTCCAGAAGGATATTATGGAGTTGGAGAAAGTACAGAGGAGGGCAACCAGAATGATGAGGGGACTGGAACACCTTCCTTACCATCTGAGGCTGCAACGGTTGGGCCTCTTCACTCTTGAACGATGGACGGCGTCTAAGAGGTGACCTGATTGAAGTTTATAAAATCATGCACGGTGTGGACAAGGTAGATAAGGAAAAACTGTTTTCCCTATCGCATAACACTAGAACTAGGGGACACTCCATGAAACTTTTGGGTACTAGTTCTCAAACAAATAAGAGAAAGTACTTTTTCACCCAGAGGATTACTGGTCTATGGAACTCCCTGCCAGAAGAAGTGGTGACAGCTGTCAGTCTTCACAGCTTTAAGAAAGGATTAGACAAGTTCATGGAGGACAAGGCTATCAATGGCTATAATTATGGCTACCTAAGGACAACCTCCGGGTTGGAGAGATAGGCAGGATATCTCTCCATGCCATTTCCAGGGAATCCTAAGCAGGTGAAGGCATCTCCTTGGGAATACCCTGAAGGAAATGGTGAGCCACTGTGTGAGACAGAATGCTGGACTGGATGGGCTGTGGCCTGTTCCAGCAAGGCTGTTCTTATGTTCTTATGAGTTACCCGATTCAGAATCTGATTTCAGATACAGTACTGTATTTGAAAAGTGACTTACAGCTTGGGCAATATCTCTAAGAGGGATAGGCCAGGGGTTTTCAACCTATGGCCCATGGGCTGGATCCAGCCCATGGCGCCATTCCATCCGGGCCAGGCTTGGTGTGTCCCCAACGCCGCTCCATAGCAGGGCAGATGTTGTAAGACGCAAAGGCCACCCGCATATTTCCCTTGGTGCCGCTCTGCCTGGCCTTCACCCACGGCAGACCGTTGGGGTGAGTGTTTGCAGGCCGGACTGGTGGCGTGGGGCATGGGGGTCAAACCTCGTTGGCCAATAGGAGTAGCAAACGGCGTCAAAAATTACCCAAGTAGCTTAAGGTTGTGGCTCTCCTGGGAAAGGCAAAGTCCTTACCTTCCACGACTGCCTGGATATTTAGGGGTTGGGAGATGGGATGGACGAGGAAATGAAAGGAAAGCCCACCTCCTCTAGCGCCCTTCTGTCCACAGAACTAACTGAGGGAACCCGTGGGAGGGTTGGGACGGTAGGAGTCCTTCTTGGCAATTCCTGTCCAGGCAATGGTGCCTCCATCGACCGCTTGCTTCCAAACAGCTATTCATGATTGCCATTTTCATGAATTTTGTCAATGCTATTTAAAAAACAACAACAGATTAAGTCTCTTCTCTTTCCTATCCTGCGACAGTATAGCGGTGATAGGGGAGTCCTTTGCTTTCGTCGCTCTTATCCCAGGGTTCCCAACCTACGGCCTGTGGGCTGAACCTGGCCCACGGCACCATTTCGTGTGGCCCGCTTTGCCATCCTGGAAGTAGACGCATTTACGGCTGTCGTAAATGTGTTTTTATGCATTTCAAAGCAGTGTTTACATGGGGGGGGGGGGGGGACCATGCGACCCGCCTGCTCAGCTGTCCGGGATGGATGGGGGGCATGGTCAAGGCCCACAGAGTGAAAAGGTTGGGAACCCATGCTTTTATCAGTAGTCTTGGCTTTCCCGTTACATCCAAGCCAGCCACCAAAGTTAACGTGAACTGTCGTTTATGGAAACAAGCCAGGATAACAACAATCAAACCCACTCTAAACTTGGCTTGCCTCTTTGAATTAGAGACGGGCAACCTCGGGGCTCTGCCAACTTGGCTCTCCAGGTGTTCTTGGATGTCAATTCCCAGACGCCCAAGTCTGCAGATCTGCTGATCAGGGTTTCTGGGCGCTGCAGTCTGAGAACATCTGGAGAGAAATGTTTAGACCCCTAGACAGCCAAATACATTTTCGGCACTGTCTGTAAGGCTCCATAGCCATGATGGTGAACCTTGGCACTGCAGATGTTCTTGAACGTCAATTCCCAGAAGCCCTGATCAGCAGGAGAGCTGACTTGGGCTTCTGGGAATTGAAGTCCAAGAACACTAGGAATGCGAAGGTTCACCATCACTGTCCCATGTTGGCTTACAGGACTCCGAATCAGTGATGGCAAACCTTGGCACTCCAGCTGTCCTTGGACTTCAATTCCAAGACGCCCAAGTACCTGTGAATCCACGCGAATGGGTTCCCTACGCATCCTAGGTGAAAAATATTTGGTTGCATAGCCTTGTGTGAAACTGTCTTACTACTGCCTGGATTTGACATAAAAGGTGGAGAGAAAGTTTCCAGCTCTTACAACTGCACTAAGACTAATTTCCAATCTCATAAGGGACTGCGGTGGCTCAGTGGTTAAGAAGCTCGCCTCGTTAGCTGGAAGGCCGGCAAGTCGGCAGTTCGAGACCTGGGTACTGCATGATGGATTGAGCGCCTGTCTCTGTCCCAGCTCCTGCCAACCTAGCAGTTCGAAAGCCAGAAATTGCAAGTAGATAAATAGGGACCATTTTGGTGGGAAAAGATCTTGGGGGACATGAAAGGAGCCTCATTCTGGTGTCCCCTGAGCAGAGATTCTCCAGCAATAATCCTTTCAACCCAGAATAATTTCTGACATGAAATGATTATCATTTCTCCAATTACAAATAGCTTTTCCCAATTTGCTTAATCTTAATGGAACTGCAGTGGTCCCATTAATGGGATGGGACTACAGTGGCTCAAGGATGCTGACTTGGAGGCGGCAGATCAGCAGTTCGATTCCCGAGTACTGCACGATGGCGTGAGCTCCCGTTTTTGTCCCAGCTCCTGCCAACCTAGCAGTTCGAAAGCAAAAAAAATGTAAGGAGATAAACAGGGACCAATTCGGTGGGAAGGTAAACAGCATTCCGTGCACTCAGGTGTCTAGTCATGCCTGCCACATGACCACGGAAACGTCTGCAGAAGCAGACAGCGCTGGCTCTTCGGCTTTGAAACAGATGAGCACTGAACCCGAGTCGGATACGATCAGCTTTTGAGCAAGGGAAACTTTTACCGTTAATGGTCTTGAAAAGGTCATTACTACAGTAAAGCCTCGCATAAAGAGCGCCTCGCTTAGAGACTCACTTAAAGAGCACAATTTTCTCTGAATGGTCGCTTCGCTTAACTAAAACCAACCAAAAACTTGCTTAACAACTAAATCGGGGTTCACCCTCCCAAAAAAAGTCACAATCGGTCACTTACAGTGGTGTTGCGCTTAAAGAGCAATCCTGTGGAACGCATTATGCTCCTTAAGCAAAGTACCACTGTGTATTATTTACATCTCAGGGTTCAAGGTGGCCAACCCTGAAATAAAAGCAACTGGGATCCATTCCTGGGTTTTTGTGGTGGGGGGTCTTTATTCCAACTGAAAAGTACATCCAGCAGAGCGCATGGCTCCGAAATTGTCACATGGCAGTACCCAAAGAAGCGGCAGAATGCGCGCCCCTCCTTCGCCAGACACATACCTACCACTTCAAGCAGAATAAAAATAGATCTACTACCCTGGCATACAAAAACATGTGCATCCCCCCCCCTTTTTAAAAACCAAGCTCAACCACGTCTAAAGCCATGTACGCAAAGAGATAAAAGAGGCAGCACGCAAACGTCCTGAACGCTTTAGATTCTCTAAATTTTAGATACATTTTAAAAAGGTCTGTTACGTCCATGCTTTGTTTTACATGGTAAAAGAATAATTGTTTCTGTCACGGAACAGAACAGTTTAATGGCCAGGTTTTCCTCTCTTTTAAAATACAGATAAAACATCCGCGCGTCCAATTATTTTTATTCATTGAGCCGAGGATCCTTGTACTCGGGAAGAAGCCGGGAGCCGTCCCAACCCTCCTCTTAAAGTGTGAATAAAAATATGTTAAAAATTCTACTTCGCGCCCAGGAAAATAAAAATATAAAATCTGGTGGTAGCCAGAAATCTTTCTGCAGATCTCAGCGACCGAGACGGGTGGCCAAGGAAAAAGTAACTCCGCAAAGAGTAACTCTTTCCCGTCCCCAGTTGAAGAGGAAGCGGAGGGCAACCGGGAAAAAAATTATAGTGGACCACCCAGAAACGAAAAGTTCTCAATTCATATAAACTAATTCTTCGCTAGAGTGAGTCTATTTGTTTAAAAAAGGCAACCTACCTATGTCTACATATTGATCTCTTCACTCATTGAGTTTTCAATATACCGTTGGGGCTTGTTTAAGTCTCTCTCCTCTCAGAGATAAGAATTAGCATCTGTCCTTAATTAATCGGCTGGTTAATTTTTGGCATCACCTTCGGAATTAGGAGAGATTTTTTTTAAGGCGAAACTAAAATAAAAAGAAAAGTTGACAGTGAGTGTAAACATTTCTTTCCCCTTGTTTTTTTCCTCTTTTAAAATCAAGTCCAGTCACAATTTATTAGTTTCCGTTTAAAGATGAGGTAATTTCTGTATAATTTCTCTCTCTCCCTTTGTGTGTATGTGTGTATATATATATATGTCTATATCTATCTATATATATATAGATTGATATATGACTGGCTAAGACGTGCGCCAATCAGAATGCTGATCCAATCGGAGCGGGGAGAAGGTCCCGCGGGAGGGCGTGGGGCGGGCCATGGATGCCACAGGTTCAATTCGCGATTTTCTCAATCTCATCCAAATCATCTGTGTCCAGTTTGCGGATCTTCTTGTCTGTATGAAAAGGGAAATAAAGAGTGAGACGTATGACAAACACGGTATTTTGTGGACCATAAGGCGCACTTTTTCTCCCCCCAAAAGTGGGGAGAAAATGAGGGTGCGTCTTATAGTCCAAATGCTGGTCTTCGGCCAGCTGTGGCTGTTGTGAAAGGATATTTTACAAGAGCCTAGGCTGGCCGAAGACTACTGACTGCCGCCTCTCAGCTGTTCCTGTTCCGGGGCAGGGGAAAAAAATATGAAAAACAAGTGGCCACTAGAGGGCAAAAATCACAATTTCCCATTTAAATGCATTGGAAATAAATTTCTTGTATTCAAAAGTTTTCTGTTTGTATGTTCCCAATGCATTTAAGTGGAAAACCAAACCTGTGCTTAAAAAGAAAGGGTTTCACTTACCTTGATGCCTTTGTCTCTACTCCACGTGGACAAAATGGAAGGGGAAAACATGCTTCCTGGTTGAAAGGAGAGCAAGAGGCTAGGCTAGAGTATCACTTCCTTCCTCAGTGCAATTGGCCTGCCTGCCCATTTCCTCTGCAGCGCCACCACTGGTTGGTGGTGCAAAATACAGTATTAAATTTTTTTGTTGTTTTCCTGCTCTGAAAACTGGGTGCGTCTTATGGTCCAAAAATACGGGTAAACATAACACTGCACAACAACGATTTTGCTCCTGGGAATAACACACGTGATTTGCATGCTATCGAGTGCGCCGATTCCAAATCTGAACTCAGAATTTGCCAATCACGTACAGATTTTAAGACCTGCTATAGCTGTTCAAATGGTTGGTAATTGGGTAATGTATTTTTACATGGGGACATTGTAACAGTTGCAGCTACCACTATGCCTGCTGCTGCCTCAGCTGAATCACATCCCCTGTTGACATGCATGTTCCAGCAGTAGCCGGACATGTCTGGGCAAGTCAGTGAGCTGAGGTCAGAAATAAGTATACAGTATAAGGCCAGATGGACCAAGGGCTCACCTCTAGTGCGAAACCATCTTATTGGACAGTACAGCTAGGCCATAGTGAGTCTGTTTTGAGCTAAAGATGAGTAGGCGCTGCTGTGTTAATAAACCGGACAATTTGTGCTACATTTCTGGCAAATATTCCCCGCGTGATCAATGGAAGAAACCAACCAAGAGGGTGAGATTTGCTAACTTAAGATCCTGACGTCCTAGGCAGAATCAGACTTCAGATTTGGACTGAGAGAGTGTGACCCAATGGCTCCCGAGAACCAGCTGGGAGGGACGTACTGAAATGTTCCTGTATCCTGTTGAGGATGTTCATGCTGTGTTTGCTGTCCACCATGTTGATGGCCAAGCCCCGCTTGCCAAAGCGCCCCGTCCGGCCGATGCGGTGGAGGTAGGTCTCATTGTCTGGGTTCCCGTCTTTGTCCACGGGGAGATCAAAGTTGATGACCACAGAGACCTGCTCCACATCGATCCCTACGGGGATAAAAAGCCAAAGGTGGGGAAGTGGGAAATGATGGCACCCGCTCATGCGTTAACCTGGACAGGCACGGACGGCGCAGTAAGCCCATTTGTGTGGATTCCCAGAGCCTTTGGCTTCTGGGAATTGTAGTCCAAGAACAGCTGGAGTGTCAGGGTTCGCCATCACTACAATAGGAATCACCCCGATTGTTTGAGCATGCAAACCAACCAGATCAGGTAGTACTTGCAGTCGAAATGACTTAAGGTAGCTTAGGTAGTGTTTCCAATATTCCCTCCAGCCACCGTAGCTCTCTACATCCATGATGGCGAACCTTGACACTCCAGATGTTCTTGGACTTCAATTCCCAGAAGCTCCCGTGAATCCACATGAATGGGTTTACTGCGATTCATCAAGCCCATGCCGCCCTCGTCGCTCCTGGAAGTGGAAGTAAAACGCACCCGTGTGGAGGAAGGGCTAACCCGGAAGAGCCTTAACCTTGGTCTAGTAAAGGTAAAGTTCACTCCTGCTTGAAAGCCAGTCGTATCAGACTCTAGGGTTCAGTGTGCATCTGTGTTTCATAGCCGAAGAGCCAACACTGTCCGCTTCTGGAGATGTCTCCGTGGTCATGTGGCAGTCATGACTAGACACCGGAGCGCACAGAATGCTGTTTACCTTTCCACCGAAGGGGTCCGTATTTATCTACTTACAATTTCTTGCTTTTGAACTGCTAGGTTGGCAGGAGCTGAGACAGAGATGGGAGCTCACTCCGTCCTGCAGTACTCAGGTCTCGAACTGCTGACCTTCCAGTCGGCGTCTTCTTAGCCACTTGAGCCACTGCACTCCCTTTGCCTTGGTCTGGCCTGGCCTAATTAACATAAAGACTACAATTCCCTAGCTTTTCTCACAAGCTCCCATCTGATGCAAAGCAATCCAAATCATGGCGGATTCTTCTCCTTCCCCCCCTTCTTCTCCCATATCAAACACATCTTGCTACCTTAGCTGGAAGGCTGGCAAGTTGCAGTTTGAGCCCCGGGTACGGCATGACAGATTGAGAACACGTCTCTGTCCCAATCACAACACAGAATACAGTGTCCATCAACACCAGTTCCAATCCCGCAGACTACAGCTTGTTTTGACTACACATTCAATCTTGCAACCAGCACTGGCTTTGAACACCACATTCGTTCTCTGCCACACACACCCGTTCCTTTACACAAGTGGCATCTCGGGCCAGTAGAGGCAGCACACACACACACACACACACACACACACACACACACAAAATCCCAAACTGGGTTACCTCGGGCGCAGACGTTCGTGGTGACCAGAACTTTCTCCTTGCCCTCGCGGAAGCGTTCAATCACAGCAGCTCGCTGCTCCACCATCATCTCGCCGCTCAGGAGCGCCACTTGGTGACCTTCCTTGGACAGCTCCCCGGCCAGCCAGCCGGCGGTTTTACGGGTCTGCAGAAACCGAGGGTAGAAACTGATTTATGCATTATATTTATATCCCACCCATCTAGAATATTTTTCCACTCTGGGTGGCGTACAACAGGGGTGCCCAAACTTTTCAGGCCGAGGGCTGGTCACATGGTTCCTCCCAACCGGTTGCAGAAGCAAAACACTCCTATGCATGCACAAAACCTGCCACAAATGCACCTGTGGCTGTTGTAAACCCATTTACGACAGCTGTGGGCCATTTACGGCAGTGTTTTGTGCATGCATGCGTGTGCGTTACTTCCATTTTTGAGAGTGGCACAGGCTGGATTTGGCCCATGGGTCGTAGTGTGGGCACCCCTGGCACACAACACAATGATAAAAATCTTTACAATAAAAAAGGTAAGCAAATTGAATACAATTATAACTATCAAGAAAGCAAAATAGCACCCACACATTTTAAAAAAAATGCCAGAAACAAACAACCTATTGGTGACCAGGGGTGCGACCTAATGCGCGGGCCATTGGCTATATATCCTTAAAAGCCTCTTTAAAAAAGAACAGTTTTAGTTGTTTTTTTAAAGATAGGTAGAGATGGAGCCAGGCGCAGCTCAACTGGTAAAGTTCCACAAAGTTGGTGCCGCCACCGAGAAGGCTCTATTCCCAGTCATGGTCTTTCTTGCTAATCTCGGGGTTCAGCACCTCAGTGGTTAAGAAGCTCGCCTTGTTAGCTGGAAGGCCGGCAAGTTGGCAGTACAAGACCCAGGTACGGCATGACGATTGAGCGCCTGACTCTGTCAACCTAGCAGATCAAAAGCAAAACATTGCAAGTAGATCAATAGAGACCGCTTTGGTGGGGAAAAGATCTTGGGGGGACATGAAAGGAGCCTCATTTGGGCGTCCCGAGCAGAGATCCTCCAGCAAAAATCCTTTCAACCCAGAAAGCACGTTTGTGTGCTTCTGACATCATTAATAATAATAATAATAATAATAATAATAATAATAATAATAATAATAATAATAATAATAATAATAATAATAAAACCTTGCAAAAAATACAGAGCTCAACCCTCCGACATGTCTCTCGTCCCCTGAATTGGCAGGGAGGAGAGGATGATGAACCTGTGCCAGATTTAGACAAAAAAGTAAACAAGCTACAATTTTAGGATAAGGGCAGGAACCACGCGGTCCACAGGAGAGAATCCCATCTGCACCAGGCTCCAGAGATGAGATTCTTCGCAGCCTGCGTGCCTGTGATGTTGTTTCCAGAGGGATGGGGGGTATCTTCATTCATTAAAGAATCCCTGCTTCCATCCTGGAGCTCACACAGTTTGCATGCAGTAAGATGGACTGGATGAGATGGAATCAGGAACTCTTTCATAACCAAAACCTTCCCCTGCGCATGATACCGAGTGTGCCGACTCCAAATCTGAACTCAGAAATTGCCTATCACATACAGATTTTAAGGCCTGCTATAGCTGTTCAAACTGTCAGTACAGTGGGCCCTCGATTAACGACGCGTTTGAATAGCATCATTTCCGCTTAACGACGCGTAATCACTCGCCACGTGACTATCCGCACAACAACGAAAAACCGTCGTTGTGAGGATTAACGTTTTTTTAACGGCGTTGTGCGGATAATGACAGCTTTTTGCCGCTAGATAGCACAGCTGCCATTGAGAACCGCACAATGACATTTCCCCTATAGCGACGCTACTTGGGGAACCAAGTAGTGTCGTTATTCGAGGGTTTACTGTAATTGGGTAATGTATTTTTACATGGGACCATTATAACAGTTGCAGCTACCAATAGGCCTGCTGCCGCCTCAGCTGAATCACGTCCTCTGGTGGCATGCATGTTCCAGCAGCAGCCGAGCATGTCTGAGCAAGCCAGTGAGCTGATGTCAGAAACAGGTACATAAGGTGAGATGGACCAAGGGCTTGTCGCTATTGTGAACCATCTTATTGGATAGTACAGCGGTCCAACAGATGTTGTTGATGCAATGGGCACAGAGTTAGGCGGGTTCAGAAGTGTAGGGGTGCCTGGCATGCAATGGTCCATGGGGTCGCAAAGGGTTGGAATCGACTGTGCGACTGAACAACAACAGCTAGGCCATTGTGCATGAATTGCATCCATCCTTATTGTAAAAATAAACACCTGCCTATTCTCATGTCAATCTACTGGGTGGCCCGTAAGTCCCTACCCAGCCACAAAAGATAGTAGGGCTCTGCTGGGGGAGGGAAGAAGCGCTCCCATTGGGCTGCTAGCCAGAGGGGCGGGTCAAACTCTGTGCTGGGAGGAGGGAGGAAGCACTCCCATTGGACTGCTGGGCAGAGGGGCGGGGCATGTGCCCACGGAGAGAATGGGTCGGCACACAGGCTGAATAGGGACTTATGGGCCACACTGTAGAACAGACACAGCCCTTTAAACATGTCGGGTTCAACTCTGACTGCTCCACCTGCAGTGAGTCAATACATTTTATTTTGCCTTGCTGCCCAGCCTCCTTCTCTCCCCGCGACTCACATGGCAGAAGATCATCGCTTGGGCGATTGTAATGGCGCCGTAGATGTTGCAAAGCGCATGGAACTTCTCCTCCCGGCTGTTGCACAGGACATAGTATTGCTTGATGGTGTCCAGTGTCTCCTCCTCCCGCTTCAGCTTGATAATGTTGGGGTCAGGAACAACCTTTTCGGCAAACTTCCACACCGAGTCTTCAAAGGTGGCCGAGAAAAGCAACATCTGGCAATCGCGAGGCAGCATCCTGAAAGGACAGGGTAGGAGAATAAGAGGTCTAAGCCAGGAAATGTCTGCAGCGCTGGCTCTTTGACTGTAAACAGAGATGAGCACCGTATGGGCATGTTTTACTTCCGCTTCCAGGAGCGACGAGGGCTTTGTGGGCCGGATGAATTGGCAGGGGGGGGCGGATCCAGCCCCCAGGCCGTAGTTTGGGCACCCCTGGTCTAAGCCCTTCCTTGGCTGACTCTCCATCCCTCTCTCGTAGCCAATGCAGAAGTTCGCAATTTGGCACCTGGATTAAGATGTTAAGGGACTACGGTGGTTCAGGTGGTTATGACACTGAACTCAACTGGAAAGTCGGAGTTAGTTTCCTGAGTACTGCATGACGGAGTGAGCTCCCTGTCTCTGTCCCAGCTCCTGCCAACCTAGCAGTTCGGAAGCAAGTAATTGCAAGTAGATAAATAGGGACCACTTTGGTGGGAAAGGTAAACAGTACTGCGTGTGCTAGTCATACCTGCCACATGGCCATGGAAAAGTCTACAGACGCAGACAGCGCTGGCTCTTTGGCTCTAAACAGAGATGAGCACTGATCTCTAAGTCAGATACAACTGGCTTTTGAGGAAGGGCAACCTTTACCTTTACCTATCAAGATGTTAAGGACTGAGGTGGCTCAAGTGGTTAAGATGCTGACCTTGACAACTGGAAGGTCGGCAGGTCAGCAGTTCGAGACTCGTGTGCTGCGGGACAGAGTGAGCGCCCGTCTCTGTCCCAGCTCCTGACAGCCTAGCAGTTTGAAAGCCAGAAATTGCAAGTGGATAGCTAGGGACCACTTTAGCAGGGACGGTAACAGTGTTCTTTGTACTCCTCTCATGCTTGCCACATGACCACGGAAATGTCTGCAGCGCTGGCTCTTTGGCTGTAAACGGAGATGAGCACCGAACTCTGGAGTCTGGCACGACTGGCTTCCAAGCAAGGGAGACCCTGACAAAATAACTGGTTGTCTTACATGTTGGGCAAGATAAACAAATAAATAAATAAATACTAAGAATAAGAGTCGCATGTCGATTGGGGAGGCTATACAAATTGAATGAATGAATGAATGAATGAATAAAACCAGTTACTTTCAAAACACTGTAACAAGACTTCCCCAGCAATATAATTCTAATAACAACAAAGCCCATGATCTTACTATCATAGGACCTGTTCCACCTAACAGAGACCGGCACCCATCTAGGAAACCAGCACAAACCCTTTTGGCTGCTTCAGAGTACGTGTGGTTCTGCCCCAGGCTAGATAAATCTGTGATAGGTTTCAATCCCTAGCTGTTGATGCTTACAAACCAGCCAGATCGGGTAGGAAATAGCCATGCAGATTAGGTAGCAATACAGGTGAAACTTGGAAAATTAGAATATCGCGCAAATGTCCATTCAGTTCACTTAAAAGGTGAAACAAATGCAAAGCGAGAGATGCCATACATTAATTTGTTATAATTGTGATGATCATGGCGTAACAGCGTACATGAGATGATGTGATGATTATGGGGTACATGGGATTGGGGTTTTCATAAACTGTAAACCATAAGCATCATCATCATAGGTTTATTTGTACCCCGCTTCCCTCGCCTGAAGGCGACTCGAAGCGGCAAAACAACAATAATAAAGCAATACATATCAAAAAAATATTGACAATCAACAAAACAATATATCACAATATCAGCAATTACAATATAGGGGGGAAATTACAATACATCAATAAATACTGTGCCAATGCAACGCACAACTCACTCTAACCCCAGGCAAGTCCAAAAGTGTGAGTGACGGCAGCAGAAGCTCAGTAGTCTCAGCGGTTTTTTAAAGTCTGAGGCAGAGCGGGGCTAGAGACACCGGCAGCCCAAGGAACCCTTTCCCGCTGCCATCCTGCAGAAAGTCCAGTGAGAGTCCCCAACTCCCTCAAGGCTGGGTCTGGCCGAGGGAGGAAGTCCTGTGTGGACAGCGGGAAGAGGAGGCGAAGTCCTCTGTCCTGTAGCTGCCGCATCTTTTAAACCCTCCGGCCAAACGGGGCCAGGAGGGCGGCAGCGGCAACCACAGCTGTATTCATCTGCAGCCGGTGGTGTGGGCTGCGGCAAGAGGCAACAAAGTCCTCCCGGGGAGGGAGAGGCTGGCCCCTGGGAGCAGTAGCTGCTGTGGTGGTGGTCTTTGGGCCACCCGCGGTCTAGTGGGTTTTCACCCCTCCCGGGGAGGGAGGGCTGGCACCTGGGAGCAGCAGCTGCAGCGGTGGTCTTCGGTCCAGCCACAGGTCTGGTGGCTTTTCACCCCTCCCAGGGAGAGAGGGGCTGGCCCCCATCAATATTATAACAAAGTAAGGCTTGAACTATCTCGCTTTGCATGCAATGAGCCTATCTCATATATTTGTTTCACCTTTTAAGTTGCATTACTGAACTGAATCAACATTTGCACGATATTCTAATTTTCCAGGTTTCACCTGCAGACATGGTCTAAGTAGTGCTGAGTAGAGGGGGACTAGAACATACCTGTCAAGTATCCCGTATATACTCGAGTATAGGTTGGGTTTTTTAGCCCACAAAATGAGGTCCAAAATGGGACTCGGCTTATACTTGGGTCAACATAGACACTCAAAAACATGCCCACACAAATGTCTAAATTAATTAATTTTACCGTATTTTCATGTATTGAAACTTACTAGCAGTTGTTGTATTTTCCACCCCTGACTTATACTTGGGTCAATCTATTTTGCTATTTGTAGAGGTCCAAAGTAGGTACCTCGGCTTATATTCGGGCTGACTTATAGTCGAGTATATACGGTACTTCTAAACAGGAACTTTGCAAGCTCAGAGGTGAGGCTCCTACCTCCCTCTTACCTTTGGATACGGATGCTCTGATCTTGGTGTCCCTGGGTGGCAATCATGACGTCCGCCTCGTCCAGGACAAAGACACGGATCTTCTTCGGGTCAATAAATTTCAGCTTGGAGCACCAGTCCAGGACTGTGCCTGGGGTACCGATGACAATCTGTTCAGCAATCTTCTGGCCACGCTCCACTGTTAACAGACAAGACAGAGACCTGTTTTTTTGCAGCCGGAGAACCTCTCAGGAGTTCCCACTTTCATCCAAGGGGTAAATAAATACAGACCTGAGTCCGGGTCTAAAGTTCTGAACTGAAACGGCGCCAATATCACAACCCGAAACTCCAGGCTGACAACAAAATGGGCATCCAAAGATCTAGTAAAGGTCAAGCTCTCCCTTTGCTCGAAAGCCAGTCGTATCTGAGTCTAGGGTTCGGTGCTCATCTCTCTTTACAGCCAAACAACCAGCGCTGTCTGAGTCTGCAGATGTTTCCATTGTCATGTGGGAGGCATGACTAGGCACCAGAGCACATGGAACACTGTTTCCGTTCCCGCTGATCTGCTTGCAATTTCTTGTTTTCAAACTGCTAGGTTGGCAGGAACTGGGACAGACAACAGGAGCTCGCTTTGTCATGTGGCACTTGGGTCTCAAACTGCTGACCTTCCAAGTGCGACGTTCAGCATCTTAACCACTAGACCACCACAGTCCCTTTAATCTCCCAAACTGAATTCAGCCCGAGTGGAAAGGCTTTCAGATCTTTGTCCTTGAAGTCCTAGAAGTCAGGCACATTTTAGCTAGTTAAGATGCTGAACTTGATAACTGGAACAAGTCAGCAGTTCGAGACCTGAGTGCTGCACAATGAAGTGAGCTCCCGTCTCTCTCTCAGCTCCTGCCAACCTAAGTTTGAAAGCAAGAAATTGCAAGTAGGTAAATGGGGACGTCAGTGGGAAGGAAAACAGCATTCTGTGCACTCCGGTGTCTAGTCATGCCTGCCACATGTCCACAGAAATATCTGCAAATGCAGACAGCGCTGGCTCTTTGACTATAAACAGAGATGAGCACCGAACCCTAGAGTCAGATATGACTGGCTTTCGAGCAAGGGTGACCTTTACCTTTACAGCTCCACCCCACACACACACATTGAGCCTAAAAGGATGCTTACAGTGAACAAAGTCCCCAAAGTAATTTGAAAAGAACTGAATACATAAACCCAGCAATGCCACCCCCAGCGGCTTACATTTGTTGCCTCGGACGGCGTAGGCCAGCTTCAGTTCTGGAGAAAACTTGCCCATCTGTTCAATCACCTTACCGGTCTGAAGGGCCAACTCATACGTGGGGGAAAGGCACAGACACTGGAAAAGGGAAAAGGCGAGAGTCGTTTGACTGAAGGCAGTCTTTAGGGTCATAGAATCACAATATTTTTCTTGAGTGTCATTGAGTACAATCGTAGAATCACAGAGTTGGAAGGAGCCTCTTCGGCCATCGAATCCAACCCCTGCTCGGTGCAGGAATCCAATTCTATTGGTATTCTGTGTCTTGATTTATTTCTTCCTATTACTCTCAGAGCGGCTTTCACTTCAACTTCTAAAACTGTATGCTCTTAGGAATATTGAGTAACTGGGACAGTTGAAAGGGCCTTTGAGACTATCTAGTTTAATCCCCTGCTTAATGAAGGAATCCGAATCAAAGCAGATCTGGCAGGTTGTTCAATTCTCTCTTGAATGTCAGAGCGGTGTGGCAGACTCACACCCAACTTTCTCAGCTGGCCACACATTATTTATTTAAATTGGAAGGATCCCTCGGTCCCCCTCCCCCAAGCATCTTGCAGAATGCATTAATAAGACCGTCTTTGTAATCGAAAGAAGACACAAAAGGAAAAGTGAGACGGTGGAAGAAGAAGAAAATATCCACAGGCTTAAGTGCAAAGATTTACACAGAGGGAAGAAAAACCAGATGCAGAGTTACAAGATGGGGGATACTTGGCTCAGTAATACAAAGTCAAATCTAAATCACTTTAATTACGGTCATTGACCAGCACGGTAAAAAGGATTTAAGTACTTCCATCCCAAATGCTGACTCATTTGGATTTATGTTAAACGTTTCAGTAGAAGTGGACTATCCAGCTGAGTATACATTCTGGGCTGGAGACAGAAAGAGTGTGATATTACTGTATCTAAAGATTTTGTACAATTTATTAGTGCATTCTAGGTCTCATCCTTCTATGACAGTGACCACCGCTCATTAAATCACTTATTTAGCTTTCCATCAACTAATATGCGGCTAAAAGAAAGGATCAGTGGACCTACAGATAGTGAAATTAAGCTAAGCTTAGTTAGATGGAATGCCATTATGGACAGGGTTATTGCAAATTTACTTAACTCTCATACTTTTAGAGAGGTATCAAAAAATTTTTTAGGTTGCAAACACTTAAGACACAGGGATAAAGGTATTCGAGTGTCTGATAGAAGTACAATTCGCTTTTTAAAAAGTGAACATAATAATACAAACGAGAAGGATCTTGGAGTTGTTGTAGATCATGGGGTAAATGTGAGTCAAGATTGTATCGTGGCTGCAAAAAGCCCAGCACTGTTTTAGGCTGCATTAACAGAAATCTTCTTCGGCTACAGGTTTTGCCTTGCCCCACCACCCGGGCAGGTCGGAGGAAGTCGGAAACAGTGCGGATTGGGGGTTCCAACCCTACTAGAGGCATCTGGCTTTTTTTTTTTTGCATTATCCAATCCATGCATCGTACAACGTTGGAAATCGTACAACGTCCAAACTTGTGGAACCAAGTTTTACGAGGTATTACTGTAACAGTCTTGAAAATACAGGAAGCCAGATATAGGCTAAACATCAGGAAAAAACTCTAAATGGTTAGAGCAGGACGACAGCGGAACCCACTGCCTCGAGAGGTGGTTGGCGCTCCAACACTGGAAGCATTTAAGAACGAATAGGACAACCATATCTATCAGATTTGCTTTGATCCGGATTCCTGCATTGATCACAGAGGGTTTACTCAATGGCCTCAAAGTCCCCTCTTCCAATTCAGTGATTCTATGATTCTAAGCACTAGGAATACGTTGCAGAATATTGGCCCAACCCACTTCAAAGAGATCTTCTGTACTGCTCAATCAATCACTTTCTTACAGTCCACAACCAGCACGGTAAAACGACAGGTAAAAGTTTAAATGCTTAAAATGTATTATTTTAAATATGTCTCGGGGCAGCGGGGAGAGAACCAGTCCACCTTCTCCAAACCAGGTTAAAGATCCAGGTGTTACCTGTGGATATCTGTGTTCGGGCTCCACTCTGCTAAGCATCGCTAGGACAAAGGCGGCTGTCTTTCCAGTTCCGGACTGAGACTGCGCGATCAGGTTCTGTGGGCTGGAATCAGACGGCAAAGTCAAAAGAAGAGTGTTAGCCAGCGCTCGAGTCCAAAGCCTCAAGGCGCTCTCGAAGAGCCCATTACAGCTCCAGCTTCCAAAAAAGTAACTAAAGGTTACTCCTCATTCCTACTTTTTTAAAAAAAAAAAAACCTCAACAATTTGAACTCCTTTTTAAAATTGAAATTTTTAAACAAAAGAAAAAAAAGACAGAACAAAGAAAAGACAAAAATCATAAACAACCAAAGAGAAACATCATACAAGGGTAAAACATCATATCTAAATTCATCAAACTCTTTCACTGTTACAATAAAATTCAATTTCCCAATTGTCATCCTTTATATATTATTATTGATGTTCTATTCCCAATTATTTCGTATTTCCATTTTTTACAACTATTGAGTATCTGTATCTATTCCCTTCTCCTACATTATTATCAAAACAATCACCTCTGTATTATATACACTGTCCTGAATGCACCACTTGTTTTCAAATAGACAATCTGAACTCCTGAGGCTGATGGCATGGGACTCAAAACTCCCCCTCCTCTTCATCCACCTTTGCCCTACACCCTAAATACGGTGTGAAAGGAGAAGCAGGGCATGACTTGAACCCAGATCTCTGCTACCATCAGCGTTTACTGAGACCGGACAGCCCCCCCCCCCCCCTGCAACTATGAAAGCAACGTCGCAGCTACCCTGAGAAAGGAGTTAATGCAGAGTTTCCCAACTTTTGGTTCTTGAACTTCAATTCCAAGAAGCCTAAGTCAATTCCCAAAAGCACTTATCAGCCAATGTATTGATTGAGGCTTCTGTAATATCTCTTTGACGTTCTCTCTCCACTTTCCTCTGGGTCTTGCCTTGTGGTCTTTCACCTTCTCGTCTTTCCACATATGATGCCTTGTAAGGTTTAGAATTCCAAGACATTCTCTCCAAATGGGCAAACCACTTTGTTTGTTGTCTTTGGATCTAGCGCAAGATTGGTTCTGTTCCAATTTCTTTCCCTTAGAACCTCATTCCTGATTTCATCCCTTCTAGTCACTCCAGCAGTCTTCCTCAGACGTCTCATTTCTGTGGTGACCAACTTTTGCTTCTGTTTTGTTCTAAGTGTCCATGTCAAACACTGGTAATGTAAGGTGGGATTGAATGGGCTTTGAATGAGGTGTTTCTTTGTGTTGTCTGTCCCAATATTTGGTTGGCCTTACTGCACCGTAGCTTAATCTCTTCATCCACTTTGCCATTTTCAGTAAATGTTGTTCTTAGGTATTTGAACTCTGCCACCTGTTTTATACTTGTCCCCTTTATCTTGAGATCTCTACGCCAGTGTCTCCCAACCTTTCTGGACATCAATTCCCAGATCCAAAGGTTGGGAAACACTGAAGCCTAAGGCAGTGGTGCTGAACGTACAGCATGCGTGCCAGAGGTGGTGCACACAGCCCTCTTTGTGGGCACCAGCGCCTCCCCATTCCCCCCAGCACAGTTTGCCCCGCCTCTCTGCCCAGCAGATCAATGGGAATGCCTCCCCCCTCCCCTCAGCAGTTTGCCCCGCCCCTCTGCCCAATGGGAGCACCTCCTCCTTCCCCCTAGCACAGAGTTTGTCCTACCCCTCTGTTTGGGCACTTGGTCTCTAAAAGGTTCGCCATCACTGGCCTAAGGGATGTACTTAGCCACGCATTAAGCGGATTATGGGAAACAATGAGATACTAAAGAGACAAGCCACTGTTCAAAGAGGATTCTTTGGGCTCCTCTAAGTTCTGGAATAAATTGGTCTCTCTCCTCCCTTCAGAAACCCCTTTTTTGCAACAGCCTGATCCGATACGTACGGTTCTGCGAGCATCATGGGCAGAGCGTTTTCCTGGATCTTTGACGGCCGGTTGAAACCCATAGCGTAGACGCCCTGCAGGAGTTGTGGTTTCCTGAAAGGCAGAATACAGAAGGGTTGCTAAGCAAGAACTCAGAAAAGAACATTGTTATAATTGCAATGAATTAAAACAGGAACTTTTGTTTTTAATGAGTAAAGTAGCTTCTTTGAGTTCTTTATTCCCAGGGCAGAACTAAAGAAGTCTGGGAAACAATCTTCAAGGCAGGTACTGGGTAGTTTACTTTTAAATGTAGTCGTAACAGGCAGAAAACTGTGAGAACGGAACTAAGAATGGTGGACATTGTATGCTGTGCTTTAATTGGTTAAAACCCTGGAAGAGGAGGGACGAGTGGGAGTTCCATAGACCAGGGATCCTCTGGGTGAAAAAGTACTTTCTCTTATTTGTTTGAGAACTAGTACCCATAAGTTTCATGGAGTGCCCCCTTGTTCTAGTGTCGTGCGATAGGGAAAACAGTTTCTCCTTATCTACTGTGTCCACACTGTGCATGATTTTATAAATTTCAATCAGGTCACCTCTTAGACGCCGCCGTTCAAGAGTGAAAAGGCCCAACCGTTGCAGCCTCAGATGGTAAGGAAGGTGTTCCAGTTCCCTAATCATTCTGGTTGCCCTCCTCTGCACTTTCTCCAACTCCATAATATCCTTCTGGAGGTATGGCAACCAGAACTGTACACAGTATTCCAGATGGGGCCTCACCATAGATTTATAAAGAGGCAAAATGACACTTGCTGACTTATTTTCTATACCCTTCCTAATGATCCCTAACATTGAGTTTGCTTTTTTCACTGCTGAGGCACACTGGGTTGACACCTTCATTGAGTTGTCCACCAGTACACCAAGGTCCCTTTCCTGGTTTGTCGCAGAGAGTTCAGACCCCATCAGTTTATAAATGTAACTGGGGTTTTTTGCCCCAATGTGCATCACTCTGCACTTACTAGTGTTGAAGCTCATTTGCCACTGTTTTGCCCACTCCCCCAGTGTCAAGAGATCCCTCTGGAGCTCCTCACAATTGCTCAGTTTTCACTACCCTGTATAATTTAGTGTCGTCAGCAAATTTGGCTACCTTGCTATTTACTCCTACTTCTAGATCATTTATGAAGAGATTGAAAAGCAGGAGTCCCAGTACTGAACCTTGGGGGACCCCACTCTTTACTTCCCTCCACTTGGAGAAGTGTCCATTTAGTGCTACCCTCTGTTTCCTGTCCCTTAGCCAGTTGCTGATCTAGGACAAGACCTGTCCCTTTATTCCATGACTGGTAAGTTTATTCAAGAGCCTTTGGTGCGGGACCTTGTCAGAAGCCTTCTGAAAGTCCAGATAAACAATGTCAACTGGATCCCCCTTATCCACATGCTTGTTGACACTCTCAAAAAATTCCAACCTTTGACTTCAATTCCCAGAAGCCTAAGTCAATTCTCCAAAGCACGGATCAGCCAATGGACTGACTGAGGCTTCTGGGAATTGAAGTCCCCAAGTGGGGTGGGTGGGCCCCACATTGGGAAACCCAAGTCTAGATTACTCTTCCCAACAATCCCACGTAGTGAGGTTTCAAGACCTGTAATTCAGTAAAGGAAAATTAACCGACAGAGAAAAATGAGCAGGGTTCGAATATTGCCTCAAGCTCTCAGAAGCACAGCCAGGAAGGAAATCGTGGGGACTTACAGCCGCAGCTCTTCGAAAGACTTCACAGAATAAAGGGGCGACGTGGGATCCCTCTGTAGCACCTCCACTTGGTTGGTGTTGTCCACCAGGTTGCTACGAATCAGTTTGTTCAGCAACGACTGGGCTGCTCTATCCTCTGATGGATCCAAAACAGGAGAAGGAGTTGGTGGTATTAGAGAAAAACTAAGGAGATGGTTTGACAAAGTAAACCTAAGCCAGCAACTATGATGTCCCTCTTTCTTCCATGGCCAGACCCAAAGTATGTACAGCAGGGAAAACAACCACCAGAATCCTCCAGCTAAGGTGAAACCCGGAAAATTAGAATATCGTGCAAATGTTCATTCAGTTCAGTAATGCAACTTAAAAGGTGAAATAAATATGCAAAATGAGATAGTTCAAGCCTTACTTTGTTATATTATTAATGCTTATGGCTTACAGCTTATGAAAACCACAACCCCCCAATCTCATGTACCCCATAATCATCAGATAATGTCATGTACGCTATACACCATGATCGTCACACTTATAACGAATTAAGATATGGCATCTCTCGCTTTGCATGTAGTGAGTCTATCTCATATATTTGTTTCACCTTTTAAGTGAAATGAATTAACATTTGCACGATATTCTAATTTTCCGAGTTTCACCTGTAGAGTTGCCATAATTCTCTCCCACAAAACCGGGACAGAAGTATACTTGACAAAAATGGGCGGGTTATCTACAAAATACACTTTTTAAAAACAAACATAATGGCAGCTATAAAACACTTTCATATTAAATATATCAATACATAAATCAATTTATCTACAACAGTTAATTCTTATTGTAAAATAATCTATTGTACTTCTGAGAAGTCGTGTCACGGTCAACTCTTAACCATGAGTTAATGGTGTGAGAAACCAGGGAGCAGAACAACATTGGTGGGGATGTGATCAGTGAAGTCACTGAACTTGACGACTGGAAGATCGGCAGGTCAGCAGTTCGAGACCCGAGTGCTGCACAACAGAATGAGCTCATGTCTGTCCCAGCTCCTGCCAACCTAGCAGATTGAAAGCAAGAAATCTGCAAGTGGACAAATAGGTAGTAAAGGTAGATAAATAGATACCCCTCTGGCCAGAAAGGTAACACCTTTCCATGCACTTCGGTGTATAGTCATGCCGTGGCCACATGTCCACGGAAATGTCTGCAGACACAGGCTCTTGGGCTATAAATGGAGATGAGCACTGAACTCTAGAGTTGGATATGGCTAGCTTTCGAGCAAGGCAGACCTTGACCTTAATCAGAAGAAGATCCCTGAGTTTCCTAAAGAGCGGGTGCAACATGCCAGGCATGCCTAGATGCTGGAATGCACGGAACGCTGTTACCTTTCCCGCCAAAGTGGTACTTATTTATCTACTTGCAATGTCTTCCTTTCGAACGTCTAGATTGGCAGGTGGGAGAGACAGAAGCTCACTCCGTCCCACAGCACTCAGGTCTCAAACTTCCATTCGTCAATTTGAGCATCTTAACCGTTAAGCCACCACAGTCCCTCCAGAATTGTACTTATACCCATTTTGTGCCCTGCTCTTTCTTTTAAAATACTGTGTCTACCCCAATTTCAAGGGTTTAATTCTTCATTTTTCCCCAGCTTTGAAACCCTTTCAGTCCTGAATGCTTTGATCCAGCAACCAGTAAATCCCAAATGCCCGCGTAGCAAATGCTTCTGACCTCCCTGCGGTGTTAAATGTGTGTTTGTGGCGGCAAGAACCATGTTTCTATTAGAGCTTCCTTCCTGGAAGAATTTCTGATTTGCTTTCCTACTAATCGCACCCCCTGGCAACGCATCACGAAACCCTCCTTTTTTGAGCTGAATATATTAAAGCCGTTGGTGGACGGCAGAGTTGTGCAATTAAAGCAGTTGGGGGGAGAACATCTTGTCATGTTAGCAGGATTCTTCCTCCCGGCGGGTAAATGCAAACGCTCGGGCTCCTTTAACAAGGCCCTTGATGTCAGCTGAATAAGATGCTTCCAGCCGTGTCTAATTGGGTTTTAGACCACAAGACACCCAGAAATTGGGTTAGGAACAAAACGCAGCAACAGCGTAAGCGATGGGAGGTTGACTGCAGAAGCACCAGAACTTGGAAGAATTTAGTTTTTCTTGTTAACTATTTGGCCAGATTATCCTGCTATGGTAATAGAGTAGTAGACCTTATGGCTAGCGACTCAACGCTGAGTGTCAGGTGGCGGTTAAATAACCGACCACCCTAAAGACTTGGGTGGCGAAGTTCACATGGAAGGGTGATGGTCCCCAAGTGGATTAAATCCCACTTGAATCCCTATTGATGGAGGGCAGCAGCTTCATCCATCCTGGCCTGGAGATGGTGATGATGACTTTGCGTCCCAAAAGGGCTCAGGACCAGAGGAACTGGATCCGTGGTACTATGGGTGTCATACTGCAATGTGGAAGGTAGACAAAAGGCCAATTCATCATATTCTCAGGACAGTCTTCATGGTATGAGTTCAGAGAAAGGTATTTTTGAACCACAACAGGGCATACCCTGGAAATGGCAACCTTGCAGGGTGGATTTGATTTAAATCACTTTGATTTAAATCATGATTTAAATCACTAGTCAGTAAGGCTCGGTTTAAATCGTGATTTTCTACATAAAGACTCATTTTTGCTGGAGTTGTTTTAATCTTAATATTTACAACCAGATAAAGGTTTCATTTTTAGAATAATAACTTTTCAGATTACAGTAGTTTTACAGGTATATCAGAAAATTACTGATTTGGTGGTTATAAATAAAAATACCTCCTTTTTGCGTTGCTCCTCCATTCCCTATTCCCTTTTTAGTCTTTTATGTGGGGTGGGAGGGTGGGTTGGTGGGTGGTCGAGTGAGGGTTTTAATCTGTTTTTGTTATATTCTACTATATTTTATCTGGTTTTACTGTTGTGCGCCACCTTGAGTCGAGTTTCCCCGAGTGGGCATAAAAATCTAAGAATAAATAAATAAATAAATAGATAGATAGATAGATAGATAGATAGATAGATAGATAGATAGATAGATAGATAGATAGATAGATAGATAGATAGATAATTATGGAATTACTGCAAGGTGAACTATCTCCAGCTTAATAGGTTAATTATTCATCTTACCTTAACATTTAAATAGTTTTATTTAACCAAAACAATAACATTATATATCATTATGTATGCTTATATCTGCTTAAACATCTATGTTTGTTAACTGATGTGGTAAATATATTTTAAAAAACTGACTGACAGTCATTGACTACATCAGCCAGGTCCATATGATAAACTTCAGGCTGCTATACAAATAAAGATCTCAAGATGCAGAGTTCCGTCCTCAAAAGGTTTCACTTTTATTTTACTGCTTGCCCCTCTCTCCTCAAACTTTGCTCCTTGTACTATTCCATTCCAAACAACCTTCTATTCATTGAACCTCTTGAAATGTAGCAGCATTTAAGAGGTAAGGGGGTTGATTCTGTGTACATAGATTTGCAGAGGAACAAAGGGATTAAGGTCTTTTTTCTCAATTCTGATGTTTATTTTATAACATTGTTTGCTATGAATGAAGGAGGCATGTTATCGTTGCAGATCCAAAAGGCACAGTTTTGAAAACAGCAAAACCAAGCATTTGATTTGATATCTTCTAGATAGAAAAATTGCCCCAAATAATCAGAAACCTCTGGCAGAGCATGACATTGTGAATGGACGAATACAGCCTTGTGCCACATAATTAAAAACTAATTTCATGATGAATAACCTTTACACTATAATGTATCTCAACTAGAACACGATCTTTAGAGAGATTGTTCCTCAAAAAGCATTTAAATAAAAAAAATCTGTGTTTTTTTTTAAAAAATCATTGATTTTTATCCACTCTGCCACCTTGTGTTGCTGGCTAATCTTTCTCGCACTGGGTCCGGCGAAAGGAACTGCAAGACGAACTCACCAAAAGGTGCCTTTCATTTTGGCAGTTTCACGTCTGGCCCGGACACAGCAGCAGCTAAACTCAGCCTTTCCCTTCATCAAAGCACTTGAGTTAGTTAGCAATGCTAGCCTATTTCAATCTGAATGACTGAAATAAATAAGTAGGATAATTATTATTTTTTACTCTCCATTTCTAGGGTTTCCCTCCCCCATTTAGAAAGGATTTTTTTGCATGGGACGCTCAAATGAGGCTCCTTTCATGTCCCCTATCATGCAGCTCTTGGGGAATCGAACCCTGTCCTTTCGGTCTCCAAGCACAGTGCTTTTACCCAAGGAGCCACCGGGGAGCTGCATGCTTTGATAAAGGGATGTGAGAACAGTATGTGAAGTTCATATACAGTAAAACCCCTACTTACAAAAAAAAGTCCGTTCCATAGGCTTTTTGCTTAAATCGTTTTTTAATGTAACTCGAAGCAAACCCATAGGAAAAAAGAATCTTTATGTAACTAGAAACAAACCCATAGGAAATCGTGTAAATGGTCTTATGTGGCCCACCTTTTGTCCATCCTTACTGATGGCAGCGCTCTGACATGTCATAGAGATTTGCTCTATCACTTAATACCTGACAGGTTTTTATATTTATATATCAAAAAAGCACAGCCTTGTCTAAATTGTAAAGAATACCCAACGTTAAAAAGAAAGCTTGCTCAACTCTATCAGAATCCCTTGACTGGGATACAAAGGGTACCGAACCAGGCATGTCAGTAAGTCTCCCATCATCATCATCATCTCTTCGGAGTCAAGGTAACTCACCTTTTTCGTCCTCTTCAGACTTCTCCGTATTGTCATCTGCCTTGACCACGGCGCCTGGAAGATGAACAAAGATGATAGCATTTAATACAGGAAGTGCCAGGGAACAACCAACGACTCCACCTTGCCCAGCTCTTGAGGGACTTCTGCTGCTTGATAATAAGAATTTCGTGTCAGAAATTATTCTTTAAATTAAAGGATTTTTGCTGGAGAAACTCCGCTCAAGGGATGCCCGAACGAGGCTCCTTTCGTGTCCCCAAGCGCTGGGACAGAGACGGGCGCTCAGTCCATCGTGAAGTACCCAGGTCTCGAACTGCCAACTTGCCAGCCTTCCAGCTAACAAGGCGAGCTTCTTAACCAATGAGCCACTGCAGCCTCTTGAAGCATAACGACATCATCAGTTCAAGGCACTCAACTATGCAATCTTTAGTATGTGGGACAGGTGCAGCCATTGGGCCACACCTTAGATAGGGACTGTGGTGGCTTAGTGGTTAAGATGCTGAACTCGAAGACTGGAAGGTCAGCAGGTCGAAACCTGAGTGCTGTATGACGGAGTGAGCTTCTGTCTCTGTCCCAGCTCCTGCCAACCTAGCAGTTCGAGAGCAAGCAATCGCAAGTAGATAAATAGGTACTACTTCGGTGGGAAGGTGACAGTGTTCTGTGCACTCTGGCATCTAGTTATGTCTAGAAGAAGAGGAGGAGGAGAAGCAGCAGGAGGAGGAGAATTCTGCAGTCCAACACAAACACATGTACTACCTGGAGTCAGCCTCCAAATGGAAAATTGTGCCCCCACCAGACTCTAGGGCAGTGGTTCCCAACCTTTGGTTCTTGGACTACAATTCCCAGAACCTTCAGCCAGTCCATTGGCTGATCAGTGCTTTGGGGGAATTGACTGAGGCTTCTGGGAATTGAAGTCCAAGAACCAAAGGTTGGGAGTCGCTGCTGTAGGGGATGCAGTCCCCCCCCTTTTTTTAAGGCTGCTTCCCTCTCCTGGCCGACCACCTTTTCTGCACCCAAAATATCAATTTTCAAAACCAGAAATGGACCTTTTAAAGTCATGTTCAAAATAAGGGACAGGGATGCCCCACGGGTCTCTAACATGGACCTCTGAAAAGTGCAATACGCACTCCCCGAGACCCTAGCTGAAATGGTTTCGCTAGTTCAGGGGCGCCCAAACTACGACCTATGGGCCAGATCCAGCCCCGACGCCAATTCATCCGGCCCGCGTTTTACTTCCGCTTCCAGGAGTGACGAGGGCAGCGTGGGTCAGATGAATCGGCATTGGGAGCTGAATCCGGCCCATGGGCCGTAGTTTGGGCACCCCTGGTTTAAGCAGAGAAAATGACTGCTTAAAATCAACCTCATCCTGTTGCAAAACAGATTGCAAGGCGCATTTTACTTCTGCTTCCGGTCATGTGACCGGCCGGCTGAACCATGTGACTGGCCCGCGGCCCGAAAAGTTTGGGCACCTCTGAGCTAGTTCATAGTCCTCCTGAGACTATTATCCTGGCGATGGATTGGGAACAGAGCTGACAACTCCCTTTTGTTGAGGGGGTGACCGGTAGAAAGAGAACCCCGTGAACAATCTGGAGCCAGGCTGATAAGTCCAAAATGAACTCACCGTTGGATTCTGGCTTCGGTTTGTCGTCCTTCAGATGCAAGCCGCTCAACTAAGAGAGAGAAAAAGAGATAAGAGGAATAGTTAATTATTATTATTATTATTTATTAGTTCAAATTTATATTGCTGCCCACTTGCCGTAGCGACTCATATATTTTCTCTGCTTGATCAAAGGTTGCAGCGGCTAAAACATCACTTTTAGTGCTTTTGCATCCATGTGCTGGTACACTTTACATTTTAAAACTCTCTGAATGACTCTGGCAAGATCTTTTCACACTTACACGTCCCACTAGTTCTGGAAAGGACAATATCTCCCCGCACGTTAGAAAGCAATAAAGAACTGTCCTCAGAGAGTTCATACTAATGGCTCCTTTTCAAGCTAGGTAAAGGTAAAGTTCGCCCTTGCTCAAAAGGCAGTCGTGTCCGACTCTAGGGTTCAGTGCTCATCTCCGGTTGTAGACGAAGAACCAGCGCTGTCTGCGTCTGCAGACGTTTCCGTGGTCATGTGGCAGGCATGACTAGACACCGGAGCGCACAGAGCGCTGTTACCTTCCCACCAAAGTGGTCCTTATTTATCTACAGTACTTGCAATTTCTTGCTTTTCGAACTGCTTGGTTGGCTGGTTTCCAAGCTGGGAGGGGAAATAATAATAATAATAATATTAATGTTGTGTCAGAAATTATTCTGTGTTGAAAATATTTTTTACTGGAGGAACTCTGCTCCGGGGATGCCCGAATGAGGCTCCTTTCATGTCCCAACGATCATTCCCCACCCACCCACCGAAGTGGTCCCTATTTCTTGCCTTCGAACTGCTAAGTTGGCAGGAGTTGGAACAGAGACAGGCGCTCACACCATCGTGCAGCACACAGGTCTTGAACTGCTGGCCTTCCAGCTAATAAGGCGAGCTTCTTAACCACTGAGTCACCAAGCGAAGTACCACAAGGCTCAGTCCTGGGCCCTCTTTACTCTTTGACATTTTCCTACATGACTTGGATGAAGGAGTGGAGATGATACAATTTGCAGATGACACAAAACGGGGTGGAATGGCAGAGACCAAAAAGCTCCTTGAACACTGGGCCGAAACCCGCAGAATGAAACTTAAGAGGAAAAAGGACACCGTTTACCAGTGGCTCAAGTGGTTAAGACGTTGACTGGAAGGCGGCAGATCAGCAGCTCGCGACCCGAGTGCTGCATGACAAAGTGAGTTCCCGTCACCTGCCCCGGCTCCTGCCAACCTAGCAGTTTGAGAGCAAGAAACGGCAAGGAGATAAATAGGGACCACTTCGGTGAGAAGGTAAACAGCGCTCCGGTGTCTAGCCATGCCTGCCACATGACCACGGGAATGTCTGCAGAAGCAGACAACGCTGGCTCTTCAAGGGCTATGAAACAGAGATGAGCACTGAACCCTAGAGACAGGTATGACTGGCATTTGAACAAGGGAAACCCCCCCCCCCAAAAAAAAAACCTGATGCTGAGTTACAATACTATGAGTGAGAAGGATCTTAGAGGTGTCGTAAAGCATAAAAAAGGCTAACGCTGTTTTAGGCCAAATTAACCGAAGTCTAGTCTCCAAAACCTGGGAGGTAGTAACTAGTCCCCCTCTAGTCCTCACTAGAGTCCTGTGTCCAATTCTGGGCACTTTAAGAAAGATGCGAGCATATTAGAGCAGGTCCAGAGAAGGGCGAGAAGGATGATCAGAGGACTTGAAATCAAGCCCTATGGAGGAAAGACTGGAGGAATTGGGCATGCTTAGCCTTGAGAAATGGGGACTGAGAGGGGGAATAGGATGATGGGACTCTTCAAGTACCTGAAAGATGGCTGTAAAGAGGAAGGGATGGATCTGTTCCCCATCATCCCAGAGGGCAGGAGGCATAATAACGGGTTCAAACTACAGGACACCAGATCTAGGCTGAATATCAGGAAAAACTTCTTAATTGTTAGAGCAGTACAACAGCGGGACCCGCTGCCTCGAGAGATGTACAGCAGCCTGAATTGAGCAAGGGGTTGGACTCAATGGCCTAAAAGGCCTCTTTCCAACTCAGTTATTGTGTGACCTTTCCCACCAAAGCAGCACCCATTTATCTATTTACAAATTGCTTGCTTTTGAACTGCTAGGTTGGCAGGAGCTGGGACAGATGATGGGAACTCGCTCCGTCACGCAATACTCAGGTTTCGAACTACTGTCCTGCTGATGCTCGATGTCTTATGATTCACCGGGGACCATGAAGAAGAAGAAGAACAGTTACAGGTCAGCAACTTGTCATTGTAGAGCCCTGGGTTACGCTGGGGTTAAACTCCTGTCCTGTAGCCCGAAAGGTTGCGAGTTCAATCCTGACCAGGTCTCAAGGTTGACTCCATCCAGTGTATCAAAGGACAACACAAATGGTACAGCAAAATTTGAGAGTAGACGTGACTGCCCTTTTGGGTGACAAGAGGCCGACGGCTGAATCCCCACCGTCCCATCAAAGAAACATGAGTCCGAGGGGGCGCTGGGGGGCAAGCTGCTTATTCGACCCTTGTTTTAATCCTCCAGTCCTTTCACCATTTTTTTATATAAACAAAAAGACTTTAAACCGGAGAGCAGGGGCTAACTTTATCTATAATTAGGCATTACTTAGAACCATTCATCTTCTTTATATAGTTATATTAATTCTTCTAAAGCCTATAATTGTGACGTCTCACTATGGAGGAGAAATACAGTAGCTATGACAGTTAAGAACCAGGCCTACATGGTAGGCATTTCGTGGCATGACCAGATAATCAGCAGTTGTTAAAACTGCTGTACTGTAGCCAGAACGTTGTGAGTTCGATTCTGACCAGGCCTCAAGATTGACTCCATCCTTCCAAGGTCAGTAAAATGAGTCCCAAGCATGTTGGGGCCAAATTGCTAATTAACTTGTAAACTGCTCAGAGAAGGCACTAAGCGGTATGGAGCAGTAAGATAAGGGTTTCCCTTGCTCGAAAGCCAGTCGTATCCGACTCTAGGGTTCAGCACTCACCTCTGCTTATAGCCTGTGTCTGCAGATGTTTCTGTGGACATGTGGCAGGCATGACTAGACACCGAACACTGTTTACCTTTCCACCAAAGTGGTACCTACTTATCTACTCGCAATTCCTTGCTTTCGATTTACTAGGTTGGCACCTGGGACAGACGACGGGAGCTCACTCCGTCGTGCAGTACTTGGGTCTTGAACTGCTGACCTGCCGACCTTCCAGGCGTCAAGTTCAGCGTCTTAACCACTAACCCACCACAGTCCCAGACAATATCAGTTTTTTTTAAAAAAATCCTAGAACATGGTGGAAACTGAAGAGATGACAATATTAGAGGGTATAATAGTACTGCTTCACTGTCCTCTCATTAGCTCAAAAAACATATTTTTGTGCACTTTACTACGTTTCTGGCCTGTTTAATAATAATAATAATAATAATAATAATAATAATAATAATAATAATAATAATAATAATAATAATAATAATAATAATAATAATAATTCTCAATCACCTTTCGGGCTTATGATCCCACGGGTTCTTTGCTACGGGCAAATGGTATTTGTGACACAAATTCCAATGAATCATTTGAGCAACTGTATTATGGCGCGGTTTACAATCAGTCTGAGCAATTTTCTTGCAGAGTTTCATCCGCTTCTCTACAGAAAAGGTGACTGAGAATGAACATGCAAAAGTACTCTGGGATTTTCAAATACAGACTGACAAGGTTTTGGAGCATAATACCCCGGATGTTACGATTGTGGAGGGAAAGAGAGTATGGATCATTGACATTGCCATACCTGGTGACAGCAGAATCAACGAGAAACAGCTTGGAAAAATTACTCGATATCAGGATCTGGAAATTGAACTGCAGAGACTCTGGCAAAAACCGGCACAGGTGGTCCCAGTGGTCATCGGCACACTGGGTGCTATGCCTAAAGACCTAGGCAGGCACTTAGAAACAATTGGAATTGACAAAATCACCATCAGTCAGTTGCAAAAGGCCACCCTGCTGGGATCTTCTGCTTGCATAATTCACCAATACATCACACAATCCTAAACGCTTGGGAAGTGTTCGACTAGTGCTTTATGATACAAAATCCAGCATTGTCATCTTGTTGGCTGTGTGTTTGAGGATAATAATAATTTTGCGTAAGAAATTATTCTGAGTTGAAAGGATTTTTCAGGAAGAAACTCCACTCAGGGAACACCCGAATGAGGCTCCTTTCATGTCCCCAAGAGCTGGGACAGAGACAGGCGCTCAATCCGTCATGCAGTACCTGGGTCTCGAACTGCCAACTTGCCAGCCTTTCTAGCTTACAAGGCGAGCTTCTTAACCACTGCAGCCCCTTTTCTGCCCTGTTACTACTAGCCTACGCAACTCAGGGCGGGTGTAAATGCCACGTAAGCAAACCTTCTAAAGGATGGACGTCTTTGTTTCTAGAATTTGCTGGCTGATACAGCTTTCTATTCATCAGTTGGAACAACAGGACTGATGCTTGGTTATAGTCCAGCAGAGGCCAGAAATATTGTTGAGTCAGAACTTGGGTGGATTCCCTATCCTGGTACTAAAATTCTGATAAATTAATTTAATTTAATTTAATTGTTGGATTTCTATACCGCCCACTCGACCAAGGCCGACTCAGGGCGGTTCACAATAATAGATAAAACAGAATTAAGAACCCGCCCCCTAAAAAGGGTGCAGGTACCAAAGGAACCGTGGGATCAATGGACCAGCCATCCAGGAAGCTTTGCTCAATTAAATCTAGAAATGACCTCCAAGTTTTTAATTATGTCAAAACTTACTGGGCATCTAATCATGCCTGTCAAGTTTTGGATTTGGAAATAATGAAATTTTCCAGCAAATACAGGATACTTGACAGCTATGCTTATCCTGCGCTGCCCTCCAATGGCGGCAGTAGGGCATTGCAGTCTAATTAATAAGGGATGACGGCTAAAAAGAGGGTAAAATAAGGGGTTTTCCTGGCCAATAAGGGATACTTGACAGCTATGCTTATCCTGTGCTGCCCTCCAATGGTGGCAATAGGGCATTGCAGGCTAATTAATAAGGGATGATGGCGGGAAAGAGGGTAAAATAAGGGGTTTTCCTGGCCAATAAGGGATACTCGACAGCTATGCATCTAATATATCTATGCACATATACTTTGATTTCTAAGGAGGGGCAATTCAAGCTTGTTTAGACCAAGTTAATGGCCTTTTAGGCTTCCTCCACATGAATAGGATTATACTTTTTAAATACAGTAAAACCCCTACTTACGTAAAAAGTCCACTCCATAGGCTTTTGCTTAAATCGGTTTTTTTATGTAACTTGAAGTAAACCCATAGGAAAAATGAATTTTTTATGTAAACTGAAGCAAAACCATAAGGAAATGAATTTTTACATGACTCGAAGCAAACCCATAGAAAAAAATATTTTTTTTATGTACCGGTAACTCCAAGCAAACCCATAGGAAATTGTGTTACATAAATTGGGACATTTACGTAAATTGGGACATGGTTTTAGCACAAAATCATTATGTAAGTCAAATTTATGTAACTCAAGGCATATGTAAATCGGGGTTTTACTGTAATAATAATTATATGCCACCCGGAGGGGGGGGGGGGAGGACCACGAACAATAACAGTCACAGGTAAGACTTGTTGGCGCAGTGGTTAAACTGCTGTCCTGCAGCCAAAACATTGTGAGTTCGATCCTGATGGGGGACAAGTTTGACTCAGCCTTCCATCCTTCCAAGGTTGGTAAAACAAGAACCCAACATGTTGGTGGCAAAATGCTAATTAACTTGTGAACTGCCAAGAGAGTGAACTAAGTGCTGTGGGGCGGTAGATAAGAGTAATTGCTATTCTTATTTTAAATTGTGCAATTATGAAAAGAAAAACAACTGATTCACTTCCTGAACACCAAACCCCTAGGCAACAGATACAATTGAGGAAAGGTTTCCCTGCATACCTCTCAAAATCCAAATATTAAACAAGGGGCTAAGCTAAATCCATGGAGGGGCAAAACAACACACTTTGCAGAACGGATGAATACCAGCGAAGTCTTCCACCAGGACAGGATTTTAATTTGTTTTGAATTGCACCCATATCTCATACATGTCCATAATTTTAAATCGAGCAATGCCCTGATTCAACGAAAGAAAACCCAGCTGTGTCATCAAATCAACTCTGACTTACGGTGACTCTTTCCAATGCTGTCTAGATAGACAATACTCAGAAGTGGTTGCAGAGATGGTTGTTAAATCCAGAAAATATTATATTATAAAAACTACGAAGACGATGACTGGAAGGCGGGAGGTCAGCGGTACGATTCCCGAGTACTGCAGGACGGAATGAGCTCCTGTCTTTGTCCCAGCTCCTGCCAACCTAGCAGTTTGAAAGCAAGACATTGCAAGTAGATAAATAGAGACCAGTTGGGTGGGAACGGTAAACAGTGTTCTGTGCACTGTTTAGTCATGCCTGCCACATGACCATGGAAGCGTCTGCAGAAGCAGACAGCGCTGGCTCTTTGGCTTTGAAACAGAGATGAGCACTGAACCCTAGAGTTGGATATGACTAGCTTTTGAGCAAGGGAAACCTTAACCTTTACTACGTGCTTCTATGTCCTCCTCACAGTGAATGGCCAATTGCTACCAGAAGCTCAGCATAAGGAATCAAGCATCCCTTCAATAACTAATAACAGTTCTATTAACACTCTCTATTATAAGGTAATGGGATAGCAGTGGCTCAAGTGGTTAAGACGCTGAACTCGCTCACTGGAAGGTCGGAGTTCATGACCCGGGTAATGCATGACAGAGTGAGCTCCTGCTTCTGTCCCAGCTCCTGCCAGCCTAGCAGTTCGAAAGCAAGAAAATGGCAAGTAGATAAATAGGGACCGCTTCGGCATACCTGTCAAGGTTTTGGATATAAGGGAAATTTCCCAGCAAATACAGGATACTTGACAGCTATGCTTAGCCTTTGCTGCCCTCCGATGGCGGCAGTAGGGCATTGCAGTCTAATTAATAAGGGATGACGGCAGGAAAGAGGGTAAAATGAGGGGTTTTCCTGGCCAATACGGGATACTTGACAGCTATGCTTATCCTGTGCTGCCCTCCGATGGTGGCAATAGGGCATTGCAGTCTAATTAATAAGGGATGACGGCAGGAAAGAGAGTAAAATAAGGGGTTTTCCTGGCCAATACGGGATACTTGACAGCTATGCTTATCCTGTGCTGCCCTCCGATGGCGGCAATAGGGCTTTGCAGTCTAATTAATAAGGGATGACAGCAGGAAAGAGAGTAAAATAAGGGGTTTTCCTGGCCAATATGGGATACTTGACAGCTATGCTTATCCTGTGCTGCCCTCCGATGGTGGCAATAGGGCATTGCAGTCTAATTAATAAGGGATGACGGCAGGAAAGAGAGTAAAATAAGGGGTTTTCCTGGCCAATACGGGATACTTGACAGCTATGCTTATCCTGTGCTGCCCTCTAATGGCGGCAATAGGGCACTGCAGTCTAATTAATAAGGGATGACAGCAGGAAAGAGAGTAAAATAAGGGGTTTTCCCGGCCAATAATGGATACTTGACAGCTATGCGCTTCGGTAGGAAGGTAAACAGCGTTCCATGCACTCTAGTGTTGAGGCATGCCTGCCACGTGTCTGCAGATGATATGGCTCTTTGGCTATAAACAGATGAGCACTGAACCCTAGAGTCGAATACGACTGGCTTTTGAGCAAAGGCGCCCTATTTTAAGGGAGGGCCCTTTTTCTGCTTCTAAAAGGTTAAGCAAAACAAACAGGATAACTTAACAATAATAGTAAACTGCATTTCCCAGTCCACTTTCCCTACCTTATGTTTTTCAATTCCACTCCAAGAGACGCTAATAAAATAATAATAATAATAGTCGCCTTCTGTTCAGCACTAGTTCGGCCACATCTGGAGTCCTGTGTCCCGTTCTGGGCACTGCACTTTCAGAAGGATGCCAACCAATGGAACAGGGTCAGAGGAGGGCAAGGAGGAGGATCAGAGGACTGGAAACCAAGCCCTAAGGAGGAGGAAAGATGGGAGGAACTGGGCATGTTTAGTCTGGAGAAAAGGATATGCGCGAGGGACGGACGTTACGATGAGTTTGTTGTTCAGTCGCACAGTCGATTCCGACCCTTTGGGACCCCATGGACCATTGCCCTCCAGGCACCCCTGTCCTCCACTATCCTCCTCCACCCGCCCAGATCTGTGCCCATTGCTTCTACAATACCATCGAGCCATCTCATCTTTTGCCCCCCGCCTTTCCCAGCATCAAGGCTTTCTCAAGCGAATCCTCTCTTCTCGTTTGGTGTCCAAAGTTCTTTATCTTTACTGTTTGACCGTCTAAGGAGCAGTCAGGGCTGATTTCTTCTAAGATCAGGGGCAGTGAGTGGGCGATTGGGGATTTTAAAATCTGTTTTTATACATTTTAAACTGCTGCACGCCGCCCTGACTCGGGTTCTCCTGATTGGGCGGCATACAAATTTAAATAAATAAATAATAAAATCGACCTATGATGATAAAGTAAAGGTAAGTTTCCCTAGCTAGAAAGCCAGTCGTATCCGACTCTAGGGTTCAGTGCTCATTTATCTACTTGCCATTTTCTTGCTTTCGAACTGCTAGGCTGGCAGGAGCTGGGACAGAAGCAGGAGCTCACTCCGTCATGCATTACCCGGGTCATGAACTCCGACCTTCCAGTGAGCGAGTTCAGTGTCTTAGCCACTTGAGCCACTGCTATCCCATTACCTTATAATAGAGAGTGTTAATAGAACTGTTATTAGTTATTGAAGGGATGCTTGATTCCTTATGCTGAGCTTCTGGTAGCAATTGGCCATTCACTGTGAGGAGGACATAGAAGCACGTAGTAAAGGTAAAGGTTTCCCTTGCTCAAAAGCTAGTCATATCCAACTCTAGGGTGCAGTGCTCATCTCTGTTTCAAAGCCAAAGAGCCAGTGCTGTCAGCTTCTGCAGACGTTTCCATGGTCATGTGGCAGGCATGACTAGACACCGGAGCGCATGGAATGCTGTTACCCTTTCCACCCAAGTGCCACCACATGACATTTCCTGGTGAGATGGGAGGTGGCTGGTGGGCCATATAAAATGGTGCCATGGTGGGCCGCATCCGGCCCGTGGGCCGCAGTTTGAGAATCCCTGCCTTAGGGCTTGGTTTCCAACCCTCTGATCATCCTTCGGGACTACAACACCCATCTTCCCCAAGCAGTGTGTCAGGTCGGGTGGGGTCATCCCAATGTCCAGCAGCCTTCTCTAGAGAGGCACGGGATGATCACGGGTCCAGTGCCCCCCAAACCACCGCCGGCCTGGGGATAATGGGAGATGTAGTCCCGCCTAAGTTGAAACCCTACACACACCACCACCACCGCTTTGGAGCCCGCCCTCCTTTCCTCACCGACTCCGCGGCCGCTTCCTGCTCGTCCACCGCCAGCGCCCAGGAATCCGTCGCCATGTTAGCCCCGAGGAGGGAGAGCGAGAAAAAGAGACCGGGGAGGGGGGAACCGGGCCGAGAGGACACTCCCTCGTTGAAACGGCGTCGCCGGGAAGGACTGCGCATGCGCGGCCGGAAAAAGAAGCGGCCGTCTTGCGCGCTACCGTCAAACAGGTCCGGCGGGGAAACTCGGGCGCTGCTCTTGACGTTCCGGGGGCTTTCTTCTTCCACTGAACATTTTAAAAGACTATCTGAAAGCAAACGAAACACAACAACAACAACAACAACAACAACAACAACAACAACATAATAATAATAATAATAATAATAATAATAATAATAATAATAATAATAATAATAATAATAATAATAATAATAATAATAATAGGCAAAGGTAAAGGTCTCCCTTGCTCGAAAGCCAGTCGTATCTGACTCTAGGGTTCAGTGCTCATCTCTGTTTCAAAGCCGAAGAGCCAGCGCCGTCTGCTTCTGCAGAAATTTCCGTGGTCATGTGGCAGGCATGACTAGACACCGGAGCGCACGGAACACTGTTTACCTTCCCACCGAAGTGGTCCCTATTTATCTACTTGCAATTTCCTTGCTTTCTTTTTTTATATAATAATTTTTTTAATTTTAAAATTTATACATAATACAACACACTACAATACATCAAAAAAACACAACAAAATACAAAACATTCACCATGTGATATTTACATTGCCATGGAGACAGGGTTACCTCATTTCTACTTGGTTCATTTCTGATCAGGCTTTGGCTTCAAACCTTAATCATTATAGAAAAGTATAATCTAAGAAACAACTCCACATTTCCTGAAATTTATTTTCTTTAATTAATCCTTTTCTTAAATTTAATTCCCAGGTAAGTTTATCATTTAATGCGATATTCCATAACTCATTGTACCATTGTTCAATTTTTGGAGTAACTTCATTTTTCCAATACCGTGCTATACAATGTCTAGCACTTGATAACATAATTGCCATTAACTCCCTTTTACAACAATCAACTTTGTCTACATCCGTTAGCATAACTGTACCTACATCCAATTTAACTTTTACATTCAGAATTCTACCAATTTCATACTCTACATTCATCCAAAACGGCTTCAGCTTCTTACACCCCCACCACATATGCTCATATGTGCCTATATCCTCCTCGCACCTCTAACATACATTTGATTTTATCCTATCAATTAAATGCAACCGCACAGGGGTCATATACCATTTCCATAATGGCTTATGATTATGCTCCTTAATTCTTACCGATAGTGCTTTCATGATCCTTCTTTTCCACTTTCCATTCCAGCATTCGTCCGTGATTTTAATGTTTAGATCTTGCTCCTACATTATTTTTAATGCTCTCTGAGATTCATCTGAGTCGTCTAATATTTTATATATTTTACTCACTAAGCCTTTAATTTCTATTTGGCCATTTCTTAGTTTATATACTAGCCAGAACCAATAGGTTAAATAAATTCTTATATAATTATATTAATAAAGATCAAGTAGGGTTCTTGCGAGGTCGGTTCATATCAGATCTGACAAGAAGGATAATTGAGTTACCAATTCTTGCACAGCAACAAAGAGAGCACATAGGTTTTTTCTCATTAGATATATTTAAAGCCTTTGATTCCATTCAGTGGATCACCATAAAACAAATTATACAAAAGTATGGATTCGGACCAAAATTTTGTGAAGTATAGGTTCGAACTGCTAGGTTGGCAGGAGCTGGGACAGACGCCGGGAGCTCATTCCATCCTGCAGTACTCGGGAATCGAACTGCTTGACCTTCCGCCTCCCAGTCAGTGTCTTAGCCAATTGAGCATACTACTACTACTACTACTACTACTACTACTACTACTACTACTACTACTACTACTACTACTACTACTAATAATAATAATAATAATAATAATAATAATAATAATAATAATAAACGACAACAATGTTGTTGTGGCAATTTAAAGACTGCTTCCTGTATTCAACAGTGAGCTTTGGTGGACCAAGTCCACTTCTGTGCATTGCCCGCAGGAATAATTGGCAATTAAACTTCTCCTCAGGGGTTTGCTCGGTGTCAACAGATCCGGGAATCAACCGGGCTTGGTGGGAAAGTAAATTGGTAAGATAAGTGGGCTAGTTAAAGATGAACCATAACCCAGGCTGAGGGCAAATAGAGCAGGGCAAGCAAGTCGGGGCAAACAGGGGACAAAGATTAGGTGCCCGGGTCAATACACATAGACTCCGAGTTTAGGGCAGGAACAATGGGTTTCGCCAACCCAAGGCAATTTGGTGTGAGTTGTCCATTAACCACCAGGCAGCCACAGAGTAGCCCCCAGTCATGGGAATCATGGGACTCATGGGAAAATGCCACGTACGCAAGCCTTCTGTGCAGGGGCGGCACGAGTGCCCTAGCCACGTGTCACAGCCCCTAGGCAGGGTAATAAATACGTACCCCTGACTCTGGTTGGGGCTGCCTCCACGTGTCTTCCTTCCGGCCCACCATTACAACTCACTTCATCAGACTTGCTGAACGAAAGCTCACAGTTAAATATAGGAGTGAGTCTTTAAGGTGCCACAACATTTTTTTTGTCTTTTCTCTCTCTCTTCTGTTTTATTTACTTTCAGATATGTTTGAACAGACTAACACGGCTACTACTTCAAACATTTTAGAATATATATTTATCTTTAAAAAAACCCAATCAATTATACAATAAAATTGTTTTACATTATTCTCTACATCATTCATATATAACTGTTTCACATCTGGCCAGGTTAGCCTGCTATGGTCATAGAGTAGACCCTACTGCCAGTGACTCAACGGCAATTGTCAGTTTGGTGTATTAGAACCAAGACACAGGACACAGCCTCGGGCTGGGTTAACTCAGGTTTATTGCATGGTGGACAGAGGGAACATGAGGTAATGGCGGATCAATCGCTCTTTATATACAGTAGTAACACATTTGAACGTGGTTCCATGATAGCCCATTGGCTACTGTCTGCGTGACGTCATTGCTGGTCACGCCCTTCTTGTCCAGGTGTAGGTGGTGGCGGGAAAACTTCCCGCGCTGTTGCCTTTGATGAGTTTGGACCAAGAGAGCTTGGACGCTCGCTGCTGCCAGCTGGTGGTCATTAGCTCGCGTCCGATTACAGGGTTTATGTGATACAGCTGAAGGTTACATTGTTACCCGTTGGCAAGGTTACATTGGTTAAGATACATTGTTATCCATGTAGAAGATTACTCCATTAGAACACAACACTCCTCCCCCCTAGGATGAGACGAAGAACCGGGGGCACTGGGGGCTAACAAAAAACCCCTCTTCTCGCTTGGATGGGTGGGGGAACACTCCCGAAAACCCCCCCGGCTCGCAAAATCAAAATCAGAATTAATTTCGGGGGCAGCGGTCGCGAACTCCTCTCCCCCTTCCCCGGCCCCTGATAGAGCTGGCGTATCAACGGGGTATGAGTCGGGGCCGCTGCTTTCCCCCCTTGTTTGGGACTGTTGTCCGTTGCTGTCTCCCCCTTGGGCTAAACGGGTGGGGGAGAACCCTAACGCTGAATCCTGTTGCTGAGCCCCACTGACCGGCCCCCCACTCACTCGGTGCCTAAGTTGGTCCGCGTGCCTCCTCCAGAGGAGACCGGTGCTAGTCTCGACCCGGTACGACACTGGCCCCGTCTGTTCCACAACCGTCCCTGGTACCCAGGCTGGACCTGCGCTGGCGTAGTTCCTGCAATGCACAGGATCGCCGACGGCGAAACCTTTCGAGACTGCCAACCCTATGTTTTTTCCTTTGTCCTCGACTCTCGTCGGGTCTAGCCTGGACAGGATCGTGGTCAGTTTTCGCCGCATCAGCAGCTCTGCCGGCGAGTAACCTGACGCTAGGGGGGTCACCCTATACGCTAATAAAAACTGACATACTTGGTGATTTAGGTCCCCTGGGCCCATGCGCCGCAGCGCATCCTTTGTTGTACGCACCAGCCGTTCCACTTGGCCATTCGTGGCCGGGTGAAACGGCGCGGATGTGACATGCCGAATGGCGTTTGCCTCCATGAATGCCCTGAACTCAGCGGAGGTGAAACAACTAGCGTTATCGCTGACCAAAGTGTCGGGTAGACCGAACGTGGAAAAGACTCTCCTTAGCTGGCTAATTGTAGTGGCGGAGGACGTGCTCTTTACTGGGATAACCTCCAGCCACTTGGAGAACGCATCCACCACCAGGAGAAACATGGTTCCTCGGAACGGGCCAGCGAAGTCTACGTGCACCCTGGACCATGGCCCCCTTGCTGCGTCCCATTCCCTATGCGGGAGACGGGCCGCCTCCGGTCGGGAGCCCTGGCATGCCTCACAAGTGCCGACCATGTGCTCAATGCCCGCGTCCAGCTGTGGCCACCAGAAGTAACTCCGGGCCAGCGCCTTGGAACGGACGATGCCCGGGTGGCTTACGTGCAGCAGTTCGAGTACCCTCGATCGCAGGGACGTAGGAACCACCACCCGTTGACCCCACAAAAGGCACCCCCTCTCTAGGGACAACTCTATTTTTTTTCGAAAAAATGGGTCGAATTCCGTACCTGGGGATGACGCCGGCCACCCCTTCTGTAGCCATGAACTAACTTTCTCTAGCATTCTGTCCTTGCCTGTCACCCTAGCAATGTCGGCCGGTACTATTGGGGGTGAGTCTAAAACCTCTATTAACAAAACCTGGTGATCTCTCTCCGCCCTTTCCTTTTGGACGCCCGACAAGGGCAAAGGAGACCTCGAGAGTGCGTCTGCATGGCTGATCTCCTTCCCGGGCCGGTATTCCAACTCATGTTGGTATGCGTTGAGAAAGCTAGCCCACCGCAGCATTCTTGGGGACAGGATCTGTGGCGTGGGCTTATTTGCAGTGAAAATTCCTAACAGGGGCTTGTGGTCAGTCACGATTTTGAACGGCCGACCATACAGAAAATCGTGAAATTTTTTGGTTCCCGCTACTATCGCTAATGCCTCCCTGTCGGTCTGTGCGTAATTACGCTCTGCTTGGGACAGGGACCTTGAATAAAACGCTATCGGGGCCTCCCTTCCGTCGTCCAACACGTGGCAAAGCACCGCCCCCACCCCCACCGGGGATGCGTCGCAGACTAAGACCACTGGCCGTTTGGGGTCGAAATGCGTCAGGATTGCCTCAGATGTTAGGAGCTGCTTCAACTCTTTAAACGCCCTCTCTTGCTCGTCACCCCACATCCATGTTTCCTCTTTTTTTAGCATCCGATGGAGCGGCTCGGCCACTGACGCCTTCCGTGGAAGGAAGGTATGGTAAAAATTGAGGAGCCCCAGAAATGATTGTAGTTCGGTTTTGGATGTGGGGCGAGGGGCGTTCTTGATGGCGGCTACTTTGGCTTTGGACGGCTTAATACCCTCTGGCGTGACCCGAAACCCTAAAAACTCAACCTCAGTCTCGAAAAAGACGCATTTGTCTTTTCTCAGTCGCAGCCCCGCTTTCTCGAACACAGTCAGTACTTTATCCAATCTCTTTGCCAGTTCAGCCTCACTCCCCCCTGTTATCAACACGTCATCAAAATAAGGCAACACCCCCTCCAGCCCCTTCAGGATGCGTTCCACAAGCGACTGAAAAAGGCCGGGTGCCGAGTTCACGCCGAACTGTAAACGCGACACCTGGAACGCCCCTTTGTGTGTGACTATCGTTTGTGCCGCGGCCGTGGCGGGAGTTACAGGGAGTTGCTGATAGGCTTGTGCCAAATCGAGTTTAGCGAAACACTTTCCCCCATTCAGCCTGGCCAGAAGGTGGCTGACCACCGGCACCGGGTATGCATTAGGGCGGATCGCCTTATTAATTGTACATTTATAATCGGCGCAAATGCGCACCTCCCCGTTAGCCTTCAGAGCGGTCACAATTGGAGTTTCCCACTCCGCGGAATCAACAGGAATAAGAATCCCTTGGCTCACCAGTTTGTCCAGTTCCGCCTCTATTTTGTCCTTTAATGCGAATGGCACTCTGCGCGGTTTGAGTCTTATCGGGCGGACCTCTGGGTCTAGGTCGAAAGCTACAGGGGGTCCCTTGAACTTTCCCAGTCCTTTTTCGAAAACGGCGGAATGCGCGTCGCACACCGCTTGTATTGGATCCACCCCCACTGTATGCACTCCCCCTATGAACAACCCTAGGGGCTGAAACCACTGCGTCCCTAGGAGGCTACAACTTCCCCCCTTAAGGACAACTAGGGGCAGTTCCGCAGAATGTCTCTTAAAACTGACCCGAAATTTCCCGACCCCCAACACCGGAATGCTGTTTCCCTGTACGTCTCGCAACGTGGACCTCAGCGTTTTAAGCTTGGGCCGCACGAGGGGGTCGATTTTCAAGAACTCTTTCTGGGGAATTATAGAGTAGGAGGACCCCGAGTCAATTTCCATCCTGATAGGGGCCCCTTGTACTAGTACCTCAACGAAGTAATGGGACTGTCCCGCGGACATGCTGAACACGGGGGCATCGTCCTCGCTGTCGTCCGAGATGCGGCCCACGCCGTCCTGCTTCCTCGTGGTCTGGGCGCCATCTTTGGACCTCGCTGGACGGTCCGGTCTGGTCGAACGGTCTTGTGACTGCCTCCGGCCCTCCTTCCGTTTTCTGCATGCCTTGGCGATGTGCCCCCGGCGACCGCAGGTGTAACACTCAGCTTTTCTGAATGGGCACCTCGCGCGCTCATGGGCTGCTCCGCAACCATCGCAGCGGCGCCCTCCTTTCCGGACCTTCTGGACCTCCTCGCCGTCGCTGCCTTCTGTGGACGACTTCGAGGCTCGTCGGGTTGCGTGCACCGACTGCCCGGACCTTCCGTGCACCGAATTTTCCGCTTTTCCGGCTCTAGGACGCCACTCCCGCCACTGGTGCATTTCGTCCACTCCAGCATTCGTGGCTTCCGCGGCTTCCGCGGCCTCTACAACTTCTGCCAGCGTGGGTGGTGGCTCCTTGTTCATCAAGCTGCGCTGCACCTCCTTGTCCTTCAGGCCACACAGGACTCCGTCCCTGAGGGCCATCTCTAGGTTGTCCCATCTGCAGGGGACGGCGGCTATTCTCATGGCTGTTACGAATGCCTCAACCGACTCGTCCGGCGCTTGAACTCGCCTCCAAAACGCGCTCCGAGCGGGAAACATTGCCCTCGAGGGTCGGAAACGCTCACGCAGCAGCTTCATAATGTCCTCGGCTTTGAAATCGCTCACCTTCTTCGGTGCAATGATGCCCACCAGCGTTCGCTTGGTTTCTATCCCAAGCATTCTGGTGAGGATGGCCCTCTTCCTCTCCTCGTCGTCTTCTTTGACTTTGAGTTCCACCAGTGCCGCCTGGAAGTCCATCTCAAAAAGCTCCCAGTCTTGCGGTTTGGTGATGTTGAACCCGCTCTGTGCCCTGGCTCCTTGGGGATCCATCATCCCACCTTCGTCGCCAATTTGGTGTATTAGAACCAAGACACAGGACACAGCCTCGGGCTGGGTTAACTCAGGTTTATTGCATGGTGGACAGAGGGAACATGAGGTAATGGCGGATCAATCGCTCTTTATATACAGTAGTAACACATTTGAACGTGGTTCCATGATAGCCCATTGGCTACTGTCTGCGTGACGTCATTGCTGGTCACGCCCTTCTTGTCCAGGTGTAGGTGGTGGCGGGAAAACTTCCCGCGCTGTTGCCTTTGATGAGTTTGGACCAAGAGAGCTTGGACGCTCGCTGCTGCCAGCTGGTGGTCATTAGCTCGCGTCCGATTACAGGGTTTATGTGATACAGCTGAAGGTTACATTGTTACCCGTTGGCAAGGTTACATTGGTTAAGATACATTGTTATCCATGTAGAAGATTACTCCATTAGAACACAACATTTAGGTTGGCGATTAACTAACCTGGCAACCCTGAGGATTAATGGCCTTGAGTGGTGAAGTCCATAATGAAGGGTAATGGTCCCCAAGTGATCGTCCCACTTGAATCCCTCTTGATGGAGGGCAGCAGCTTCATCCATCCTAGCCTGGGGCCGATGAGGACTTTGAGTGCCAAAAGGGCTCAGGACCAGAAAGTGGCTTGCAGAACTGGGTCAGTGGTACTGTGGGTGTCACACTGCAATGCAGAAGGCAGATGAATGGCCACTGCATTTTATTCTTGGGACAGTCCTCATGGCTGATCACCATGATGATGGCTAATACTGTAATCAGAACTGAATATGGCACTTGAAGAAGAAGATATAACTATGTGTTCAACTGAATAATGGCACAGGCAGTGGGGAACTGTCCTAAATGTGGGCTGCCCGCATTATTGATTGGCTATCAACCTTTCCTAAAGGGTTTGTCAGGCTACAACCTGGCTCGGCTGGAAGGGAAATTGGATTGCGGGCCAATAGCATTAGGCAGCAATAGAGAATCCATATTGCTTGGCTGGGGGTGCTGAGAGGAGTAGGACAGAAGTCACCCAAACAGCACACGGTATCTCACTCACATCCATAGAGACACAAAGCTGCAGCTAGACCAAACAGCTAGGCATAGATGCCCAGAGTTTACAAGGACTCTAAGATAAGACAAGAACAGTGAGTCTCGCTACATCTGCTGATTAGTCTGCCTATGAGCAACCTTGGCACGCAGTACTTTCTTAAGCTGGCAAATGTACTTTGGCCAGCAACATGCTACGTAAGCAAGCCTTCTGTAATAGGGGTCATGCGCAGTCTGTGCGCAAGTGATCCAGAATGCAAGCCAATAAATACAGACCACCCGAGGATTCGGGACTGGCTTTTTCCACCACACATCTGTCTTGTGTACCTTCCTTGCCGCCGCTCCGATCCTCCGGGGGGGGGGGGAGCATTACAACATCTGGTGCCTCCCGACGTGATTCTTACTCGAGAGTCACGGAGCGGCTCTACTCGAGAGTCACTAACCGATTTCTCTCGGAGGCTATGGAGTGGTTCTGATCAGACAGCAACTCTGATCGGAACTCAGCACCATCTTGAGGAAGGAAAGCGATCGTAAGCCCGGCAGCCTCACGCATAGGAACGGACGTGTTCCAAAGCCGGGGAGAGCCGTGATCCTGAACCAACTAACGCAGAGCAGCAGAACAGACCAGTGGCCAGCCAGCACCGCAATCCCAATCCACTGACCGGTCCAGAGGGACATCATTCAACACCTCACCCGCCCCGCCATGCTACCCCAACTCGTACCGTAGAAGCATTGACTCGTAAGTTGTGTAAGACATCCCGGGAATTTCCCTGCCAGGTAGCAATGGGGGATAGCTTGGGGAAAGCTAAACTTCTCTGTCAGGCAAGCGACTCATAGGGATGAGCTCGAAGCCCTGGCCAGGCGACATCAGATTAAACAGACACCGTCTGTTGGATCTCGTGAGGCATCTAGGGGAACACAATCTGTTCTACCCAGAAGCAGGCACATTGAATACAGAGGTTTGGGATAAAGTAGGGAACTGCCTTAAGCAGGAATCCCAAGCACCCACTGACATCATGGAGACTTGGAGCAATTTAGACAGATCATTTCAGCACTTAGTCCAGTCCGAGTAGAGACCCAAAATCCACCAGTTTATGCCCCAACGTGTCTCTACCCAATTATCAACCAGCATGGGGGCATGGTGGACTTAGAAAGCCAAGGCACTTCAAAGGCAGCCAGAAGTCCTTTCCTACAGAGGAGTGAAAAAGATCAATGCAAGGGGAAATCGCCAGCTGTGCAATTGGCTAAAATGCAGCTGCTGTGTTCAGCCTGCCTAGAGGCAGACGCATTTTTGAGCAGACAGACTATTGTCCAAATGCCCGCCTTATGCAGACTGCTCCCGGAGACCTTCGCAGCCATTTGCGACACAGGACTCCAGGGCAGATCCACTAAGGAACTGAAGAACAGAGCAGTGCATAATCCCAAAGGTGCTTGTTTCCAGTGTGAAAAGATGGGGCACTTTAAAAGAGAATGCCGGTCAAGACCAGGCAGCAGAGGGAAAGGCGCTGGGAAAGGCTTCAAGGAGCTGTCTGAACAAGCCTACCACCAAGTGCCCACGTTGCCATCAGGGCTTCCACTGGGCCAGCCAGTGTCCAAGTCCAGGCCAGTGGGCATGCTTTAAGCCTAGGTCTAAAAGAAGGCAGTCACCGCTCTGGCTACACCAGAGGAAAAATCCCAGCAATGCCACCATTAGACTGAGCAAGCATTGCAGGCAGTAAACCATCTCTTCCTTGGCCATCCCCTTATTCTTTTGCCCTCCACCTTCCCCAGCATCACGGCTTTCTCAAGTGAATCCTCTCTTCTCATTTGATGTCCAAAGAACTTCAACTTCATCTTTGTTATTTGTCCTTCTAAGGAGCAGACAGGGATAATCTCTTCTAATATTGACCTATTTGTTCTCCTCGCTGTCCAGGGGACTCTCGGAGCTCTCCTTCAGCACCACATCTCAAAGGCATCTATTTTTCTTTGCTCAACCTTTCAAATGGTCCAGCTCCCACAGCCATACATTGCCACCGGGAATACCATTGCTTTGACTATGCGGACCTTTGTTTGTAGTGAGATGTCTCTATTCTTCACTATGTTCCCTAGGTTTTTCATAGCTTGTCTCCCAAGAACCAGTCGCCCTTTTTATTTCATGGCTGCAATCTCCATCTGCAGAGATCTTGGCTCCTAACTAACTTTCTCAAGCCTGCGAGGCAGCTAGTCTTTCTCTCCTACGAAAGTGAAATCTGTTACTGCTTTTACTTCTCCATCTGTTTTCCAGGGACTGATATGGCCTGTTGCCATTGTCTTGGTTTTCTCGATGTAGTAGTAGTAGTAGTAGTAGTAGTAGTAGTAGTAGTAGTAGTAGTAGTAGTAGTAGTAGTTGTTGTTGTTGTTGTTGTTGTTATTATTATTATTATTATTATTATTATTATTATTATTATTATTATTATTATTATTATTATTATTATTATTATTATTATTTCTATACCACCTTTCTTACCCAGTGGGCAACTCAAGGTGGTTCACAGCATGAAACAAGACATGAAACAAAAAACAAGATCTAAGCAAGTAACAACAACAATAGCAATACAATAATTACAAGATAAATAAATACATAACTATACATCATAATCTATACAATCAATCTGACAATAGTAATATCAAAAGGTCCCAAAATCACAGTGTTCAACCCCCACATAATACAGTACAATAACAGAGACACATTAAACACGGCAGAGAACAGTGGCCGCGAAAAGTCCTTTTGAGCTATCTGGATTAAATAAATACTGTATAAGGTAGTAATAATATTTCCTCCCTGTACAAGCCTTTCTTACATCTCTGATGTATAAGATGTTGTATTACAGTTATTTTTTTGGTAAACTATATAGTTTAATAGCAGGTACTCTTCCTTTCAAAGTTACTGTAATAAAGTTATTTAAACAAGCATGGGTGTCTGGGAAAGGAGAGACTTGGTTTCAAAGTTCTAAATTTATGTATGTTACACTACATAAACAGATGCATTATGTTGTTGTGGTGCACACTATATGCAGGAATTATATATATATGTTGAGTCTTAGGCCAGTTTATCCAGCAAGTGCGAAATGAATTAACCCACACTGTTTTTTCTTTCAGACAGTAAGGAAAGGGGGAAGTAGCCCCCCCACCCCGCATCTACAGCCAATGCTCAGCCATATAATTGCAAAACTAACTTTCTCAAGGCTGCGTCGTAGCTAGTCTTTCTCTCTCTAATGCAGGTCAATCCTGGAAGCCCAGCCAGAATCACCAACTCAGGCGCCAAATGCACCAGGTGCAAAATTGCCTAAAGATGACATCAACTGTCCATAATTTTTCCACTCCTAAGATGATTTTGGCATGCTTTCTTTTTACCTCAAGGGGGGTAGATTTGGGAATGGACATTCTGCACACACATGGACATTTTGTACACACATGGACACGCAAATCTACTTCTATGGACAATGCTTTCAGTGAACACATTATTTTGCCTAAAATGGACTGTCACCTTCTATGGACATTTTGAGTTAGAATTCACACCAAAAGGACAATTCATAAATATCTCAAAGAGGTTCACCACAGAAGCTCAGGGGAAACAGATGAATGTCTATGCTTTACTGTCATTTGCTTGTATTATTTTCGTATTTCAATGCCTTTTCCATGCCTTTGTACCATGTTCAAGTGCGCTTTTCAAGGGTTATATGAATTCTTGTACACATGGTTGCATGTTACTCACACATTTGCACCTTTCGATGCTACCCTCACTAGGGGAACATATCCTGGCCACGGGTGGGAGAAAAATCAAACAGGGCCACATCTACCGAAGGTTGAGCTTCCTGGATTCAGAGTAACCCCTGGCTATTGTAATTCATTATCTCAGTGTCAATCACACCTCTATTGTGTTAGAGAAGCATTTGCATAGTTACCAGAAGAGGTCACTTTGCAAAGTAGCCTAAGAAATTACCAGTTCTGCCACCAGGAAGGGGGGGGAGAGGTTAATTCCCCCAGTGAGAGATCAATGACACAATTCATCACATTGACTTGCTAACGGAAAGCAAGCCACGGTCTTTAACACCTACACAGAACACTCTGAGCCTAATTCTCAAAACATTGTGGCCACAGTGTTAGTTCAAATCACCTACAATTCCTTGATGGTTGTCTTGATCCTTTCCTTGCTTTTGAGGGGAGGAGTCCAGGCTTCTTCAGGGGACTTGACACCTGACAAGGACTTAAATGCCAGGCTCCAGTACAACATTTGGGAAAGACTTGCTAGACCTGCCAACCAATCTGACTTTTGCCTTGAACAAAACATGGACCCTGCTTCGCTTTTGAGCACTTGCCTTATTCCAGTCTGCCATGCTCCGGACGAGCAGGCTGGGGACATTGAATGGGTGCCTCAACGGGTACTCGGACGCTATCACCATATAACATATGCTACTTACATAAACTAGGGGACTCAGGTAACAAAGACTTTGCCCACAGAATGGTTTTTCACTTGTAACCAGCGTACTTGGAACTATATACCTGCCAATGTATCAGATTCATATTGCTGTATAAGTCGTTTAACACTGGTACTCCCAGAAAGGGAAATGGTTACACCACACACATTCACCCCACGGCCAGCCCGGTTCGTTCGAGCGGTCCAGCTCGATGAAACTTGTGACAACAATATCAGGTTACTCAGTAAAGCAGAGTATGTATCTTTAGCTGTCAGCCTTATAGGGGTGCCCGGACCTGCAGCAGGTAACGCACGTAAAATTGGTCAGCGAGCGTGCACACTAGCCAAAGTTCTCAATCACATTTCATCAGCTATTGCTTTATTAAGCTGAGAGCAAGCTGAAATTCAACATGCAATTTTGGATAGTCGTTCAGCAATTGATTACTTATTGCTTCTACATCATTTGGGTTGTGAAGCAGTTCACCACATGTGTTGTTTCAACCTCACAGACAACTCCCGCAGAATCCAAAGTCAAATCACTGACTTGGACTCCATAGTCACACATATCCGAAAATACTCCAACTGGGGGTGGTTGGATGAGCTCTAGTCTTGGGTTCCATGGAGATGGCCACAAGCTACGCCTAAAGTAACTGCTGGCATAGTGATAGTGGGAATCATGCTATGCTGTTTTACACAGTGCATCCCCTCGCTCCTGTCAATGTGCAACTCAGGACAGAGACCCCAGAAAACAATTACACCTAGACAACTTATTTGTATTTGTATTTATTCTTGTCCTAAGACAACCCAAAGCGGTTCACAACCAAAATTACATATGAATAATACAAATTCATACAGTAAGATACAATAACATATAAGGATACAATAATCCTAAATATAACAGAAAATAGCAATACAATAAAATAACAATGCAATAGAATACAGTAATCAATTAAGGAACAACATGTCAATACAAAACAATATATCATATCACAATGCTGCCGTAGCCTCCCCACCCCAACCACAGCAAGTCCCTTATGCCCTACGTCTCCCAGGCTCTCAGTCAAGTTGCTTTAGAAAGGAAAGAAAAGGGAATTATGGGTTGCCCGTGTTATTGATTGGCTATCAACCTTTCCCAAAGGGTTTGTCAGGCTATGCATGGTGGCTCGAGACCAACCTGGCTCGGCTGGAAGGGAAATTGGATCGCGGGCCAATAGCATTAGGCAGCAATAGAGAATCCATATTGCTTGGCTGGGGGTGCTGAGAGGAGTAGGACTGAAGTCACCTAAATGTCACAGTGCCTACTAAACAGCACACAGTATCTCACTCACATCCGTGGAGACACAAAGCTGCAGCTAGACCAAACAGCTAGGCATAGATGCCCAGAGTTTACAAGGACTCTAAGATAAGACAAAAACAGTGAGTCTCGCTACATCTGCTGATTAGTCTGCCTATGAGCAACCTTGGCACGCAGTACTTTCTTAGGCTGGCAAATGTACTTTGGCCAGCAACATGCTACGCAAGCAAGCCTTCTGTAATAGGGGTCATGCGCAGTCTGTGCGCAAGTGATCCAGAATGCAAGCCAATAAATACAGACCACCCGAGGTTTCTGGAATGGCTTTTTCCACCACACATCTGTCTTGTGTACCTTCCTTGCTGCTGCTCCAATCCTCTAGGGGGGGAGCATTACAACACCTAAATCTAGTTGTTTTGGTGTACAATACCCTATAATGTTGTGCAGAAGGAAGGAGATCAACCCATTTATATCCAGGTTGTGATGAGTCTGCAGATATGTTCAGATATGCCCTTCTTTTAACCTGTGAAAAAATCCACATTAGCAAGAGTGGTGTGGAACCAAAAAGAAAACCGAGAACCACTCTAAAAGAAATAACTTTGTATTTTCACAGTATCATAATTCTCCAAAACTCATAGTAAACTTAAGCACAGAACGTTGCAGTGAATATAGGCACAAAAGTTGCAGCAATAATATGACAAGGAGGTCAAAGTAAGTCCGAATGAAATCAAAGTTCTTTCTTCAAAGATACATAGAAACTTCAGGCACAAAAGTTGCAATTTCTTCAAGGACACATGGTAGGCATGACCAGGAGGTCAGCGTATATCCAAAACAAATCTAGACTGTTCCGGTAAATTCAGTCTTTCACATAAAGCTTCCTCAGGATAAAGGTTCTGAATATGAAAAATAATAAAAATAATAATTATAACAATATCATGATAAAAGAGTGGAAGCAGTACATAATACATTATCATCAGTTAAAGACAAACAAGGAAGGAGAATATATAATAATAAATACCTGTTTTATGCATTAAAGAGCCTCTAAATGTTCTATTAGTGCTCAAAACATTAGAAAAATAAATGAACTATATGCACTATATAAAGAGATAAGAGAACAAGGATACTAAATTGGAAACACCTGTGACAAGATCCAATCAAAACCAAGAACCTCTTAAAGGAGACCTCAAAGCACAGGATTTAAAGATAACATGAAAGTTCAAGGTCAGAATTCAGCCCGAGAGGCTCCAAACTTTTAAACATATGTATGAAAAAAGCCTCACGTTGGCGGAGGCGCCACTCTAAATTCACTTTCTCATAACTGAGTGGTTTAATAACTTCAAGGGGTAACACACAAATTTGATCTTCTGTATGGTTATGACTCAAGAAATGGGATACTAACGGAGCTGAAAGGGTCTGAGTTCTAATCCTGGAACAATGCTCATTCACCCTAATTCTTAATGGACGCGTAGAAATACCAATATAGATTAAATCACAGGGGCAGTAAATAGGTTGTTGTGTCCAAATGTGTTATTGTTTTAATTCTGAAATCGCCATTAAGTCTTTGCTGTAAACGTGCACCCTTTCTGTAAGGCGCCATATTCATATGTTGTCAACGTAATCTGATTGGTTCTAACATAGGTTTCCCACATTAGCAGAAGCCCGGGCAAATGTACCTGCCGTTCTGTCTTTATATAAGTTGCTACCTCGTCCCCTTATTCCCCAGTCCGAACTGAGCTGTAAAAAATCACTGACCTGTCGCATTGCTAATTACTCTCGGACTCAACATAGGTCCTCCATGGAAGACTAACCTTAACGATAATTATTCTATATGCAGTCCTGAATACCCATTGGGGTCTGTTCCTGCTCTGTTTGGTTGCTGCACCAAGCCAAACAGTTATTGAAGTGCAAAGAACAGATTAAATGATTCCTTAATAAAGCTATATCTGTAGCTTCTTAGCCCAGTTGAACTTTGTAATGAATTAAAATAGGGGCTTTTGCTTCTAATGAGTAAAGTAGTCTCTTTGAGTTATTAATTCCCTGGGCATAGTTAGAGAAGCCTTTGAAAATGTCCTTCAAGGCAGGTGCTGATTACTGTATTTTCTGGCGTATAAGACTACTTTTTAACCCCGAAAAATCTGTGCCAAAGTCAGGGGTCGTCTTATAGGACAGGTACTTAACTGCAGCTTGTTTCCCCTTGCTTCATATGTCTGGCGCATATGGTGGGGGGTGCCGCGGCTGAGTCTCTGCTCTGTGCGGGGAGTATGAAGCAAGGGGAAGCAAGCTGCACACATCTTCCTGTACCTCGAGGAGGAGAACGTGAGCGTGGATTGGCTCTCCACCAGAACCTGCCCATTCGACTCGTAGGGCTGCGCGTCTTGGTTGAGTGTGGGTTAATTTTTATTTGGTGTGCATTGGAAGAGGGGTAGTCTATATTTTAACTGGAAAAGTTGGGGGTCGTCTTATACGCCGGAAAATACGGTAGTTTACTTTGAATTTACTCATAACAGGCTGAAAACTGTGAGAATGGAACTAAGAAATGATGAACATTGTATGCTGTGCTTTCGTGGGCCAAGTCCACTTCATCAGACTTGGTCCACAAAAGCTCACATTTAAACACAGGAGTTAGTCTTTAAGATGCTGTTTTCTTTACTCTCAGATATGCTTGCACAGACTAACCCGGCTACCACTTCAAACATTTTAAAAGACTGAACTTCTTGAAACGGTCGCCATGTTAGTCTGTGTTTCAAGCATATTAGAGAGCACAGTAATCGAAACAAAAAGCCAAATAAAAATAAACCCTTGTGGCACTTTAAAGACTAACTGCTGTATTTTAAAAGTCCTTAATTATGCTTTTTCACACCAAAGTTTCAGTGTCGGGGACAACACACAGTCTATGCTAATTTGAAACTTGCTCCATGAGCTGCTCTTCAACTCTGACCTGAGCTGTCTGGTTCCAATAAAGGTTGGCGATGATTCTGATATCTTCATCATCCACGAGTTCTCAGGGAACTTAAAGATGAAATTGCTGATATCCTAGCCAAAATATATAATCTTTCCCTCAAATCAGGCTTTGTGCCTGATGACTGGAAGGTAGCGAATGTAACACCAATTTTCAAAAAAGGATCCAGGGGTGATCCAGGAAATTACCGGCCTGTCAGTTTGACATGTGTCCCAGGTAAAGTGATGGAAACCATCCTAAAAGATAGAATTAATAGTTACATAGAAGAGAAGGCGCTGCTAAAGGAGAGCCAACATGGCTTTTGCAAGGGCAAATCATGCCTCACTAATCTGTTGGAATTTTTTGAGAGTGTCAACAAGCATGTGGATAAGGGGGATCCAGTTGACATTGTTTATCTGGACTTTCAGAAGGCTTTTGACAAGGTCCCACACCAAAGGCTCTTGAATAAACTTACCAGTCATGGAATAAAGGGACAGGTCTTGTCCTGGATCAGCAACTGGCTAAGGGACAGGAAACAGAGGGTAGCACTCAATGGACACTTCTCCAAGTGGAGGGAAGTAAAGAGTGGGGTCCCCCAAGGTTCAGTACTGGGACCCCTGCTTTTCAACCTCTTCATAAATGATCTAGAGGTAGGAGTAAAAAGCAAGGTAGCCAAATTTGCTGACGACACTAAATTATACAGGGTAGTGAAAACTGTGAGAGATTGTGAAGAGCTCCAGAGGGATCTCTTGACACTGGGGGAGTGGGCAAAACAGTGGCAAATGAGCTTCAACATCAGTAAGTGCAGAGTGATGCATGTTGGGGCAAAAAACCCCAATTACATTTATAAACTGATGGGGTCTGAACTCTCTGCGCCAAACCAGGAAAGGGACCTTGGTGTCCTGGTGGACAGCTCAATGAAGATGTCAACCCAGTGTGCCTCAGCAGTGAAAAAAGCAAACTCAATGTTAGGGATCATTAGGAAGGGTATAGAAAATAAGTCAGCAAGTGTCATTTTGCCTCTTTATAAATCTATGGTGAGGCCCCATCTGGAATATTGTGTACAGTTCTGGTCGCCATACCTCCAGAAGGATATTATGGAGTTGGAGAAAGTACAGATGAGGGCAACCAGAATGATTAGGGGACTGGAACACCTTCCTTACCATCTGAGGCTGCAACGTTTGGGCCTTTTCACTCTTGAACGACGGCGTCTAAGAGGTGACCTGATTGAAGTTTATAAAATCATGCACGGTGTGGACAAGGTAGATAAGGAAAAACTATTTTCCCTATCGCACAACACTAGAACTAGGGGACACTCCATGAAACTTTTGGGTACTAGTTCTCAAACAAATAAGAGAAAGTACTTTTTCACCCAGAGGATTATTGGTCTATGGAACTCCCTGCCAGAAGAAGTGGTGACAGCTGTCAGTCTTGACAGCTTTAAGAAAGGATTAGACAAGTTCATGGAGGACAAGAGTATCAATGGCTAGAATTATGGCTACCTAAGGACAACCTCCGGGTTGGAGAGATAGTCAGGATATCTCTCAATGCCATTTCCAGGTAATCCTAAGCAGGTGAAGGCATCTCCTTGGGAATACCCTGAAGGAAATGGTGAGCCACTGTGTGAGACAGAATGCTGGACTGGATGGGCTGTGGCCTGTTCCAGCAAGGCTGTTCTTATGTTCTTATGTTCTTATGTACACCTATTTTCTTCAGTGCTGTGATCATCTTCTCATGCTGGCATCTGTCAAAGGCTTTTGCATAATCTATAAAACATGCATGCAGATGAAACCCAAGTGCAGTATTTGGTTTTTTCTCTGTTTTTCAGGACAGCAGTCATTTATGACTTTCCCCAAAATTTTCAGGATCCTAAGAGCATCAAGAGGGGACTGCGGTGACTCAAGTGGTTAAGATGCTGACTGGAAGGTCGGCAGGTCAGTAGTTTGAGTCCCAAGTACTGCACAACAGAGTGTGTTCCTGTCTCTGCCCCAGCTCCTGCCAACCTAGCAGTTCGAAATCAGGAAATTGCAAGTATATTAAATACTGTAGGTACCACTTTGGTGGGATGGTAAACAGGTTTCTGTGCACTCCGGTGTCTAGGCATGCCTGCCACATGTCCACAGAAATGTCTGCAGAGGCAGATAGCGCTCACTCTTTGGCTGTACGCAGAGATGAGCACCAAACCATAGCATACCTGTCAACCTTCCCGGATTGGCCGGGATTTCCCGGTTTTCGGCGCCGATTTGCGCCATTTCCCCTCCGCCCCGCGCTGCCGAAACCCCGGAAATTGGCAGCGGGAAAAGGAGGTACTGCGCAGCCCTTCTGCGCAGGTCGCCTTCTACACATGCATAGAAGGGTTTTACGCTTGCGTAGCCCTGTTCTACGCATGCGTAGAAGGCTACGCCGCTTTGTAGGAGGCTATGCCGCTTGCGTAGGAGGCGACCTGCACAGAACCGTTTGCTCAGGTCCCGTATTTTCCGGAGCCGCAGTTGACAGGTATGAACCATAGCAAGGGCGACCTTTACCTTTAGCTATGAGCATCAAGACAGTTACTAGAGAAATTAAGGAGCCACCTTTAGTTGTTGTTGTGGCAAAATCTTTTATTTTTCTATGTGGGCAACATTAAAACCTGATGATCTATCATTTGTGGAGCTGTGGTGGCTCAGTGGTTAAGAAGCTTGCCTTGTTAGCTGGAAGACCGGCAAGTCGGCAGTTTGAAACCTGGGTACTGCATGACGGATTGAGCGTCTGTCTCTGTCCCAGCTCCTGCCAACCTAGCATTTCAAAAGCAAAACATTGCAGATAGATAAATAGGGACCACTTAGGTGGAAAAAGATCTTGGGGACACAAAAGGAGCCTCATTCGGGCATCCCCCGAACGGAGTTTCTCCAGCAAAAATCCATTCAACCCAGAATAATTTCTGACACGAAATTACATTAAAACCGTGCATAAAGAGCGCCTCGTTCAGAGACTAACTTGCTTAAGGAGCAGAATTTTCTCTGAATGGTCGCCTTGCTTAACAACTAAAACCAACCCAAAACTCACTTAACAACTAAATCGGGGTTTACAACCCCCCCCCGCCAGAAGTCACAATGGGTCACTTACAATGGTGTGAGCAAACTCACTTAAAGAGCAATCCCGTGGAATGCATTATGCTCTTTAAGTGAGGTACCACTGTATTACTATCTATCGTTTCTCCAGTTACAAATAGCTTTTTCCAATTTGCTTAATCTTAATGGTCTTGAAAAGGTCATTGGTCTCTGGATGCTTGTTTCTTTCAAGTTTAAGTTCACATTTTGTGAAGTGATGTTCAGATGTATCGTTAATGAGGATTTGCTGCGATGTCCTTTAGTTGGGCTGTTGTTTAAACTGCTTTAATCATTTCCAGGCCTTTTGACTGTTTCTTGGCATGTTTATTTCTTCCACAAGTCGTGTCCAATTATCTCAGCGACTGAAGGAATTAATCACGGCCCAGCCAAAATGGTTTCTTTGCTCTGTTCCAATTATGAAAAATAATTGTTCATTTGGTGAACATTTCTAAAATTTAAGCCTTGGAGGTAGTTGATTCTGCCTCTTTTTAATATGGACAATTGGGGTGATCTACCATGATGAAGGACGGAAATGAGCTCCCGTCTTCATCCCAGCTCCTGCCAACCTAGCAGTTCGAAAGCAAGAAATTGCAAGTAGATAAATAGGAACCACTTCAGTGGGAAGGCAACAGCGTTCTGTGCGCTCCGGTGTCTAGTCATGCCTGCCACATGACCACAGAAACGTCTGCAGAAGCAGACAGCGCTGGCTCTTCGGCTTAGAAACAGAGGTGAGCACTGCACCCTAGAGTCGGATACGACTGGCCTTCGAGCAAGGGAAACCTTTACCTTTACCTTACCATGATGAAACAGTTCATAGGTTTGGTTTAATTCTATCTAAATGTCTTTCTAAACATTATGTCTCCTGCAGAATTGTACAGTTGTCAGTTGGGTTGTCACCCTCAGTTGGCATATTCAAATAGAAAATAATAATTTTGCATAAGAAGTTATTCTGGGTCGAAAGGATTTTTGCGAGAGAAACTGCTCAGGGAATGCCCAAATGAGGCTCCTTTCATGTCCCCAAGAGCTGGGACAGAGACGGGTGCTCAATCCGTCACGCAATACCTGGGTCTCGAACTGCCGAGTTGCCAGCCTTCTAGCTAGCAAGGTGAGCTTCTTAACCACTGAGCCACGGCAGCCGCCACTGGGTATAGAAGGACATCAGGCATTGTTGGGCTATGCAGTGATGGTGAAACCTTGGCTCTCCAGGTGTTCTTGGACTTCAATTCCCAGAAGCCCAAGTCAGCACTCCTGCTGATCAGGGCTACTGGGAATTGAAGTCCAAGGACAGCTGGAGTGCCAAGGTTCACCATCAGTGTACAAGATAACCAAAGCCTTCTTTCACCTACTATCCCACCTTTTCCTCTCTGTCACCCAATTAGACTTCACCTTCAATGTTCATCATTCTTGCTTCACTGGCAAATATCATGTTTGAGTTTTAACCACATTGCATCATCTGCAATGGAACTGCGGTGGCTCAAGTGGTTTAGATGCTGAACTCACTGACTGGAAGGTTGGAGTTCGATTCCCGGGTACTGCATGATGGAATGAGCTCTCATCTTTGTCTCAGCTCCTGCCCACCAAGCAGTTCAAAAGCAAGACACTGCAAGTAGATAAATAGAGACCACTTTGGTGGGAAGGTAAACCAGTGTTCTGCACACTCCGCTGTCTAGTCATGCCTGCCACATGTCCATGGAAAGTCTGCAGATGCAGACAGTGCTGGCTCTTTGGCTATAAACAGATGAGCACTGAACCCTAGAGTCAGATACGACTGGATTTCAAGCAAGTGCAACCTTTATCTTTACCTATCTTCTATTACCGAAGTCTTCTGAACTCTGTACCGCTATATTTCTCTCCACCCTTTGCTCTTAAAATTTCTGCCTCTACATCTTTCCCTTCCTTTTGCCTCTTGAAAAGATGCATCTCTCTCAGACTTTGGAAACATTATACTTTGGGGCTCCAGCTCCAGGAGTTCCCTGGCCAGTTTATCTGAAGTCAAGCAGCTGGCCTCCTTTCCCCTGTCATGGCACGGTTGCCTTCCGCCATAGACAAGGCCAGGAAAAGTTGATTTTCTAAAGATCAGCTATACAACCCAGTTGTTGAAGATAGCAGGGTCCATTTTTAGGAAGAGGGACAAGAGTGTTGTCCTTGGAAATAGCAAAGTCAGGATTTCTCAACAACCTGCACAAGTTATCACTGCCCCCTTGCAAGAGATTAACAGATTACAGGTCACATCATCCACAACCTCACTGAGTAATACTGGTAGAGCCGTGATGGTGAACCTTGACACTCCAGGCATTCTTGGACTTCAATACCCAGAAGCCCAAGTCCCTGTGAATTCACATGAATGGGTTTACACAGTAACTATGGACTTGGGCTTCTGGAAATTGATGTCCAAGAACATCTGGAGTGCCAGGGTTTGCCATCACTGTAGTAGATAGGTCACCCGCTCCTTCCAAGCCCTACTCTAGGAGGAAATTCAGGGTTTCTGGAAAAGCTGCAGAAAATGCCAGTCCTACCTGGGCAGGTGCGTCTTTCTTTTCCACCTCTTTCAGACTACGGCTTCCAGATTCCTTCAAACAGGAGTGACAGTGGTTCACCTCAGATAAGGAGAGAAGTAACAGCAAACGCTGAGAGAACTAAGCAAGAGAAGGACCCTCGACACCATCTGAATGGAGATGAGGCTCACGTCCACTGTCTTAGATCCAGTAAGAGCTTTAAGGCAAGAACAAACATTTTTGAGGGTACACAAGAGCAAAACCAAAACAGAAGATGGAGGAAGGAGCTCAGTGGACAAGGAATAACACTAAAGTAGGATATGGCTGAGGAACTCAACCTCCCCTCCATCACTTGGAGGACCCTGAATAGGCTGAAGAACGAAGTCCATAAATGTAAGACCAACATGCTCAAGTGTTGGTGGACAACAACATGTGGTGTGAATGTGGAGAATCCAACTCATTTGCCGGTCTGTCGATTACTACCAGAAACATGCGCTGATAAAGATTTAATTTTGGCCAATGACCAAGCCAAGAAGGTGGCTTCATTTTGGCAAGTTTAAAGTTTGACCTGGACACGAAAGAAGAAGAAATGGCTGGAAGGGCTACGGGACGATAGGAGATGTAGTCAAAATGGTAACCCTTCCCTCACGATTACCAAGAAGACTTTCACATGTTGATTCTGGGTTTGTTACTTAGGCCAGCACTGAAGTCCAAGCAGGATGATGGACCTACCAGGAGTAAGGGAGGCCAGACCTTCATTGGAAAGCACCTTCTCCCTGGTAGACGAGTTAATCGATAGAAATCGAATAAAAATAAATAATGATTTTAGTTGATGTGGAGATGGTTTCATACTAGTGTGTTTTTATGGTAGATTGTAAGGTTGCTTCGGCGAGGGGGTGGTGATAGAAATTGAATTTAAAAATTGAATAAAATAATAAATAAATAAAATCCCAGTCTAGTTTGTGTGGGAATCCCTAAAGAAAGAGAACAGACACCCATCGCCACTTGATGACTAGAGAGCAAACTCAGCAGACAAGCACAGAGCCTTCCAGATTGCAGACTTCCTCTCCGTAGTGATTAAAATAATTAACATTTGTTTATAATTTGTCTCTAGACATACACATCAGCGGATGCAAATCAGATGCAGCTCAATGTCCTACATTCTGTTCAACTGATGCTTTTCTATCCCCCCCCCCCAAATTTTTGGCCATGTTTAAATGCTACCCTGATGGCAGAAATTGAAGAAGACCAAAAGAAGCTCATGCTTAGGTTGAAGGAGGAGAGTGCAAAAGCTGGCTTGAGACTCAACATCAAGAAAACCAAGATAATGGCCACAGGTCCCATCAGTCCCTGGAAAATAGATGGGGAAGAAGTAGAAGCAGTGACAGATTTTACTTTCTTAGGATCAAAGATCACTGCAGATGGGGATTGCAGCCATGAAATAAAAAGGCGACTGATTCTTGGGAGGCAAGCTATGAAAAACCTGGGGAACATAGTCAAAAGTAAAGACATCTCACTGCAAACAAAGGTCCGCATAGTCAAAGCAATGGTATATCCGGTGGTAATGTATGGTTGTGAGAGCTGGACCATTAGAAAGGCTGAGCGCAGAAGAATAGATGCCTTTGAGATGTGGTGCTGGAAGAGAGTTTTGAGAGTCCCCTGGACAGCAAGGAGGACAAATAGGTCAATCTTAAAAGAAATCAACCTTGACTGCTCCTTAGAAGGTCAAAAATTGAAGATGAAGATGAAGTGCTTTGGACATCAAATGGGAAGAGAGGATTCACTTGAGAAAGCCTTGATGCTGGGAAAAGTCGAGGTCAAGAGAAGAAGGGGGCAGTAGAGAATGAGATGGATAGATGGTATTGTTGATGCAATGGGCACAAAGCTGGGCAGGTTGAGGAGGATGGTGGAGGACAGAGGAGCCTGGCACGCGATGGTTGCAAAGGGTCGGACTCTACTATGTGACTGAACAGCAGCAGCAACAACAACAATAGCAGCAACAACAACAACAGGCCAGCCTGCAGTCCATAGGTTTTAAAAAAATGTCCATGTGATGTAAATAATATTCCCTTTGCCAACAACCTGTTTCTTGTTCTTTTTCTCTTCCTTTTTTCCCTCCTCTACAAGCCGTTGTTCCTGTCTCTGTAATTACTAGAGTACAGTATTTGCTACTTGATATGAATCGCGTATGAAGGGTCACTTTGCTTTCGGCTGCCTCCCTCCCCCTTCCCGCCCGGCACAGCCTAATTGAGTCTCACTTTTGAAATGCGCCTCACTTTGCACCAAAATGAACTTTGGGGTCCTGTTGCCTTGTTTTTTTCCCAGGGTGACATCATGGTCCTTGCCATGGCAACGCAATTCTGGGCTCAAGAGGGTGTCGAGATATTCAAGCCGCAAGGAGACTGTCAATGGGAAATGTCAGCTGGAGGAGAGATTGAGACGATATACTGAATATCTCCTCTGATAGAAAAGAACCACAAGTTTATGAATATGGTTTCTTCACAGAATCTGAGCTGTCCCACAGTCCTCCATCGGCAACCCCATTGCAGACAAAAAGCCACTGTAGCTCCATGTATTCTTTGCCCATCTTTTCTTGCCATGGGGTCTTCTTCTTTCATGTCTTGATCAAACCCTGGACTGCCAAAATGAAGCCACTTTCTTGGCTTTGGCGTTGGCCAAACTCAAGTCTCATTGGTGCATGGTTCTGGTTCTTCTTTCGTGTCCCGATCAAACCCTGGACTGCCAAAATGAAGCCACTTTCTTGGCTTTGGCGTTGGCCAAACTCAAGTCCTCTTTGGTGCATGGTTCTGGTTCTTCTTTCGTGTCCCGATCAAACCCTGGACTGCCAAAATGAAGCCACTTTCTTGGCTTTGGCGTTGGCCAAACTCAAGTCCTCTTTGGTGCATGGTTCTGGTACTTCTTTCGTGTCCTGATCAAACCCTGGACTGACAAAATGAAACCACTTTCTTGGCTTTGGCGTTGGCCAAACTCAAGTCCTCTTTGGTGCATGGTTCTGGTTCTTCTTTCATGTCCCGATCAAACCCTGGACTGCCAAAATGAAGCCACTTTCTTGGCTTTGGCGTTGGCCAAACTCAAGTCCTCATTGGTGCATGGTTCTGGTTCTTCTTTCGTGTCCCGATCAAACCCTGGACTGCCAAAATGTTTCTGATAGTAATTGGCAGACCAGTAAATGAACCAGATTCTGTCTCTCTCCACATTCACACAGTATGTTGTTGTCTGCCAGCAGTCCCCCCTTGAGCCTGTTGGTCTTGCATTTAGGGACTCCAACCTTCAGCCTATCCAGGGTACTCCAAGTGACATTGGAGGGGTGGTTGAGTTCCTCAGCCATCTGCTCCTTTAAAGTTATTCCTTTTTCCAGTGAGCTCCTTCCTCCATCTTCTAATTTGGTTTTGCTCTTGAGTACCCTCAAGAATATTTGTTCTTGCCATAAACTCCTCCTGGTTCTGAGCCGGCGGACTTGAGGCTCCTCTCCATTCAGAGGATATCGAGGGTCTTTCTCTTACTTAGTTCTCTCGGCATCCACTGCTACTTCTCTTTGTCATGTGGTGAAAACCCAATTGATAAACGAAGGAGGTGAATGGTAAATCAGGAAAGTGCCTTCCCCCACAATAGTCCTGATGACCCATCGTCTGTGGGACTAAATCCCCATAATCCTGAGGTCATAATTTGACAGCCACCATGGCTGTTTGGGGCACTGTGGTTCAGAGAAAGTAACTTATTGATGCAGAAGAAAACCACTCTCTTGTGTCCCGAGGCCATCATCCCATAAACTTTGTCAGTCTTAATATATAAAATATATTTTCAGTAATCTGTTTTCAAACAAGTAACCATATTTGCTAATTTCAGTATGCAATTGTTGTTGTTCGGTCATACAGTTGTCCAACCCTTTGCGACTCCATTAACCACTGCATGCCAGGCTCCTCTGTCATCTGCCATCCTCTGTAGCCCACCCAGATCTACACCCACTGCGTCAATGATCCCATCTAACCACGTCATCCTCTGACGCCCCCCTTTGTCTTTTTGCCTTTGATCTTTCCTAGCATCAGGGCCTTCTCCAGTGAGTCCTCTCTTCTCATTTGGTGGCCAATGTATTTGAGCTTCAGCTTCAATATTTGCAGTTGGGGTTGATTGCCTTCAGGATTGATTGATTTTTGTAGTCCAAGGTACTCTCAAGAGCCTCCTCCAGCACCCCAGAGTTCAAAGGTGTCTATTCTTCTGCACTCAGCCGTCCTTAGGGTCCAGGTCTCACAGCCATACATGACTACTGGGAAGACCATTGCTTTATATCAGCGCATGAAAAATCTAACAGAATTATTTCAGCGTGGGCTGTTGTGAATTACACTTCTTCTCCTTAGCCATCTGACTTTCCCTAATGAAGCCCACTCCTGGGTTTGTCTTCAAAGTGGCATTTCTCTTAACACATGAGTAGTTTCTCAGTGCTCAGCTTGGCTGGGAGATTTTAGGAGCGGTGGCTTAGTGGTTAAGACGCTGAACTTGATGCCTGGAAAGTTGGCATGTCAGCAGTTCAAGGCCCGAGTGCTGCACAATGGAGTGAGCTCCCGTCTCTGTCCCAGCTCCTGTCAACCTAGCACAGGAGTTCTCAAACTTCCTCTCACACACTCCCTCAGACAGCTTCAGAGCCCGGAAGGCTATTTTGACTTTCTTCCACCACATGGCACAAAAGTCACCCCAGATTCTGGCTGTTATTTATTTTGGCACATAGAATAAATGTATCTTTTGATTTTATGGAAAATGCATATTTGATGCCTCTAGACCAGTGGTGGTGAACCTATGGCACGCGTGTCAGAAAGGGCACTGCCAGCCCTCTCTGTTGGTACGCATGCCATCACTTCCTCCCTCCCCCCAACACAGAGTTCACCTCACCCCTCTTTATGGGCACTCAGTCTTTAAAAGGTTCACCATCATTGCTCTAGATCTAGACCTGGAGTTCTCAACCTTTTAAAGCCAAGGACTGGGTCACACTCCCTCAGACAGCTTCGGGGGCAGGACGGCCATTTTGCCCTTCCTCCACCACATGGCACTTCCTGATGTGGTGGAGGCAGGGGGGTGCACATGAAATGGTGCCGTGGGCCACATATCTGGTCCACAGACCGCAGGTTGAGAATCCCTGACCTAGCAGTTTGAATGCAAGAAATTGCAAGTAGATAAATAGATACGTGTCGCCTCTTCAGTTTCCACCGTGTCCTAAGGTTTTTTTAAAATATATATATAAAAGCTGATATTGTTAGGGACTGTGGTGGCTTAATGGTTAAGATGCTGAACTTGATGACTGTAAGGTCAGCAGGTCAGCAGTTCGAGACCCGAGTACTGCACAACGGAATGAGCTCCCGTCGTCTGTCCCAACTGCTGCCAACCTAGCAGTTTGAAAGCAAGAAATTGCATGTAGATAAGTAGGTACCACTTCGGTGGGAAGATAAACAGCGTTCTGTGCACTCTGGTGCCCATTCATGCCTGCCACATGTCCACGGAAACGTCTGCAGATGCAGACAAGTGCTGGCTCTTTGGCTATAAACAAAGATGAGCACCGAACCCTAGAGTCAGATATGACTTGCTTTGGAGCAAGTGCAACCTTTACCTTTACCTATAAATTGGATTTTTTCCTGCTCTTTCCGCTTCTTAGGATTAAAAATCTCTGCCACAGAGTGGTGGTGAGTCTTTTGAAGTGTCACAGCTGTTGCAAGACGCCCCAGAGCAAGGTAGAGAAGCAGCATCAGACAGGATGTACAGTAACAGGCTGTATACCAGCAAACCCACATTTGAAAAGCCATTTTCTTCCAGCACTTGACAGTCGACGTGAGTCCTAATAGGATACATGGGATACAAAGAGCCCATTTATATCCTGTCTCATGGAGCTCTTCATGTCCCTGGTCTTCGATCAACCCATCTTTATTGTTGTGATTATAGAGCATAAGCAAGACCACAGCCCCTTCCGATCATTCATGGAAGGACTTCGGCCCCCAATGGGGGAGACTTCCCCACTTAGAAATCTGACCAGAGGCATATTCACATGGGAGGTGTCCAGAAAACATTATTTAATGTAACCCTGGAAATCAATCATAGAATCACAGAGTTGGAAGGGGGCCTTTTAGACCCTTGAATCCAAGAATTTGCAAGTGGATAAATAGGTACCACTTCGGCTGGAAAGGGAACAGTCTTCCTTGTGCCCTGGTGTCTAGTCATGCCTGTCCCATGACCAGAGAAATGTACGCCAGACACCGACGCAGATGGCACTGGCTCTTTGGCTGTAAACGGAGATGAGCACTGAACCCTAGAGTCAGATATGACTGGCTTTCTAGCAAGAGTGACCTTTACATTTAAGCATCAGGAATGGTGAGCTTGTCTACAGTGGCCCTCTTGGGCCACGAGTATTTTTTAAAAGCCCCTTGGATTTGGGGTAAGCATCAAAATGCTGTTTGGTGTGATTCCTATGTCCAGATAATAGAAATAATGGCATCCGGCCCCGTCACTCCCTGGCAAATAGAAGGGGAAGAGTTGGAAGCAGTGACAGACTTTACCTTCTTGGGATCCAAGATTACGGCAGATGGGGACTGTAGGCATGAAATAAAAAGATGATTAATTCTTGGGGGTGGGTAGGGGGTCAAGCTATGAGAAACCTGGGCAGCATAATAAAAAGCAGAGACATCACCCTGCCAACAGAAGTCCGCATAGTCAAAGTAATGGTCTTCCCAGGAGTCATGTATGGATGTGAGAGCTGGACCGTAAGGAAAGTTGAGCGCAGAAGAATAGACGCCTTTGGACTGTGGTGATGGAGGAGGCTCTTGAGAGTCCCATGGACTGCAAGGAGATCAAAACAGTCCATCCTGAAGGAAATCAACCCTGACTGTTCCTTGGAAGGACTGAGGCTGAAGCTCAAGTACTTTGGCCACCAAACGAGAAGAGAGGACTCACTGGAGAAGGCCCTGATGCTGGGAAAGATCAGTGGCAAAAGGAGAAGGGGCGGAAGAGGATGAGGTGGCTAGATGGCATTGTTGACGCAATGGGCGTAGATGGTGGAGGACAGAGGAGCCTGGCGCACGATGGCCCATGGGGTCACAAAGGGTTGGACTCGACTGCAGATTTTACTCCAGCATCTGCCACTGATCAGGATCCAACAGTCTAATCAGTGGCGGGCATAGGGCTAAAAGCCACTTTCAAGCCAATGGAGGGGGCCCTGTGTTTACCCCGTCCTCACGGTCTCCCATGGAACACTGTTGGACTTCAATTCCCAGAAGCCCTAAGTCAATTCCCCAAAGCAGTGCTTTGGGGCATTGACTTCAGCTTCTGGGAAATGAAGTCCAAAAACCAAAGGTTGGGAAACACAGTGCTAGGGACACAGGATAAAATGCAGTGGGGCAATGTAACGGATCTCCTGTCCACACGACCAGGCCAACCTGCTCTAACCCACCTCCATCTGGTCCCAAAGAGTGGGCTATATGCTCCTGTAGACGGCCTCTACATCAGGGGTGCCCAAACATTTTGGGCCATGGGCTGGTCACGTGGTCCAGCGGGCCGGTCACATGGTTCAGTGGGCCAGTCGTGTGGTACCTCCCAGCAGAAACAGAAGAAAAATGCGCCTTGCAGTCTATTATGCAGCAGGATGCGATAGATCTGAAACTTCTATTTTCTCTGCTCAAACCATGGGTGCCCAAACTATGGCCTCTGGGCTGGATGAGCATCAAGGGCTGCGTGGGCCAGATGAATTGGTGTCAGGGGCCGGATCTGGCCCATGGGCCATAGTTTGGGCACCCCTGCTCAACATTATTTGGATAAAGGAGTGTGGGTGCATGGTTTTCCTTGCACGCAGGGACGCTGGGCCCAGTGCCAGGGACGTCTATGCCTTCTTCGTTATGATGTCTCTTTTTTCCCCTGCGTCCTTCAGCCAGTCATAACAATGACCCTCCTGCGTCTCTCGTCCAGTTCTACCTGATGCTGGGAAGGAAGAGTGGCTGGGAGCCAACAGAGGCACAATGTCTCTTTGTTCTTTTGAAGAGTGCAATCCATGGGCAGGCGTGTATGGCATAAGCAAGCCCTGTTGACCTGAATGGGACTTCCTGCTACATAACTGGGTAGATGGAAAGGCAGCCCAAACCATTTGGTGGAGCGCCTTTTCTCTCTGCCTTCTCCTCCTCTTCCTTTTCTTCTCCTACTCACCCTCCTCCATCTTTGTCTCCTCCTCCTCCATCTTCTCATCCTTCTCCTCCATAAGAACATAAGAGCAGCCTTGCTGGAAGAGGCCACAGGAGCCCATCCAGTCCAGCATTGTGTCTCACACAGTGGCTCACCATTTCCTTCAGGGTATTATTCCCAAGCAGATGCCTTCACCTGCTTAGGATTCCCTGGAAATGGCATTGAGAGATATCCTGCCTATCTCTCCAACCCGGAGGTTGTCCTTAGGTTGCCATAATTATAGCCATTGATACACTTGTCCTCCATGAACTTGTCTAATCCTTTCTTAAAGCTGTCAAGACTGACAGCTGTCACCACTTCTTCTGGCAGGGAGTTCCATAGACCAGTAATCCTCTGGGTGAAAAAGTACTTTCTCTTATTTGTTTGAGAACTAGTACCCAAAAGTTTCGTGGAGTGTCCCCTAGTTCTAGTGTTGTGCGATAGGGAAAACAGTTTTTCCTTATCTACTTTGTCCACACCATGCATGATTTTATAAACTTCAATCAGGTCACCTCTTAGACGTCGTCGTTCAAGAGTGAAGAGGCCCAACCGTTGCAGCCTCAGATGGTAAGGAAGGTGTTCCAGTCCCCTAATCATTCTGGTTGCCCTCCTCTGCACTTTTTCCAGCTCCATAATATCCTTCTGGAGGTATGGCGACCAGAACTGTACACAGTATTCCAGGTGGGGCCTCACCATAGATTTATAAAGAGGCAAAATGACACTTGCTGACTTATTTTCTATACCCTTCCTAATGATCCCTAGCATTGAGTTTGCTTTTTTCACTGCTGAGGCACACTGGGTTGACACCTTCATTGAGTTGTCCACCAGGACACCAAGGTCAGTTTCCTGGTTTGTCGCAGAGAGTTCAGACCCCATCAGTTTATAAATGTAATTGGGGTTTTTTTGCCCCAACGTGCATCACTCTCCACTTACTAGTGTTGAAACTCATTTGCCACTGTTTTGCCCACTCCCCCAGTGTCAAGAGATCCCTCTGGAGCTCCTCACAATCTCTCACAGTTTTCACTACCCTGTATAATTTAGTGTCGTCAGCAAATTTGGCTACCTTGCTTTTTACTCCTACCTCTAGATCATTTATGAAGAGGTTGAAAAGCAGGGGTCCCAGTACTGAACCTTGGGGGACCCCACTCTTTACTTCCCTCCACTTGGAGAAGTGTCCATTTAGTGCTACCCTCTGTTTCCTGTCCCTTAGCCAGTTGCTGATCCAGGACAAGACCTGTCCCTTTATTCCATGACTGGTAAGTTTATTCAAGAGCCTTTGGTGTGGGACCTTGTCAAAAGCCTTCTGAAAGTCCAGATAAACAATGTCAACTGGATCCCCCTTATCCACATGCTTGTTGACACTCTCAAAAAATTCCAACAGATTAGTGAGGCATGGTTTGCCCTTGTAAAAGCCATGTTGGCTCTCCTTTAGCAGCGCCTTCTCTTCTATGTGCCTATTAATTCTATCTTTTAGGATGGTTTCCATCACTTTACCTGGGACACATGTCAAACTGACAGGTCAGTAATTTCCTGGATCACCCCTGGATCCTTTTTTAAAAATTGGTGTTACATTCGCTACCTTCCAGTCATCAGGCACAAAGCCTGATTTGAGGGAAAGATTATATATTTTGGCTAGGAGATCAGCAATTTCATCTTTAAGTTCCCTGAGAACTCGTGGATGGATGCCATCTGGTCCTGGTGATTTGTTAGTGTTTAGCTTAACAAGACATGCAAGGACCTCCTCCATCTTCTTCTCCTCCTTCCTCCTCCTCCTCCAGAAGGATATTATGGAGCTGAGGTCAACCAGAATGATGAGGGGACTGGAACATCTTCCTTATCATCGGAGGCTGCAACGGTTGGGCCTCTTCACTCTTGAACGTCTAAGAAGTGACTTGACTGAAGTTTATAAAATCATGCACGGTGTGGACAAAGTAGATAAGGAGAAACTTTTCCCTATCGCATAACACTAGAGCTAGGGGACACTCCATGAAACGTTTGGGTGCTAGTTCTCAAACAAATAAGAGAAAGTACTTTTTCACCCAGAGGATCACTGGTCTATGGAACTCCCTGCCAAAAGAAGTGGTGACAGCTGTCAGTCTTGACAGCTTTAAGAAAGCATTAGACAAGTTCATGGAGGACAAGGGTATCCATGGCTATAATTATGGATACCTAAGGACAACCTCCGGGTTGGAGAGATAGGCAGGATAGCTCTCAATGCCATTTCCAGGGAATCCTAAGCAGGTGAAGGCATCTGCTTGGGAATAATAACCTGAAGCAAATGGTGAGCCACTGTGTGAGACAGAAGGCTGGACTGGATGGGCTCCTGTGGCCCGTTCCAGCAAGGCTGTTCTTATGTTCTTATGTTCTTCTCCTCCTCCTCCTCTTCTCCTCCTCCTCCTCCTATTCACTTGGAGGAGCCAGAACCTCTTCTTCAAATTGCTATTTTTGGGCTTCATATTCCAGAATGTTGTCTGAGAGAATTGTTGGTGGATTCTGGGGATTGTAGTAAAAAAAGAAACAAGTCTGTGGTGTTAAGAGGCAAAAAGGGGACATTTCCATCCGCTCAGTGACCAGTTCAGTCAGCTTCTTCATATGAAAAGAAGGGAGGGTACTTGGTCTTCTTTCTCTCCCTGGCTTTCAGTTTGTAAAAAGGGGCTGTGGTTGCTCAGTGGTTAAGAAGCTCACCTTGTTTGCTGGAAGGCTGGCAAGTCGGCAGTTCGAGACCCGGGTACTGCATGACGGTTTTTGCTTTCGTCTCAGCTCCTGCCAACCTAGCAGTTCAAAAGCAAGAAATTGCAAGTAGAGAAATAGGGACTATTTTAGTGGGAAAAGATCTTGGGGACATGAAAGGAGCGTCAAACCCCTGAGCGGAGTTTCTCCAGCAAAAATCCTTTCAACCAAGAATCTTTTCTGACACAACATTATTGTTACAGTTTGCAAAAGCATCTAGGGCTAGGCCCTTCCCTGTCCATGAAGAGATATCCATTGGCTGCAACAGCCAGTTAGGTTTGGCTTGGTCCTTCCCAGATGCTTGAAGAAAGTTTGGTCTAAGTAAGGATGGAATGTCTTTGTAGCAGGACTGTGAGTTCAGTGCTAGTACGTCTGGGCTCAGGATCCTTTAATCCAGTCTGGCCAGGTGATCCTGCTATGGTAATAGAGTAGACCATATTGCCAGCAACTCAACGCTGAGTGTCAGGCGACGGATAACTAACCTGACAACCCTGAGGACTAGCGGCCTTGGGAGATGAAGACCACAGGGAAGGGTGAGGGTCCCCAAGTGGATTAAATGGACCCACTTGAGTCCCTCTTGATGGAGGGCAGCAGCTTCGTCCATCCTGGCCTGGGGCTGAGGAGGACTTAGCGTGCCAAAAGGGCTCAGTAACTGGACCAGTTCCTTTGAGTAGAGGTGAAATGAGTACAGGTGTCACACTGCAATGCGGAAGGCACATGAAAGGCCTATAACGGACCCGTTGCTCCCAAGTAGACCCTTGGGTCTACAGGTAAGTGGGGCCACACCTGAATTGACACCCTGTGGCTAAGCAATCCAGGATTTTAGCTTGCATTCTCACATGTCCCTGACCTAAGTTAGGCTGTTAGTAAGGTAGCGGATAGAAAAATAAACTACTCCCATCATCTTCATGTCTCTTAAAGATATGTCGTAGCAAAACCAGTGACAGATTTCTTAGTTTCAGGAAGCAAAACAATGCTAGGCAATTAGAGCTTTTTCAGTTCAGGAAGCACATTTAAAATAATGAAAACCTATCTAAGCGTGGAAGCCCTGAGGGTCCCCTCTTAGCTTAAAAGTGACTACATGTTTGCTAAGTTATAAGCAGACTCCAGAGAACTACTTAGGAAGCATGGCGACAAGAACAAAGAGAACACGCCTTTCTCTCCCAATTCTTTTATCCCCTTAGACAATTTGGCCCTTCCCCTGAATGACTCCAGCCCTCCGTGTCCCTCAAAAATTTGGCTTCATGTCTCCCAGAACACGAGGTTTTGTTTAGTCTACAAGACACTTCTTCCCTAGTAACAACCCAGGATGCATCACAGCCACCTCTCCTTCAGTGAGCAACACACAGAAATCTCCGTTACAGATTCAAACAACACACGCCTGCATTTCTAGCGCAAGATCATGGATGCTCTTAACCCTATATATATATATATATATATATATATATATATATATATATATATATATATATATATATATATATATATATATATATATATATATATATATATATATATATATATATATATATATATATATATATATATATATATATATATTTATTTATTTAAGCAATACACATCCATGACAAGGCCCCTGCATTATCTTCTCAGGACAGTCTTCATGGCTGATCACCATGAGGATCCATACTGTCAAGTATCCCTTATTGGCCAGGAAAACCCCTTATTTTACCCTCTTTCCCACCGTCATCCCTTATTAATTAGACTGCAAAGCCCTATTGCCGCCATTGGAGGGCAGCACAGGATAAGCATAGCTGTCAAGTATCCCTTATTTGCCAGGAAAACCCCTTATTTTACCCTCTTTCCCGCCGTCATCCCTTATTAATTAGACTGCAAAGCCCTATTGCTGCCATTGGAGGGCAGCACAGGATAAGCATAACTGTCAAGTATCCCTTATTTGCCAGGAAAGCCCCTTATTTTACCCTCTTTCCCGCCATCATCCCTTATTAATTAAACTGCAATGCCCTATTGCCGCCATTGGAGGGCAGCACAGGATAAGCATAACTGTCAAGTATCCCTTATTTGCCAGGAAAGCCCCTTATTTTACCCTCTTTCCCGCCATCATCCCTTATTAATTAAACTGCAATGCCCTATTGCCGCCATTGGAGGGCAGCACAGGATAAGCATAGCTGTCAAGTATCCCTTATTTGCCGGGAAATTTCCCTTATTTCCAAATCCAAAACTTGACAGGTATGTGAGGATCAGCAACATTTGGGATCGGATATGGCAGAATAATAATAATAATAATAATAATAATAATAATAATAATAATAATAATAATAATAATAATAATAATAATAATAATAATAATAATAATAATAATAATAATAGGGCTTCTGTATTTGAGCTGTAGTTTTTGGACACTATGAAGACTGAAATCTAGATCCTGCTCTCAGTGAGTGTAGGACAAGTGAATTCACTGCACTAAAATCCCATTGATTCAATGGGTTTGATTTAGCTGGGATGAGATATTAAATTTAGGCCATTGTACACCTCTCTTTTGTTTTATTGACTACACTAAGGCATTTGACTGTGTGGACCACAACAAGATGTGGCAAGTAATTAAAGAGATGGGAATACCAGAGCACCTCATATGCCTCCTGAGAACTCTGTACATGAACCAAGAAGCAACAGTTAGGACAGAACACGGAATAACAGAGTGGTTTGAAATAGGAAAAGGAGTAAGACAAGGCTGCATTTTGTCACCATGCCTATTCAACCTATACACAGAGCACATAATGCGCAGTGCAGGGATGGAGGAATCACAATATGTGATAAAATTTGCTGGGAGAAACATCAACAATCTGAGATATGCAGACGAAGCCAACCTAATGGCAGAAAGTGAGGAAGACCTAAAGAATCTCTTGATTGGGCTGAAGGAGGAGAGTGCAAAAGCTGGCCTGAGGCTCAATATCAAGAAAACCAAGATAATGGCAACAGGCCCCATCAGTTCCTGGAAAATAGATGGGGAAGAAGTAGAAGCAGTGACAGATTTTACTTTCTTAGGATCAAAGATCACTGCAGATGGGGATTGCAGCCATGAAATAAAAAGGCGACTGATTCTTGGGAGACAAGCCATGAGAAACCTGGGGAACATAGTGAAAAGCAGAGACATCACCTTGAAAACAAAAATTAGAATAGTCAAAGCAATGGTTTTCCCAGTAGTAATGTACGGATGTGAGAGCTGGACAATTAGGAAGGCTGAACGCAGAAGAATAGATGCCTTTGAAATGTGGTGTTGGAGGAGGGTTTTGAGAGTGCCCTGGACAGCGAGGAGAACAAATAGGTCAATCTTAGAAGAAATTAACCCTGACTGCTCATTGGAAGGTCAAATAGTAAAGATGAAGCTAAAGTACTTTGGACATCAAATGAGAAGGGAGGATTCACTTGAGAAGGCATTGATGTTGGGAAAGGTGGAGGGCAAAAGAAGAAGGGGGAGGCCAAGGATGAGATGGCTAGATGGCATTGTAGACACAATGGGCACAGAGCTGGGAGGGCTGAGGTGGAGGACAGAGGCGCCTGGAGAACAATGGTCCATAGGGTCGCAAAGGGTCGGAACCGACTGTGCGACTGAACAACAACAAAAAACACCTCTCTTCTTTAAGGTGAGTTGGCCTTGGCCAAGTGGTCAGTATAGAAATCGAAATAAATAAATAAATAAATAAATAAAATAAGGGACTCCCCATCTAGGTGTGGTTAGTCTTGCAGGGAGAGAATGGAGTTTCAGGACCTTGAACAGCACCACGGAGAAAGGTTTCACAGGAATGGTGAATCAGCTCAAAGACCTTTGGTTTTTCTTCTCTCTTCTAAAGGTAAGCCTTTGAAAAGCCACTGTCCTTAGCTCGAAAATGGTCTTCTAGTTTACTCTCACCTGCAGCTTAATACGAGGGATCGGAGCCTGGCAAAAAATTCCATTTGCAGTGATTTTAACTTCCATATCCCTCCCCACAAATCAGCCACTGTTCATGCTGGCTGTAGATTCTGGTGGCTAATGTTCTTCTTCTTCCGCGTCCTGTTTGAACCTTGGGCTGCCAAAATGAAGCCACTTTCTTAGCTTTGTCATTGGCCAAACCTAAGTCCTCATCAGTGCATCTTACTGGCAGTAATTTGCAGACCAGTAAATGAACCGGATTCTGTATCTCTCCACATGCGCACAGCATGTTGCTATCTGCCAGCACACCCCACTTGAACATGTTGGTCTTACATTTAGGGACTCTGACCCTCCAGCCTATTCATGGTCCTCCAAGTGATGTAGCGGAAGTTAAGTTCCTCAATCACATCCTCTTTAATGTTATCCCTTTGTCCAGTGAGCTCCTTCCTCCATCTTCTAATTTGGTTTTGCTCTTGTGTACCCTCAAGAATGTTTGTTCTTGCCATAAAGCTCTTCCTGGATCTGAGCCAGGAGACTTGAGGCTCATCTCCATTCAGAGGATGTTGAGGGTCCTTCCCTTGCTTAATTCTCTCGGTGTCTGCTGCTACTTCTCTCCTGATCTTAGGTGGAGCCATACCAACAAGAGGGTCTATTTTCTCAACTGGTGTAGGATTGAGGCATCTTGTCACTCTACGCATGGCTTCATTCACAGTGATGTCGAATTGTTTTACATGCGTGGATGTGTTCAATACTGGAGCCGCATAATCTGATCAGGGCCAAAAGCGGATGTATGCAGCGTGGATGGTTGACTTCCCCATTTATAGTTTATAAGGTTCCTGATGATGTTGTTCTTTGTACTTACTATGGCTTTGGTAAAAGTGATGTGAGGCTGGCTGGGAAAATAGAGGTGGAAATCAGAGAGATAAAAGAGAATCAGGATTTCCCCAGTGTTAGGCTCTGCTAAACTGGCTACACACTCTAGTCTTACTCAAGAGTCAGTCTGGCTGAGTTTAGTAGGGGTCTCCTTCCAGATGAATGGATGCAGGATTCTAGCCTCAGAAACTCATTCCCACCCATTCTTTGCCATTGTCGAACCAGATAAGGTAATGGTAAAGGTCTATGACTTTTAGGGTCAGCATTCAACTCTGTTTACAGCCAAACAACCAGCACTTTCTTAGTCTGCAAATGCTTCCGTAGCAGACATGAGTAGACACCAGAGCACATGGAACACTGTTACCTTTCTTGATGATGTGGTATCTATTTATCTACTTGCAATTTCTTGCTTTCAAAACTGCTAGGTTGGCAGGAGCTGGGACAAATGACAGGAGCTCACTCCATCATGCAGCACTTGGATCTCGAACTGCGGATCTGCCAACCTTCCAGTCATTAAGCTCAGCATCCTAACCTCTAAGCCACCTCAGTCCTATATTGTACCAGGTTGAGAGTCTTAAACAAAGGCAAAGGGAAATATTTGTTGGTTTGTTTGCTTGTAATACTTCTATTCTGTCCTCCCAAGCCAGCTCAGGGTGTTGAACATGGCTCTCCTCCTCTTCTTTTCATCCTCATAGCAACAACCCTTTGAGGTAGGGCCGAGAGAGAGAGAGAGAGAGAGAGAGAGGCTGTTGCCCAGAAAGGAGCAGAATGAACTACTACTACTACTACTACTACTGCTGCTGCTGCTGCTGCTGCTGCTGCTGCTACTACTACTACAATTACTACTACTACAATTACTACTACTACTAGGCCTGAAGGGTAATGTGTAATGCCACAATGTTTGTCACACATCTGTCTATTAACCATTTGCAATTCGAAAGGGCGAAGCTTCACAACTAATCTGAATAATAGGTATTCCCAGCTGTAATAAGTCACATTGATTTGTATACTTATCTGTTTTTGCTAACAATTGTGTACCTCTGGACCTGATGTGTATAAATTGATGCCACAAATTCTCATTCTTACAACTGACGAAGTGGACTTGGCCCATGAAAGCTCACGTTAAAATACAGGGTTTAATCTTTATAGTGTCACAAAAAATTTTTTTGTCTTTCTGACTCCTTTTCTTTGCTCTCTGATATAGTAGTAGTACTGTGGTGGCTCAAGTGGTTAAGATGGTGAACTCGCTGACTGGAAGGTCGGAGTTCAATTCCTGAGTACTGCATGACAGCGTGAGCACCCGTCTCTGTCCCAGCTCCTGCCAACCTAGCAGTTCGAAAGCAAGAAATTGCAAGTAGATAAATAGGGACCACTTCGGTGGGCGAGGTAAACAGCATCCCGTGCACTCCGGTGTCTAGTCATGCCTGCCACATGTCCATGGAGACATTTGCAGACTCAGACAGCTCTTTGGCTTTGAAACAGAGATGAGCACTGATCCCTAGAGTCGGATACGACTGGCTTTCGAGCAAGGGCGACCTTCACATTCACCTTTAGCAGTAATAAGTGGAAGCGGCAGAAGTTAAGTCATAGATGTCAACACTAGAGGATGGGGCTGGCTGGCTTCGCTGGCTGTAGTATGCCTGTCGTTGCTCTTGTTCTATGTTGTCATGCGTGTGTAGTTTTCCTCCAGAAAGTGTGTTTTTGCTTCCCGCAGGTTGGCAACCTGTGTCCCCCTCCCTTCCTTTGCCTGTCAAAACAGATCCTGGAAAACACAACACACATCCTCCCCACCCTCGCTGCAAGATTGCAAACAGCTCCTGGCGGCTGGAAGGGGACGGAGGGGAATCCAGAGGCGGCTGAAGCTGCTTCACTCCTTCCTTCCTTCTCTCTCTCTCTCTCCCTCCAGGTGAGGCAGAGGCAGCTGTGGCTCACCTTTCCCAGTCTACCTGGCCTGGGGCAGAGCCAAAGATCCAGGTGGGATGCGTGTGAGTGGGTGGGTGGGTGAGAGGGGTTTGCCAGTGGACCGGAGGATGTTGGCTTTACCCAAGCCACCTGTTGATGCCTGACATTCTCCCTCTTCCTCCAAGGACCGTCTCCTCTCTCTCTCTCCTCTCTGGTTAGCTTACAGAGGAGAGCAAGAAAGCAGGAGCAGATTTGGCTTGCTGGGGCTTAGAAGTGCTCTCCATCCTTTTGCTGGAGCCTTGATCTCAGTGAGAGAGAGAGGAAGAAAGAAATTGAGAGGAGTTGCTCTCAGGAACCTGCAAAGTTCATTCAGCAAACATCTTCTTCTTGCAGATAAGGTAAGAGGACTTTCATGCGCTCTCTTTCCACGGCCACCCTTCGTTTTGGGGCTGTTTGGATCTCGGCCTCTAGTTTTGTTCAGCAAAGTGTGGTGTGTACTTCAGAGAGAGGGAGAGAGGGAGAAGGAATGAGGAGGGAAAATGAAGAGATGAAGGAAGGAAGGAAGGAAAGGATGGATGGAAGGATAGAAGGAAGGAAGGAAGGAAGGTTCTCTGCCCATATGCCTCTAGTTTTGTTCAGCAAAGTGTGGTGTGTACTTCATAGGGAGGGAGGGAGAGAAAGAGACACACAGCGAGAAGGAATGAGAAGAAGAAAGAGATGTAGGAAGGAAAGAAGGAAGTGATGGACAGACGGAAGGACGGATGGAAGGAAGGAGATGGATGGATGGATGGAAGAAAGGAAGGAAAGGATGGATAGAAGGATAGAAGGAAGGAAGGAAGGTTCTCTGTCCATATGCCTCTAGTTTTGTTCAGCAAAGTGTGGTGTGTACTTCATAGGGAGGGAGAGAAAGAGACACACAGAGAGAAGGAATGAGAAGAAGAAAGAGATGTAGGAAGGAAAGAAGGAAGTGATGGACAGCCGGACAGCCGGAAGGAAGGACGGAAGGAAGGAGATGGATGGATGGATGGAAGAAAGGAAGGAAGGATATGGGAGGAAGGAAGGAGATGGATGGATGCATGGAAGGAAGGAAAAAGGGAAGGAAGGATATGGAAGGAAGGAAGGAAATGGATGGATGGAAGGAAGGAAGGAAGGAAGGTTCTCTGCCCATATGCGTCTAGTTTTGTTCAGCAAAGTGTGGTGTGTACTTCATAGGGAGGGAGGGAGAGAAAAAGGCACACAGAGAGAAGGAATGAGAAGAAGAAAGAGATGTAGGAAGGAAAGAAGGAAGTGATGGACAGATGGACAGCCGGAAGGAAGGATGGAAGGAAGGAAGGAGAAAAGGAAGGAAGGATATGGAAGGAAGGAAGGAAATGATGGATGAATGCATGGAAGGAAATGGATGGATGGAAGGAAGGAAAGGATGGATGGATGGATGGAAGGAAGGAAGGAAGGAAGGAAGAAATGATAGATGAAAGGAAGGAAATGATGAGGGATGGATTGGTGGCTGGGTTGATGGATGGAAGGAAAGAAACAAAATATGTAAGTATTGACAAAAGATCTGGAGAGAGGTGGAGGAGGAAAGAAGCCAGCAGGATATTGCTTGGTTCTTTCTGAAGATCTGGCAACAACTCTGTGGTGTGTGTGTGTGTGTGTGTGTGTGTGTGTGTGTGTGTGTGTGTGTGTGTGCCCTGCATACTTAGAAAACATCATCAGAAACCCACCAACCCACCCCACAGCCAGGCTGCGTTTCCTTGGGTCTCTCGGCAGACCTGCCTGACACTTAAACACAGTCTTGTTTGGATGTTTGATGCGGTGATGAACTAAAGAACGCATTACAGAACCAGGCCTTCCGAGAGGTTGTAAAGGACCTTGAAAGTCATCTTTGCTCCTGGGGCTGCGGTGGCTCAGTGGTTAAGAAGCTGGCCTTGTTATCTGGAAGGCTGTCAAGTCACCAGTTCGAGACCCGGGTACTGCATGACAGATTGAGCACCTGTCTCTGTCCCAGCTCATGGGGACACGATAGGAGCCTTATTCGGGCATCCCCTGAGCAGAGTTTCTCCCGCAAAAAATCCTTTCAACCCAGAATAATTTCTGACACAAATTTATCTTTATTCCTCCCTGGGCTGATATGTTGCCCCAAACCCAGGTTTTCCGTGGAACCGTGGCGGGGGATTTAGAAATTGTTTTGATGGCTGTCATCCCTCACAGGTTGTGAAATGTCACCGTTGCTCATTCCTCCCATTTTTCTTTCTTTCCATTGCCATCTCCGCTCCTCTCTTTGTTTTCTATACGAAACGTAAATTGCAAGCTATCCGGGGCAGGGACTTGATCCGGCGCTGTTGTCTCCAGCTACGTGATTGAGTGATGTCCTCTCCTTTAAAATCACTTTAAAGTGATTGAGTTGTGTTGTCTCCTTTAAAAACGTATTAGGAATTGCAAATTCCTGTCATGTGTATCACGGGGAGACAGGTGGCTGAGAGTTGGGGGTGATCATATGTCTATGGTTTGTATGTACGTATGGTTTGTATAAATTGTTTAGTTTGTATGTTTGTATTATATATAATATTTCAATGACACTAATATATATAAAAAAGTATTAGCACGGTAAGGTAAAAATCGCCCTTGTTTGAAAGCCTGTCGTATCCAACTCTAGGGTTCAGGGCTCATCTCTGTTTATAGCCAAAGAGCCTGCAGACATTTCCATGGATATGTGGCAGGCATGACTACTAGACACTGGAGTGCACAGAACGCTGTTTACCTTCCCACCGAAGTGGTGCCTATTTATCTACACTTTTCCTCCCCAATATGGGGAGTTTTAATCCTGTGCATTTTTTCATTTGCATTTTTGGTTCTATCTGTGGCTTTGTGTGTATATTTTTGTATACATATATATACTACATCAAGCAGTGTCACAACTTAGATGACGAAGACGAAGACGAAGACGAAGACGAAGACGAAGACGAAGACGAAGACGAAGACGAAGACGAAGACGAAGAATAATTTTGTGTCAGAAATTATTCTGGGTTGAAAGGATTTTTGCGGGAGAAACTCCGTTCAGGGGATGCCCGAATGAGGCTCCTTTCATGTCCCCAAGAGCTGGGACAGAGACGGGCGCTCAATCCGTCATGCAGTACCTGGGTCTTGAACTGCCGGCTTGCCAGCCTTCCAGCTAACAAGGTGAACTTGAGCCACCCCAGCCCCTACAACTTAAATGTACTGTAACTGAATCATTGTTGTTCTAGCATGGTAACCATTTGCACATTGCCCCAAATGAGGACAAAACAGGTTTCGATGATTTGCAGAAATGAATTCATAGGCATGGATGCGAAGTTAGAAATAATGTACCATTTTTGTAGTTTTAGCAGACAGCTATTCCGGACTGGGTCCTGGTTGTGTCACTAAACTATTTCCCATGATATCGAGGTGACGTTTTGCTCATGTAGCTGATCTTTCACTGTGGTTTTCTGATTCTTTTTGTTCAGACTGGCGCATCGAGTGTTTTTGCAACAGGGTGTAGCTAGCGTGTAATGCACACAGATCATTTAAAGAGGTTTGCATCAAACAAGTATGCAAGGAAAAATACTGATTTGTTCTTAAAACTATAGTTTAGTGTTTCCCAACCTTTGGTACTTGGACTTCAATTCCCAGAAGCCTAAGTCCATACATAGTTACATTGTTAGTTGCATAAAGGTAAAGGTTTCCCTTGCTCGAAAGCCAGTCATATCTGACTCTAGGGTTCAGTGCTCATCTGTTTCAAAGCCGAAGACATTTCCATGGTCATGTGGCAGGCATGACTAGACACTGGAGACCACGGAATGCTGTTTACCTTCCCACCAAAGTGGTCCCTATTGATCTCCTTGCAATGTCTTGCTTTTGAACTGCTAGGTTGGCAGGAGCTGGGACAAAGGATTCCCTGCAGTACTCGGGAATCGAACTGCTGACCTTCCAGTCAGCGTCTTAGCCACTTGAGCCACTGCAGTTAGTTGCTTATTTTGTGTTTCCTTACTGGTCAGAAAGAAGTGATGTTTGCATCTGCTGGTTCAACGTAGCAGTTAGTAAAGGTTAGTGTTAAAGGTCACCATTGCTCGAAATCCAGTCATATCCATCTCTAGGGTTCAGTGCTCATCTCTGTTTCATAGCCGAAGAGCCAGCACTCTCTGCTTCTGCAGACGTTTCTGTGGTCATGTGGCAGGCATGCCTTGACACCGGAGCGCACGGAACGCTGTTTACCTTTCTCACCAAAGTGGTCCCTATTCATCTACTTGCAATTTCTTGCTTTCGATCTGCTAGGTTGGCAGGAGCTGGGACAAAGATGGGAGCTCATTCCATCCTGCAGTACTCGGGAATTGAACAGCTGACCTGCCGCCTTCCAGTCAGCGTCTTAGCCAGTTGAGCCACTGCATTGTAGCAGTCATTGTAGCACAAATCTTAAAAAAAACTGATGTTATTCTAATTTTTTTAAAAAATAGATATGTTTTTAATACAGTGGTGCCTCAGTTTACAAATTTAATGCGTTTCACGGGACATTTCTTAAAGCAAAAATTCATAAAGTGAAACGTGGCTTATCATAGGAATGCATTGAACATCTTTCCCCAAAAAAAATCTGTAAAGGGAAATGTGGTTGCCCATAGGAATGCATCGAGAGCCAATTAATCCATTCAGGGAGGGGAGGGGAATTGTAAACTGATTCATTATGAATGGATTTTCATTTGTTAAGTGAAAATTACATTAACCGAAGCGTTCGTAAACTGAGGTATCACGGTAATATACTTTAACTACATTTTAAGCATTTACATTTTTAAAAAAAATCCCTTCATTTTACTGTGCTGGTCGTTGACCATAATAAAGTGATTGATTGCTGATCATTGCTTTTTGGGAATTGACTTAGGCTACTGGGAGTTGAAGTCCAAGAGGCAAAGGTTGGGAAACACTGGTTTAGAGCAGGGATTCTCAACCTGTGGCCCGTGGGCCGGATGCGGCCCACAGCACCATTTCATGTGGACAGATAGAGGGAGTGAATAGGAAATGGGTGGGAAAGAATGAAAAATTGTTGGTATTTTCATCCTTTGTGTGGAGAAACACCAGAGATGGGGACTGTACTGTTGAGAAAAAGTGAGAGCTAGTTTGGGCTTTTTCTGAAGTTGATTTAATGTCACATGGCCTTTGGGTCGGTGTGTGTGACCTCATGAACAACTTTTAGTCTGAGTGTAAGTTGCACAGTATGATTTCAGATTGCTGAATTTACAGGTGATTTAGCACTCTGGCACTCCGAGGTCCAGAGGGAGAAATATTTATAATTGTTAAAATATACTTTTGAAGTGACATAGCGCTAGATCGATGTTACAGCTGAAATGACCAGCGCCATACAAGAATTGTAGACCAGGACCTCGACTCCCGATAGGGACTGCAGTGGCTTAGGGGTTAAGATGCTGAAATCGACAACTGGAAGGTCAGAAGGTCAGCAGTTCGAGACCCGAGTGCATCATGACGGAGTGATCTCCCATCTCTGTCCCAGCTCCTGCCAACCTAACAGTTTGAAAGCAAGAAATAGTTACCACTTTGGTGGAAAGGTAAACAACATTCCATGTCTAGTCATGCCTGCCATGTCTGCCTGCCACGTCTGCAGATGCAGACAGCACTGGCTCTTTGGCTATAAACAGAGATGAGCATTGAACCCTAGAGTCAGATACAACTGGCTTTTGAGCAAGGGTGACCTTTATCTCACCACAACTTGTGCCCCAAGCAGCCAACCATACAGAGGATGCCCAGCCGCTGCCAACATCACAGCCCTGGCACCGTGGCTCTGCTGCCTGAAATTGGCACTTTGGTGCACCAATTTTTCCTAAGCCTCTTTCTAAAAGAAGATAAACAACCATAAGGCAACTGCATGCAGTTTTCAGCATTTAAGTGATGCAGCGCTAAAGTTGAAACAAGATCCCCTGCAGTCTCAAACCCATTACCTGGGCACCGAAAACTTGCTAAAACCCCATGACACCATTTATTCTGATATAGGTGATTGCACATGCCAAAACATTTCAAAATAATAATAATACAAGACTAGAATCCATTCAAAATAAACAACCCCAGCTGAAAAGATCTTCCAGAAGAAATATGTGCTTAGCTGTACATGGCGTAGTTTCTGATCTTTACATCGACTTCAAGTGTAACAGTAAAGGTAAAGGTTGCCCTTGCTCGAAAGTCAGTCATATCTTGTGCTAGGGTTCAGTGCTCATCTTTGTTTATAGCCAAAGAGCCAGCGCCTGCAGATGTTTCTGTGGACATGTGGCGGGCATGCTTCAACACCAGAGTGCGCAGAACGCTGTTTACCTCCCCACCAAAGTGGTCCCTATTTATCTACTTGCAATTTCTTGCTTTTGAACTGTTAGGTTGGCAGGAGCTGGGACAGAGACGGAAGCTCACTCCGTCATGCATTACCTGGGAATCGAACTCCAACCTTCCAGTCAGTGAGTTCAGCATCTTAACCACTTGAGCCACCACAGTCCCCAAGTGTAGCAAGCCAGACACAAAAACAGGAGTATCCCAACATGTAGCTGAGTCCCAAATGTCCCAGACCAAAAGACTTTGGATGATTGAATGCTGAAATTGGGAACTGCGAAAAAGTAATGTATGGATCATGCAACAAGGGTCTTAAAAGAACCTAACTTGGATAATGTGGGATGCCCACATTAATTAGATATTAAATCTCTCCTGAGGGGTGCGCCCGATGTCCACAGACTCAGAAGCCAGTCCCCAAGTTACTTGGGGCCATGCTCGGCAGGAGAGGAAATTGGGGAACAAACGGATAGGCTAGGAATAAACAAATGCTCAGGCTAAGGGCAAATAGAGTTAGGCAGGCAGACAGGGGCAAACAAGGGACAAGATTAGGTGCCCGGGGTCAATCCACACAGACCCCGAGATTAGGGCAGGAACAATGGGTTTCGCCAGCCCGAGGCAATTAAGTGCGGGTTTTCCATTAACCTCGGGGTAGCCTCAGAGTAGCTTCCCAAACACGGGTTTCATGAGAATGCTATGCACGCAAGCCTTCTGTACAGGGGATGGATTGTCTTGGACATGCGTCTTGCCCCTAGGCAGTGAATAAATACCTTCGCCCGACTCCAGTCGGGGCTGGACTTCGCCACACGGCCGCCTCCCGCGTGTCATTGCAACAGGATAAGACCAAAATTAAGGAAGTTAGGAAAAGAGAGTCTGAGACGAAGTGACTTGCGTGACTGTTGTGGCTCACCCCACATGGGAGAGCAGGCTGGCTGGCAGCCACTGCACAATGAGTAAGGACAAGAGGCAGAATCTTACTATAATCTATAGGATCGGTCAGAGTTATTAGTCAGGAAGAGCTGAGTTCAGAAGCCGGTCGTTGGAGAACTGAGGCAGAAGGTTGATCCAGAAGAGCAGCAGCTAGGCTGAGAAAATCCGATCATATCTCACCAGCCTTGGCGGGGCTGCATTGGCTACCCGTTCCTTTCTGTATCAGGTTCAAGGTGTTAGTTCTGACTTGTAAGGCCCTAAACTGTGTGGGACCTTCCTACCTGGTGGAGTCTCTTCCCCTCAGGGCATCAGCCCGTATCACTCATTCCTCCAAGTGCCGACCATGAGATTGATAAGGAAGGCCATGACTCGGAGGAGAGCCTTCTCGGTGGTGGCACCAACTTTGTGGAACTCCTTCCAGTTGAACTGTGACAAGTCCCAGCCCTGCCTATGTTTAAAAAGCAGTTGAAATCATTTATTTTAAAAGAGGCCTTGAGAATGTTTTGCCAACGGCTGGGGATTAGGTATTTTATTCTGTCTCTCTCTGTTGCCAATAGGTTTTTTGTATTTTTTAATATGTTTTTAATGTGTTTGTTTAATGTTGTTAGCCGCCCAGAGTAGGAAAACCTCCTAGATGGGTGGGGTATAAGCAAAATAAAATAAAATAAATAGTTGAGTTTCCAGGCAGTGGGTCCAAGGTCCACGGTCAGTAATCAGGCAGGTCAGAGTGGCGGCATGAACACAGATTATTCTGACAAGGCTTGCGCGGGCATGCGTGTTTGCTTAAGGAGGTTCAGGCTCAGGGCTCACAACTGGGAGTAGTTATTGCAAATGAGCTCTTGCTTTTCTCCTTCACATGCGTAGTTGATTCCTCAGCTACATCCTGCACCTTTCTGATGTGCTCGGCTCCACCTCCTCCCCACTGACAGTCTGTGCCTCAGCATGTTCTCCTGTCAAGTCTTCATCAACTTTATCAACAGGAGGCAGCTCCCATGCTGACATCAGGCTGAGATACTGGCAGAAAGTCATCCTCATCGGACCCGGGTTCCAGGGGCAGGAAGTCCTCATCGGACTCGGACTCCAGGGGCAGGAAGTCTTCCTCATTGGACCTGGGCTCCAGTGGCAGAAAGTCCTCCTCATCAGACCCGGGTTCCAGGGGCAGGAAGTCCTCATCAGACCTTGGTTCCAGGGGCAGGAAGTCCTCATCAGACCCTGGTTCCACGGACAGGAAGTCCTCCTCATCAGACCTGGGTTCCAGGGGCAGGAAGTCCTCCTCATCAGACCCGGGGTCCAGAAGCAGAAAGTCCTCCTCATCAGACCCAGGTTCCAGGGGCAGGAAGTCCTCCTCATCAGACCCGGGTTCCAGGGGTAGGAAGTCCTCCTCATCGGACCTGCATTCCAGGGGCAGAAAGTCCTCCTCATCGGACCTGGGTTCCAGGGGCAGGAAGTCCTCCTCATCAGGCCTGGGTTCCAGGGGTAGGAAGTCCTCCTCATCAGACCCTGGTTCCAGGGGCAGGAAGTCCTCCTCATCAGACCCTGGTTCCAGGGGCAGGAAGTCCTCCTCATCAGACCCGGGTTCCAGAAGCAGGGAGTCCTCCTCATCGGACCTGGGTTCCAGGGGCAGGAAGTCCTCCTCATCAGACCCAAGTTCCAGGGGCAGGAAGTCCTCCTCATCAGATCCGGGTTCCAGAAGCAAGAAGTCCTCCTCATCGGACCTGGGTTCCAGGGGCAGGAAGTCCTCCTCATCAGACCCAGGTTCCAGGGGCAGGAAGTCCTCCTCATCAGACCCGGGTTCCAGAAGCAGGGAGTCCTCCTCATCGGACCTGGGTTCCAGGGGCAGGAAGTCCTCCTCATCAGACCCAAGTTCCAGGGGCAGGAAGTCCTCCTCATCAGATCCGGGTTCCAGGGGCAGGAAGTCCTCCTCATCAGACCTGGGTTCCAGGGGTAGGAAGTCCTCCTCATCAGACCCTGGTTCCAGGGGCAGGAAATCCTCCTCATCAGACCCGGGTTCCAGAAGCAAGAAGTCCTCCTCATCGGACCTGGGTTCCAGGGGTAGGAAGTCCTCCTCATCAGACCCTGGTTCCAGGGGCAGGAAGTCCTCCTCATCAGACCCGGGTTCCAGAAGCAAGAAGTCCTCCTCATCGGACCTGGGTTCCAGGGGCAGGAAGTCCTCCTCATCAGACCCAGGTTCCAGGGGCAGGAAGTCCTCCTCATCAGATCCGGGTTCCAGGGGTAGGAAGTCCTCCTCATCAGACCCGGGTTCCAGGGGCAGGAAGTCCTCATCAGACCCGGGTTCCAGGGGCAGGAAGTCCTCATCAGACCCGGGTTCCAGAAGCAGGAAGTCCTCCTCATCGGACCTGGGTTCCAGGGGCAGGAAGTCCTGCTCATCAGACCCAGGTTCCAGGGGCAGGAAGTCCTCCTCATCAGACCCGGGTTCCAGTGGTAGGAAGTCCTCCTCATCAGACCCGGGTTCCAGGGGCAGAAATTCTTTTTCATCTGCTGCTAAGGTATTTCTTACAGTGGACGGTGGGATACCTGAATGATAGATCTCGCTCTTTCTAGCTTTTGATTGGACACTCTGTCAAACAGTGGTCATCCTGAAAAAGAGGACTCTTGTGGACAGGAGTCCAAAGACTTTCAAGTTTGAAGTGATATAAGGGAGATCATATAGAGTTTTAGGTATCTGACTGGGAGAATTTGGAGTTTGATTCCCCCACTATATTTCCTTGGAGAAGACCCAGCCTGCATAGCCTTCAGCAAGCTGCACAGTCCCAGGGTACTCCATAGAGGAAGCAAACAGTAAACCAATGTTGTGTATTCTCTACCTAGCAAAACCTGCAAAAGATTGCCATAAGTCAGAACTGACTTGAAGACACACAATTATTATTTAAACAGAGGGAAACCATGGCGATGTCCTTTTAAGGGAAAAAAAATAACACGATAGTGTCTCTCTCTGAGTGTGTAGATGACACTCTCTGAACGGAGATGAGCCTCAAGTCCGCCGGCTCAGATCAAGGAGGAGCTTTATGGCAAGAACAAACATTATTGAGGATACACAACAGCAAAACCAAATTAGAAGATGGAGGAAGGAGCTCACTGGACAAGGAATAACATTAAAGGAAGACATGGCTGAGGAACTCCACCTCCCCTACGTCACTTGGAGGACCCTGAATAGGCTGAGAGTTGGAGTCCCTCAATGCAAGACCAACAGGCTCAAGTGGGGACTGCTGGAGGACAACAACACACGGTGTGAATGTGGAGACACACAGAGTCTGGCTCATTTACTGGTCTGCCAGAGACATGCACCAATGAGGACTTGGGTTTGGGCATTGACCAAGTGGAGACTGTGGCTTCATTTTGGCATTCCAAAGTTTGATCTGGACACGGAAGACAAAGCAGAAGTGCCTGGAGAGTTGGCAAGGAAGTCCTTCCACTCCTCATGGTTGCCCATAACGTGGGAATGGCGTCTGTCTATGTCTCTGTTGGAGGCTGAGCGGAGAACGCCTGGCTCCAGAATGCGCCTGCGGTCCTTGTCATTCTCCTGCATTCAGAGACACACCTTCTTCCAAGCTGCTCAAAAGAGTTTTCAGAGGTAAAAACAAACCTTAGGTAAAGGTAAAGGTCACCCTTGCTCAAAAGCCAGTCGTATCCAACTCTAGGGTTCAGTGCTCATCTCTGTTGATAGTCAAAGAGCCAGCTCTGGCTGTATCTGAAGACATTTCCATCGACATGTGGCAGGCATGCCTCAACACCCGAGTGCACAGAATGCTGTTTCCCTTCCCACCGAAGTGGTCCCTATTGATCTACTTGCAATTTCTTGCTTTCAAACTGCTAGGTTGGCAGGAGCTGGGACAGAGATGGGAGCTCACTCCGTCCTGCAGTACTCGGGAATTGAACTCCGACTTTCCAGTCAAGATTAAAGTGTGATTTCTCTCTGAACAAGTCCAGGCTGGCTTGGATATGACTCATATTCAGCAATGTTACCAGGAGCTATGATAGGGAAATTAGGGCCAAATTACTAGCCTGTGTGTTCAGGGCTGTGCATTCGTACACTTATTATGCAGTGTTTCGTGCCAAATCGAGGCACTTCCAGAAGCAAAAACAAAAGACTTGCTCCATCAATCTTGTCCAGCTCTTTGTGGAAGAGAAAGAGCAGGAATCCCCAGTGTAGATGGAAGGCTAACTTTCAGAGATGATGGACTGCTTCCTGTTTAAATAAACTGCACTGAGATTTAAGGACTGGTATTTAGTCCTAGTGGTGTATATATGTGTGTGTGTGTGTGTGACACACACAGAGAGGAGGAAAGATGAAGAAAAGGGGAGAAGAAGAAAAGAGAAAGAAAGAGAGAAGGAAGGAAGGAAGGAAATGATGGATGTATGGATGGAAATAACAAAAGGAAGCGAAGGAAGGAAATGATGATGGATGGAACGAAAGGAAGGAAGTGATGGAAAGAAGGAAGGAAGGAAATGATGATTGATGGATGGAAGTAATGAAAGGAAGTGAAGGAAGGAAAGGAAGGAAATAATAATGGCTGGATGGAATGAAAGGAAGGAAGGAGGTTATGGAAAGAAGGAAGGAAATGATGAAGGATGGATAGAAGTAACGGAAGAAAGGAAATGATGATGGATGGATGGAGGGAGGGAGGGAGGGAGGGAGGGAACGAAAGGAAGGAAGTGATGGATGGATGGATTGTTCTAGACCAAGGGTTACCAACCTTTTCAATCCAGAGGCCGGGTCAAGCTCTCTCAGCTTTGAGGACCGGATGGCCATTTTGCCCTGGCTGCATGATGGGGGCAGTCATTTTGTTCCGCCAGCTTCAAAGGGGCAGCCATTTTGTTTCTCAAATGCCCTTGGAGTAGTGGGTGCCACACGAAATGGCACAGCAGGCCAGATATGGCCCATGGGCCTTAGGTTGGGAACCCCTGTTCTAGACCATCTGCACTCAAAGCCTGAGTTCCATACTCAGTTATGGGGCTCTTGCTTTCCCATTAATTGTTATTGTCATCTGAGAAAATTGGTGAGGTATTGCATCTAACCAAAACTGTTGAAACCCAAGCTGGACCTGAAAGAAGCTCTGTTCCAGATCTGGGACATGGAAAGGGACGTGGAAAGAGAGATGGTTTGTACATTTGTGAGAAACAACAGATGGGAGAGGGGTTGAATGGCCTACATTGCAGTGGGCTGGACACCAGCTTCCATCATCCCCAGATGGCGTAATTATTGTTGGACACTGCTTTGGAGCAGTGACAGATTTGACCTCCTTGCGATCTAAGATGGTGAGTGCAGTCATGAAATAAAAAGACGCTTATTGAATTGAATTGAATTTTACACTTGTATCCTGCCCTTCTAGGAACCAATACGTCCCTACTCAAAGTGGCTAACATAAAATCCCTCATACGACAAACAAAACTTACTACTTGGGGGGTGGGGGAAACTATGGCAAACCTTCTCCTTCTTGTGCCGTATCCAATTCCAAATCTTGGATATCCTCATGGTGATCAGCCATGAAGATTGTCCTCGGAACCATATAACGCAGTGGCTGGAGCAGTTCCCATATTTTCCAGAGCCGAGCTTGATGGGTATGCTATGCGCTAAGGAAGGCTGAGCGCAGAAGAATAGACGCCTTTGAACTGTGGTGATGGAGGAGACCTTTGAGAGTCCCCTGGACTGCAAGGAGATCAAATCCATCCATCCTGAAAGAAACCAACCCTGACTGCTCCTTGGAAGGACAAATACTGAATCACAAGTCCTTTGGCCACCAAATGAGGACTCACTTGAGAAGGCCTTGATGTTGGGAAAGCTTGAAGGCAAAAGGAGAAGGGGGCAGCAGAGGATGAGGTGGCTAGATGGTATGGGTGACACAGTGGGTGTAGATCTGGGTGGGCTACAGAGGATGGCAGAGGACAGAAGAGCCTGGTGTGCAATGGTCCATGGGGTCATCGCAAAGGGTTGGACTTGACTGTGCGACTGAACAACAAAGGGGTTGGAGGAAAGGGCTAATGTAAGTTTAACATTTGTTGTCTTTAGGCTTTAAAGCAGTGCTTCCCACCAAAGTGGTCCCTACTTATCTACTTGCAATGTCTTGCTTTTGAACTGCTAGGTTGACAGAGGCGGGAGCTCATTTCGTCGTGCAGTACACGGATATCAAACTGCTGACCTGCCAACCTTCCAGTCAGCGTCTTAACCATGTGAGCACAATTCCCCAAAGCAGTTATCAGCAAATGTAGGCTTCTGGGAACTGAGGTCCCCCTGTGGGGCCTGGACCCCACGTTGAGAACCACTGCTTTAAAGTAAACTGTTCCACTGGGTTTAGATGGTATAATCCCTGAACTATATAACTAGTGAACACACATGTAACATCCATGCCCCAGGCACATACAAGTCATGCACTTTAAGTAGCAACAGTCAGGTGTACCCCTGGGTATGCAAAAGTTGGACAGAGAACTCTGGAAGTGGCCTGTATGCATTTTATTTTCTCGCGCATGCAGTGTTTGGCAATAGCATTCTGGCCAATTTCTGTTGTGTTAATTGCCATCATAAATCTGTGACACTGGTGATTAGCAGGATCTTCTGGGACCCAGAACGAATTTGCCCGAGGTGCTCTTTGTGGTTTTAAGACCTCATGCTCTCTGTCTCTTTCACTCTCTCTTTCCACCGCTTTCTCTAATTCCCTGAATAATGGACTGCCCAGTGGCATCCAGAGATCAATTATTCTGATAATGGAAGATGTAAAGCAGTAATAGGGACTGCGGTGGCTTAGTGGTTAAGATGCTGAACTTGAAGCCTGGAAGGTCGGCTGAGGAACAAGACCCGAGTGCTGCACGATGTCCCAGCTCCTGCCAACCTAGTATTTCGAAAGCAAGGCATTGCAAGTAGATAAAAAGGTACCACTTGGGTGGGAGGCAAACAGAGTTGCATGCACTCCGGGGTCTAGTCATGCCTGCCACATGTCTACGGAAACATCTTCAGATGCAGACAGCGCTGGCTCTTTGGCTGTAAACGGAGATGAGCACTGAACCTTAGAGTCAGATACAACTGGCTTTTGAGCAAGTGCGACCTTTACCTTTATTAAAGCAGTGGTTCCCAACATGGGGCCCAGGCCCCATTGGTGGATTTCAATTCCCAGAAACCTAAGTCAGTGAATTGGCTGATCAGTGCTTTGGGGAATTGACTTAGGGTTCAGGGAATTGAAGTCCCAAAAACTCAGTGTTGGGAAACACTGAGTTGTAAAGGAAAGGCAGAGAGGATAAGCCACGCGTGGTCAGTCCCACATAAATGGCCACTCTTAAAATCCCACCGCCAGGAAGATGTGAGCTGAGCGAATCCGCCAAATGAGATATGTTCCTCCAGCCGCATCGGTATGATTGTTCTTTTTCATGACAGATATTAATTCTTTCTGGTCTTAATGAGCATGCAAATGGCTCATTTGATGGAGAACAAGCCAGAAAGTCTTATCTTTAAAAGCCTGAGTCTCCTCTGGAAGGCATAGGGCAGGGGTGCCCAAACTTTTCAGACCGTGGGCCGGTCATGTCATTCAGCGGGCCAGTCATGTTGTTCCTCCCACCGGACGTAAAACACACACATTCATGCACAAAGCACTGCCATAAATGCACCCGCACCTGTTATAAACACATTTATGACAGCCGCGGGTGCATTTACCCTGATGCATGTAAGGATAACACCCCCACTATCAGCTTCTAGAGACCTGCACCTATCCAGGAAGCCCACGTAGTCTTTAAGGTGCCTCAACACTTTTTGTCCTGCCAACCTAATAATTCGAAAGCAAGAAATTGCAAGGAGATAATTAGGGACCACTTTGGTGGGAAGGTAAACAGCGTTCCGTGTCTAGCCATGCCTGCCACATGACCATGGAAACGTCTGCAGAAGCAGACAGCACTTGCTCTTCAGCTATGAAACAGAGATGAGCACTGAACCCTAGAGTCAGATGTAACTGGCTTTCGAGCAAGGGGAACGTTTGCCTTTATCTAGATATATTCTGTTCACTATTACGTTGCTATTTTATTATTTTTGACCAGTTAGCACCTTGGGTATGAGAGCCAAATTCATTGTGGTTGTGTTACACTTAGGAGTGAGCTCCTGTCTCCTGTCCCAGCTCCTGCCAATCTAGCAGTTTGAAAGCAAGAAATTGCAAGTAGATCCATAGGGACCACTTTGGTGGGAAGGTAAACAGCATTCTGTGCACTCAGGTGTTGAGGCATGCCTGCCACATGTCGATGGAAATATCTTCAGACGCAGCCAGAGCTGGCTCTTTGGCTATCAACAGAGATGAGCACTGAGCCCTAGAGTCGGATATGACTGGCTTTCGAGCAAGGGAAACCTTTACCTTTACCTAGATACATTCTGTTCACTATTATGTTGCTATTTTATTATTTTTGACCAGTCAGCACCTTGGGTATGAGAGCCAAATTCATTGTGGTTGTGTTACACTTAGCCAATAATCTAATCTAAAATAAAATAATCTAATCTAATCTAGTAAAGGTAAAGGTTTCCCTTGCTCGAAGGCCAGTCGTATCCGACTCTAGGGTGCAGTGCTCATCTCTGTTTCTAAGCCGAAGAGCCAGCGCTGTCTGCTTCTGCAGACATTTCCGTGGTCATGTGGCAGGCATGACTAGACACCGGAGCGCACGGAATGCTCTAATCTAAATGTCTGAAAATTGTTTGAAATATGCTTGGCATGGAGAGAAGAAGACTATGAGGTGATGGGCCAGCTGTCTTTAATATCTGAAGGTCTGCTGTGTGGATGATTGAACAAGGTCATTCTCTTGGCTTCAGAAGGTAACACAGTGATGGGTAGATGAATTCAACCATTTCCTAAGGGCTTCAGACATGAGGATGTCTGCAATCAATCTTGTAGGATAGAAGGAGATAGTTGTTGTGTTCTAAGGGTTTTACCTTCCACATGGATTACAATGTATCTGAACCAATGTAACCTTGCCTATAGCAACAATGTAACCTTCAGCTGTATCATATGAACCCTGCATGAGGACGCGAGCTGATGACCACCAGCTGGCAGCAGCGAGCGTCCAAGCTCTCTTGGTCAGAATCATCAAAGGCAACAGCGCGGGAAGCTTTCCCGCCACCACCTACACCTGGACAAGAAGGGCGTGACTAGCAATGACGTCACGCAGGCAGTAGCCAATGGGCTACTATGGCACCACGTTCAAATGTATTACTACTGTATATAAAGAGCTATCGATCCGCCATTACCTCATGTTCCCTCTGTCCACGATGCAATAAACCTGAGTTAACCCAGCCCGAGGCTGTGTCCTGTGTCTTGGTTTGCATACACTAAATTGGCGACGAAGGTGGGATTAATGGATTCCCAAAGCGCCAGGACACAGAGCGGGTTCAATATTACCAAGCCGCAAGACTGGACCATCTTTAACATGGATTTCAAGGCGGCCTTGGTGGAACTCAAAGTCAAAGACGACGAGGAAAGGAAGAGGGCCATCCTCACCCGAATGCTGGGTGTAGAGACCAAGCGGACGCTGGTGGGCATGATCGAACCGAAGACGTTGGACGACTTCAAAACCGACGACATACTGAAGTTGCTGCGTGAGCGTTTCCAACCCTCGAAGGCAATGTTTCCCGCTAGGAGTGCGTTTTGGAGGCGAGTCCAAGCGCCGGATGAGTCGGTAGAGGCTTTCGTGGAGGCCCTGAGGGTAGCCGCCGTTCCCTGCAAGTGGGACAACCTGGAGATGATCATGAGGGACGTCGTGCTGTGTGGCCTGAAGGACAAGGAAGTGCAGCGCCGCCTGATGAACAGGGAGCCGCCACCCACGCTGGCCGAGGTCGTAGAGACCGCGGAATCCGCGGAGTCCACGAATGCGGGAGTGGACGAAATACACGAGTGGCGTGAGTGGCGTCCTAGGGCCAGCAAAGCGGAAAGCTCGGTGCGCGGCAAGTCAGGACAGCCGGTGCACGCGACCCGGCGAACCTCGAGATCCTCTACAGATGGCAGCGACGGCGAAGAGGTACAGAAGGTCCGGAAAGGGGGGCGCCGCTGCGATGGTTGTGGGGCGGCCCACGAGCGTGCGAAGTGCCCTTTCAGGAAAGCCGAATGTTACAGCTGTGGCCGGCGCGGGCACATCGCCAGGGCATGCAGAAATCGGAGAGAGGGCCGGAGGCAGTCGAAAGACCGTTCGGCCAGACCGGACCGTCCAGCGAGACCCCAAGATGGCGCCCGAACCACGAGGAAGCAGGACGGCGTGGGTCGCGTCTCGGACGGCAGCGAGGACGACGCCCCCGTGTTCAGCGTGTCCGCGGGACAAAACCATTACTTCATTGAGGTAATAGTACAAGGGGCCCCTGTTAGGATGGAGATTGACTCGGGGTCCTATTATTCCATAATTCCCCAGAAAGAGTTCTTGAAGATCGACCCCCAAGCGCGGCCCAAACTTAAGACTCTGAGGTCCACGCTACGGGACGTACAAGGGAACAGCATTCCAGTGCTGGGGGTCGGAAAATTTCAGGTTCGTTATAAAAGACATTCCGCAGAACTCCCTTTAGTCGTTCTCAAAGGGGGGAATTGTAGCCTCCTAGGGACGCAGTGGTTTCAGCCCTTGGGTTTGTTCATAGGGGGGGTGCATGCCGTGGGCGCGGATCCGATACAAGCGGTGTGTGACGCGCACCCCGCCGTTTTTGAAAAAGGACTTGGAAAATTCAAGGGACCCCCTGTAGCCTTCGACCTAGACCCGGAGGTCCGCCCGATAAGACTCAAACCGCGCAGGGTGCCTTTCGCACTAAAGGACAAAATAGAGGCGGAACTGGACAAATTGGTGGGCCAGGGGATTCTTATTCCTGTTGATTCCGCGGAGTGGGAAACTCCAATCGTAACAGCCCTGAAGGCTAACGGGGAGGTGCGCATTTGCGCTGATTATAAGTGTACAATTAACAAGGCGATTCGCCCTAATGCATACCCGGTGCCAGTGGTCAGCCACCTTTTGGCCAGGCTAAATGGGGGAAAGTGTTTCGCTAAGCTCGACCTGGCACAAGCCTATCAACAACTCCCCGTAACTCCCGCCACGGCCGCGGCACAAACGATAGTCACACATAAGGGAGCGTTCCAGGTGTCGCGTTTACAGTTCGGCGTGAACTCGGCACCCGGCCTTTTTCAGTCGCTTGTGGAACGCCTCCTGAAGGGGCTGGAGGGGGTGTTACCTTATTTTGATGACGTATTGATAACAGGGGGGAGTGAGGCCGAACTGGCAAAGAGATTGGATAAAGTGCTAACTGTGTTCGAGAAAGCGGGGCTGAGACTGAGGAAGGACAAATGTGTTTTTTTCGAAACCGAGGTCGAGTTTTTAGGGTTTCGGATCACACCTGAGGGTATTAAGCCGTCCAGATCCAAAGTGGAAGCCATTAAGAAGGCCCCTCGCCCCACATCCAAAACCGAACTACAGTCATTCCTGGGGCTCCTCAATTTTTACCATACATTCCTTCCGCGGAAAGCCTCCGTGGCCGAACCGCTCCATCGGTTACTTAAAAAAGAGGAGACATGGATGTGGGGTGACGAGCACGAGAAGGCGTTCAACGAACTAAAGCAGCTTTTAACATCGGACGCAATCCTTACGCACTTCGACCCCAAACGGCCGGTGGTCTTAGTCTGTGATGCATCACCGGTGGGGGTGGGGGCAGTGCTTTGCCACGTGTTGGATGATGGTCGGGAGGCCCCAGTGGCGTTTTACTCAAGGTCCCTGTCCCAAGCAGAGCGAAATTACGCACAAACCGACAGGGAGGCATTGGCAATAGTAGCGGGGACCAAAAAGTTTCACGATTTTCTGTATGGCCGCCCATTCAAAATCGTGACGGATCACAAGCCCCTGTTAGGGATTTTCACGGCAGGCAAGCCCACGCCGCAGATACTATCCCCGAGAATGTTGCGATGGGCCATTTTTCTTAACGCATACCAACACGAGTTGGAGTACCGGCCCGGAAAGGAGATCAGCCATGCTGATGCGCTTTCGAGATCTCCTTTGCCTTTGTCGGACGACCAAAAAGCCAGAATAGGAAGAGACCGCCAGGTGTTGCTAATCGAGGTTTTAGACGAACCCCCAATAGTACCGGCTGATATAGCTAGGGCGACAAGCAAGGACAGGACGCTGGAGAAAGTCAGCTCATGGGTGCAGAAAGGGTGGCCAACATCGTCCCCAGGCAAGGAATTCGACCCATTCTTTCGGAAGAAGCTAGAGTTGTCCATAGAAAGGGGGTGCCTGTTGTGGGGCCAACGGGTGGTGGTCCCGACTCCCATGCGGCCGAGGGTTCTCAAACTGCTGCACGTCAGCCACCCGGGCATCGTTCGCTCAAAAGCGCTGGCCCGCAGTTACTTTTGGTGGCCACAGCTTGACGAGGACATTGAGCACATGGTCGGCACTTGTGAGGCGTGCCAGGGGTCCCGACCAGAGGCGGCCCGCCTCCCGCATAGGGAATGGGACACAGCGAGGGGGCCATGGTCCAGAGTGCACGTAGATTTCGCTGGCCCTTTCCGAGGAACCATGTTTCTCTTGGTGGTGGATGCATTCTCAAAGTGGCTGGAGGTCATTCCGGTAAAGAGCACATCCTCCACCACTACAATTAACCAACTACGGAGAGTCTTTTCAACGTTCGGTTTACCCGACACTTTAGTCAGCGATAACGCGAGTTGCTTCACCTCCTCAGAGTTCGGGGCATTCATGGAGGCGAATGCCATTCGGCATGTCACGTCCGCGCCGTTTCACCCGGCCACGAATGGCCAAGTGGAACGGTTGGTGCGTACAACAAAGGAGGCGCTTCGGCGCATGGGCCCCGGGGACCTGAACCATCAAGTATGTCAGTTCCTATTGGCGTATAGGGTGACCCCCTTAGCGTCAGGTTACTCGCCGGCAGAACTGTTGATGCGGCGGAAACTGACTACGCTCCTGTCCAGGCTGGACCCCACAAGAATTGAGGACAAGGGGAAAAACGTGGGGCTGGCAGTCTCGAAAGGTTTCGCCGCCGGCGACCCTGTTCATTGCAGGAACTATGCCAGCGCGGGGCCAGCCTGGGTGCCGGGGACGGTTGTAGAACAGACGGGGCCAGTGTCGTACCGGGTCGAAACCCACACCGGTCTCCTCTGGAGGAGGCACGCAGACCAACTGAGGCACCGAGTCAGTGGGCCAGTCAGTGAGGGTCTCCTACAAGATTCAGCGTTAGGGTTCTCCCCCACCCGCGTAACCCAAGGGGGAGACAGCAGCGGACAACAGTCCCAAGCAAGGGGGGAAGGAAGAAGCAGCGGCCCCGACTCATACCCTTTTGATAAGCCAGTTCCGTCAGAGGCCGGGGAAGGGGGAGAGGAGTTCGCGACCGCTGCCCCCGAATGGAGTTTTGGTTTTGATTTAGCAAACCGGGGGGGTTTTCAGGAGTGTTCCCCCACCCATCCAAGCGAGAAGAGGGGTTTTTCGTTAGTCCCCAGTGCCCCCGGTTCCTCCCTAAGTAAGAGCACACCTCCCAACAACGCCGCGGAGCCGCGGCAGATCACTAACGAGTCTCCCTCTCAAATTACAGGACAGGAAACCAGGGGACAAAGAGAAGGTAGCAAACCCGGGGAGAGGCAGCCCGCATCGAGACCCCAGCGTGTTCGAAACAAGCCATCTTGGCTGAAAGATTTTGTCTCCTAGGGGGGGAGTGTCTAGAAGCATGGGCTCGAGACATTGTCTCGTCCTAGGGGGGAGGGATGTTGTGTTCTAAGGGTTTTACCTTCCACATGGATTACAATGTATCTGAACCAATGTAACCTTGCCTATAGCAACAATGTAACCTTCAGCTGTATCATATGAACCCTGCATGAGGACGCGAGCTGATGACCACCAGCTGGCAGCAGCGAGCGTCCAAGCTCTCTTGGTCAGAATCATCAAAGGCAACAGCGCGGGAAGCTTTCCCGCCACCACCTACACCTGGACAAGAAGGGCGTGACTAGCAATGACGTCACGCAGGCAGTAGCCAATGGGCTACTATGGCACCACGTTCAAATGTATTACTACTGTATATAAAGAGCTATCGATCCGCCATTACCTCATGTTCCCTCTGTCCACGATGCAATAAACCTGAGTTAACCCAGCCCGAGGCTGTGTCCTGTGTCTTGGTTTGCATACACTAAAATAGTATTGACCGGCATTTTGACTGCCAGATGGCATTGATTGGCATTTTGGCTGTCAGATAGCTTCCGACGGTTGGGCTTGGATGGCATTGCATAGGCTGGCAGGCCTAATCTCAGGAGTTCCTCTGCCAGAGGAAAGAATACTTCTTCTTTCGAGTCCAGTTCAAACTTTGAACAGCCAAAACCAACCCACTTTGTTTGCAATGGTGTTGCAAGGGCCGGCGGAGAGGGCCACCTGGTCCGGGAATGGCCCGCGGAGGTTCGGAGTGACTGGCCGCAAGGAAGGCACGCGAGACGAAATGTGCGGTGAAGTCCAGTCTCGACCTAAGTTGGGTGGCATGTTTATTACCCTGCCTCGAGAGTTCTGTGCTAAAGGCGCACGGGACTTCGTCACAGAAGGCTGGTGCAAACGTGGCATTTCTGGTGGGTCAAGATAACACCAGTCTCCGGACATTGTCTTGTGATTAATGGACAGACCCGCAGTTATGTAAGATCTGGGTTGGCGAAACCCCATTGTTCTCGCCCTATCTCGGAAGACCATGTAAATTGGCTCCGGGACTAACTTCCTTAGCCGCTGACTCAGTGTGCTTACTCAACCTTATCTTTGGTCAGAAGGGGAAGAGCGAATTCAACCCTGGAGTCAGCAACTTTTTGCCTTTTGTCCTATTTCTTCCACAGTTCCTCAGCCAAGGTCTTATGAATTTATTCTAATCATTATTCTTGCCCGCATGAATTTATTCTAATCATTAATCTTGCCCGCACCCTAATTTCCTTTCCATCCAAGCCCGTGTTGGTCCTCAAGCCATGTGCGTAAGCGAGCGAGCCCATCGGGAAGGGTTATGGCCAATTTATGAATGCGGGCATACCACACCACTTGTTTTGGCTTTGTCATTGGCCAAACTTAAGTCCTCATCAGTGCATGTTTCTGAAAGTCATCGGAAGAACAGCAAATGAGCCGGATTCATGTTGTTGTCCGCCATGCTGTTGTCCGACAGCATCCCCCACATGAGCCTGTTGGTCTTGCATTTAGGGACTCCAACCCTTAGCCTATTCATGGTCCTCCAAGTGATGTAGGGGAAGTTAAGTTCCTCAATCATATCCTCTTTAATGTTATTCATTTGTCCAGTGAGCTCCTTCCTCAATCTTTCGTTTTGGTTTTGCTCTTTCGTGCCCTCAAGAATGTTTGCTCTTGCCATAAAGCTCTTCCAGGATCTGAGCCCGTGGACTTGAGGCTCATCTCCATTCAGAGGGTGTCGAGGATGTGACATGGTTGGCCAAGCGGGTGTGGGGTGCTGCTACTGGACCTCCCTCCTCCTCACTGGCTCATATGATTATCGGTCAATTCTGCCATCTGGATTTTACATTTTTACATTTGAGATTTGTAGATTTTAGACTTTTATGATGTTTTATTTATGCGTATCGTGTGTCGGAGTGTTTTATGTTAGTGTTGTTTTCTGTATTGTAAACCGCCCGGAGTCGCCTTGGCGAGAGGGTGGTTAAATAAGTCTAAATTTATTTATTTATTTATTTTTCTGATTTAAATTGCCGACCAATTCCGAAGACTCTGGGCGGCTCACAGAAAATAAAACCAATCACATTTTAAAAACCAATAAAAACCACATTAAATAAATAAATAAATAAATAACATTCTTATTATACAAAAAGTGAAGGAAGGCTTCATGTGGTCGAAGCCTAAAAGGCCATACACTAATAATGATTTCATGTCAGAAATTATTCTGGGGTTGAGAGGATTTTTGAGGGAGAAACTCCACTCAGGGAATGCCCACATGAGGCTCCTTTTATATCCCCAAGAGCTGGGACAGAGACGGGCGCTCACTACGTCATGCAGTACCTGGGTCTTGAAGTGGCGACTTGCCAGCCTTCCAGCTAACAAGGCCAGCTTCTTAACCACTGAGCCACTGCAGCCCCAGGAGAAAAGATGACTTTCAAGGTCCTTTACAGCCTCTCAGAAGGCCTGGTTCTGTAATGCGTTGTTTAGTTCATCACCACATCAAACATCCAAACAACGCAGGTCTGCCGAGAGACTCAAGGAAAGGCAGCCTGGCTGTGGGTTGGGTTGGTGGGGAGGGGGGGGGGGTTTCTGCTGATGTTTTTTTAAGTATGCAGGACACACACACACACACACACACACACACACACACACACACACACACACACAGAGTTGTTGCCAGATGTTCAGAAAGAGCCAAGCAATATCCTGCCGGCATCTTTCCTCCTCCACCTCTCTCCAGATCTCTTGTCAATACTTACATATTTTGTTTCTTTCCTTCCATCCATCAACCCAGCCACCAATCCATCCCTCATCATTTCCTTCCTTTCATCTATCATTTCTTCCTTCCTTCCTTCCTTCCTTCCATCCATCCATCCATCCATCCATCCTTTCCTTCCTTCCATCCATCCATTTCCTTCCATGCATTCATCCATCATTTCCTTCCTTCCTTCCATATCCTTCCTTCCTTTTTTCCTTCCTTCCATCCATCCATCTCCTTCCTTCCGTCCTTCCTTCCGGCTGTCCATCTGTCCATCACTTGCTTCTTTCCTTCCTACATCTCTTCATTTCCCCTCCTCATTCCTTCTCTCTCTCTCTCTGAGTACACACCACACTTTACTGAACAAAACTAGAGGCAGGCAGGCAGGCAGAAAACCTTCTGTCCCTCTGTCTGTCCATCTCTCCGTCCCATCAACTGCAAAGGGGTCATATTACTCCTCTTGGATCCCACTCTGTGACTGCTGCTATCCCAACACCCTTCAGTCATTTGAGAGACATGTCCGGCCCACCGCAATTTCTGTTTGTGATTTTGCGCAACAGCTTCGTTGATTCCGCTTTGTTTTCTTATCTGGGTGTTGGGGATGTGGTCATGAAGGGATACCTTTAGCTTTGATCTTTCCATGGCTCTTATGGCTCTTGATAGTTCTTCTTCCTCAGCCTTCATTAGTGACCATGTTTCACTCCCATAGATAGTACTGTCGAATTAAAAAGGTTGGCGCATTGTTTCTTGACGGTTTTCTCATTGAGCAAGATTTCTTTGCTGGAGTGGAATGTCGCCCATTCCACATTGTTTCTTCTGGCTAATTCTGCTCTCTGATCATTGCTCATCCCACTCAGACAGCCATGATAGACGTAGTGGTCGACCTGCTCGATGAGTTCGTTCCAGATTCTTATTTGGAAGTTGATGGGTCAGTGGTTAAGAAGTTTACCTTGTCAGCTGAAAGGCCAGCAAGCTGTCAGTTCGAGACCCGTGTACTACATGATGGATTAAGTGCCCATCTCCGTCCCAGCTCTTGGAGAAATGAAGGAAGCCTCATTTGGGCATCCCCTGAATGGAGTTTCTCCAGGAAAAATCCTTTCAACCTAGAATAATTTCTGACACAAAATTATTATTATTATTATTATTATTATTATTATTATTATTATTATTATTATTATTATTATTATTATTATTATTATTATTATTAGGAAGTTCCACTATTTTCTCTTCATGCCATTCATTTTTAGACCAACTTTCCTACTTTCTACATTGACTCACACAGCATTTTCGAAATCTTTAAACATTTCTGGAAATCAGTACTATATCATCTGCAAGCCTAAGATGGTTTATCTTCTCTCCATTCAGTTTGATATCACCGTCCCAGTTTACATAATATGAATAAATTAATGCATATTTGGTTTTAAAGCTTCTTTAAAGATGGTTTATTATTTTGTAATTCTTCTGATTATTTCTTGAGTGCATTTATACTCCACATTTTATGGAACAGGTGGGTGAAATACAAAATACAGCTGTTCTTACCCTCAGGCTTATGAGCTATTGGAGGGATGACACATCTGCGCTGAAGGTTGAGGAGGGAGGAGGCGGAAAGAGCTTGAAAATTGCGGTCAGAGAGGGCACAAGGTCAGGACCTTTTCCACCACAGCAAAGGTACAGATGTTGAATTTCTGCTGTACAAGTTATTGTGTCTTTTCCTTTACTCCAGCCTTGGCTTTCTTCTTTGTCCTGCTGCTTCTGTGGTTGCCCTCAGGAGAGAGAACTCCTTAGACTGGCATTCACTGGCATCTTCTTATGCTCTTAATCGCTATCAGCCAAATTGCTAACCCCACAGCTTCTTATGATGGGGTGTCAAAATGACCTGAACTAATGGATTCAAATGACGAGGGAGGAGGACCAACCAACCCAACCCAACCCAACCCAACCCAACCCAACCAACCAACCAACCAACTAAATGAGAGAGAACTGCTCAGGCTGGCATTCACTGGCATCTTCTTATTGCCAACCCCACAGCTTTTTATGAGGGGGTGTCAAAATGACTTGAACTAATGGATTCAATGACAAGGGAGAAGGACCAATCAATCTACCCAAATCAACCTAATGCACCAAACAGTTTTCTGACAATAAGAGCCATTCAGTGTCAGAATGAATTGCTTCTGAAGTTCGCGGCCTATTCATCTTTCTTAGGCAGAGGTTGGACCGTTATTTGTTGGGGATGCTTTTCTTTGTAGATTCCTGCATTGACAGTGGGGGAGCCTAGATGATCCTCCAAATTCACAGTTTCAGATCAACAATTCTATGATTTTCTAGGAAAATCAGATCCTGTCTTTGTTCGATCAGGCCAATGGCCTATCTAGTTTCTGCTTTCTACAGAGGCTAGCCTCTGTGTCGGACTGGGGTTTTGGAGACCCAGATTCAAATCCCAGTACGGCTATGACATTCATTGGGTGTAGAGTTGCCATAATTCTCTTCTACAAAACCGGGACGGAAGTATACTTGACAAAAATGGGTGGGTTATCTACAAAATAACCTTTAAAAAACATAATATAATGACAGCTATAAAACACTTTCACATTAAATATATCAATTTTGTTGTTATCAATACATAAATAAATTTATTTACAACAGTTAATTCTTACCGTAAGATGATCTGTTGTACTTCTGAGAAGTCACATTTGTCGCCTAGGTATACTCCAACTTCAGTGTGGCAGGAAATCACTCATTTGATGGTGAGAGTTTGAATTCATTTTAATGGTATGTTACAAAACACAATCAGTAAGTTTTCAAAATCCGGGACTATAGCATGATTTTTATTGAACTGGCTGGGACAATTTTCCCAACCTTGAATCTGGGATAATCCTGGTTTTCCGGGATGTATGACAGCCCTAATTGGTTGTCCATGGGCGACGGGTGTGCTGGGCACCTTCGGAGGGCGGTGGACAGGAAGTGATGGGGGCACCTATTGGGGGTTGGGGGGAGAAATCCCATACATTCCCATTGCCTCTGCCTGCCTCTGGGGGGTGCCAGTCGCTGGGGTGCACTGGGATGAATCCCTGTATCCCTGTGGTCTAGCACACCACTGCCATGGGCCAGTCACAGTCTCATAGTCTGAACTACCTCACAGGGTGGTTGTGTGGGGAAGAATAGAGCCACATACAATGAGTTGAACTTAGTGGAGGAAAAGTGGAGTATAAATGAGATAAACAAAGAAGTAAATAAGCTGCAGAGATTCCACATCAATATACTCGAGTATTAAGGGGCAAGTTGCTTCCCAGCACCTGTTTGAACCCAAAAACATGCAATGCATGTCAGAATGAAACTCAGAGGTCCCCACAAGGAGCCCTGGTAGCACAGTGTACTGCAATGGAAAGGTTGTGAGTTCAATTCTGACCAGGAATCAAGGTTGACTCAGCCTCTTCCATCCTTCGGAGGTCAGTAAAATGAGAACCCAGCATGTTGGGAGCAAAATGCTAATTAGCTTGTGAGAGCACTAAGCGCTATGGAGTGGAATAGACGTGCGATTGCTATATCCTTGTTAAATATAATAATTTTGAAATATAACAATCCTTGTGAAATATAATTATGGGTTATCTACAATGTCTGTTTCTGTCCCTACACTCTATCAGTGGTCTCTGTGAATCCACACAAATGGGTTTACTGCACCTATGTGTGGTAAACCCAATTGTGTGGATTTACAGGGGACCACTAAGAAGAAAAACAGTTACAGGCAAGCAACCTGTCATATAGGGACTATGGTGGCTCCAGTAGCTAAGACGCTGACTGGGAGGCGGCAGGTCAGCAGTTCGATACCCGAATACTGCAGGACGAAATGAGTTCTGGTCTTTGTCTCAGCTCCTCCCAGCCTAGCAGTTTGACAGCAATAAATGACAAGTAGATAAACAGAGACACTTTGGTGGGGAAGGTAAATAGCATTCCATGCACTCCGATGTCTAGTCATGCCTGCCACATGACCACGAAAATGTCTGCAGATGCAGACAGCGCTGGCTCTTCAGCTATGAAACAGAGATGAGCACTGAACCCTAGAGTCAGATATAACTGGCTTTCGAGCAAGGGTGACCTTTACCTTTACAACCTGTCATATTAGAGGGGTTAAACTGCTGTCCTGTAACCAAAATGTTGTGAGTTTGATCCTGACCGGATATCAAGGTGGACTCAGCCACTTCCATCCTTCAGTGGTCGGTAAAATGAGTACTGTAACCAATATGTTGTGAGCAAAATGCTAATTAACTTATGAACTGCCCAGAGAGTACACTAAGCACTATGGAGCAGATAGTTTTGGGTTTTTAGCTTCAGTTTTAATTTATTGTGGCCCTTGGGGAGGGTATTTTAATGGTTTTAAAATGTAAAATGTTTGGTGATTTTATTGTAGTGGGGGATGTTTTTATATTCAGTGCCGGGCAGGTTTTTTTAGGGTGTTGGTGGTAGGGGTGGTTTTGGGGTGTGCACACACGCGCGTGTGCGCGTGCACGCACGCACGCACGCACGCACGCACGCACGCACGCACACACACATATGCCGGAGCTGAGCAGGGAGAGGAGGGGCTCCCCCTCCTCCCGCCGTAGCCTCGGCGAGACCACACGCGGGGGCCGAAGTTTTCGGCCCTTGCCCTCTGTGGAAGGCAATGTCTTCCCTCTGGAAGACAGATGCTGAGAACGGAGCACCGTTCTTGGGCTCCATCTCCCAGAGGGAAGCTTTTCTCCGGGGCTGTGGAGAGAAGAGGGGCTCCCTTTTCTCTCCGCAACCCAGCCAAAGTCGCGGTGGGGCCGGTGCCGGCCTTCATCGCCGGGGCCTGGACACGGCGGCAGTTTCCCCCCCTTTGTGAGTGGCACTTTCCCAGCCTCCGCCGTGCTCGTGTCCCTCAGCCTGATTGGCTGAGGGGTGGCGTGGCGTGGAAGATGCTGGGCCTTGTAGTTTGTTTGTTTTTGTTGTTGTTCATCTTCGTGTGGCGGTTGCTCCACTCTTGATGACCGGACCCTTGTGGCGATGCTTGCAGGGTCTAAAGGTAAGTGTGGGCGGCTCGGTACGGGATGGTTGGGCCAGGTGTGGCAATTTATGCTGGATACCAACGGCCCACACACCTTCTTATAGGTGAGCCGCTCGGTCACTTCGGTGAGGGTGGCAATAGAAATCTAATTAAATAAATAAATAGAAGTGTGATTGCTTTGTATTCTCCAAAGTCTGGATCAAAGGGCAAAACATATGAAAAGATGTTCCCCAAAATGGCCATTGTTTGAACAGCCATGGCTGGTAAATTTCCCTCTTTCTTTTGACCTTATGAGTGTTCAACTTTTCTTTCATCCTTCCTTTCCTTTTTCTTGGTTTTTAAAAATTTGCCTAGCGACTTTTCAAGTTCTCTCTGTCTTTATTTCCGAGCGCTCTTTATAGGCAGTGGCATCATAATGGGTTTTCATTCTTTACTTAATTTTTTTTATAAAAACACTTTATTAATCCCTGAGGGGATTTGAAAACTGACAAGCCACAAGAAGAGTCGCAGGAGACCCTGGCGTACAGATACGGAGGATGAAAACAGATGACGGATGACCAAAATAATAATAATAAAAATTCTGCTATATAGCTGCAGACTAATTTTTTTCATTTCTTTGAAGCAACAAAGGTCAGGTGGTGGTGATGGACGGGAGATCAGTAGATACTTGTTCATTTATGAAATAAAGGAATGCCAAACGTCTAAGGATCTATCATTTTGTTCAGACTCTTTGGTAACTCATAGTGCAGGGGTTTCCAACCTGAGGCCCGTGGGCTGAATCCGGACCATGGTGCCATTTCTTGTGCACCCCCCCCCCAACCCTCCAAGAGCATTCAAGAAACAAAATGGTCACCCCTTTGAAGCTGTTGGGACAAAATGGCCACCCCCATCGCTGAGTGTTGGGCAGTGGTAACTAACCTGACTCCCAGCTACGGACGGATGAGCCCCTTGAGGTGGGGTGACGGTCCCCTTCAGTGGAGGAAATGCCACTGGAAACCATCGTATTGGGCCCAACTGCAAAATGAGCGGTGGAGGAACTCTGATTCCCAACGGTCATGGAGGTGGAAGAGGCCATGCTAGATGGACTGGCTGTGAAGGTACATCTTGATAATATCCTGAAGGCTGCGGTAGTCCATTGCAGTCCCGGTCAAATCCTGCATGTCTCATGTCATTGCTGGCCTGGTGTTGAATCCTGCATGTCTCATTTCATATGTGCCATAGGAGATGGCTCCGTGATCATAGTGTGTGGGTCACTTCATGGCAAGCTGGGATCCACCTGAAACAAATTCACTTTTGTTTCAATGGCACTTTTCCTGTTTGTCACATCCATCAACTGTGAAAAGGAAAAAATGTATACTTGGGCATGAGTAGCAGCCAACGACTACAAAGGCCATTTAGGCCAATGTTTCCCATCCTGGATCAGTGGTTCTATGGGTGTCACGCTGTGATGCGGAAGGCAAATGGAAGGCCACTGCATTATATTCTCAGGACATTGAGCAATTGGTGGGCACTTGTCGGAGCTGCCAGAGTTCCCATCCCAAGGAGTTCCGGCTTCCAGCCAGGAAGTGGGACACTGCCTGTGATCTGTGGTCACAGATTCATGTAGATTTCGCAGGCCCTTTTCGGGGCACGCTTTTCCTACTAGTGGTCAACTCATTTTCTAAATGGCTGGAGGTAATCCCTATGCCTAGTACTTCTTCTGCAGTCACTATCAAACAGCTCCGGAGGTTGTTCAGTTGTTTCGGTTTACCGGACGTGCTAGTATCCGATAACACCACAACGTTCACCTCTGCTGAATTTCAGGCATTTCTGAAAAGGAATGCCATTCGGCATGTAACTTCTGCCCCTTTCCACCCTGCCACCAACAGTCAGGTGGAACATCAAGCTCACACTACTAAAGAGGCACTTCGGTGCATGGGTCAGGGGGACATAGAGGTACAACTTTGCCAATTCCTTATGTGCTACCGGACAACACCCCTGGTTTCAGGGCTGTCGCCAGCCAAACTCTTAATGCGCAGGAGGCCGGTCTCATTGCTTGACCAGTTAGATCCTTCCAGGGTGGAGGATAGGGGTGTTAATGTTGAAATTGCTCACAAAAAGGTATTCTCTGCCAGGGATCCGGTGCACTGTTGGAACTATGTGGCCCCTGGTCCAGCTTGGATTCAGGGCATTGTGGTGGAACAAACAGGGCCAGTGTCCTATCATGTCAAAACAGGTACTGTTTTGCTTTGGCAGCACCATGCCGACCAGCTCAGACATAGGGTCATGGAGTTTTCAGACCTATCAGGTGATTCTTCATATGGTAATTCCATGTTAGGGTTCTTCCCCACCCGCTTACTCCCAGGGGGAGACATGGGCAGAGCCTCGGAAGGCAGTTGTGGTTCCCAGCCTTCTAACTCAGGACAGCCCCACTCTCGTTGGAGGCCATCAGCAAGCCCAGAATGTGAAAATGTGCCTTTTGATTTATAGGATCGGGGGGAGTTTACAGAGTGTTCCCCCACTTGTCCAAGCGAAAAGCGGGGCTTTGATTTCTCCCAGGAAACCCCCCATCCTGCTGCATTTGAGTCTACCTCAACTCCCACCCAAATGAGGCAAGCTTTTGTTGAGTCGCCCCTACTCATAACTCTCAAAGGCGGGACTTTTCATTGTGTTTTACCCCTCCTGATTCTAGTTTTAATTTCGAGTGATCCCCTGCTCCTGCTTCATCCAAACAGGGTTATGATTTAGTTTGCCCCCCACCCCCTGGCTCCAACTCCGAGTCGGGACAATGCTCCCAAAATGCAAATGGGTCAGGTCAGGCCCCCAGCACAGGGTATCACACTATGTAACCAAGTCTACCTCAGACGCCCGAGTTCAGCCAAACGACCAAAACGGGTTTGTAAGCCTCCACAATGGCTGAGGGACTTTGTCCCATCCTGGGGGGAGGAATGTTGTGTTTGAATACAATTTATGCTGTAACGTTTGTGAACTACCGTGTTTCCCCAAATATAAGACACTGTCTTATATTTTTAAAAATTCCAAAATTAGCACAAGGTCTTATTTTCTGGGATGTCTTATTTTTCCCAGCTGGGGGTGTGGTCTCCAGGTCCAGGCCGGAGGCCATGCGGCTGCGGCGGTAGCTGGCCTTCCTTCCCACCGCGGCCCAGCTCCTCCTCAGCCCCGCCTGGGGGTGTGGTCCCTGGGTCTGGGAGGCTCCGGACCGCAGCTACCGCCGCGGCCGCATGGCCTCCGTCCAGAGCTAGGCAGGAGGTAAGGAGGTCTTATTTTTGGGTGGGGCCTTATATTTCAAAGGCAGGGGGAAAAGGGAGGTGCCTTATTATGGGAGAAGGTCCTATAATTGGGAAAAACGGTATTTGGGATCATTACGATCCTCCATTTTGTCTCCTTCTTCTTGTTCTTGCAAATATCACGGGACTGCGTTTCCGCCTAAACTATGTAGTTTGTACAGTTTTCACTCTGGTCAGATAACCTCCAAGTTACCCCTCTCCCTTCCTGCCTCTTTCTGCCCAAATGTATCTATTTCTGAGTGTATATAATGAGCAGTGCTGCGCCACTGTTTTCCATGTTCTGACTGCCTAATAAATGGTTTAGCCCTGTTATACTGGCTGCTTCGTGTTTCTACCAGAACATCAAATCACCTAAATGTATCCATTCCTGATTGTATATATTTAGCAGTGCTGCGCCATTGCTCCCCATGTTCTGACTGCCTAATAAAGTTGTTTGGCCCTGTTATGCTGGCTGCTTCGCATTTCTACCAGAACATCAAAGTAGTGTTACCAATTGGCTGGAGAAAGAGAGGGATACTTACAATGTTTTTGTGGCATTGCTTTCTCCTTCTCTTGTACCCACGCAAAGATGACGTGTGTCACCTCATGAATTCTCTCCACCAGGAACAATAAACCCCTGATTTATGATCCTTCCAGACAAGGACAGGCTTATGACAAACATCTCTGTGCTTGATCTTCCAGGTCCATTTCTTGATGAGTAAATCGGATTGTTAAACATGTTAGATGCCTCTCTTGGGACATCAGTCAAGAGAAAATCCCGGCCGACAAATGGCTTACAGGGTACACAGGGTGTATCACGTTTGGCAGTGCTGGTTTCAGTGCTGGTTTTTCATCTCATTTATTTGCTCAGAGCTTGGATAGGAAACGGGACGGAGGAATTAGCCTTATCTTTGCCCTGCCAAGGTCATATCTTTATTACACCAGGGTGGGCAATACAGTAATACCCCGGTTAGCGTGTGCACCGCACAATGTTGAAACTGGATAACATCGAGAAATCTGAGTGAAACTTTTGCACTGCACAACGTTAAGTTAACGTTGTGCGATAAAAAGGTTTTCCTCAAATTTCCCGACGTTGATCTCTGGATCGCTAATGGGCTTAGCGATCCAGGCCGGGGGAGGATTCTGAAGAGAAGCTGGGGAAAAGATCCCCAGCCTCTCTTCAGAAACACTTCTCCCCGTCTGGATCTCTAAGCCCGTTAGTGATCCAGAGATCAACGTCGGGAAATTTGAGGAAAACTTCTGTATCGCACAACGTTAACTTAACATTGTGCAGTGCAAAACGTTGGGCCAGCCGGCCTGAAGGAACGAGCGGCACCTGAGGGCCATTCAATCGCCCTCAAAAGCTGCTTCCCCCCGCCACCGCTGAGACCAGCGGAGCTTCGACCGGCGGCCGGCCGGAGGGAATGAGCGGCACCTGAGAGTGGGCTCTGTCTTTCAAAAGGCAAGAGCCGTGGTGGCATCTCTTGCCAGACTTCCCTTGACCGGGCTGGCCAGGAAAGAGGAGCGCTAGCTCCGCTGCCGCCGCCGCCAATGAGGACATTTTTCAGGATGCTGTTACTGGGTCTTGTCAAGGTCCGTTAAGGTTGTGAGTCTTGGGCTTTTCCCCCGTGATTTGTAATTTTATACTTGATTCTCGTAATTGTAACAGTAACTGTATTATATTGTTGCATTTGTGGTTGATATACTGTATTATCGTATTTTTGCTGTATTGCATCATTGTGTTATTAATTGTATGAATCCATATATATATTTGTATTACCTGTGTAAACCGCTTTGAGTCACCCACTGGGTAGACTAAAGCGGTATATAAATTAAATATGAAATGAAATGAAAGCCCCTTAGTGATCCAGGCAGGGGTTACTGAAGAGATTTCCTCTTCAGAAAGGGAGCTGGGCTTTTTTTTAAAAAAAATACAACGTTGTGCATTAAATGTATCGCACAACGTTAAAAACTGCATAACGTTTAGACTCGTGGAACCAAGTTTTAACATTATCCAGGGTATTACTGTACCTCTAGGTCAGGCAAGATCCCTGAACCTTACAGAGTCTCATTTATTCCTGTGTCCCCACCTGAAAATCACTAAATCAATCAATCAATCAGTCAGTCACTCAATCACTCATTCAATCACTCATTCGCTCTCTGTCTGTCTCTCTGTCTGTCTGGTCATTGTCGTCAGCTGTAACTTGTAACCGAGAATGCATCCCCCCCCCCCCCGAAGCAGGAAAAATGGCATTGGTGTGAATTTGTTTCAGGGGGACCCCACCTTGCCATGAAGTGACCCACACACTGTGATCACGGAGCCATCTCCTGTGGCACATATGAAATGAGACATGCAGGATTCAACACCAGGCCAGCAATGGACTGCCGCAGCCTTGAGGATATGGACAAGGTGCACTGAACCCTAGAGTCAGATATGACTGGCTTTCGAGCAGGGGCTACCTTACCTTCTATACTAATATAGAAAGAAAGAAAGAAAGATCATTCATTCATTCATTCATTCATTCATTCATTCACCAAAATGTGGTAGGTTCATGTCTTACTTAGACACCAAAGTAGTTTGAAGCTAGCAAGACGGGTTGTATATAGTTTTCAGAACCATGGACATGTCCCTTTCTCCTCCTTCTGTATCCGAATCCAAATATAGGCGATCCTCATGGCGATCGGCCATGAAGACCATTCTGCGTATATAATGCAGTGGCTTCCGCATCACAGCATGACACCCATAGTACCACTGATCCAGTTCCATGAGTCACTTTCTGGTCCTGAGCCCTTTTGGTACACAAAGTCCTCCTCAACCCTAGGCCAGGATGGATGAAGCTGACACTCTCCATCAAGAAGGATTCAAGTGGGGTTTAATCCACTTGGGGACCATCACCCTTCCCTGTGGACTTGGACACCCAAGGCCACTAGTCCTCAGGGTGGTCAGATCAGTTAACCCTTGCCTGACACTCGGTGTTGAGTTGCTGGCAGTAGGGTCTACTCTATTACCATAGCAGGATAACCCAGTCAGACTGGATGAAGTCTTTGGATGGGGTACACAGAAAAAGCCTCCTCCAAAATTGTGGTGTTTTTGAACCATAATCTGGCATACCCTGGGCAATGGTCACCTTGTGCTGGCTAGTCTTTCTTACCCTGGGTCAGATGAAAAGAACCACATAATGAACTCACCAAAAGGTGCCTTAATTTTAGGCGGTTTCACATCTGGCCTAGACATGGAAGAAGTTCTTGAACAAGGAGAAAGGTAATAAAAAATAAAATTTGTGTCCTAAATTCCTCTGGGTTGAAAGGATATTTGCTGGAGAAACTCTGCTCAGGGGACACCTGAATGGGGATCCATTCATGTCCCCAAGATCTGTCACACAGCACTCAAGTATTGAACCCCAACCTTCCAGTCTCCAAGCTCAGCATCTTAACCACTAAGCCACCGCAGTGCTGCAAGGAGAAAGGTAGAATGGAAGTTTCATTCATTCATTCATTCATTCATTCATTTGATTTCTAGGTTACTGAGAATCTTTATAAAATAAGAGCAATCTGGGTGGAAGCGACAGGATGCCCGGGCTCATCAACAGAACGACCGACACCGCTCTCCCGCTCTCTGCCTCTGAGGTCACCTCCTGCGTCAGTGGCTATGCCTTCGGGATGACGGCTTCTCTCACTTATCGCAATTCGGAGAGCCACCCTTTTGAAGGTAAGGGTCAGCAACAGAGTCGTGGAATAATTTGCAACTGGCTCTTGAATGACCCATTAAGATCCATTCACTTGACAAAAGACCTGCTCCTTACTTGACTCCAGTTAAATTACATCGAATGGATAATAGTAAAATGAGAAATTGTTGGAGATGTAAAAGCCATCTTGGAACATATGAGCATATGTGGTGGAGTTGCAAAGTGATAGATGCTTTTTGGAAATTAATTGAGAAAGAAGTATCAGAGATTTTTTAATGTTAATTTCAAGCTGGAGTCAAGTACCGCCTTACTGACAGAATTGGATAATATAAATACGAATATAAATAAAAAAAAGAATTGTTATCCATAATGTTAACTGCTGCAAGATTATGTATAGCAAGAAAATGGAAACGTGATCTAGTGTTGGAAATGGATGAATGGTGTAAGGAAATGTGGGAAATTGCTTTGAATGACAAATTGCCATGTGAATTGAACGTGAAGAAAGGTATTTTGAAAGAGAAGAAGTTTTGGGAAATATGGAAGCCATTTGTGGAACATGTTTTAATATGGGATAAAGGAGACAAACCAGTACCTCAGCATATGAGTTTTTGGAAAGATTAAATCAGAAATCTGATCCTCATGGCTTGTATATATCACCGGGTGTTATTATTTTGCAATGTAGTAGAATGAACCTTATAAACTTTTGGAATGTTAAATATATAATTAAAAATAATGGAATAATGAGGAAAAAATGGTTGACAAGTGATATATAGTATAGATATTCATGTAAAGATATATGTCATGGAGTATAAGTTGTAAAAAGGTATGATATATCTAAGGTTCAAGAATTGGTATTGTTCACAATACCATTACAATAGAGTGTAAGCAATTTAATGTAGTAATTTGTTTTTCTTGTTTATGTCTTTTCCCCTCTTTTTTATAGTTTGTATTGTTTATTATATTTTTGTTATTTTAAAAATTAATAAAAAAATATATTAAAAAAAAAGACAAAAGACCTGCTCCTGATGGAGAAGAAAGGTGACAGAACTGATTTTTATGTAGCCTCCTTAATGTTTGGATTCTCCTTGGGGACCATCACAGGAAGTTCCTTCTTCCGCTTCCAAAATTACCACTACATCACTTGCAGGAAAGGAATCCAGTGGGGCTGGGGTTTTAAAAATTAATTTTTCCAAAGGCTACCAAACCTCGGATGCTTTCGCCCTTGTTCCTTATGGCTCCCTCCCCATCCTTGACCCTGAAAGACAGCTTCCCGTTCGCAGGGCTCTTCATCTATCCGCTGGATGAGTACACGACCGTGGTTGGCTTCGAAGCAGTGATTGCCGGGCGCGTCGTGACGGTGCAAATTAAAGACAAAGCCAGGATGGACGATAATTACTTCGACTGTTGCAGCCTGCCCAACAGACAAACCTCAGATGAAGGTGGTGAAGGTTTCTGTGTTAAAATATTCTAATGGGGCAGTTAGCATGGACCACTCAAGGTAGTCTGATATCTTGTGGTTGCATCGCTCTTGGAGTGGAGCATTGATTGTTAATGAATGGATATTTGTCTGTTTATTTATTTACAATCTCAGGTTACTGTATTTCCATATAGTCTGGCCAGGGTTATCTTGCTATGGTCATAGAGTAGACCCTACGGCCAGTGACTCAACGTTAGTTAACTAACCTGACCACCCTGAGGACTAGCAGCCTTGGGTGGCGAAGTCCACAGGGAAGGGTGAGGGTCTCCAAGAGGATTAAATCCCACTTGAATCCATCTTGATGGAGGGCAGCAGCTTCATCCATCCGGGCCTGGGGTTGAGGAGGACTTTGTGTGCCAAAAGGGCTCAGGACCAGAAAGTAACTGGCGGAACTAGATCCGTGGTACTATGGGTGTCATGCTGTGATGTGGAAGGCAGATGAAAGGCCACTGCATTATATTCTCAGGACAGTCATGGATGATCACCATGTTGACCGCCAATATTCGGAATTGGATACGGCACAACAACAAGAAGAAGATGCACAGTAGAGCTTGGAAAAGATACTTTTGATAGTCTAATTTTCTTTAGAATTCCTGCACCACTAGAAATTATAGGCCACCAAATGTAACTTTTCCAGAAAGGTGGGTGGGAGACCTTGGCCAGAAAGGCTGGCTTGTTTTGCTTTACTCTTTGACCTCATGGATATTTTCAGTGGCTTAGTGGTTAAGATGCTGAACTTGATGACTGGAAGGTCAGTAGGCCAGCAATTTGTGACCCGAGTACTGCACAATGGAGTGAGCTTCCGTCTGTGTCCCAGCTCCTGCCAACCGAGCAGTTTGAAAGCAAGACATTGCAAGTAGATAAATAGGGACCACTTTGGTGGGAAGGTAAACAGCATTCCGTGCGCTCCGGTATCTAGCCATGACTGCCACATGTCCACGAGAATGTCTGCAGACGCAGAGAGAGAGAGAGAGCTGGCTCTTTGGCTATAAACAGAGATGAGCACCGAACCCTAGAGTTGGTCACGACCTTTACCTCTACCTTTATTTCTATCTCTACCTTTACATCTACCTTTGCCTTTTTCTCTACCTCTACCTTTTACCTTTATAGGTCACATTGTGTTGGATGAGGACCTGGAGCGGACCGTCTTTGTGGCCAACGTGGGCATCGTTCCTCCTCAAGAAGATGTCTGCATCTGCCTCAGTACCTCATCGGAGCTGCCGACCCTTCCCAGTGGGGCCGTCTGGGTGCTGCTCCCACCTGTCTGCGTCCCCAGGGTTCCCCAGAATAGCACCGAAGCTGCCAACATCCTCTACGGACACAACCTTCGCTTGTAAGGAACCAGGGAGAGAGATGATTCCTCTTCGCTGTTATGGGGTACCAAGGCCTCAGAAGTCAACCCCCAGCTCCCAGAATCTCCCGAGTCACAGCCTTTCTTGCTAATCTTGGGGTCAGCACCTGGTGGAACGGGTGAAGCAGGCTGATGTTCTGTGGGGAAGGCGTTCCACCAAATAAGAAGGTCCCAAACCATTTAGGGCAGTGTTTTCCAGCCTTCACAAGGACTGTGGTGGCTCAAGTGGTTAAGTCGCTGATGGCATACCTGTCAACCGCGGCTCCGGAAAATACGGGACCTGCGCAGAATGGTTCTGCGCAGGTCGCCTTCTATGCATGCGTAGAAGGTGATCTGCACAGAAGGGATGCGCAGTACCTCTTTTCCGCCACTGCCCATTCCGGGGTTTTGCAGCTGTGGGCGGGAAATGGCGCAAATCGGCACCGAAAATCGGGAAATCCCGGCCAATCCGGGAAGGTTGACAGGTATGGCTGATGGGAAGGCGGCAGGTCAGCAGATCGAGACCCGAGTACTGCACGACGGAGTGAGCCCCCGTCTCAGTCCCAGCTCCTGCCAACCTAGCTATTCAAAACACACTCATTTGGGCATCCCTTGAGTGGAGTTTCTCCAGCAAAAATCCTTTCAACCCACAATAATTTCTGACATAAAATGTTTATTATTATTAGCAGGAAAGGTTAGTGTCTAGTCATGCCTGCCACATGACCATGGAAACGTCTGTACCGCTGACTCTTTGGCTGTAAACAGAGATGAGCACTGAACCCTAGTGTCAGATATGACTGGCTTTTGAGCAAGACCTTTACCTTTACTATGTATAGTTCTAAAACAGAACCGTAGTGTTTTTCAGAGTTTTTAGGAATTTCAGGGGTTTCGATAGTTTAAGCGTTGGGGATTTTACGAATCTGAATTGAATTCTGTACGCCGCCCAGAGCTGCATGTCAATTGGGGTGGCTACACAAAGAGCATTAAATAAATAAATAAAATCTAAAGTGCATACGTGTACATTTTACTGGTGAAGCAGGATTTGAGAAGCTGCCACCCCAATATCCAAGGAGAAAGATTTCCGTAAGCCTGCTGATAACTGATGCTCATTTTCTCACAAGCCCTCCGTTCCTCAGCAGGGACAGACGTTACTGTGGCTCCAGCGCTCTGGACCAGTCGAGAAAATTCTGCCTGGCCCGCCTTTTGGAGACGGAGACAACCAATCCTACCGAATACGATTTCACTTTCCACTTGGAGATCCGAGGGCCCTGTTTACTTGCAGGTAAGCAGGGGAGATGACGTTATGGCCACCTTCAAGACTCACTGCTGTATTTTCATGCGAGCTTTCGTGGATCAAGTCCATATCGTCAGATAAGAGCCAGACTTGGTGGCATTCTTCTTCTTTTGTGTCCCGATCAAACCCTGGACTGCCAAAAGGAAGCCACTTTCTTGGCTTGGCCATTGCCCAAACCCAAGTCCTCGTTGGTGCATGTCTCTGACAGCCATTGGCAGACCAGCAAATGAGCCGTACTCTGTGCTTCTCCATGTTCACACCTTGCCACCCTCTCCTCATAAAAACAGACGTACACCAGTGTGGAATGAAATAGGGACACTTTTATTTAACAAATATGCAAACACAACTACGAGTGGCATCCAGCTACGGAGAATCTCACCTGGGGAGGTGCCAACCCTGGCAAAGACCACGGCCTATCCCGAGCATAGGGCATGTCTTACCACAACTCCACTTCCTCCTTGAATGTTGTTCCTTGTCCAGTGAGCTCCTTCCTCCATCTTCTAATCTGGTTTTGCTGTTGTGTGCCCTCAAGAGTGTTTGTTCTTGCCTTGAAGCTCTTCCTGGGTCTGAGCTGGTGGACTTGAGGTTCATCTCCATTCAGAGTTACTCGAGGGTCCTTCTCTTGTTTAGTTCTCACATCATCTGCTGCTACTTCTCTCCTGATCTTAGGTGGAGCGATACCAACAAGATGATATAATTTCTCAACTGGTGTAGGCTTGAGGCATCCTGTCACTCTACGCATGGCTTCATTCACAACGATGTCAACTTCTTTTGCGTGTGTGGACGCGCTCTGTACTTGAGCAGCATACTCTGTTGAGGAGATGCTCAGACTTGCTAACATTAATTTATACACATTAGGTGCAGAGGCACACAATGGGTGGCTAGCATAACAGATATGTTTACAGGTGCAATGCCTGGATCACTCACACCATGGTCAATCGATGCTAGGCCTGAAAGGTAAGCGCATTAACAAATGTGTAATGCCATAATGTTTGTCTTGTATCCATCTAGAAATCATTTGCAACTCAACAGGGTCCAACTTCACAGCAAATCTGAATAACAACCAGGGATCTTCTGTTATTACTGGTTGTAAATAGGTATGCTGATTTGTAAAGTTATCTGTTATGCTACCCAACCATTATGTTCCTCTGTACCTGACGTGTAGGGACTACAGTAGCATAGAGGTTAAGATGCTGAACTTGATGACTGGAAGGTTGGCAGGTCAGCAGTTCAAGACCTGAGTACTGCATGACAGAGTGAGCGCCCATCTCTGTCCCAGCTCCTGCCAACCTAGCGGTTCAAAAGCAAGAAATAGGAACCACTTTGTTGGGAAAGGTGTGCACTCTGGTGTCCAGTCATGCCTGCCACATGTCCACGGAAACATCTGCAGGCTCAGACAGCACTGGCTCTTTGGCTGTAAGCGGAGATAAGCACTACACCCTAGAGTCGGATACGACTTGCTTCCAAGCAAGGATGATCTGGGTATTTTCCTCCACTGGGAAGGCCATCGCACAGGCTTTGGCAAGGGGTTGGAGTAAATGGATTTCAGCGTTTCTTCTGCTTCTATGAATCCATGTTATATCCTACTGGCTTCCTCAAACAGGAGTTGAGAGTCCAACGCATGAGATTCGAGCAGATGCCGACCCATCAGCCAGGTCTGCCAAGAGCATTGTGATCACCTTGGCCAACAAGCACACCTTTGACCGCCCGGTGGAGATTGTCATCCATCCCAGTGGTAAGTGTATCGACAATGACTTGGGGAGCACCGGAACTGTACATTTATCCTCCAGCAGGGACTAACAACCGGGTTGACCCCCAAAGTCAGCAGTACCGGACCTTTGGGGGTTGATTTGGTTGCACCTTTGTAAATTGTATCTCTGGTTTGGTAAAAAGCGATTTAAAATACACACATAGAAAGTGTCAGCATAGAATCCGTCCGTCCGTCCGTCCCTTCCTTCCTTCCTTCCTTATTGCATTTTTATACCACCCATTTGGGGTATTTCCCACTCTGGTCAGTGCACATACAAATAACAAAATAGCATAATGAAACACACAACAAAATAATGTAATAAAACACACAGCCAAATAAAAATAAAACAACCAAATAAGTGCATCCTACTATAAAATAAAATAAAAATGAAATAAAATAAATTGTAAGTATAGTTTGGGTTTAGCTCTTTTTCTAATCCCTTATCAAAATGAATGATTCACATTTAATCATTCTATTTAATCTCCTCCTCCTCTTCCTCACACCCACCAGTAATGTAATGGCAATTTATCCTGCTTTATAATGTGAAGTCATCAGGTTACAAGCAATACATCTAAAAGAGAGAGTTGAATGAATGAATGAATGAATGAATGAAGGGGCTGCAGAGGCTCAGTGGTTAAGAAACTTGCCGTGTTAGCTGGAAGGCTGGCAAGTTGGCAGTTTGAGACTCGGGTACTGCATGACAGGTTGAATGCCTGTCTCTGTCCTTCTTTCTTTCTCATCCCTCCCTCCCTCTCTCTTTCTTTCTCATCCCTCCCTTTTTTCTTTCTTTTTGTCCTAACATGTGCTGTCTTTTCAGAATCTCACATGCCTCACATCTTAATGGAAGAGGGCGATATGTCTACCGCTGAGTACGAGCAACACTTGAAAGGGCGAAGTGACTTCATTAAAGGGATGAAGAAGGACTCGAGCGCAGAGAAGAAGGTGGGAATGCTCAGCAGCATCAGATGAGTGTCTGGTCCCACAACAAGACATGGAAAAATGTCTGTCTGTCTGTCTGTCTCTCTCTCTCTCAGCTGCTCCCCTAGCTTTCCAGTTCCAGGGTTCCTTCACCCTAGGGTCCAATTCAGCACTGAAAGGGGGAAGTGGTTTCAATTGCCTTGGCCTCACCCTAGGGCAATGATGGCAAACCTTGGCACTCCAGGTGTTCTAGAACTTTAATTCCCAGAAGCCCTGATCAGCAGGAGTGCTGACTTGGGCTTCTGGGAATTGAAGTCCAAGAACACCTGGAGTGCCAAGAAACCTCAATGCCCTAGGAACATCTGGGATGTTTTTTAGATTGGAAGGGGTTTTGGATGTTTCAGCTAGATCAGGGTCCCCAAAAATTTTAAGCAGGCGGTTGAGGGGCTGGACTGGCAGTGCTTTGGAGGACTTTTAGGCTTCTGGGAATTTAAGTCCAAAAACCAAAAGCTGGGCAACACTGGTCTAGAGTAGTGTTTTCCAACCTTTAGTTCTTGGGCTTCAATTCCCAGAAGCCTAAGTTAGTAATTTGGCTGAAGAGTGCTTTGGGGGAATTGACTTAGGCTTCTGTGAAATGAAGTCCACATGCTTAGACCTCCTCAAGTCGCAAGAATGTCAGTCGCAAATGTGCAATTAATCACCTCTGTTGGGTGTGTTGCACATCAGCTCCTCAGCTAGCTAGTGGAGCTACGGCAGAATTAACAGCCCCAGGGATTTGGTGAGTGGCTAATGAGCTTTTATTAGCTTAGACTGTAATTAGAGAACGAGAGAGAAATGAAAACATTTCCAGATGTGCCTTCAGCTCAAGTCTCCAAAGGACTGGCCTGGAACGCCTCATGTGTGAGTGGAAACTCTGTGCTGCTCAGCAACAAGAAACCCAAGTCAATACACTTGCTGACCAGGGCTTCTGGGAATTGATGCTCAAGAACATCTGGAGCGCCAAGTTTTCAGACCCCTGGACTGGACCATAGAATCACAGAGTAGGAAGGGGCCTTTTGGGCCATCGACTTCAACCCCCGTTCAATGCCGGGATCCAAATCAAAGCAGTTTGAAAGCAAGAAATTTCAAGCAGATAAATAGGGACCACTTCAGCGGGAAGGTAAACAGCATTCCATGCACTTCGGTGTTGAGGCATGCTTATTTATTTTATTTGTTTATTTGAAAATTTCTATCCCGCCCTTCTGATGAAAAACATCACACAGGGCGGCTAACAGCATATAGAAAATACAGTAAAAACACAAGTAAGACAATAACATTAAAAACCCCAGCTCAACACACTAAAAAATAGCCTAAAATACATTAAAAAACTACACAAGTTGTAGCTAATAAGCACCCACACCACACCACCCAGCATAAAATGACAAAAACAATCCACAGACAGTGAAAGAACTGGATCCCTTAGAATGCTAAATAAGCCAGCGGGCTTGTGCAAAGGAGTCACACATACCCCAAGCCCACTGACATAGCCAAGTCTTCAACATTTTTCTAAAGGGGAGAAGATCCGACTGGAGACGCAATTCTGGTGGAAGGAGGTTCCACAGGGCAGGGGCAGACAGGGAGAAGGCTCTCTTCCTGGCCCCACTGAGGTGGACTTGCTTCACAGGTGGGACCACCACTGAGCCCCTCCTGTCTGCCCTAGTAGGACGGGCTGACCACTTAGGGGTAACGCGGTCTCTTAAGTACCCCGGCCCAATGCCATGTAGGGCTTTAAAGGTCAAAAACAGCACCTTGAATTGCACCCGGAGGCAAACCGGAAGCCAGTGCAACTCCCGAGGCAGCGGTGAGGCATGCGCATAACGCCCACACCCCATCACCACCCGAGCAGCCGCATTCAACTTGTTGCAGACATGCTTGCCACATGTCCATGGAAACATCTGCAGGCGCAAACGGTGCTGGCTCTTTGGCTATAAACAGAGAGGAGCATTGAACCCTAGAGTTGGATACGACTGGCTTTTGAGCAAGGGAAACCTTTACCTTTACCTAGCCTCTAAAACCTGGGAGGTAGTACTAGTCCCCCTCTATTCAGCACTAGTTAGACCACATCTAGAGTCCTGTGTCCAATTGACATGTTGACATGTTTGTATTTTTTATATTATGTTTTGATTATTTGTTACATTTTTGAAAATCCAATTCTGGGCTCTTTAAGAAAGATGTAAATAAATTACAGCAGGTCATACCTGTCAAGTTTTGGATTTGGAAATAAGGGAAATTTCCCGGCATATACGGGATACTTGACAGCTATGCTTATCCTATGCTGCCCTCCAATGGTGGCAATAGGGCATTGCAGTCTAATTAATAAGGGATGACAGCGGGAAAGAGGGTAAAATAAGGGGTTTTCCTGGCCAATAAGGGATACTTGACAGTTATGCTTATCCCGTGCTGCCCTCCAATGGTGGCAATAGGGTACTGCGGTCTAATTAATAAGGGATGACAGCAGGAAAGAGGGTAAAATAAGGGGTTTTCCTGGCCAATAAGGGATACTTGATAGCTATGCAGCAGGTTCCAGAGAAGGGTAAGAAGGATGACTGGTGGACTGGAAACCAAACTCTAGGAGGAAAGACGGAAGGAACTGGGCATGTTTAGCCTTGAGAAACGGGGACTCAGAGCGAAATCGGATGATGGCACTATTCAAAGACTTTAAAGGTAACCACAAAGAGGAAGGGAAGGATCTGTTTTCCACTGTCCGAGTGCAGGATGCCTAATAACAGTCTCAAACTAAAGAAAGCAAGATATATGCTGAATATCAGGAAAACCTCTTAAAAGTTAGAGCAGTATGAGAGTGGAACCAACTGCCTCAAGTGGTGGTGAACACTCCAACACTGGAAGCATTCAAGAGAGAACTGGAATCAAACATCTGTCATACCTGCTTTGATTTGGATTCCTGCATTGAGCAGGGGATTGGACTCCATGGCCCAAAAGTCCCCTTCCGACTCAGTGATTCTATGATCTAGTCCAGCAGGCTGCAATCTTGGCTCTCCAGATGTTCCTGGACTTCAATTCCCGGAAGCCCTGATCAGCAGGTGTACTGACTTGGGCTTCTGGGAATTGAAGTCCAAGAATGCCTGGAGCATACCTGTCAAGTATCCCGGATTGGCCAGGATTTCCCGTATTTTGGCGCTGATTTTCGTCCTTTCCTGCCCGGAGCTGCTGCTATCCCAGATCTTGGCAGCGGGGGAAAGGTGTTACTGCGCACCCCTTCTGCGCAGATCCTTTCTACGCATGCGTAGAACTTTTCTATGCATGCATAGAACCCTTCTACGCATGCGTAGAAGGGTTCTGTGCAGAAGGGGATGCGTAGAACCCTTCTACGCATGCTTAGAACCGACCAGCGCAGAACGGTTTTGTGCAGGTCCGTTGTACACATGCATAAAAGCCTTCTATGCATGTGTAGAATGGACTTGCGCAGAACCGTTCTGCGCAGGTCCATTGTACGCATGCGTAAACAGCTTTTACGCATGCATAAAATGGACCTGTGCAGAACCGTTCTGCGCAGGTCCCGTATTGTCCAGAGCCACGCTTGACAGGTATAGCCTTGGAGAGCCAAGTTGGCAGACCCTGGTCTCATCCATGCTTCGGTCTCAGACTCCAAAACAAAACTTTTCAACAAACCTTGCACAAGCGGAGAAAAGAAAACAGCTGGATGCAAAAGTTCCTTAAAATTTCAAATCAAATAGGTAACTCCTGTTGACATATGGGCCATGGTCAGGTTAAACTGAGATAAGGTGAACCTTGGTAGGGAAGAGGTCAGGATTGTAGGAGTCAACTGTTCCATTACAGCTGGGGTTCCCAAATTTTCTGGGCCATGGGCCGGTCCTGTGGTTCAGCATGCCATTCACATGGCTCCTCCCACCTGAAGCGGAAATAAAATGTGTTTACAACAGCTGCTGGTGCATTTATGACAGCATTTTGTGCATACGTGGGCATGTTTTACTTCCACTTCCGGCAGTGGTGAGGGCAATGTGAGCTGGATGATTTGGCGCAGAATGCCAGATGCAGCCCTTGCATTAAAAGTATGCTGATGAATTGCAAAACAACAAGTGGCTTTTAATGAAAGGCAGGAATGGTTGGGTCAGTTTTCTCATTCCTTGTTGTTGCAGACAGAAATTATTCGGAAGCGCCTTCACAAGGACATCCCTCACCACCCGGTGATCATGCTGAACTTCTGTCCCGATCTGAGGACAGTCCAGCCCAACCTCAGGAATACCCAGGGAGAGTTCATCTTTCTTGTAGACCGCAGTGGAAGTATGAGTGGTGCCAACATCAACCGTGTCAAGGTATGGGAGCGAGATTGTGAACTGTGGCCCAACTTTGGAACATACCTATCAACCGCGGCTCCGGAAAATTTGGAACCTGCACAAACACTTCCGATGGCGGCAATAGGGCACTGCAGTCTAATTAATACGGGATGAAGGCAGGGAAGAGGGTAAAATAAGGGTTTTCCTGGCCAATACAGGATACTTGACAGCTATGGTGGTTTCCCATAGGAATGCATTGTAAAGAGGCTTTGTTGCCCACCATGAAAAATATTTGCCCACCCAGATCTAGAATCCTGGCTATGGTCCTGTTCCAGTGACAATTCTTTAAACCTCTAGCTTCATCCTAGGAATTCTCATACCTGTCAAGTTTTGGATTTGGAAATAAGGGAAATATCCCAGCAAATAAGGGATACTTGACAGCTATGCTTATCCTGTGCTGCCCTCCAATGGCGGCAATAGGGCATCGCAGTCTAATTAATAAGGGATGACGGCGGGAAAGAGGGTAAAATAAGGGGTTTTCCTGGCCAATAAGGGATACTTGACAGCTATGCTTATCCTGTGCTGCCCTCCAATGGTGGCAATAGGGCATTGCAGTCTAATTAATAAGGGATGACGGTAGGAAAGAGGGTAAAATAAGGGGTTTTCCTGGCCAATAAGGGATACTTGACAGCTATGCTTATCCTGTGCTGCCCTCCAATGGTGGCAATAGGGCATTGCAGTCTAATTAATAAGGGATGACAGCAGGAAAGAGGGTAAAATAAGGGGTTTTCCCGGCCAATAAGGGATACTTGACAGCTATGCTTATCCTGTGCTGCCCTCCAATGGCGGCAATAGGGCATTGCAGTCTAATTAATAAGGGATGATGGTGGGAAAGAGGGTAAAATAAGGGGTTTTCCTGGCCAATAAGGGATACTTGACAGCTATGCTTATCCTGTGCTGCCCTCCAATGGTGGCAATAGGGCATTGCAGTCTAATTAATAAGGGATGACAGTGGGAAAGAGAGTAAAATAAGGGGTTTTCCTGGCAAATACGGGATACTTGACAGCTATGCTTATCCTGTGCTGCCCTCCAATGGTGGCAATAGGGCATTGCAGTCTAATTAATAAGGGATGACAGTGGGAAAGAGAGTAAAATAAGGGGTTTTCCTGGCAAATACGGGATACTTGACAGCGATGCTTATCCTTTGCTGCCCTCCAATGGCGGCAATAGGGCATTGCAGTGTAATTAATAAGGGATGACGGCGGGAAAGAGGGTAAAATAAGGGGTTTTCCTGGCCAATAAGGGATACTTGACAGCTATGGGAATTCTGCTTGAACAAAGCTCTGCTTCTGAATTTACAGGTTGAATTGATATCTCTGCTTATGGAGACCCAGTCCAGTTTCAAATAATCGCCCCGCTGGCTTCATCCGTTTATCTTTCCTTTCAGTCTTTCATTTGTTTGGTTTTGCTTTGGAGCTTGTAACATCTGTCAAACCGTTGTTCTCTTCCCAAGAGTGGCACATTTTTTTTCCCCGGCATCTGAAAGAAATGCAGAGAGGGAGAGATTTCTAAAGTCCTGCCAGCCTGTCGTGATTTTCCTAGCTTGTTCTCGTGGCGACCACTGATCACTGAAAACCTGAAGAGACTTCTGTTTGTTAAAATGTATTTACTGGTGTTTTTATGCGTTTTATCATATTGCTTGAGACAACAAGACAACATCTCAGAGTAGATCACGTCAGTTGGAAAAAGCAAAATCAAGGCATTGCCATAGAAGAAGAAGAAGAAAAAGGGGGGGGGGGGAGAGGACAGAGATGAAAGGGAAAAAGCATTGAGGGAGAAGATTAATTTGTTTATTAGCTAGATGCATTTGTATCTCATTTTTCTCCCAGTGAGCTCAAATGCATCGCTCTAGTTCAAGGATTCTCAACCTGCGGCCTGTGGGCCAGATGTGGCCTACAGCACCGTTTCATGTGCCCCCCGCACCGCCTCCACCACACCAGGAAGTGCCGTGTGTTGGAGGAAGGGCAAAATGGCCGTCCAGCCCACTAAGCTGTCTGAGGGAGTGTGACCCGACCCCCGGCTTTAAAAGGTTGAGAACACCTAGTCTAGTGTATCCTCACAGGAACTCCTTGAGGTTAGTCAAGGGAAAAGGTGAACGCAGAAGTATAAAACTAGATAAAACTAGAAAAGGTAAAAACCACCCTTGCTCAAAAGCCAGTCATATCTGACTCTAGGGCTCGGTGCTCATCTCTGTTTATAGCCATAGAGGCAGTGATGTCTGCATCTGCAAACATGTCCATGGACATGTGGCAGGCATGACTAGTCACTGGAGTGCATGGGACACTATTTACCTTCCCACCCACGTGGTCCCTATTTATCTACTTGCAATTTCTTGCTTTCAAACTGCTCGGTTGGCAGGAGGTGGGACAGAGACAGGCGCTCAATCCATCATGCAGGACCTGGGTCTCGAACGGCTGATCTGCAGACCTTCCAGTTGTCAAGTTCAGCATCTTAACCAGTAAGCTACTGCAGTCCTTAGTTATATCTCTACTGCATAATTAATGTCACATTTTCAACTCATATTTTAATCTCTACCTCAGGATTTCGCTTTCCATTTAACATACTCCTCAAATAGACAATTTTATCCGCTCTTTCGATTTCTTACGTGTGATAATGTACACCAGGAGTTTCCAACCTATGGCCTGTGGGCCAGACTTGGCCCAAGGCACCATTTCATGTGGCCCATGTCATTGTCACCGCCGCACTGGAAGTGAAAGTAGACGCATTTACAAGATAAATGCGCCCATGTCTGTTATAAATATGTTTACGACAGCCACGGATGTGTTTTATGGCAGTGTTTATGCGGGGAGAGGGGACCACCAGTCTGGGGTGTGTGGTCTGGTCTGCGGCATAAAAAGGTTGGGAACCCCTGATGTACCCAATGGGTTTTTTGTATCTTTTTTCTCAATCAGCCAGTCTTTCCTTGCTTCTTCGGTGAGCCCGCATGCTTTGTGTCTCCAAGGGAAATGGGAACTGTCAGGGGCTTTGGATGGTCCTGAGAAAAAGCCTGCTCCAAGCATTTAATTTGCTAATGGCAAGATTGGAGAACACCTCCTCAACTCCTTTTTGCCTGGAAGGGAGGGATTTTGTGGGCCATTAAAATTCCTCACTGGGGTGTCTCAGCATGTTGACACAGCCAAAACATGGCATTTTGTCCACCTCCTTCCTGTCCCCTGTGTCCCGCATTGCTGCTTTTCCTTCGGTTATCATCAGTGACTCACCGCCTAGTTCATTAATCCTTAATTGGAAAACATGGTGACGAGGCTTCGGGCTTGTCCTCCAACACAGCTTCTGCTGAATCGTTCTTCAGAGGAGCAGGTGTGTCATTGCCTAACAATGGTGTGGAAACTCATTTCATGCATTCTTGCTGCTCCGGCATCTTGACGTGTGTGCTCAATGGCTCTTATGCTTTCATCAAAGGCAAATGTTGAGTTGAAGCACTTGTGGCTCAACAAGTGGAGTGGAAGAGAGGAGCTGCGACTTTAGAAAACTGAGTCACGCGTTCTGTTCAACTACTGGTTCAAGAGGGGTGGCAACCTTACCAGCTCTTTTGTCGGTCATTGTCAGGCCATGAATCTTCAGAGGTTACTCACCCTTGCCCTAGTGTGTGTTTGAACAAAGAACCTGCCAAGAAGACTTGGGTTTTCAGGGCTGAAAAATGTGGGTGGAAAACGGCATTGATCCTTCTTCCATTCCACAGCATATAAAGTTTAGAGCTTCTTCTCCTCTTCCCTCTCCTCCTCCTCCTCCTCCATCTCCATCTCCATCTGCTCCTCCACCTCAACCTTCTCCTTCTCCTTCTTCTCCACCTCCACCTCCACCTCCTCCTCATCTCCATCTCCTCCTCCACCTCCACCTTCTCCACCTCCACCTCCACCTCTTCCTTCTCCATCTCCTTCTTCTTCACCACCTCCTCCTCCTCTTCCTCCTCCTTCCTCTTCCTTCTCCTCCTTAACTGAACTTTGCAGCGTGCCCAGGGTCTACACAGGCTGGTTCTTCTTCCTGGAGGCACAGAAGAAAATTAACTCCTAACTCTTGTCTCTGCAGCAAGATATCTAAACCATTCAGCCATTTAGCCAGTGCACGTTTCATTCTTCTTCTTGTGCCATATGTGATTCCGAATGTTGGCAACCATCATGGATATCAGCCATGAAGATTGTCCTGGGAGCAATATAATGCAGTGGCCTTCCATTGGCCTTCCACATCGCAGTGTGACACCCATAGTACCTCTGATCCAGTTCCGTAAATCACTTTCTCGTCCTGTTGTGTCCTAATGGTTTGATCCTCCACATGGATAACAATGTATCTGAACCAATGTAACCTTGCCTATGGGCAACAATGTAACCTTCAGCTGTATCACATAAACCCTGTAATAGGACGCGAGCTAATGACCACCAGCTGGCAGCAGCGAGCGTCCAAGCTCTCTTGGTCCAAACTCATCAAAGGCAACAGCGCGGGAAGTTTTCCCGCCACCACCTACACCTGGACAAGAAGGGCGTGACCAGCAATGACGTCACGCAGACAGTAGCCAATGGGCTATCATGGAACCACGTTCAAATGTGTTACTACTGTATATAAAGAGCTATTGATCCGCCATTACCTCATGTTCCCTCTGACCACCATGCAATAAACCTGAGTTAACCCAGCCCGAGGCTGTGTCCTGTGTCTTGGTTTTCATACACCAAATTGGCGACGAAGGTGGGATGATGGATCCCCAAGGAGCAGCCAGGGCACAGAGCGGGTTCAACATCACCACACCGCAAGACTGGGAGCTTTTTGAGATGGACTTCCAGGCGGCGCTGGTGGAACTCAAAGTCAAAGAAGACGATGAGGAGAGGAAGAGGGCCATCCTCACCAGAATGCTTGGGATAGAAACCAAGCGAACGCTGGTGGGCATCATTGCACCGAAGAAGGTGAGCGAATTCAAAGCAGATGACATCATGAAGCTGCTGCGTGAGCGTTTCCGACCCTCGAGGGCAATGTTTCCCGCTCGGAGCGCGTTTTGGAGGCGAGTCCAAGCGCCGGACGAGTCGGTTGAGGCATTCGTAACAGCCATGAGAATAGCCGCCGCCTCCTGCAGATGGGACAACCTAGAGATGGCCCTCAGGGACGGAGTTCTGTGTGGCCTGAAGGACAAGGAGGTGCAGCGCAGCTTGATGAACAAGGAGCCACCACCCACGCTGGCAGAGGTTGTAGAGGCCGCGGAAGCCGCGGAGTCCACGAATGCTGGAGTGGACGAAATGCACCAGTGGCGTGAGTGGCGTCCTAGAGCCGGCAAAGCGGAAAATTCGGTGCACGGAAAGTCCGGACAGTCGGTGCACGCAACCCGACGGGCCTCAAAGTCGTCTACGGAAGGCAGCAACGGCGAGGAGGTCCAGAAGGTCCGAAAAGGAGGGCGCCGCTGCGATGGGTGCGGAGCGGCCCATGAGCGCGAGGTGCCCATTCAGAAAAGCCGAATGTTACTCCTGCGGCCGTCGTGGGCACATCGCCAAGGCGTGCAGAAAACGGAAGGAGGGCCGGAGGCAGTCACAAGACCGCTCAACCAGACCGGACCGTCCAGCAAGGTCCAAAGATGGCGCCCAGACCACGAGGAAGCAGGACGGCGTGGGCCGCATCTCGGACGACAGCGAGGACGACGCTCCGGTGTTCAGCGTGTCCGCGGGACAGTCCCATTACTTCGTTGAGGTACTAGTACAAGGGGCCCCTATCAGGATGGAAATTGACTCGGGGTCCTCCTATTCTATAATTCCCCAGAAAGAGTTCTTGAAAATCGACCCCCACGTGCGACCCAAACTTAAAACGTTGAGGTCCACGCTACGAGATGTACAGGGGAACAGCATTCCAGTGTTGGGGGTCGGGAAATTTCGGGTCAGTTTTAAGAGACATTCTGCGGAGCTGCCCCTAGTTGTCCTTAAGGGGGGTAGTTGTAGCCTCCTAGGGACGCAGTGGTTTCAGCCCTTAGGTTTGTTCATAGGGGGAGTGCATACCGTGGGGGTGGATCCAATACAAGCGGTGTGCGACGCGCATCCCGCCGTTTTTAAAAAAGGACTTGGAAAGTTCAAGGGACCCCCTGTAGCCTTCGACCTAGACCCGGAGGTCCGCCCGATAAGACTCAAACCGCGCAGGGTGCCGTTCGCACTAAAGGACAAAATAGAGGCGGAACTGGACAAACTGGTGGGCCAGGGGATTCTTATTCCTGTTGATTCCGCGGAGTGGGAAACTCCAATTGTAACCGCTCTGAAGGCTAACGGGGAGGTGCGCATTTGCGCTGATTATAAGTGTACAATTAACAAGGCGATCCGCCCTAATGCATACCCGGTGCCGGTGGTCAGCCACCTGCTGGCCAGGCTGAATGGGGGAAAGTGTTTCGCTAAACTCGATTTGGCTCAAGCTTATCAGCAACTCCCTGTAACTCCCGCCACGGCCGCGGCACAAACGATAGTCACACATAAAGGAGCGTTCCAGGTGTCGCGGTTACAGTTTGGCGTGAACTCGGCACCCGGCCTTTTTCAGTCGCTTGTGGAACGCCTCCTGAAGGGGCTGGAGGGGGTGTTGCCTTATTTTGATGACGTGTTGATAACAGGGGGGAGTGAGGCCGAACTGGCAAAGAGATTGGATAAAGTTCTGACTGTCTTCGAGAAAGCGGGGCTACGACTGAGAAAAGACAAATGTGTCTTCTTCGAAACTGAGGTTGAGTTTCTAGGGTTTCGAGTCACGCCAGAGGGTATTAAGCCATCCAAATCCAAAGTAGCCGCCATCAAGAATGCCCCTCGCCCCACATCCAAAACCGAGCTACAGTCATTTCTGGGGCTCCTCAATTTTTACCATACCTTCCTTCCACGGAAGGCGTCCGTGGCCGAGCCACTCCATCGGTTGCTAAAAAAGGAGGAAACATGGGTGTGGGGTGATGAGCAAGAGAGGGCGTTCAAAGAGTTGAAGCAACTCCTAACATCCGAGGCAATCCTAACGCATTTCGATCCCAAACGGCCAGTGGTCTTAGTCTGTGACGCATCCCCGGTGGGGGTGGGGGCGGTGCTTTGCCACGTGTTGGACGACGGAAGGGAAGCCCCGATAGCGTTTTATTCAAGGTCCCTGTCCCAAGCAGAGCGTAATTACGCACAGACCGACAGGGAGGCACTAGCGATAGTAGCGGGAACCAAAAAATTTCACGATTTTCTGTATGGTCGGCCGTTCAAAATCGTGACTGACCACAAGCCCCTATTAGGAATTTTCACTGCAAGTAAGCCCACACCACAGATCCTGTCCCCAAGAATGCTGCGGTGGGCTATTTTTCTCAACGCATACCAGCATGAGCTGGAATACCGGCCCGGGAAGGAGATCAGCCATGCCGACGCACTCTCGAGGTCTCCTTTGCCCTTGTCGGGCGTCCAAAAGGAAAGGGCAGAAAGAGATCACCAAGTTTTGTTAATAGAGGTTTTAGACTCACCCCCAATAGTACCAGCCGACATTGCCAGGGCCACAGGTAAGGACAGAACGCTAGAGAAAGTTAGCTCATGGGTACAGAAGGGGTGGCCGGCGTCATCCCCAGGTACGGAATTCGACCCATTTTTTCGAAAAAAAATAGAGTTGTCCCTAGAGAGGGGCTGCCTTTTGTGGGGCCAACGGGTGGTGGTCCCTACGTCCCTGCGACCGAGGGTACTCGAACTGCTGCACGTCAGCCACCCCGGCATCGTCCGGTCCAAGGCGCTGGCCCGGAGTTACTTCTGGTGGCCACAGCTGGACGCGGACATTGAGCACATGGTCGGCACTTGTGAGGCATGCCAGGGCTCCCGACCAGAGGCGGCCCGTCTTCCGCATAGGGAATGGGACACAGCAAGGGGGCCATGGTCCAGGGTGCACGTAGACTTCGCTGGCCCATTCCGAGGAACAATGTTTCTCCTGGTGGTGGATGCATTCTCTAAGTGGTTGGAGGTTATCCCAGTAAAGAGTACGTCCTCCGCCACTACAATTAGCCAGCTAAGGAGAGTCTTTTCCACGTTCGGTTTACCCGACACTTTAGTCAGCGATAACGCTAGTTGTTTCACCTCCGCTGAATTCAAGGCATTCATGGAGGCAAACGCCATTCGGCATGTCACATCCGCGCCGTTTCACCCCGCCACGAATGGCCAAGTGGAACGGCTGGTGCGAACGACAAAGGATGCGCTGCGGCGCATGGGCCCGGGGGACCTAAATCACCAAGTATGTCAGTTTTTTTTAGCGTATAGGGTGACCCCCTTAGCGTCAGGTTACTCGCCGGCAGAGCTGCTGATGCGGCGAAAACTGACCACGATCCTGTCCAGGCTAGACCCGACGAGAGTCGAGGACAAAGGAAAAAACATAGGGCTGGCAGTCTCGAAAGGTTTCGCCGCCGGCGATCCTGTTCACTGCAGGAACTACGCCAGCGCAGGTCCAGCCTGGGTACCAGGGACGGTTGTGGAACGGACGGGGCCAGTGTCGTACCGGGTCGAGACTAGCACGGGTCTCCTCTGGAGGAGGCACGCGGACCAACTTAGGCACCGAGTGAGTGGGGGGCCGGTCAGTGGAGCTCAGCGACAGGACTCAGCGTTAGGGTTCTCCCCCACCCATTTAGCCCAAGGGGGGGACAGCAACGGACAACGGTCCCAAGCAAGGGGGGAAAGCAGCGGCCCCGACTCATACCCTTTTGATACGCCAGCTCTATCAGAGGCTGGGGAAGGGGGAGAGGAGTTCGCGACCGCTGCCCCCGAAGTTAATTCTGATTTTGATTTTGAGAGCCGGGGGGGTTTTCGGGAGTGTTCCCCCACCCGTCCAAGCGAGAAGAGGGGTTTTTCGTTAGCCCCCAGTGCCCCCGGTTCTTCCCCAATAAAGCACACACCTCCCAACAACGCCGCGGAGCCGCGGCAAGTCACTAACGAGTCTCCCTCTCCAATTACAGGGCAGGAAACCAGGGGACAAAGAGAAGGTAGCAAACCCGGGGGAAGGCAGCCCGCACCGAGACCCCAGCGTGTTCGAAATAAGCCATCTTGGCTGAGAGACTTCGTCTCATCCTAGGGGGGGGGGAGTGTGGTTTCGAGACTTCGTCTCATTCTAGGGGGGAGGGATGTTGTGTCCTAATGGTTTGATCCTCCACATGGATAACAATGTATCTGAACCAATGTAACCTTGCCTATGGGCAACAATGTAACCTTCAGCTGTATCACATAAACCCTGTAATAGGACGCGAGCTAATGACCACCAGCTGGCAGCAGCGAGCGTCCAAGCTCTCTTGGTCCAAACTCATCAAAGGCAACAGCGCGGGAAGTTTTCCCGCCACCACCTACACCTGGACAAGAAGGGCGTGACCAGCAATGACGTCACGCAGACAGTAGCCAATGGGCTATCATGGAACCACGTTCAAATGTGTTACTACTGTATATAAAGAGCTATTGATCCGCCATTACCTCATGTTCCCTCTGACCACCATGCAATAAACCTGAGTTAACCCAGCCCGAGGCTGTGTCCTGTGTCTTGGTTTTCATACACCAAACGTCCTGAGCCCTTTTGTCACACAAAGTCTTCCTCAGCCCCTGGCCAGGATGGATGAAGCTGCTGCCCTCCATCCAGATGGACTCAAGTGGGATTTAATCCATTTGGGGAACATCACCCTTTGCTGTGGATTTTGCCACCCAAGGACGTTAGTCCTTAGGGTTATCAGGTTAATTACTCTATTACTATAGCAGAGTAACCTGGTCAGATTGGTCATGATGTTCCAGTCTTAAAAATCTTCAACTCTTCACCCAGCCAAAAAGGGATCCCTTGGGAGCCTTGAAATCTGAAGGTAGGAGTGAGATAGTAATAATAATTTCATGTCAGAAATTATTCTGGGTTGAAAGGATTTTTGCGGAAGAACTCCACTCAGGGGACGCCCGAATGAGGCTCCTTTCATGTCCCCAAGAGCTGATAGACAGTTTTAAATGTAGGTAAATTAAAAATTCCTCTCGTTGGATGATGACCCAATCTGGGTTGCTCGGGTAATTTCATGCATTATGTCTGCATGTGTAGCGAAGAAGATGAGCATGTCCTAGATTAAAGATCTACGCATCTTTGGAGGCCAGTAGTTCAGGCTTTTTAATTTCCTGCCACTGCTCTTTGCTGATCTTCTTTTCGGCAAATGTTTAAAGTAACCTCAGCCATCGCAGAAGTGAGACAGCTCATGAAGTCATTGTCGGCTTCCCTACCGGAGTTAGATTCTGGTGAAAAACCAAGGTGACAAAGCGGTGCGCCCCCACGCCACCCCCCACCCCCCGCTTCCTGCTTGGATTTTTCAGCTACCTCAAAATCATACCTGTCAAGCGCAGCTCCGGAGATTACGGGACCTGCGCAGAACGTTTCTGTGCAGGTCCGTTGTATGCATGCATAAAAGCCTTCTACGCGCATGTACAACGGACCTGCGCAGAAACGTTCTGCGCAGCTCACTTCTACGCATGCGTAGAAGGCTTTTACGCATCCCCTTCTGCACAGAAGCCTTCTACACATGCGTAAAAGCCTTCTACGCATGCGTAAAAGCCTTCTACACACGTGTAGAAAGGACCTGCGCAGAAGGGATGTGCAGTAACTCATTTCCCCCCCGCTGCCGAATTACGGGATAGCGGCAGCTCCGGACGGGAAATGATGAAAATTGGCGCAAAAATATGGGAAATCCCGGCCAATCCGGGATACTTGACAGGTATGCTCAAAATATGATTTGCATCAAACCTCTCTTTCTACTCCTGTCTTCTCCTTTTGCAAGCAGACACTCATGTACATCTTGTGATGTTGCAGCTTTTCCTGGTTTGTGCAATAAGGCAAACTTGTCATATTTCCCAATGTTCTTCTTCTTTCGTTTCCCGATCAAACCCTGGACTGCCAAAATGAAACCACTTTCTTGGCTTTGGCATTGGCCGTACTTAAGTTCTCATCGATGCGTCTGGCAGTCATTGGCAGACCAGTAAACGGACTGGATTCTGTATCTCTCCACATTCACAGAGCGTGTTGTTGACCGCCAGCAGCCCCCACTTGAGCCTGTTGGTCTTGCATTGAGGGACTCCAACCCTCAGCCTATTCAGGGCCCTCCAAGTGACGTAGGGGAGGTTGAGCTCTTCAGCCCTATCTGTAACAGTGAAGATGGGGTGAAATGGGCTCAAGCCCCTTACCTTTGGCCCCCACCACATAACTCTGTCTGCCTTCAGCGGCCTGTACCTTTCGATGAAGCCCACACCCCCTCGGTATGACTCCTGGGTACCTATGGATCTGTTTTGGTTTAGAGCCATGATGGCCAACTTTGGCACTCGAGCTGTTCTTGGACTTCAATTCCCAGAAGCCCAAGTCCTTGTGAATCCACACAAATGGGCTTACTGGCACTCCAGGTGTTCTTGAACTTCAATTCCCAGAAGCCCAAGTCTTTGTGAATCCACACAAATGGATTTACTGCGCATACGCACAAGACAGGAGCCAGATGGCCATTTTGCTCTTCCTCCACCACATGGGACATCCTGGTGTGGTGGAGATGGGGGGGCTCATAAAAGGTGGGAAATGGATATGCTTTGTATGAGGCATTTCTTAGTGTGGATTGATATTGCCTTTCCCTTATAACCTCATTCATGATTTTATCCCTTCCAGTCCCTCCAGCAGCCTTCCTCAGACATCTCAAGTATCTTACCAAGGAAGAATAACATATTTATTAGAAGAACATAAGAACAGCCTTGCTGGAACAGGCCACAGCCCATCCAGTCCAGCATTCTGTCTCACACAGTGGCTCACCATTTCCTTCAGGGTATTCCCAAGCAGATGCCTTCACCTGCTTAGGATTCCCTGGAAATGGCCTTGAGAGATATCCTGCCTATCTCTCCAACCCGGAGGTTGTCCTTAAGTATCCATAATTATAGCCATTGATAGCCTTGTCCTCCATGAACTTGTCTAATCCTTTCTTAAAGCTGTCAAGACTGACAGCTGTCACCACTTCTTCTGGCAGGGAGTTCCATAGACCAGTAATCCTCTGGGTGAAAAAGTACTTTCTCTTATTTGTTTGAGAACTAGTACCCAAAAGTTTCATGGAGTGTCCCCTAGTTCTAGTGTTATGCGATAGGGAAAACAGTTTTTCCTTATCTACTTTGCCCACACCGTGCATGATTTTATAAACTTCCATCAGGTCACCTCTTAGACGCCGTCGTTCAAGAGTGAAGAGGCCCAACCGTTGCAGCCTCAGATGGTAAGGAAGGTGTTCCAGTCCCCTAATAATCATTCTGGTTGCCCTCCTCTGCACTTTTTCCAGCTCTATAATATCCTTCTGGAGGAATGGCGACCAGAACTGTACACAGTATTCCAGGTGGGGCCTCACCATAGATTTATAAAGAGGCAAAATGACACTTGCTGACTTATTTTCTATACCCTTCCTAATGATCCCTAGCATTGAGTTTGCTTTTTTCACTGCTGAGGCACACTGGGTTGACCCCTTCATTGAGTTGTCCACCATGACATCAAGGTCCCTTTCCTGGTTTGCCACAGAGAGTTCAGACCCCATCAGTTTATAAATGTAATTGGGTGTTTTTTTTTTGCCCCAACATGCATCACTCTGCACTTACTAGTGTTGAAGCTCATTTGCCACTGTTTTGCCCCAGTGTCAAGAGATCCCTCTGGAGCTCCTCACAATCTCTCACAGTTTTCACTACCCTGTATAATTTAGTGTCGTCAGCAAATTTGGCTACCTTGCTTTTTACTCCTACCTCTAGATCATTTATGAAGAGGTTGAAAAGCAGGGGTCCCAGTACTGAACCTTGGGGGACCCCACTCTTTACTTCCCTCCACTTGGAGAAGTGTCCATTTAGTGCTACCCTCTGTTTCCTGTCCATTAGCCAGTTGCTGATCCAGGACAAGACCTGTCCCTTTATTCCATGACTGGTAAGTTTATTCAAGAGCCTTTGGTGTGGGACCTTGTCAAAAGCCTTCTGAAAGTCCAGATAAACAATGTCAACTGGATCCCCCTTATCCACATGCTTGTTGACACTCTCAATGTATATTATGTAACTAATAAGGTATATTATGTAAATAATAAGGTATATTATGTAAATATACCTGTCATGGAGTTCTGATCTGCTCACCTTTCTATTTTGTCTACCTAGGATGCCCTCTTGGTCGTTCTGAAGAGTCTCTTGCCAACGTGTGTCTTCAACATCATCGGATTTGGATCGACCTTTAAGGCCTTATTTCCTTCCAGCCAGACCTACAGCGAGGTGAGGGATGGCATTTCTGAAAACCCTTCACCCTGCTTCCCCATCTGTCACTGAATGGTCAAAACCACAGGTCCAAGATCATATCAGTTTTGCCCTAAACTACATGTTTCTTTGTGCATATTACCTGAAAGGTAGTTGAGCTACATTTCAACCTGAATTGTCTTATGAACTTTTCTTTCTTTTTTGATGTGGAGATTTGCACCACGAAACCTACAGAAACAGGGCAGCGGACGGTTAAATGCAAATCAAACTGGTTGCTTTAGAACAAGGGTTCTCAACCTTTCTGTGCCATGGGCCAGACCACGCCTCCTCAGACAGTTGAATGGGCCAGACACATGGTTCCCCCCTGCCATAAATGCTGCCGTCAACCATGGGGGGCACGTTTGCGCAGGTGTGGGTGCCTTTACAGCTGCCATAAACGCATCTGCTTCTGCTTCTGAGATCGTCGCCGCGGGCCCCATGATTTGCTGCTGTGGGCCGGGGCCGGCCCACAGGACATAAGTTATGAACCCCTGATTTAGAAAAAGGGAGAGGGTGAAATCCCCAATCATTTCTACTCCTCTTACAATGCAAATGGGGTAAGGTTAGAGTGGGCTGTCCTTGCCAGCTTGAGCAGATGCACTGGAGAGCCCAGCTGAGCGAAACATCTGCAAAACATCTGGAACAAGGAGACAGTCCTAAGTGTTTGTTTTAGAACCCTCAACACAGCAGGTTCTAGAGTCGTGGTTCCTAACGTGAGGTACATGCCCCACAAAGGGGCAATTTGCTTTACTGGTGTGTGCGTGCATGCGTGCGCATGAGTGTGTGTATGTAAATCACATGCACCTGACAACATCCTGCCTCTGGCTCTTTTGACGGTGCTCTCTATGAACCCACCGCCCCCCTGTGCTCTTTCTGCAGGAGAATTTGGCCACCGCATGCGAGAGCATCAAGAAGATCCGGGCTGACATGGGAGGCACCAACGTCCTGTCGCCTGTGAGATGGATCATCCGGCAGCCCATCCACCGCGGCCACCCACGGCTTCTTTTCCTGCTGACTGATGGCGCTGTGAGCAACACTGGGAAGGTCATCGAGCTCATGCGGAACCATTCTTCCTCCACCAGGTGGGGGGGGGGGAGCCATCGGCAAGGATATTTGCCACCCAGGCTGGCAGAAGGCAGGCGGGCAAAAAGCTAGACTTCTGGCCAACAAACAGGAGGAACTACTCTGGAATGGAATTAGATAGAAATGTAGACCTTTCAATCAGGATTCAGGCCCGGATAAGGTACCGAGACGGCATTGGTCGCACTAATGGATGATGTCTGGTGGGAACGGGACGGTGGTCATCTGTCTGTCCTTGCTCTTCTTGACCTCTCAGCGGCCTTCAATACTGTTGACCACGGTATCCTTCTGGCACGGCTCCGAGGATTGGGGATCCAGGGCACTGTGTGGTCCTAGTTTTCCTTGTTTTTGAGGGGTCGGACCAGTCGGTGTGGTTGGCGAGTGAGAGGTCCAGTCCTAGGCCCCTCAAATAGGGGGTGCCTCAGGGTTCGGTGCTTTCTCCTCTCCTATTTAACTACATGAAGCCATTGGGTGAGATCAACCATTCCCACGGGGTGCGGTACCATCCGTACATGGATGACACTCAGTTGTACATCTCGGCCAGTGGGGACCCCAGTGATGCTGTCAAAGTCCTTTCCGGGTGCCTGGAGGCCGCTGGGGTCTGGATGGGGGCCAACGGGCTACAACTTAACCCCAGCAAGACTGAGTGGCTATGGATAGGGTGTCCTGCGTTATCCCGGGAGCTACCATCTTTAGTTCTGGATGGGGCTATTTTGCCCCAGACAGACCCGGTGCGCAACTTGGGGGTCCTCCTGGATTTGCTGCTGTTGCTGCTAGAAGAACAGGTGGTGGCTGTGGTCAGGAGGGCCTTTGCCCAACTTCGGGTGGTTCGCCAATTGCATCCGCTCCTGGACCGGGACTCCTTGCTCATGGTCACTCACGCTCTGGTGACATCCAGACTAGATTATTGCAATGTGCTGTACATGGGGCTGCCCTTGATGACCATTTGGAGGCTGTAGCTGGTCCAGAATGTGGCAGCCTGGGTGGCGATGGGGTGTGGACATTATGCCCATGCCGCACCACTGCTTCGGGAGCTGCACTGGTTGCCAGTTTGTCTCCGGTTGCAATTCAAGGTGCTGGTTTTGACCTTTAAAGCCCTATATGGTAGTGGGCCAGGATACCTAAGAGACCACATCACCCTAAGGATGTCTGTCCTTGATGATGATGATGATGATGATGATGATGATGATGATGATGATGATGATGATTCATCCTTCCTTCCTTCTTCCTTCTTCCTCTCCTCCTCTTCCTCTTCTTCTCCTCCTCCTCCATCTCTGTCTCCGTCTCCATCTCCTCCTCTTCCTCTTCTTCCATATTTGATTCCGAATATTGGCTTTCCTCATGGCAATCAGCCATGAAAATTGCCCCAGGAATAATATAATGCAGTGGCCTTTCATCTGCCTTCCGCATTGCAGCGTGGCCCCGGTACCACGGATCCAGTTCCACCACTCACTTTCTGGTCCTGAGCCCTTTTGACACCCAAAGTCCTCCTTATCATCCCCAGGCCAGGTTGGATGAAGCTGCTGCCCTCCATCAAGATGGATTCCAGTGGGATTTAATCCACTTGGGGACCATCACCCTTCCCTGTGGACTTTGGCACCCAAGGCCGTTAGTCCTCAGGGTAGTCAGATTAGTACACTTGCAACAAAACAGAAGCAAAAGTTGGTCACCACAGAAATGAGATGTCTGAGGAAGGCTGTTGGAGCGACTAGAAGGGATGAAATCAGGAATGAAATTATATGGGAAATAATTAGAACAGAGCCAATCCTAAACTATATACAGAGAAAACAAGCACAAGAGTTTGCCCATTTGGAGAGAATGTCTTGGCATTCCCACACCTTAAAAGGCATCATATGTGGAAAGAGGAGGAGGAGAAAGACCACAAGGCAAGACCCAGAGGAAGGTGGAGAGAGAACCTCAAAGAAATATTACAAAAGCACCAAATAACACCAGTGGAGGCTGCTAGAAGTACCAGAAAAAGAACCTTGCATTTGCTTCGGCACCCAATGGGGTAAAAGACGAAAGGGCCCTGTGAGAGTGGGATAATGGGCTATTTTATCCTTCCACCAACTGTCTTTCTATTTTGGTTAGAAAGACCTTGAAGGCCAACAAATTTGCCTCTGTATGGTAGAAAAATGAGTGTATTTTTTCATCCCTGTTCTTTCTTTCGAACCAGAATTGCTCCTCAATCAGCGAATCCAGGAGTTCTCTCTCTCGTTGCAGGTGCTACACTTTTGGCATTGGGCAAAATGCCTGCCCGAGGCTGCTGAACGGCCTGGCAAACGTCTCCAAAGGACACGCCGAATTCCTGGTTGAAGGGGAGAGGTTGCAACCCAAGGTATGGCAGATTTATCCATCAATTTGAAATTTAGAACTGAATAGGTGAGCTTTGTCCCAGCTCCTGCCAACCTAGCAGTTCAAAAGCAAGGCATTGCAAGTAGATCAAGAGGGCCCAATAGGACAACAGCGTTCTGTCCACTCTGGTGTTGAGTCATGCCTGCCAGATGACCACGGAAACGTCTGGAGAAGCAGACCAAGCACTGGCTCTTGGGCTTTGAAACAGAGATGAGCACTGAACCCTAGAGTCGGATACAACTGGCTTTCGAGCAAGGGAAACCTTTACCTTTAATCAAAGAAGAAGGCATTGATTCAGCCGTCTGTGCAAATAAATGAACCCTGATGGGTGGTTTAAAATAACCTATATTTTGGTAGCACAATGCATGCTTCAACTGTGCGTTATGTCTCCTTCAATTTCTGTATTGATTTCACACCTGACCAAACCAATGCAAATCTAAGACATTTTAGCCATTACCGTAGCAGGATGTCTGGCCAGACAACTGTAGAGGCATCATATCAATAAACCTTGGAGGAAGAAAAGTTTAAAGGTTTAGAAAGCTGGGAAATACAGATTATGGGTTTAATGGGATATATCCTATATATATCAAGGATTAAGATCAGACTCTTGTCTTGGAGAGAATATGATAAAATACCACTGGAAAATGAAAGAGGTGGGAATGGAGAGTCATAAATGTCTGAGTGGAGAAAACCAGTCTTTGTTCTGCATCTTGAATTTAACATCAGGGTCCCCTATGTAGGCTTGGAGAAGCTGTAGGATGAAAGGTAAAGGTTTCCCTTGCTAGAAAGCCAGTCGTATCCGACTCTAGGGTTCAGTGCTCATCTCTGTTTCAAAGCTGAAGAGCCAGTGCTGTTTGCTTCTGCAGATGTTTCCGTGATCATGTGGCAGGCATGACTAGACACTGGAGTGCACGGAGCGCTGTTACCTTCCCACCTAAGTGGTCCTTATTTATCTACTTGCAATTTCTTGCTTTCAAACTGCTGGGTTGGCAAGAACTGTAACAAAGACGGGAGCTCATTCCGTCCTGCAGTACTCGGGAATCAAACTGCTGACCTCCCGCCTTCCAGTCTTAGCCACTTGAGCCACTGCAGTCCATAGCTGTAGGAATAGGATAGTACATACAGTGACCCCTTCCCTACACACACATATTAACATTCACACATGGAAAAGAAGAGTCCATAGCCTGGAGCGGACATTAAATGAATGTATTTAGTTAGACCCCATCTAGAATCTTGTGTCTAAATCTGGGCACCGCACTTTAAGAAAGATGCAAAAAAATTGGAGCAGGTGCAGAGAAGGGTGAGGGACTGCGGTGGCTTAATGGTTAAGATGCTGAACTTGATGACTGGAAGGTGGAAGGTCAGCAGTTTAATTCCCGAGTACTGCAGGATGGAATGAGCTCCCATCTTTGTCCCAGCTCCTGCCAACCTAGCAGTTCGAAAGCAAGAAATTGCAAGTAGATAAATAGGGACCACTTAGGTGGGAAGGGAAACAGCGTTTGGTGCGCTCCGGGGTCTAGTCATGCCTGCCACATGACCATGGAGACGTCTTTGGCTATATACAGAGATGAGCACTGAACCCTAAAGTCAGACATGACTGGCTTTTGAGCAAGGGAGACCTTTCTATCTATCTATCTATCTATCTATCTATCTATCTATCTATCTATCTATCTATCTATTACATTTGTATTGCCGCCCCCTCGCCGGAGCGACTTCAGGTGACTCACAGCAAACATTACAGATTCCAGCATCCCCATAGTGGTAAAATCATAAAAATCCTAATCTTAAAGTAATTTAAACCTTTGCAAATACTCTACCTATGATACAACCATTTAGACTAAGACTAAAACTAGACTAAAAAAGCTAAAACAACCCGGACTTAATAAATATTAATTTTTTAAAAAATAAATAAAGAGGAAAGGAAGGATCTGTTCTCCATTTTCTGAGAGTGCAGGATGCATATTAACTGGCCCAAACAAAAGGAAGCCAGCTGTAGGCTGAATATTAAAGAGAGAGAAACTTCTTAACGGTTAGAGCAGTACGACAGCGGAACCCACTGCCTCGAGAGGTGGTGAGCACTCCAACACTGGAAGCATTCAGGAGAGAATAGGAAATCAACCTTCGGTCAGATCTGCTTTGAGTCGGATTTCTGTATTGAGCAGGAGGTTGGATTCAATGGCTTGAAACTCCAGGAAGCCAGATCTAGGTTGAATATTAGGGAAAACTCCTTGTTAGAGCAGTACGACAGCGGAACCCACTGCTTCGAGAGGTGGTGAGCACTCCAACACTGGAAGCATTCAGGAGAGAATTGGAAATCAACCTTCTGTCAGATCTGCTTTGAGTCGGATTCCTGCACTGAGCACAGAGGGTTGGACTGGATGGCCTCAAAGGTCCCCCCTTCCAACTCCGTTAGTCTATGATTCTATATGAGAAAGAACCAGTTAACCAGCCTTCTTTCCTGTCTCTTTTCACACATGCCCTTGTTGTCTTGTTTATCCCAGATGATAAGATCCCTAAAGAAGGCAATGTCTCCTGTCATCAGCGATGTCTCAGTGGATTGGGTTTTCCCGGAAACAACTGAAGTCTTAATTTCACCAGTTAGTGCCAGCTGCCTTTTCCCGGGCGACCGTTTGGTTGGCTACAGTATTGTGTGTAATACCTCCCCGTACGTTTCTAACCCCAGGATGGTGAGTGACAACAAGTTCCATTTTTGATGCCCAGTTTTTCATGACAGAGTAACAACGCTGTAGCATTGACAGGGAATGTGCTCCTGGGTTTAGTCTGAACTTGACTGGCTCGATCCCTGGCACTTTGAGGGCATGGTGGGTGAGTGGTTAAGATGCTGAGTTTGAAGACTGGAAGGCTGGCAGGTCAGCAGTTTGAGACCTGAGTGCTGTGTGACGGAGTGAGCGCCCGTCATCTGTCCCAGCTCCTGCCAACCTAGCAGTTCGAAAGCAAGAAATTTCAGATAGCTAAAGTGGTACTTCTTTGGCAGGAAAGGTAACAGCATTTCAGGGGCTGCAACTACGGGAAGCCAGAGATAGGCTAATATAATAATTTTGTGTCAGAGATTATTCTGGCTTGAAAGGATTTTTGCTGGAGAAATTGAATATTAGGAAATACTTCTTAAGAGTTAGAGTAGTACGACAGTGGAACCCACTGCCCCGAGAGGTGGTGAGCACCTTCAAGAGAGAATTGGATGACTACCTGTAAGGTCTACTGTGATTAGGATTCCTGCATTGAGCAGAGGGTTGGACTCGATGGCCTCAAAGGCCCCTTCCAACTCTGGCCTCTAGTCATGCCTGCCCCATGACCAGGGACCACCTGCAGAGACAGACAGCTCTCGCTCTTTGGCTGTAAACGGAGATGAGCACCGGGGCCTAGAGTTGGACATGGTTTTCAAGCAAAGGAGACCTTGACCTTTACTATCCCCAGCACCTTGGAGAGATCCTTTAACGTGTGGACTAGGGCCGTATCCGTCTTCGTCGGCTGCTACTCGTATCCGAGCATACATTTTTTCCCTGGATGTCATTTTCTCCGTTGATGGATGCATCTCTGGTGACTCAACTGATCTTGTTATGAAACATACGACCACACACGTTATACGGAATAGATGGTGGAGGGCATGGTTGAGTTTGACGAAGCTTCCGTGCTTGTCGCTTAGTCTCTTCATGTCCATAGTGTTCTCCTTCAAAGTGATTGGTAGCAGAAGAGATGGTTTGGCACCAAAGTGGGCGATCTGTGGCTCCTGCTCCCAGGTTTGTGGGTTTATACCTGACACCTTCATGGTTTGTTTCAACTGGTCCTTATCACACTTCAAAGAAACTCCACAAGTTCCCCATAGAGAATTTGATGAGGAAACCTGGAACTGTCCATATGGCGGACATCCCCTATCGATCTAAGACATGGGTTCCCAACCTTTTCAAGCCGGGGGTCAGGTCATGCTCTCTCAGTCAGCTTCTAGGGCCAGACGGTCATTTTGCCCCGCCTTCATGATGAGGGAAGCCATTTTGTCCCAACAGCTTCAAAGGGGGGGCCATTTTGTTTCTTGAATGACCTTGGAGGGGATAGAAGGCCACATGAAATGGCACTATGGGCCAGATCCAGCCTGCAGGCCTTAGGTGAGGAACCCTTGGTCTAAGATGATGGCCTATGATGGACGCTTCCATGCTATTTTCTTGTGCCTTCTTGAGAACTGCGATGTTGGTGAAATAGTCATCCCGTTTGATGTTCAAGATGGACCTTAGCTTCTGTTGGTGAACTATTAAAACCTCTACTAACTGAGCATACATTGATCTTCCAGTTCTTGAAAACTGGCTTCCTTCTGCTTCTTTTCTCTTTCCTCCAGGACAAGCGGAGACGTTACAGTATGCTACATTCCCAAGGCTCAGGCAGTTCGGTTTTCTTCCACTCTCAAGAAGAAGCCGGTTCCTCCGATAACTGGGGTTCTTCCAAGGATCCGGGGAGTGGATTCTCTTCAGAGAAGACCCCTGAATTCCTTGGGACCAGTGGAAACCTGGGAAGCGAATTTGATATGGAGCCAGGTTTGTCATCCCCTCCTTCCTTCCTTCCTCTAGTCTCGTGGTTCCCAACGTGGGGCTTCCAATATGGAGGGTGTTTTTTAAAAAATTGCCATGGGGGCTTCTACTTTTTAATTTAATTTTCAATTCATTCGTCTCATTTATAGACCACCTTTCACTAGATGGGAAAAACTGAAATGATTCAGACTTTTTGCCATGGATCAGATGGAAGGAAGGAAGGAAGGAAGGAAGGGAAGGGATGGGATGGAAGGAAAGAGATGGATAGATGGAAGGAAGGAAGGAAGGAGATGGATGGAAGGAGATGAATGGAAGGAAGGAAGGAAGATGGATGGATGGATGGATGGATGGATGGAAGGAAGGAAGGAAGGAAATCGATGGAAGGAGATGAATGGAAGGAAGGAAGATGGATGGATGGATGGATGGAAGGAAGGAAGGAAATGGATGGAAGGAAGGAGATGGATGGATGGATGGATGGATGGATGGATGGATGGATGGAAGGAAGGAAGGAAGGAAGGAAGGAAGGAAATGGATGGAAGGAAGGAGATGGAAGGAAGGAAGGAAGGAAATGGATGGAAGGAAGGAAAGAAGGAGATGAATGGAAGGAAGGAAGGAAGGAGAGAGATGGAAGGAAGGAAGGAAATGGATGGAAGGAGATGAATGGAAGGAAGGAAGGAAGATGGATGGATGGATGGAAGGAAGGAAGGAAATCGATGGAAGGAGATGAATGGAAGGAAGGAAGGAAGGAAGGAAGATGGATGGATGGATGGATGGAAGGAAGGGAGGAAATGGATGGAAGGAAGGAGATGGATGGATGGATAGAAGGAAGGAAGGAAGGAAGGAAATGGATTGAAGGAAGGAGATGGATGGAAGGAAGGAAGGAAATGGATGGAAGGAAGGAAGGAAGGAAGGAGATGAATGGAAGGAAGGAAGGAGAGAGATGGATGGATGGATGGATGGATGGATGGATGGATGGAAGGAAGGAAGGAAGGAAGGAAGGAAGGAAGGAAGGAAGGAAATGATGATGGATGGAAGGAAGGAAGGAAGGAAGGATGGAAAAAAGGAAGGAAGGAAATGATGATGGATGGTTGGTTGGATGGAGGAAGGAAGAAAGGATCAGTGGTACGTGTGTCATGCTGCAATATGGAAGGCAAATGGAAGGCCACTGCATTATATTGTCCCCAGGACAGTCTTCATGTCTGATTGCTATGATGTCCCCCAATATTCGCAATTGGATATGGCATTTTACAACAGAAGATAAACTTGCCCTGTGTCTTGAGTGATGCCCTTTCCAATAGCTTGCCATTGGCATGTTTATTGTGTTTAATGGGCCGTAACTTTCCCCTACAGCACCAGCAACACACCGGAGAGCCTACAGCACTAGTCAAATTGCTGACCATGAGCCGTTCCAGAAAGTCCTCACCGCCAGCGATCCCGGCTCTGTCTTGGCGAAAAACCCCCTTCGGAAAGCTCACCTGCAGAATCTGACCCAGCTAAGTCCAGAATTGCAGCCTTGGCAGCTTGAGTTCCAGGTTAGCCTCCAGAACAGTTTTAGTTAAATCTTTGTTTATCTCATTTCTACCCCAATTGAACTTGGCAGAGGGCTCTCTTCTACCGTATGTTGTTATCTTCATAGTTCAAGGTCTCCCATGCTTGAAAGCCAGTCGTATCTGACTCTAGGGTTCAGTGCTCATCTCCGTTTACACCCAAAGAGCCAGCAATGTCTGTTGTCTGTGTCCACAGAGGTTTCCATGGTCATGTGGCAGGCATGACTAGACATGGAACACTGTTTACCACTTAGAGCACCATTTCTAATCACATATTGTGATAATAATAATAATTTCGTGTCAGAAATTATTCTGGGTTGAAATGATTTTTGCTAGAGGAACTCTGCTCAGGGAAGCCTGAATGAGGCTCCTTTCATGTCCCCAAGATCTTTTCCCACTGAAGTGGTCCCTGTTTATCTACTTGCCATTTCTTGCTTTCAGACTGCTAGGTTGGCAGGAGCTGGAACAGAGACGGGTGCTCAATCCGTCATGCGGTACCCGAGTCTCAAACTGCCGACTTGCCAGCCTTCCAGCTAACAAGGCGAGCTTCTTAACCACTTAGCCACCACACCCCCGAAACATTGTGATTACAGCTTTGTTTAACTGACATATTAACTCAGGAGTTCTCAACCTTTTGAAACCTTAGGTCATGCTCCCTTAGACAGCTTCGGGGCCCAATGGCCATTTTGACCTTCCTCCACCACACAGCACTTCCTGGTGTGGTGGAAGCGATGGGTGTGTGTGTGTGTGGCACATGAAATGGTGCCGTGAGCTGCAGGTTGAGAATCCCTGTACAGTAAAACTCTGGCTTATGATGGCTTATGTTCCAACAGCGTCCATCGTAACCTGGAAAATGATAAACTGAAACATCCATGAGGATGCAGTGAATTTTTTTTAAAAAAATGGCCCTGAAGTGATCATTGTAAACAGGAAAAAAAATACATTAAAATTTTGTAAACCAGTATAGCATTTCCATAGGATTTCCCGTTGTAAACCACAGCAACCACAGGTGATTGTTACCTGGGATTTTACTGTATTAACTAGTAAGTCAACTCACAAGACCACGCCATCGGCCCCGGGAGTGGAGACAGGTGGGAGCCGCCGGAGCTGCCGCCGGAGCCGTCACAGCTGCCTTCGCTCTCCGGGCCCGCCCGCCCGGAGAGCAGAAAAGGACGCCGCCGACGCCGGCCCTCGAGGAGCTCCCTGTCTCGCCCGGAGCCACGCCATCGGCCCCGGGAGTGGAGACAGGTGGGAGCCGCCGGAGCCGCCGCCGGAGCCGTCGCAGCTGCCTTCGCTCTCCGGGCCCGCCCGCCCGGAGAGCAGAAAAGGACGCCGCCGATGCCGGCCCTCGAGGAGCTCCCTGTCTCGCCCGGAGCCCACGCCATCGGCCCCGGGAGTGGAGACAGGTGGGAGCCGCCGGAGCCGCCGCCGGAGCCGTCGCAGCTGCCTTCGCTCTCCGGGCCCGCCCGCCCGGAGAGCAGAAAAGGACGCCGCCGATGCCGGCCCTCGAGGAGCTCCCTGTCTCGCCCGGAGCCCACGCCATCAGCCCCGGGAGTGGAGACAGGTGGGAGCCGCCGGAGCCGCCGCCGGAGCCGTCGCAGCTGCCTTCGCTCTCCGGGCCCGCCCGCCCGGAGAGCAGAAAAGGACGCCGCCGACGCCGGCCCTCGAGGAGCTCCCTGTCTCGCCCGGAGCCACGCCATCGGCCCCGGGAGTGGAGACAGGTGGGAGCCGCCGGAGCCGCCGCCGGAGCCGTCGCAGCTGCCTTCGCTCTCCGGGCCCGCCCGCCCGGAGAGCAGAAAAGGACGCCGCCGACGCCGGCCCTCGAGGAGCTCCCTGTCTCGCCCGGGGCCCATGCCATCGGCCCCGGGAGTGGAGACAGGTGGGAGCCGCCGGAGCCGCCGCCGGAGCCGTCGCAGCTGCCTTCGCTCTCCGGGCCCGCCCGCCCAGAGAGCAGAAAAGGACGCCGCCGACGCCGGCCCTGAGGAGCTCCCTGTCTCGCCCGGAGCCACGCCATCGGCCCCGGGAGTGGAGACAGGTGGGAGCCGCTGCAGCGATTCTTGGATCTTGCTGGGTCGGCGTGGGGAAGGAATGGGTGGCACATGCGGACATTGTCCCCTCACCCCTGGTCCTGTCCAGCCAGTGGTCAGAAGAGGGATGCTTGCAATTATGGGGGAGGGTAGCTGCCATCACCCGAGCCTTTCCCTGCTCCGGCATTGGCTGTGGGGATGTGGGGAAGTGGGAGCTTTTGGGTGCTCCCACTGGAGGGGGGGGTAGTATGGGGCTTGTGTTTTTTGAGATTAACTGTATGGGATTTTCTTTTATTTTTTCTTGTAATGTGTTAATTTTCAATCTGTTTTTGTAATTATGTAATTATATTTGTAACATTGTATTTATATGTGTTGTAAGCCGCTTTGAGTGGCACTTGTGCTATGAAAGCGGGGTAGAAATTAAACTTATTATTATTATTATTATTATTAAGTGATCTTCAGCAAAGGTAAAGGTTTCCCTTGCTTGAAAGCCAGTCGTATCCGACTCTAGGGTTCAGTGCTCATCTCTGTTTCAAAGCTGAAGAGCTTCCGCAGACATTTCTGTGGTCATGTGGCAGGTATGACTAGACACCAGAGCGCATGGAACACTGTTAAAAGACCTTAAAGGAAGGCCTTTGTGTTTACCCACTTACACTTCTGTTTTCCCATTCTTCAGAGTTTCGGATCTCATTTTTCCCTCTCCTGCTGGGAGCCTAAAAGCCTTCAGCTTGGTCTGTTTTACCAATCTTGGCGTTGCCAAAGGGCATCGCTTATTGCATCCGTGTTTCTATAGCAACCAGAAACTCCATCGCTGATCTCTCTCGCTGATCTGCCGCAGAAACCCAGAAATACTGGCATCTCCCTTCTCTGCAACCATAGAAGTAGATCAGAAAGGGGTCAGGAAGTGGAAATTGAAAGGGAGGATGAAAGGGGAGGGGGAGACTTTAAAGAACAGATGATGAGCAAGGATGAATATCCCCAGCGCCACCCTCAAAGTCTTAGCTCTGGGTTATCTAAGCTGTTCCCATAGCTCTTGGTCTATTTAGAGTTATCTCAGAGTTATGGGATACATGATGGTCATTAGTGCTATTACTATGCTGCTCAGTGAAGAGTCTAAAAATAGTTTAGTACAGTAAAACCCCGACTTACGTCTGCCTCGAGTTACGTAAAATTCGACTTGCGTAAGTATTTTCGGCTAAAACGGTGTCCCGGTTTACATAAATGTCCCGAGTTATGTAATGCGATTTCCTACGGCTTTGCTTCGCTTTACGTAAAAATTCCCTTTTCCCCCTGTGGGTTTGCTTTGATTTATGCAAATATTCATTTTCCTGTGGATTTGCTTCAATTTACGTAAATATTCACTTTTTCCTGTGGGTTTGCTTTGATTTACGTAAATATTCATTTTTTTCCTATGAGTTTGCTTTGACTTATGTAAATATTCATTTTTTCCCTATGGGTTTGCTTCGATTTTTTTTTTGCCAGGTTATCTGGGATCAGTTTGGTCCAATTGACCCTGATGAAGTGGACAGGATCCTTGGAAGTGTACGCGCCACCGCCTGCGAGTTAGACCCGTGTCCAGCCTGGCTCGTGAAAGCAGTCAGGACCGTGACGGGCGATTGGATTCGAGTGGTGGTCAATGCTTCGCTGAGGGAGGGGGTGTTTCCACCACAACTTAAACATGCGCTGGTGTGCCCCCTTCTAAAAAACCCATCGCTCAATCTGAATATACCATCTGATTTCCGCCCTGTCTCGAACCTCCCCTTTTTGGGGAAGGTTGTCGAGAAAGCAGTGGCGCAGCAGCTCCAGGGGGTCCTGGAGGAAGCATATTATCTAGACCCTTTCCAGTCAGGCTTCAGGCCGGGTCATGGTACAGAGACTGCATTGGTCACGCTGTTTGATGATCACTGGCGAGAACGAGATGGAGGGTACCCCCCCCCTTCTCACTCTTCTTGACCACTCAGCGGCTTTCAATACTGTCGACCACAGTATCCTTCTGGACCGGCTACAGGGGTTGGGGATCCGGGGCACTGTGTTGTGTTGGTTCTCCTCCTTCCTGAGTGGCCGGACCCAGTCGGTGTGGATGGGGGGTAGGGTGTCAAGTCCGAGGCAGCTCACGTGTGGGGTGCCTCAAGACTCAGTCCTCTCGTCCCTACTCTTTAACATCTACATGAAACCGCTGGGTGAGATCATCCGATCCCATGGGGTGAGATATCATCAGTAAGCTGATGATACTCAGTTGTATATCTCTGCCCGTGGTGATCCCAGTGATGCAGTCAAAGTCCTGACCAGTTGCCTAGAGGTGGTTAGGGTCTGGATGAGGGACAATGGACTACAGCTGAATCCCGGCAAGACTGAGTGGCTGTGGGTGAGGTGACCCGGTCCTCATAAGAAGTTATCACCGCTGGTTTGGGATGGGGCACCATTGCCCCAATCTGACGCAGCCTGGGGGTCCTCCTGGGCTCGCGGCTTCTGCTCCATGAGCAGGTTATGGCCATGGCCAGGAGGGCCTTTGGGCAAGTGCATATTATTAGTCAATTGCGCCCACTCCTGGACTGGGAGGCCCTGCTCATGGTCACCCATGCCCTGGTCACCTCCCATTTGGACTATTGTAATGCGCTCTACATGGGGCTGCCCTTGATGACCATCCGGAGACTGCAGTTGGTCCAGAATGCGGCAGCCCACATGGTGGTGGGGTGTAGTCATTTTGCCTGTGCCTCGCCACTGCTGCGGGAGCTGCACTGGCTGCCTATATGTCTCCAGGTGCAATTCAAGGTGCCTTCTCGGTTATAGCCCCCACACTATGGAACCTCCTCCCAGTAGAACTATACCTCCAGGCCCAGCTGCTACCATTTAGGAAAGAATTGAAGATGTGGTTGGCAAAATGGGTCTGGGGACCGGGATTGTCAACAAGCTCCCCTTTTGGGCTTGTCTGAGGCTTCCTCCCTCCTGTAATTAAATTTTTAAAGGGTTTTGTAGATTTTATATTTGTTTTTAGATAATAGATGGCATGGCGGGGTGTGGGGTAATATTGTTATGTTTTTAAGGTTTTTTAAAATTGTTTTACCTGTATATTGGTTTTAACTTGTGTGGTGTGCCCAGAGTCCTTTGGATAGGATGGTATATAAATCTATTAAATTAAATTAAATTAAATTAAATTAAATTAAATTAAATTAAATTAAATTAAATTAATAATGTAAATATTCATTTTTTTCCCTATGGGTTAGTTTTGATTTACGTAAAAACCGATTTACGTAAAAGGCTATGGAACGGACTTTTTACCTAAGTAGGGTTTTACTGTACAGGGGTTCCCAACCTTTTCAAGCTGTGGGCTGGGTCAAGCTCTCTCAATCAGCTTTGAGGGCCAGATGGCCATTTTGCACTGCCTGCACGGTGGGAGTGGCCATTTTGTCCCAGCAGTTTCAAAGGAGCATCCATTTTGTTTCTCAAATGCCCTTGGAGGGGTGGGGAACTATGGCTATGATCCCCACCCACCCACCCACGGGAAAGTATGCCCTGGTAATCAATTGGATTTTCAGGGTCTGAATCCACATTTTAACTTGGCTGCTGCTTTTTTTAATCCTAGAAAGGATCCTTGGAGATGCTTATGAAAGCGACCTTTTAATAAAAATTCACACAAAAACCCTCAAGGCTTCAGTGTCCATCTGGCTCTATTTACAAAGGTTGAGACATCAGGGTGGGTGACATGAGCATCTCTTACAGCTGTCAACAGCCAGTCTTAACTGTGTGCATGTACATAAGAAGGAAGAGCACATAAGGAAATCTGAAGACCTGAATCTCGAGAAAAAGACATCTATTGTGACATCGACACCTTTCTGGCCATTTATATTGCCAATGTAAGGCATCATTTTACTAGACAGACTAAATAGCGTGTAGCAGACTTGATACAAACCCTGATATTATCTATAGCTTGTGATGAGAACTGAGCATTGAAAGTGTGTTAGGGCTCGTCTAAATGTCTTAATACTCCTGGTTTTACACTGGGTTTGAAAATGATTTAAAGATCAGGGACTCCACAACCGTAATGAATTAAAATGGAGCCTTTGCTTTTAGTGGGTTTAAAATGGTTGCTGTTGCTTCTTTGCTTCCTGAGCAAGATGAAGAAAGTCTTGGGATGTGGGCTTCAAGCTAGGTGCAGATTCCTGTCCTACTGGAGTTCATAACAATTTCATATTTTGGGAATGGAAGTGAAGAAGATGAATGTTGAATTTGGAGCCTTATTTAGTTAGGAGACAGAAAGAGAGGGGAACGAAGAATAAAAAAGGAGTTTTGTTATCTTTTGTTTTAAAGAAGAAATGCCATTATTAGTGTACATGTTCCAAAAGCAGGTGGAGTCAGGAGTTACCTATGCTTGCTTGCGAATAGAACAGTAGAAAGAAGTAATCTTGATTTTGTTAGCTGGCTAGGCCAGGAAATATAGTTAGTCTAGCAGGGGTGCCCGGCTTCATCCAGGTGGCCCCAACCTGGCTAGCTGAGTGCCAGTGTTGCCCGGGAAACACACTGGCCAGGGGTGGGCCTGTGATGTGAGCTCAGCGATGACATCACAATCCCCCCCTGGTTGGCCTAGCACTGGGGCAGACATAAACCCTCCTGTTGAATATAACCCCCTTTGCAGATCAATTTAGGGGGCAACCCCCCCATGGGCTTTGGGATCCTGACAGTGACCTGCTCACATGTGCAAGGTACGTGTGTGCCAAATCTCATGGGGTTTGGTCAAGGGGTGTGGCAGCCCATTCCGGACACCGAACCCACACCTTTGCTTTATATAAGACTAGCATAGGTTGCCCGGCGTTGCTGGGCTGTTATAAACTGTGATCAGCTTTTTTGGTGTTTTTTTGTGGATTAAAAAAAGAACAAAGGATGACATAATTGTTTCAGATTGTTTTATTTAAGCAAATAACGTTTTAGTATGTGACTTTTTTTTGTTAATAGTTGTACCGTAGGTAATATTTTAAAAAATATGAAAGTACATGTTTTTTACATTCAATGTTTTAAAACTGTGTTTAGATGTTTTTATTTGAGTTAAAACTCAACAGAGGATGCTATAAATCTTTTTATTTTATTTATTTAACATATGGTTGTTATTTGTGTAAACTTTTGATTTATTGTTATGTTTTTGACTTGTTTTTACTCTTGTGGCCTCTAGGTGGGGCTGTTTGGTTTTTGACTTGTTTTTAATATTCCGCCCTGCAGGTGGGGCTGTTAGTGGTTTTGTTTTCATTTCACATGTTTTTTCTCTCCTGGCCTCTTGGTGGGGCTTCTTCCAGTAAATAGTCTTTGTTTCTTCATTTCTGTTCCAATCTGATGGAGGGAGGACATGCTGGTGAGTTCTCTGGTTTTCTTTCTTCTGGGGTTTTTCTTCGTTTTGTTTTTGTGCTGGTGGGCTGGGAGGTATTTCTGTTTGTTCTTTTGTGGTTTGGTTGGGTTTTAGGTTTGTTTAATTGGTTTGTTTATTTCTGGTTTGTTTAATTTGTGTGATTTCGTTGTTGTTTATTTGGGTAATTTGTGGCAATTGTGTTGTTAGAGTTAGGTATTCTCATGTTGTAGTAAGGTGTTTTGTCTGTGCTTTTCTGGAATTGTGGATGTTTTTGTTTGTGGATTTTGTTTTCTTTTTTTGTGTATTAATGGGTTTTTAATTATTGATTTGTTTGTGTTTTATTAATTTTTATTAATGTTGGTGTTTGTTGTTGGTGTATACTTTTGCGTGAAGAATGGGCTGCCTGTCGGTTCCTCTTTTCCCCATTGCTGCTTCGAATTTTGGTTTCGATGCAGCAATGGGGAAAAGGAGGAGCTGGCAGTCAGCCTGCTCTTTCCCTAGTAAGGTTCGTTAGGTAAGTCGGGGGGAAAGGAGGCAAAAAAGAGCTATCTGCTTGACGATGGTTCTCTCCTCTCTGTCTCCTTTCTCTCCTGGCTTACCTAACTGGAGATCAGCAGACAGGGATCCGTAAGAGGTGGTGCTCTTCCTTGCAGATTGCTGGCTGCTGCTTTTGTATTACCTCCGTCGGAAGTACAAAAGCAGCAGCCAGTCATTCGCCAGGGAGGGTGCTTCCCCTGACAAACTGCTGCCTGCTGCTGTTGTTTTTTCCCCACCCCGGCTCAACTTTCCTTGAGGCTGGCGGTGGTCTCGCCATGTCTTCAGCGGGGTAGCATGGAGAAGAGGGAGTCCCTCTTCTCCCCGTTGCTCTGGGAAAGAAGGCTGGTAGGTGTCTCGCAGTGGATTTTTGTAGATTTTTGTTTTGCAAGGCTGTGGGGCACTGCCTCTGCCTGCTGGGGACTTGCACTCCCATTGCATTTTTAATTTTAATTTTTGCACACCAGCTTCCTCAGCATTCTAGAACGCTGGGACTTTGAGTTTTGCGTTTTTGGTTTGCGTTCGTGCGGCGGTTTTTTTTCCTGTGGCTCGATTTTAATTGACCATGCAGTGTTTCCCAACGTTCTTTTTGCTCGCGCCTCTCATCCTGATTGGCTGTGGTGCGGCGCAGTGCAGAGAACGTTGGGAAGTGAAGTTATTTTCATTTTTTCAGGTTTGTGGGGCTCTTGCCCCACTGGCACCTTTCGCAACCCTGCAGTAACCTCCGGGCCGGGTTCGGGCGAGTGCAGGAGGCTCTGTATGGGATAGGATGGACGGGTGCAGAAATGTATAGCAAGTTCCAATGGTTAACCCTTGGATTTATAGATTAGAATTGCTACCTGGCTTCGCGGGTCGGGTCACTTGGGCCCTCTTCTTACCGAAGGTGAGGGCGGAACAGAGCTCCATTCTCTGCCCTGGCCTCCCGGGTAAGTGGCTCGCTTCCCCAGTAGGCAAGGGCCGAAGACAGCCATGCTTTCGTGCCCCGCTGCTGGGGTAGGCGCTCACTTCCCTTCAGGAGGCAAGGGCGGAACAGAGCTCCGTTCTCTGCCCTGGCCTCCCGGGGTAGGTGCTCTCTTCCCTCCAGGAGGCTAGGGCAGAACAGAGGGCTTTTCTTCGCCCTGCCCCCCGGGGAAGTGGTTCGCTAGGCGGGAGCCAAAGGCAGCCCCCACTCCCAGGCTAGGCACTCGCTTCTTCCCAGTAGGCAAGGGCAGTACAGAGCGCCACTTTTGGCCCTGGCCTCCTGGAAGGCTGAACAGAGCGCCAACGGGTTTTCTCTCCGTTCAGTCTGCGTGCATTCCTGGCCCCGCCTCTTCTTTATAGGTATAGATAATATGACTTTCTTGTTTTATCCAGAGAAAGGGAAAATGTAAAAATGTTCCTTTTTTATTTTTGCATCAATTTTTTGTGATCCTGGAATTTGTTCTATTTTTTCTTCAAATAAAATCTGACTTTTTACAGAAGATATTTGTACAGTAAAACCCTGGCATTCGACTGCCCTGGATTTCATTTGCCACGGGTTACGACGGCACATTTAATTAAAAAAATTCCCCAGGTTAAAACCAATTTTCGGTTTATGACCGAAGATTGTGCTACAATATTTTAAACTCTAAAATGGCAGCGATCTTTCTACTTTTCCCACACCATTTGGGGACATTATCCGACGACAACGATGGCACCTCCACAGCAGTAAGCACTGCATTGTGACTTCGGTGAAGGGATGGCCATGTTCAAAATGGCCACCCCTTCACCCCAAGTCACAATGCAGTGCTTACTGCTGTGGAGGTGCCATCGTTGTCGTCGGATAATGTCCCCAAATGGTGTGGAAAAGGTAGGGAAATGGCTTCATCCTTTTGTGGGGTTGGGAGAGGGTCGTGCCTGGCATTTTGGGGATTTTTTTTTGGCGGGGGGGGGGGGGTTGTATTTTTTAAAATTATTTTTGGTCCGGTCGGGACCTTTTTAAAAAAATTCAATGCATCCACATGGCACTTACTGGTGTAGTGGAGGCCGTGGGGGGGCACATGAAATGGTGCTGTTGGCCACATCCAGCCCAAGGGCTGCAGGTTGAGACTCCCTGACATAAACAGTCAGTGATTGAAGCCTATCATAGATTTCTCTAGCCTGGGGCAGGACCTCATGAAGCAGCACAAAGGCTTATGTGGACTTCTGGATGGGATACAGCTTTTTGCAAGGTGGAATGAGTCCTATGGTAGTGGGACAATGGGCTTTGTTATTCTTACAGTTAAGTGCACTTATTTTGGCTGAAGGTTGTTTATTTCGAATCCATTTCAATCACGTATTCTTTTGAACTATTTGAGCATATGGCCCGTGTTAGAGTAAATTGCGTACCTGTGCTTGGTATGTTTCTAGTGGCCAGATAAAGGGTTTTCAACTGCAGGAAACCCTGGACTTGAGTGGACTTGTGACTTTTAGAAATATATATTTCATTTTTAGTACTGTCTGTTTTTTTGTCTCTGTGCCTTTAGCCTGGAGGCAGTGCTGGATCAGCCATATAGCAGGAGTAGCAAATGCTATGGGCCCTGCGTCTCTGTCCACGTGCTCAGTTGGAATGAAAATCCAAATTTAAATATTCCGTGCATATACCCAGATATTTTTAAAAAATGTTCACTCGGAGAGACTCACCGGCACCTAATAGGAGCATTCAATGCATGCCAAAGAGTAAAGACGTGTGTGCAGGCAGAGCCATCTTTGTCTGCGCGTGCATCTTACGTGCTACTCTAGTAGTTTGAATTTGTGTTGAGTGGCAGAGTTGATCGATGTGTGAGGTGTGTTTTGTTTTATAGGTTTAGAGTCGTGTTTCCCATACGTAGAAATCATCTTACGTATTTACTTGTCTAATTTTTGCTAACTGCAGCGGAGAACATTTTCTTCAAAATTAAAGCGAATAAAAAATGAGTTAAGGAACATGATGGGGCAAGATCATCTAAATAACCTCATCTTAATTAGCATTGAATGTGATTTACTTAGAAAAATTGATTTGACTAGTGTTATCTCTAAATTTGCCCACATTAAATCGAGAAAAGTTTGTTTTTACTAGTGGTATTTTATTTTATAGGTATCCTAAATCCTAAATCTAAGCAAGAGCCTCTTGACACTATTTGCTATAGGCCTCGCGCTGGCTTAATCCAGCACTGCCTGGAGGTAGCTTTCAGCCGTAGTATCATTATGGTAAATCTATATATATATAAAGCAGAGGTGTCCTCTTGTATATGATAAATACAAATCTACACCCCTGCACCGATCACACTGTAACATGGCACACACATACCTTGGGTGTGCTGGATGGTCACTGCGGGGGTCACGAGCCCCATGGGGAGGTATATGCCCCTAAATTGATCTGCAATGGGAAGTATACTCGACAGGAGGATGTGTGTGTGTCCCAGTGGTAGTATCCATAGTGATGCTAATGTCATAGCCCCAGGTAGGTCACCTGATTGTGACATCATCATGATGTAATTGAGCTGAGCAGGGGCCTGACACAGGTGATGTAATTGAGCTGGTCAAGGGCCTGACACAGGTGGCCAGATACATAGTGATGCTGATGTCAAAGCCCCATGTAGGTCACTTGATTGTGACATCATTGTGATGTAATTGAGCTGGGCAGGGGCCTGACACAGGTGGCCGGACATCATGTATGGGACAAAAAACCTGAGCAAGGCCGGGTAATCAGCTAGTGCATTATAATTATATGTTCAGAAGTCCAGGGAAGTTTGCTTCCCTGCTTGCACAAATTATTTGCCTGCTTGCACAAATAATTCAGGTCTGAAGAATCTGCTTAATAAAGAGGCCCCTTTGGTTAATCAGGAATGACACTGAGGAAGCTGCGTGAGACAGATGTGTGGATCCTTCTGTCTCAGATTTGGACACTTATAAGATAAGGCCTTTTATAGTACACTCGTGCCCTGCTTCTAGTTTGGTTTCCAAGCAACCTGTATCCGGAATCTCGCACCTCGTCTTCCTCGATCTGTAATGAAAGCTTCGGTCCTAATGAAATTCTCGCTTGTGAAATTCTTGCATTTGCTTTTCGTCTCCAGAGGTACAGTACATTTTTGCAATAAGCCAAGCTGTGTAATATGCCTATCGCTTGCTCGGAAGCCAGTCATGTCCAACTCTAGGGGCCATCATTCATCTCCATCGATAGCCAAAGACGACAGACATTTCCATGGTCATGTGGCAGGAATGACTAGACGCCAGAGGACACAGAATGATGTTACCTTCCCTGCCGAAGTGGTCCCTATTTCTTGCTTTTGAACTGTTAGATTGGCAGTAACTGGGACAGAGATGGGAACTCATTCTGTCGTTCAACACTCGGGTCTCGAATTGCTGATCTGCCAGCCCTTCCAGTTATCAAGTTCAGAGTCTTAACCACTAAGTCACTGTGGCCCTTTAGGTACCTGATAGGTAAAGGTCACCCTTGCTCAAAAACTAGTCGTATCCGACTCTAGGGTTCAGTGCTCATCTCTGTTTATATCCAAAGAGTCGGTGAAGTCTGCGTCTGCAGACATTTCCATGGACATGTGGCAGGCTTGCCTCGGAATGCTGTTTACCTTCCCACCAAAGTGGTCCCTATTTATCTACTTGTATTTTTTTGCTTTCAAACTGTTAGGTTGGCAGGAGCTGGGACAGAGACGGGAGCTCACTCCATTGTGCAGTACTCGGGAATCAAACTCTGACCTTCCAGTCATTGAGTTCAGTATCTTAACCACTTGAGCCACCACAGTACATCATGTCATCGTTTATTGCTTAGGTTGGCTATGACTCCCATTCTGCAGGAAAGCAGTGGTGGGTAAAACAGAGCCACAATTTTATTGATGCTTGCATAGACTAACACGGCGACCACTTCAAAAATGTCATTTTTAAAAATTTCAACTGTTGAAGCAGCCGGTCCTGCAGTGAAGCCTTACAGATTGTAAGATAACAGTGGACCTGTTGAAACCTTTGACACCCCACCCCAGTCTTGTGAACTGGACTTATAGGCCCCTTCCAACACAACGCCGCCGCCGATGACGACGCCGACGCCGACGCCGACACCGCCGACGACAACGATGATGATGATAATAATAATAATAATAATAATAATAATAATAATAATAATAATAATAATAATAATAATAATAATAATAATAATAATAATAATAATAATAATAGTGGTGGTGGTGGCGGCGGCGATGATGACGATAACAATAAATAGGGACCACAGTGGCTTAGTGGTTAAGATGCAGAGCTTGGCGACTGGAAGGTCTGCAGGTCAGCAGTTTAAGACCAGTGCTGCATGAAGGAGTGAGTACCCACTGTTTGTTCCAGCACCTGCCAACCTAGCTTTCCACCTTGCTTGAAAGCAAAACATTTGCAATTACTGTAGATAAATAGGCACCGCTTTGGTGGGAAAGGAAACAGCCTTCCGTGCGCTCTGGTGTCTAGTCATGCCTGCCATATAACCATGAAAATGCCTGCAAATGTAGACAGCCCTGGCTCTTTGGCTGTAAACAGAGATGAGCACTGAACTCTAGAATCAGATATGACTGGCTTTCGAGCAAGGGAGACCTTGACATTTTACCTAAGACAGGGTTCCACATACGTGGCTCTCCAGATGTTCTTGGACTTCAATTTCCAGAAGACCTGATCAGCCGGTGTGCTGACTTGGGCTTTTGGGAATTAAAGTCCAAGAACGCCTGGGGAGCCAAGTTTAAGGACCCCTGACCAGGCATGGCTGGGCCACCGGGACAGGGGGATTCATCCCGGTGCGCACTTGCCTCTGCGCCCTGGGGTGCAAATAATAATTTTATTATTATTTTATCCGCATGGCGCGCTGCACTTTAGATTAAGCCATTGTTCAAGTTCTCTCCCTCTGTCTCTACGTCACCCACCCTCTGGCATTTCCATCTCCTCAGCCTCTCGCCGTGGGTGCCCCCATCTCTGCCACCAGGATACGAGGCGTCGGTGCCAGGCGGCCATCTCTGCTCCAGCAGTGCCGTCTCTCCTTTTGCCAGAACCTGGATTCGCCGCCATTCCAAGCAGGCATCGCACAAGCAGGGAAGAATTTGGCCCAGACGGACTCTCTCCTGGGCTCTGTCTTTTTGGACAGCCGAAGCCCTGGGGACACAGGTAAGGGGTTTCGCCACCAGGACCGTCTTTCCCACCCAGAGCTCTTTGGGGAGGAAATCAGGAAGGGTGCAAACAGGATTTGGGCAGAAGTAGGTGCCAGTGGGTGGCTGAAATAGTGGGCTCAGTATGGCGAGCCCACTATTTCACTATTACCGGAGTGTTTCCTTGCGTGTCTGCGCTGCTTCCATGTGTGATAGACTGTGTGTGTTTGTGCATGTGTTAATTCCAAAGTATTATGACCCTAACTGGGTTCTTTTGCTGGCTGTAAAGCTCTCTCTCTCTTTCATGTCATGATCAGACCTTGAACCTGCCAAAATGAAGCCACATTCTTCGCATTGTCGTTGCCCAAACGCAAGTCCTCATCGGCGCATGTCTCTGGCAGCAATTGGCAGACCAGCAAATGGGCCAGACTCTGCATCTCTCCACATTCACACCATGTGTTGTTGCCTGCTATTAGGCCCCATTTGAGCATGTTGGTCTTACATTTAGGGACTCCAACCCTCAACCTATCCATGGTCCTCCAAATGACAGAGGGGAGATTGAGATCTTCAGCTATATCCACCTTTAATGTTGTTCCTTGCACAATGAGCTCCATCCTCCATCTTCTGATTTGGTTTTGCTCTTGCATACATATCCTCAAGAATGTTTGTTCTTGCCATAAAACTCTTCCTGGATCTGAGACGGCGGACTTGAGACTCATATCCGCTCAGAGGGTGTCGAGAGTCCTTCTCTTGCTTAGTTCTCTCGGCATCCGCTGCTACTTCTCTCCTGATCTTAGGTGGAGCAATACCAACAAGAGGGTCTATTTTCTCAACTGTGTAGGTTTAAGGCTGGAAAGCTCAATGCTATCAAATTGACTTGATAGCCTGTAATTGTGGTTGTACTGCATGTAGTGTTCCCCTGCTTAGCGCTGAATCACTACTGCACATGTGCAAAGGAAGCCATTTTGTGGTGCTCAGCAGGCTCCTCCAGTCAACCTGGGATCGAATCTTCCTGCTCTACATTCATTTGTTAAAATCATCTCATTTAGTGCTGAATCAGCTATTGCAGGGGTTCCCAACCCTTTCAAGCCGGGGGACGGGTCACACTCTTTTAGTCAGCTTCGATGGCCAGATGGCCATTTTACCCTGCCTGCACGATGGGAGTGGCCATTTTGTCCCAACAGCTACAAAGTTTGGCCATTTTGTTTCTCGAATGCCCTTGGAGGAGTGGGGGTGGCCCACATGAAATGGTGCCATGGGCCAGATATGGCCCATGGGCCTTACGTTGGGAATACCTGAGCTAGTGCTTCATTTTCTTGGAATGTATCACAAACGCTAAACAGGATATCACATTATTATCAATTGGGTTTCAAAGTATGCAAGCTATTCAAGGACAAAGCTGGCTTAGCATGTTTCTGTGGCTAAATAGGGATCTGAAGCCATGTCTCCTAAATCCTAATCTAACACCCAATCTCATCTTTCCTCCTGACATTTTCAGGAATTTCACTGCATTGTCTTATCTTACACCTATTTCTTTAGGAAGTAGCAAACAAGCCTGGTAACTTTAGCAACCTTGGAATCCACAATGGAGTTCTTGCAATCAAGTTTAATTACTTTCATTTAACCTTGCAGATATCTTGACTCTTTAATCTGATTTTTTGGTTAAATTATTTGTAGCAGCTGCACAGCAAAGTGCAAGTCTCCCACTTCTCCCCCTTTTAGCCCAGCTAATAAACACATGTGGATTAGATACTTAAGAGAAAGAAAAATATCATTTACTCACAAAATGATGTTGGTAGACATTTTTTTGCTACATTTGTGGCAAATATACCCCCCCCCCCTGATCAATTCAACAACCTAACCAAGAAGGTGAGATTTGCTAATTTAAGACCCTGATGTCCTAGGCAGAGTCGGGCTTCAGATTTGGATTCAGCACACTTGATTTAGTATAGGACACATGGATTAGACCAAGTAGCAGACCATATTTATTGTTTTGTGATGCAGCATATAATCTTCTCTCTTCCATGCCATCTCCAGATCCCGCGCAACACCCTTCCTTCAACTTTGAAACAGAGACTTCCTCCGACTTGGAATTCCATGAATTGGGTACCAGTTCCCCTGGCAGTGGCTTTCGACACTCTCCGAGGTCCCTCTGCAAAGCCGTCGTGAAGGGACTGCGGAACGGAGAGCCGGTCCAGTGGGAGATCATTTTTGACATCGGGCCACTCTTCCGAAATGTGGAGAAGAAAGCTGACGAGGAAGATCTCTGGAGTGAGACCTTCCACCACCTGGCTGCCAAATCTATCGTCCGAGACTTTGAGCAGCTGGCCGAGAGGGAGTGTGAAATCGAGCACGGTAATTCATGTCTCTTTGCGCATGTACCATGACTCCTGGGCTGTGCAGCTTTGGGGCCAGATTCCTCTTAAGTTTAATGCAGCAGCAGGAAAGCGGGGCAGTTGTAGACAACCTTTCTAGCAGTTTGAAAGCAAGAAATTGCAAGTACTGTAGATAAATAGGGACCACTTCAGTGGGAAGGTATACAGCATTCTGTGCACTCCGGTGTCTAGTCATGCCTGCCACATGACCACAGAAACGTCTGCAAACTCAGACAGCACTGGCTCTTCGCTATGGAACAGAGATGAGCACTGAACCGTAGAGTCAGATATGACCGGCTTTGGAGCAAGGGTGATCTTTACCTTTACCTAATTTTGAAATGCAAGTTCTCCAAGCCTATTACTCCCTATTTAGCACAGCAATAAATTTTATTTATTTTCTAATTTGTATTGCCACTCAACTCCGAAGACTCTGGGCGGCTCACAGAAAATAAAACTAACTAGCAGGGGTGCCCGGCATTGCCTGGGGCCAAATTTTCACCCAGACATATCACACACCCACACAATACACACCCACACAATAAACCCACCCACACATGACACAAAACACACGCACCCGACATATAAGCCACACACATCACAGTCACACACATCACACTCGCACAACACACTCGCACAATACACATACCGATACACAACACACACAGCCAACACAGTGACCCACCACACCCAGACACATCACACATGACACAACACATACACACAACACAAGCACACCGACACAATACACACACCACAGTCACTGCACAGTGGCTTTACACAGAGAGTCTGGTCAAGGAGAGTCCAGATATCAAAGTCCAAAAGGCAAGCCGAGGTCTGGTTACTGGTAGTCTGAGCAAACGCCTAATCCAAAGGGTGTCCAGGGGCATCATTAGGGTTGGCAGAGATGTCAGGGTCACGGCAAGCAGGTCAGGGTCTAGGCAGGTGGTCTGGAGTCAAGCCACTCAGCTTATAAACCTCTCATCTTATCGGTATCAGCTGGGAGCCTTCTTTGGTGCTTCGCTCTAGCCTGCCTGCGTCTGAGGTGTAGCTGTTTCCTGGACCTCTCCCTGACTGAGTGCTGGTCACTGTCAGAGCCAGACCCCCTGATCTGACCGATGAGCTGCCAGGGAAAACAGACTTGGGCCAGGCGCAGGCTGAGATGCCTGGCTCAGGACATCCTCAGGCTCGGGTGCAGGCAGAACTGGGCTGGGCATAGGAAGTGCCTCCTGATCCAGGTCATCTTCGGAGTCTAATGAGGACGAGATCACAACAGTTCTAGATTCCCAATAAGAATATTTTCAGAAAGAAATAATGTTAAAGTTAGTCTTTTAGTTCTTTTAGGCCTGCCATATGGCTCTCAAAATGGTGAGCTCAAATATACATGTTTCCCCTTCAAAGGCAAAAAGAGGAAGAGAGAGAGAGACGTAAAGAAGAGAGTCTTAATACATGTAAAATAGGTCAGGTGACCCTTCGTGGTGGGAAGATGGAAATTTTCCTATTGGTTATTCAGGGACCAAACAATATTACAATTTCCTTTAGTTTAGTCCAGTATTTTTGTATCTATGGTCATTATACTAGCACTCACTGCATGCTGGGGTTGTACTAAAATACTCAACATTACCCACATTCTCAAGGAGGCATCAAGGAAGCTTGCCTTGTTAGCTGGAAGCCTGGCAAGTCAGAGGTTCAAGACCTGGGTACTGCATGACGGATTGAGCACCCGTCTCTGTCCCAGCTCTTGGGGACATGAAAGGAGCTGCATTCCTTGAGTGGAATTTCTCCTGCAAAAATCCTTACAACCCAGAATAATTTCTGACACGAAATTGTTATTATCAGCAAAGCAAGCAAAGATGGGATACGTACTCAACATTTATATGAATTCCCTTTTCCTCCGATGCCAAATTGCACTTTGTTATATGTAATGCGTAGTAAGGCAGCAGTAAACAACTTTGGACTCATGGTATTGCCCTGTCGGACCCCTCCTTTTATAGGGATCTTTATCAGTTTCTGAAATAAAGTGATTTGTGTTGTACAGTACATCCCTTATACCCTTCTTTGAGAAGATTGATTTAGCATGAATCAATTGGGGTCACTGCCAAAATCTGGTGGCAGACAGACTACATAACCATTGGTGCATGGAGACCCAGAGATCAACAGGAAATATTGTGTGTTGGATCGGGGCCGTGAAGCGGCCGTTGGGTCCCAGAGGAGACTGGTCAAGTAATGACACGAGGCAAGATGGAGCGAAGACCAGTGGTTTATTGAGGGAAAATCATCATCATATATAGGAATTCAAGGCGGCGTGTGATAGAATCGTCATCTGACAGAAAATCACATCGCATGTTTACACGGGTTAATTGGGAACCCCTCCTGGGGAAGTTAATAAACTAAATTAAACACTGGCAGGGGAAGTCCATTGTTCCTAGCTTACCCAGGAGTAAACATGGCCACTGTTGACGTTAGGGCTTGGGGTAATTCGCAGATGCGATATTACCTATTACCTAACCGCTTAGTTAGACATTCAATTTCCTCCTGCTCGGACTGCCTGTCAGGTCAGATATGGGTGAATCAATCTTATGACTATTAATCCGCTCCCCAATTTCTGTCCCCTCGGAGCCCAAAGGCTTGGAGCATTCTCACAAGTCATGGCCTCTGTCAGGGACAGTATGCCAATTGTGCTCGCGGATCCCGCAATTGTGCTTCTTTAAAGCAGAGCATGCTTCAAAGCAGCATTTTGTTAAGTTATATGTAGTAGCCGCATAGTAAAGTGGGGCAGGTTTTTAAGCAAATCTTAGTCTGAATGCAAGTTCTCCCAAGCTTTCTCCCAGTTTAGCTCAGCCAACGAATCTACTTTTGCTAAATGCCTAGAGAAAGAACAAAATATCGTTTATTCACAATTAGGTCAGAGAAAATATACATGTGCTCAGGATTCTTGGTGAGAGTCTTTTAGAAAGAAGTAAAGTTAAAGTAAAGTCTTCATTGGTTTCTGAAACAAAGTGATTTGTGTTGTACACTCCTTATTTTATTTATTTGTTTGTTTGTTTGACTTTTATCACCGCCCCTTATACACTTCTTTGAGAAGACTGATATAGCATGAATCTATTTGGCGGCAGACAGACTGTCTTTTAGGTCTGCCATGTGACCCGCAAAATGGAGGAGCTCAAATAGACATCGTTCTTCTTCAAAGGGAAACATAAAACAAGAGAGAGGAGGCCAGAACATGCAAAGCCTTAATACATGCAAATAGGTCAGATGACCCCTAGAGGGGAGAAGACAGGGAACTTTCCGATCAGTTACTTAGGGACAAACCAATATAAAACAATTTCCTTTACCTTAGGCTAGTATTTCCATCTCTATAGTTATTGTGCCAATACCCACTTCATGCTGGGGTGCCACTACAATACTCAGTATATTTTAAGGAAGAGCGATTTGGTTTTCTCTCCAAAAAAAGTGATTATTTGTTTATTTCTGATTGTTTCAGAGGTCTCTCTGGCCAGGGAGGAGGTGTAGGTACATGGCGTCAGAAGGATATCCTCTTTCCACAGACTTAAAACTGCTGGCCTGTGTTTTCAGCTGCTGCTTACATTTGTCTCCCAACAGGGTCTGGCCGGCGGTATCACGTGAATGCAGTGCACACGAGCAAAGCCTGCAACATTATCAGCAAATACACAGCCTTCTTGCCCGTGGATCTGAGCAACAACCACTACTTGCCAACTGTAGTTGAATATCCCAATGCAGGTAAATGTGTTTGGCAAGCATTTGAGAAGGTGGACCAGTGACTTGAAATCCCAAGAATCTGGTGGCTCCTTAAAGTCTAAAAGTAAAGGTTTCCCTTGCTCGAAAGCCAGTCATATCCGATTCTAGGGTTCAGTGCTCATCTCTGTTTCAAAGCCAAAGAGCCAGTGCTGCCTGCTTCTGCAGATGTTTCCGTGGTCATGTGCAGGCATGACTAGACACTGGAGTGCACGGAACGCTGTTGACCTTCCCACCAAAGTGGTCCCTATTTATCTCCTTGCCATTTCTTGGTTTCAAACTGCTAGGTTGGCAGGAGCTAGGACAAAGACGGGCGCTCATTCCATCCTGCAGTACTCGGGAATCGAACTGCGGACCTCCCACCTTCCAGTCAGCCTCTTAGCCACTTGAGCCACTGTAGACTAGGTAGCAATATACAGTATAGCATTGCCAATAAAAGAATAAAGGAAGTGAAATTCTCCCACCAGTTTATTCTCTATATGAAAAGTACAACATCTTATGTAACAAGTCTGCTTTATTATATGAAGAGAAAAAAAGATCAAAGTCCAGGATCAAAAAAAAGAAGAGATAAACATAAAAACGGAACATTTTTTACTTTTCCCCTTTCCCTGGATAAAACAATATTTCTTGGCCTAGCCAGCTAACAAAATCAAGATTACATGTTCTACTCACAAGCAAGCATAGGCAAACTTGTCTTTCTTCCTGCTTTGGAACATGGACAATATAATAATGGTGTTTCTTCTTCATTCTAAGACCGTGATGGCGAATCTTGGCACTTCAGGTGTTCTTGGACTTCAATTCCCAAAAGCCTAAGTCAGCACTCCAGCTGATCAAGGTTTCTGGGAATTGAAGTTCAAGAACACCTGGAGTGCCAAGGTTCGCCATCATTGTATAAGATAACCAAACCCATCTTTCATCTATTATCCCACCTTTTCCTTTCTGTCGCCAAATAAGACTTCACCTTCAATGTTCATCATTCCTACTTCTGTCCTCACAATATGAGATTGCTATGACTTCCAAGAGGAAAGGAATTTGCACCTGGGCCCATGATCAATTTCAAGCCTCCCTTCACGCACACCCTTAGGAAGGAAAACTACGGCATCCTTTTTATACTTCCAAAACCAAAGCCTCCAATTCAATTCATTACAAAGAGTGTCACGGGATACCTCCCGGCTCTAGAAATAGGACATCTCTTATCCTTGGTTTGGAAGTTATCACCCTGCCACCATATCAAATTTCTAGGTCATCCTGTAACATCATCCATCTCGTTTCTTCCACACCAAGGTCTATCACTGAAACCAGGCAGCCAAAGGAGTTCCAGTTCGGAAAGCAGGAGACACCGAGGGCTTTCCTCTGGGCCCGGAAGCAGTCGGTCTGCTGGTAGCCAAGACGGAGCTGAGAACGGGTTGCATAATACCAGTAAGTAAGACGCGTCTCATTAAACTCGCCAAGCTTTTGATAGAAAGAGATCTGAAATCCTTTGGGGGTCCAAATTCTTTCCAAGTTCTGCAGTTCCTAATTACCATCTCTTTCCCAGCAGCCTCAACTAGAACCTCTGGCCCTTTGATACCACCAACCACTCACATGCCATTGAAGAGATTGACTTCTGGTGGCATGGTGGACCACCCAATGTTGACTCAGATCCATCCATCCATCCACCCATCCACTCATCCTTCCTTCCTTCCTTCCTTCCTTCTCCTCCTCCTCCTCCACCACCTCCACCACCACGACCTCCACCTCCTCCTCTTCCTCCTCATTCCATGTCCCAATCAAACCCTGGACTGCCAAAATGAAAGCCACTTTCGTCGCTTTGTCATTGCCCAAACCCAAATCCTCATCGGTGCATGCCTCTGGCAACAATCCGCAGACCAGTAAGTGAGCCGGATTCTGGGTTGGAGATAGGCCGTCAGAAACCAGTTTACTGTTCTGCTATGGAAGATGATAACAGAGGGGTTCTCTCCTTCCCACCCTTCTCCTCCTTCCCCCAACTGTGCAGATGCAGAAGAGAACGACCTCTCTCCATGTAGCACACCTTCCTCCTCCGGATGGGATTGCTACACCTTCCCAGATGGTAAGGAAATCTTTGAGAACCTAGAAAGTTGCCCCAGACTCTGGACTGTGACCCCGATCCAGGTCGCTTCATGTTACCTGCACCGACTGATACAGTGGTACTCCAGAGTTTTCATGGGGAGTCTTTCTTAGCCACTCCGTTGTGGTCAGAGGTTGAATCTGGGACTTTCTGCTTATAAAACCCATGAGCCACAGCTCTGTGTAGAGAGGCAACTACGCAGATGCTCTTTCCTACATAAGAATCAGAGAACCACAGAGAATCACAAAAGCCACATGTGCTTCACTGCTAATCATAGAATCATAGTGGGGCTGCGATGACACAATGGTTAAGTAGCTCTTCTTGTTAGCTGGGAGGCTGGCAAGTCGACAGTTCGAGACCCCGGGTACTGCATGACGGTTTGAGCGCCCATCTCTGTCCCAGCTCCTGCCAGCCTAGCAGTTCAAAAGCAAGAGATTGCAGGTAGTTAAAAAGGGACCACTTCAGTGGGGGGAAAGATCTTGGGGACATGAAAGGAGCCTCATTCGGGCGTCCCCTGAGCGGAGTTTCTCCAGCAAAAACCCTTTCAACCCAGAATAATTTCTGGCATGAAATTGTTATTATAGAATCATAGAGTAACTGAGTTGGAAGGGGCCTTTTAGGCCACCGAGTCCAACCCTCAGTGCTCAATGCAGGGAGGAAAGATAGAGAAGAAGAATGGTTAAAGGACTGTGGTGGCTTAGTGGTTAAGATGCTGAACTTGATGACTGGAAGGTCAGCAAGTCAGCATTTCAAGACCTGAGTGCTACATCTTCTGTCCCAGCTCCTGCCAACCTAGCAGTTCGGGGGGGGGGGGAATGCATGTAGATACATAGGTACCACTTCAGTGCATTTTGTGTGTTCTGATGACTAGTCATGCCTGCCACAAGGTAACAGCATTCCATGTACTTTGGAGTCTAGTTATGCTTAGAAGAAATTGCAAGTAGCTAAATAGGTACCGCTTTGGCAGGAAATGTAACAGTGTCTTGTCATCTTGTCATGCCTACCACATGACCACAGAAATGTCTGCAGATGCAGACAGCGCTGGCTCTTTGGCTGTAGACAGAGATGAGCACCGAACCCTAGAGTCAGATATGACTGGCTTTCGAGCAAGAAAGACCTTTACGAACAGTTAGTGAAAGGTATCCCAAGTCAGGAGGGAAATAATAGCACAACATTAATATTCTCCTTAATTTCTGCTGTCTCGAGGCTGTGAGATTGCTTAAATTCCCACAACAGTAACACAAAGAGAAAGCCTGGCTGGTTTGTGTCTCATGTCTTTTGTCTTTGTGGAGCAAACAGACATAAAGACACTGAGCAATCGCAGAAGGACAGGAGAATTACTGAGAAAGACGTAAATCACCCACCTTCTCCTTCAGACTGTTAAAGATGCATTAATGTGGGCAATTTGCACAATCCTGCCAAATTATACAGAGTTGCCCAGATTTGCCTAAAGATGAGCAGTGAGCCATCGTGAGAATTTTTGTCCCCCAAGAATCCATGAGAGACCACACCGAGAGTCCTGTGTCCAATTCTGGGCACTTTAAGAAAGATGGCAAACAGTCTGGATCAGGTCCAGAGAAGGGCAAGACGGATATTTAGAAGACTGGAAACTCAGCCCTAGGTCTAGGACATAGCTGTCAAGTATCCCTTATTGGCCGGGAAAACCCCTTATTTTACCCTCTTTCCCGCTGTCATCCCTTATTAATTATACTGCAATGCCCTATTGCCACCATTGGAGGGCAGCAAAGGATAAGCATAGCTGTCAAGTATCCCGTTTTGACCAGGAAAACCCCTTATTTTACCCTCTTTCCCACCGTCATCCCGTATTAATTAGACTGCAGTGCCCTATTGCCACCATTGGAGGGCAGCACAGGATAAGCATAGCTGCCAAGTATCCCGTTTTGGCCAGGAAAACCCCTTATTTTACCCTCTTTCCCGCCGTCATCCCTTATTAATTAGACTGCAATGCCCTATTGCCACCACTGTCAAGTATCCCGTATTTGCCAGGAAATTTCCCTTATTTCCAAATCCAAAACTTGACAGGTATGGTCTAGGTGGAAGGACTGAAGGAACTGGGCATATTTAGCCTTGAGATGATGGGGACCGGGAGGGAATATGATGATGATGATAATAGCACTCTTCAAATACCTGAAAGGTAATCATAAAGAGGCAGAGTCAGTTCTCCATCATTCCAGGGTGCAGGGTGTGTAATAACAGGCTGAAATTAAAGGAAGCCAGTTGTAGGCTGAATATTAGGAAAAAAACTTCTTAACTGTTAGAGTAGTACGACAGCGGAACACACTATCTCGGGAGGTGGTGAGCCCCAACATTGGAAGCATTCAAGAGAGAATTGGACAACCATATCTATCAGATCTGCTTTGATTCAGAATCCTGCATCGGACAAGGGGTTGGACTAGATGGCCTCATAGATCCCCTTTCAGCTCAGTGATTCTATGGATCTAAAGATGGGGAATTCCCCCCCCCCCGCCCAATTATAGTGATTTGGATTCTGTCATTTGCTTATTTTTTCAGGGGTTGGGGATCATTCCTGTGGTTGGGGGCTCTCATTTTTCTGAAAAAAGACCAGCTGTATGATCTACTCTGGTTTCTCTTCAGATCATATAAATATTTTGCCCAGCATTGCACTGCATCACAACAACAACAATAACAACGACAATAATAACAATGACAATAATAACAATAATGACGCTGATGATGATGATGTCATCTGCTACTTGGTCTAATCCACGTGTTCCATACTAAATCAAGTGTGCTGAAGCCAAATCTGAAGTCCGATTCTGCCTAGGACGTCAGGATCATAAGTAAGCAAATCTCATCCTCTTGGTTAGGTTCTTATATTGTTCACGCATGCCACAAATGTAGCAAAAAAAAATTTGTACAGTTTATTAACACTGCTGCGCCTACTCATTTTTAATTTAATTTAATTTAATTTTCATGCTTATATACCACCCATCAGGTACAACCCGACTCAGGGCGGTTTACATAGCGGACAATAAATACATAATAATAATACAAGAACACAATAATAATACAGTAACCCATCTCCAAAGGTACAGTTACAAAAACGCAACCCGCAAAATATACACTTCAATTACAGCAAGAGAAAACAAACAAAATTAGAAATACAAGATCCATAAAATACAGTATAACAGCAATAGCAACAATATAATCAATAATCAAAGCATACAATATCAAAAATACCAAAATTCCAAAGGACAAAATTCCACAGGTAATGGAGCCATCAGCTCAACAGTTCCACTGAATGACCCTGGCGGCCCCTGGCCCTTTATCCCTCCCGATGGGGCAGGGAGTGAAGGTGGGACCCCTCGCAGCTGTGCGGCGCTCCAGGCGGCAGTCTTCGGCCTGGCCCCGGCTGGCCCCGGCCCTTTATCCCTCCCGGTGGAGCAGGGAAAGAAGGCGGGACCCCTTGCAAAAATGACTCACTAGGGCCTAGTTGTACTCTCCAATAAGATGGTTTTGCACTAGAGTCAAGCCCTTGGTCCATCTCGCCTTAGATACCTATTTCTGACCTCAGCTCACTGACTTGCCCAGACATGCCCGGCCGCTGCTGGAACATGCATGCCACCAGGGGACGTGATTCAGCTGAAGTGGCAGCAGGCCTAGTGGTAGCTGCAACTGTTAGAATGTTCCCATGTAAAACTACATTACCCAATTGCCGACCATTTGAACAGCTGTAGCACACCTATAACTTAAAATCTGTAGGTGATAGGCAAATTCTGACTTCAGATTTGGAATCAGAACACTCGATATCATGTAAATCACATGTGTTATTCGCAGTAGCAAAATTGTTGTTGTGCAGTGTTGTCGGAATGCTTCACGGCCAATATCTAACAACAGCCTTGCAGGGTAAATCAGTGGCAGAATCCTGCTTTTCAAGGAGCTGAGGCTAAGGCTGAGAGGCAGAGAGTTGTCCAAATGGGAATTTCACTCTAGAAGCAAAATTTGAACAAGAGGCTGAAGTTTTCTTCTGTCTATCCTCTAGTGCCACTACGAAGTCCATCCATTTCCTCCCAGAAATCCATTGAGAGCTTTTTTACTGCCAGGTAAGACTGTTTTTGGGGACTGCGGTGGCTCAAGTGATTAAGATACTGAACTTGCTGACTGGAAGTTTAGAGTTTGATTCCTGGGTACAGCATGACAGAGTGAGCTCCCGTGTCTGTCCCGGTTACTGCCAACCTAGCAGTTCGAAAGCAAGAAATTGCAAGTAAGATAGATAGATACCACCTTGGTAGGAAAGATAACAGCATTCCGTGCACTCCGGTGTCTAGGAATGCCTGCCACATGTCCAGCTCTTTGCCTGTAAACAGAGATGAGCACTGAACCCTTGGGTTGGATATGATTGGATTTCGAGCAAGGGCAAACCACAACCTATAGACACATATCTAAGAAGCTTCTATTTTAATAAAAGGTCAAAAAGGGATTGATAGGAAGTGATGGTTACCTAAAATGTCCCCGTTTGCCCTCTCTTGCCCCAAAGAAAGGGTTGAATGCAGATGGTAATTTTCCAGCTACAGAGATTAGGAAATCTTGATGTCCCAGGTGAACAGGGACAACTGGAACAAATTACCCTGGTGGTGCAGGGGTTAAACTCCTGTACTGCAGTCAAAACATTTTGAGTTCGATCCTGACTAGGACTCAAAGTTGACTTAGATTTACATCATTCTGAGGTTGGTAAAAACAAGTACCCAGCATGACCACCCTGAGGACGAACGGCCTTGGGTGTCGAAGTCCACAGGGAAGGTTGATGCCTCCCAAGTGGGTTGAATCCCACTTGAATCCATCTTCTGTTTATATCATCCTGACCAGGTGATTCTGCTATGGTAATAGAGTAAACCCTACTGTCAGTGACACAATGCCGATTGTCAGGCAGTGGCTAATTAACCTGACCACCCTGAGGACGAACGGCCTCGGGTGGCGAAGTCCACAGGGAAGGTTGATGGTTCCCAAGTGGGTTGAATCCTACCTGAATCCATCTTCTGTTTATATCATCCTGACCAGGTGATTCTGCTATGGTAATAGAGTAGACCCTACTGTCAGTGACACAATGCCGATTGTCAGGCAGTGGTTAATTTACCTGACCACCCTAAGGACGAATGGCCTTGGGTGGCGAAGTCCACAGGGAAGAAAGGGTGGTGGTCCCCAAGTAGATTAAATCCCACTTGAATCCCGCTTGATGGAGGGCAGCAGTTTCATCCATCCTGGCCTGGGGATGATGATGAGGATGTTGTATGTCAAAAGGACCAGAAAGTGACTCATGGAACTGGATCAGAGGTATGGGTGGCACGCCGCAATGCAAAAAGCAGATGAATGGACACTGCATTATATACGGAATCAGATACCGCACTTGAAGAGGAAGAACCCACCTCATCCTGTTTTTGCCCGAAGTGACCTTGTTTGCTCAAAGAATATACAGTGGACCCTCGATTAACGATGGTACGATGCTCCCAATGTGATTGTTTAAATAACAACGCTATTCGAATAACGACGGTACTTTTCCCCGTCGTTATTCAAACAACGACATCATTATTCGATTAACGACGGTATTTTTACCGTCGTTATGCGAATAACAACTTTTTTGCCGTTATTCGAATAATGACATTATTCGAATAGCGACGCTACTTGGGGAACCAAGTAACGTCGTTATTCGAAGGTCCACTGTACACTTGTTTTGTTTCAATGACCAGTCACTAAACAAGAGCATGGTTATTTACAACTTGTGAAGCTATAAAGGATTGTCATAAATCAGGGATTCTCAACCGGTGGTCCGTGGGCCAAATGCTGCCCATGGCACCATTTCATGTGGCCCCCCACTTCCTCCACCACACCAGGAAGTGCCATGTGGTGGAGGAAGGGCAAAATGGCCATCTGGCCCCCGAAGATGTCTGAGGGAGCGTGACCCAATGGGCCCCGGGTTAAAAAGGTTGAGAACTCGTGTTATAAATTAATCAACTTTCTTCACTGCTGAAGTCATCCAGTTGTAACGCTGGCCATCTTGTATATTTTGATCCTCAGTTTTATAAGGGACTGCAGTGGCTTAGTGGTTAAGACACTGAACACGATGACCAGAAAGTCACCAGGTCAGCAGGTCAAGACCTGAGTGCTGTGTTACAGAGGGAGCACCCGGCGTCTGTCCCAGCTCCTTCCAACTTAGCCGTTCGAAAGCAAGAAATTGCAAGTAGATAAATAGCTACCACTTTGGCTGGAAAGGTAACAGCATTCTGCACACTCCCATGTCTAGTCTTGCCTGCCGTGTGACCACAGAAAGGTCTGGAGATGCAGTCAGCGTTGGCTATTTTGGCTGCACACGGAGATGAGCCCCGTGTCCTAGAGTTGGACCATAGCTGTCAAGTATCCCTTATTGGCCGGGAAAACCCCTTATTTTACCCTCTTTCCCGCCATCACCCCTTATTAATTAGACTGCAATGCCCTATTGCCGCCATTGGAGGGCAGCACAGGATAAGCATAGCTGTCAAGTATCCCTTATTGGCCAGGAAAACCCCTTATTTTACCCTCTTTCCTGCCGTCATCCCTTATTAATTAGACTGCAATGCCCTATTGCCACCATTGGAGGGCAGCACAGGATAAGCATCGCTGTCAAGTATCCCCTTTTGGCCGGGAAAACCCCTTATTTTACCCTCTTTCCCGCTGTCATCCCATATTAATTAGACTGCAATGCCCTATTGCCACCATTAGAGGGCAGCACAGGATAAGCATAGCTGTCAAGTATCCCTTATTGGCCAGGAAAACCCCTTATTTTACCCTCTTTCCCGCCATCACCCCTTATTAATTAGACTGCAATGCCCTATTGCCACCATTGGAGGGCAGCACAGGATAAGCATCGCTGTCATGTATCCCTTTTTTGCCGGGAAATTTCCTTTATTTTCAAATTCAAAACTTGACAGGTATGAGTTGGACAGGAGTGGCTTTCGAGCAAGGGTATGTCCCATTTCTTTACATGCCTCCCAAACGTCTCCAAGAGTTCCTCAAGGCAGAGTTCTGGCAGATTTAGCCCACAGACTCTCATCTGCAGATGCCACATTTCGTTCACCTGGGAAAAGCCTTGTCACCTGAGGCTCCGGTCAGATCCGAAGCCTTCGTCCCCTGCCCTCCTCTCCTAATTCTTCTCCTTCTCCCTGTTTTCTTGGTCCAGGCTGACCTTCAATAAAACACGGCTGTTGACTCGAGCAGCCAGAGGCTTCATGAGCAAAGCTCCCACAAAGACCAGCGAGATGCAGCTGGAGGGCGACAGCAAAAGAGCTGACTATCTGCCCCTGGTAAGCATCTGTGAGCCGCCCAGAGTCACTTTGGTGAATGGGCGGCCATACATATTTAAATAATAAATAAAATAAAGAAATACAACTTGTTCTCCAGTGCCCGGAGGCCATCGGACTTTGGGTTTCATGATAGAGCAGATGGGTGGAACCCAACATGCCCTTTCCCCAAGATGTGGTGGGTTTGGCGGTCCCTCAGCTTTTGTGCAGAACATTCCCACCCAAAAAAGGCCAACGTGGTTTTAGGCTGCAGTGACTGAGTCAAGACACTGAACTCACTGACCGGAAAGTTGGAGTTCGATTCCCGGGGGCTGCATGACGGAGTGAGCTCCCGTCTCTGCCCCAACTCCTGCCAGCCAACCTGGCTGTTGAAAAGTAAGTCTCATAAGGAACTGTGGTGGCTCAGTGGTTAAGAAGCTCGCCTTATTAGCCGGAAGGCTGGCAAGTCGGCAGTTCGAGACCCAGGTGCTGCATGACAGAGTGAGCTCCTGTCTCTGCCCCAGCTCCTGCCAACTTGGCAGTTCAAAAGTAAGTCTCATAAGGGACTGTGGTGGCTCAGTGGTTAAGAAGCTCGCCTTATTAGCCGGAAGGCTGACAAGTCAGCAGTTCGAGACCCAGGTACTGCATGACAGAATGAGTGCCCATCTCTGTCCCAGCTCCTGCCAACCTGGCAGTTCGAAAGCCAGAAATTGCAAGTAGATGAATAGGGACCACTTGGGTGGGAAAAATATCTTGGGGACATGAATGGGGCTTCATCTGGGCGTTACCTGAATGGAGTTCCTGCTTGCATGATGGGGTGGCCATTTTGTCCCAAAAACTTCAAATGGGTAGCCATTTTGTTACTCAAATGCCTTGGAGGGGTGGGGGCACATGAAAAGGAGCTGCAGGCCAGATCTGGCCCATGGAACTTAGGTTGGGAACCCATGGTTTAGAGTGATGGCATTCTATGGGCTCCCCTTCTCCATTCTGCCTCAGGTCTCCCTCCAGCTGGCCTGTGGTGCCTTCTTCTTGAACAAGAGCTTCTGCGAGGCGGTCAACGTCCCCCTGGAGAAGCTCAAGTGGACCTCCCCTTTCGCTTGCCATCGGATGGCCCTCAGTCCCTCCTGCAGCTCTAGAGAAGACAAAGTCCAGGCCTTCTCCAAGAACCCCTGTGGCACCCCGAAGACCGAGACCAAACTTTCACCTCCGGCCATCACCATCCAACATTCCTCTTCGCCGGAAAATGCTCTGCTCTCTCAGGGGGACAGCGGGAGAGGCTCTGAGTCCGACAACTCCGAACTCCAGTCGTGGCTGTTTGGTGTTGAGTTCCAGAGACAGACGGACCCTGAAGGGATGCTGTGGGCCACAGCCGTGGCCTTGGCGTGGCTAGAGCACCGGTCAGCCTCCTATTTCACAGAGTGGGAGCTGGTGGCCGCCAAGGCCAGCCTCTGGCTCGGCCAGCAAGAGGTGCCGGAAGGCCGGAGTCTGGCAACCGTCAAGGGGGCAGCCCAGCAGCTCTTCGTCCTGCTCAGGCACTGGGACGAAAACCTGGAGTTGAATATGCTCTGTTACAACCCCAACGACGTATAGAGAGGGGAAGGTAGACCCCAAGAGAGGTAGAGACAGGAGAAGGGTAGGAAACGTTGGGGACCCTTGACTCTGCTGTGGTCCTCCTTGAACCAGGTGATGCCTGAATTGCCCCCGTGTTTTGGATGAAGCCTTTCCAGAGCATCACCAGTGCTGCTTTGAGAGGTCATTGGACCTCTTGACATTGTCTCCTGTTCCAGCAACCAAAGGGGTTCCCAACCTTTTCAAGCCGAGGGCCGGGCCACACTCTCTCAGTCAGCTTTGACCAATATGACCATTTTGCCCTGTCTCCATGATGAGGGTGGCCATTTTGTCGCAACATCTTCAACGGGGTGGCCATTTTGTTTCTCGAATGCCCTTGGCGGTGTGGGGGCACATTAAATGGTGCCGGGGGCTGGATCTGGCCCACGGGCCTTAGGTTGGCAACCCCTGAGCAACCTCCTCAAGGGTCTGTTGCTCAGGTACCTTTGAGATATGGCGGACGTTGTTGTGCATCTTTTCTGAACATGCAAACTGTTTCAGCCATTGTCTTCTGCGTCAGCTCTGTGACAGTGATGGTGACCATAATGGATGTTGCTCCCATCTGTAGCTAGCAACCAGGGAAGCTGCCTTGCCCCTAGCCAGACCCTCGGTTCACGTAAACTACATAGAACGTGGTTTCTGAAGTGTCTTTCCCAACCTGTCCCAGAAAATGCAGAAACTGAGCTTGGGACATTCTGGAGGAAAAGGAGGGCCTTTTCCATTGAAGCTAAACAACAACAATTTTGCTACTGGGAGTGACGCATGTGATTTCCAGGATGTCAGGTGTGCTGATTCCAAATCTGAACTCAGAACTTGCCTATCATGTACAGATTTTAAGGCCTGCTATAGCTGTTCAAATGGTTGGTCATCATAGCTGTCAAGTATCCCGTATTGGCTGGGAAAACCTCTTATTTTACCCTCTTCCCTGCCATCATCCTGTATTAATTAGACTGCAATGCCCTATTGCCGCCATTGGAGGGCAGCAAAGGATAAGCATAGCTGTCAAGTATCCTGTATTTGCTGGGAAATTTCCCTTATTTCCAAATCCAAAAGTTGACAGGTATGTTGGTCATTGATTGGGTAATGTATTTTTACATGGGAACATTACAACAGTTGCAGCTATCACTATGCCTGCTGCTGTCTCAGCTGAATCATGTCCCCTGGTGGCATGCATGTTCCAGCAGCGGCCGGGCATGTCTGGGCAAGTCAGTGAGCTGATGTCAGAAATAGGTATGTAAGGCGAGATGGACCAAAGCCTTTTCTCTAGTGCAAAACCATCTTATTGGATAGTACAGCTAGGCCATTGTGAGTCTGCTTTGAGCTAAAGATGAGTAGGTGCAGCTGTGTTAATAAACCAGACAATTTTTGCTATGTTTGTGGCAAATATACCCTGCGTGATCAATGCAAGAACCTAACCAAGAGAGTGAGATTTGCTAACGTAAGATCCTGATGGATTTCAGATTTGGCTTCAGCACACTTGATTTAGTATAAGACACATGGATTAGGCCAAGTAGCAGGCAATGTTTATTTTTTTGTGATGCAGTATTATGCTCCTAACGAACGCATGAAATTGCCTTACACTGACCCCACCCCCACCCCTTTGGTCTTGACCGTGAAGTTTCAATACGAACCTTTGCAAACATGCTGTTCTCTGGATGCGCCCATCAGCTGCTGCCAACACAAGCCATTGTCATCTTCTTTCGTGTCCCGGTCGAACCCTGGACTGCCAAAATGAAGCCACTTTCTTTGGCTTTGTCATTGGCCAAACTTAAGTTGCTCGTTGGTGCACGTTTCTGGCAGCAACTGGCAGAACAGTAAATGAGCCAAATTATGTATCACCACATTCACACAGCTTATTGTTGTCTGCCAGGAGCCCGCACTTGAACATGTCGGTCTTCATTGAGGGACTCCGATCCTCAGCCTATTCAGAGTCCTCCGAGTGATGTATGGGAGGTTGAGCTCCTCAGCCATAACCCATAGTTTGCATTGATGACAATTGCAGTCCAGCAACCTCTGAGGACTTCCTGGTGAGAGCCTTGAAATAATTGGCAGGAATTAATTGGCCCCTTAGTGCATGATTCCCCCCACCACCCCGTGACGAATGTTACATTGGCTCTTTGATATTTTAGCTTGCTGAACTCACACCTAACAATTCCAGATCCTGTTTTCAAATGAAATAATTTAATGAATCAGAATAATTAGCACGTGGCATTCCTTAGGTTCTAAATCTGAACAAAAGTTGATCCTTTGAAATCAGCTGCTGAATGATGAACCCACACTTATTTAATTCTCATTGATTTGGTGGATCTACTCTAATTAGACCTAAACATTGAATTCAGATCTCAAGCACAGGTGGCGAACCTGTGGCATGCTTGCCAGAGGGGGCACTCAGAGCCCTCTCTGTGGGCACCCATGCCACCACCTCAGCACAGGTTTCGCCTCGCACCTCTGCCCAGCAGCACAATGGGATGTTTCCTCTCTCCCCCCAGCACAGAATTCGCCCCGCCCCTCTGCCCAGCAGCCCAATGGGAGTGCTTCCTCCCTCACCCCAGCACAGAGTTCGCCCTGCCCCTCTGCCCAGCAGCCCAATGGGAGTGCTTCCTCCCTCCCCCCAACACAGAGTTCGCCCTGCCCCTCTGCCCAGCAGCCCAATGGGAGTGCTTCCTCCCTCCCCCCAACACAGAGTTCGCCCCGCCCCTCTGCCCAGCAGCCCAATGGGAGTGCTTCCTCCCTCCCCCAGCACAGAGTTCACCCTGCCCCTCTGCCCAGCAGCCCAATGGGAGTGCTTCCTCCCTCACCCCAGCACAGTGTTCGCCCCGCCCCTCTGCCCAGCAGCCCAATGGGAGTGCTTCCTCCCTCACCCCAGCACAGTGTTCGCCCCGCCCCTCTGCCCAGCAGGCCAATGGGAGTGCTTCCTCCCTCACCCCAGCACAGAGTTCGCCCAACCCCTATGCCCAGCAGCCCAATGGGAGTGCTTCCTCCCTCCCCCAGCACAGAGTTCACCCCGCCCCTCTGCCCAGCAGCCCAATGGGAGTGCTTCCTCCCTCCCCCCAACACAGAGTTCGCCCCGCCCCTCTGCCCAGCAGCCCAATGGGAGTGCTTCCTCCCTCCCCCAGCACAGAGTTCACCCTGCCCCTCTGCCCAGCAGCCCAATGGGAGTGCTTGCTTCCTCCCTCACCCCAGCACAGTGTTCGCCCCGCCCCTCTGCCAAGCAGCCCAATGGGAGTGCTTCCTCCCTCCCCCAGCACAGAGTTCGCCCCGCCCCTCTGCCCAGCAGCCCAATGGGAGTGCTTCCTCCCTCCCCCCAACACAGAGTTCGCCCCGCCCCTCTGCCCAGCAGCCCAATGGGAGTGCTTCCTCCCTCACCCCAGCACAGAGTTCGCCCAACCCCTCTGCCCAGCAGCCCAATGGGAGTGCTTCCTCCCTCCCCCAGCACTGAGTTCACCCCGCCCCTCTGCCCAGCAGCCCAATGGGAGTGCTTCCTCCCTCCCCCCAACACAGAGTTCGCCCCGCCCCTCTGCCCAGCAGCCCAATGGGAGTGCTTCCTCCCTCCCCCCAACACAGAGTTCGCCCCGCCCCTCTGCCCAGCAGCCCAATGGGAGTGCTTCCTCCCTCCCCCCAACACAGAGTTCGCCCCGCCCCTCTGCCCAGCAGCCCAATGGGAGTGCTTCCTCCCTCCCCCAGCACAGAGTTCGCCCCGCCCCTCTGCCCAGCAGCCCAATGGGAGTGCTTCCTCCCTCCCCCCAACACAGAGTTCGCCCCGCCCCTCTGCCCAGCAGCCCAATGGGAGTGCTTCCTCCCTCACCCCAGCACAGAGTTCGCCCAACCCCTCTGCCCAGCAGCCCAATGGGAGTGCTTCCTCCCTCCCCCAGCACTGAGTTCACCCCGCCCCTCTGCCCAGCAGCCCAATGGGAGTGCTTCCTCCCTCCCCCCAACACAGAGTTCGCCCCGCCCCTCTGCCCAGCAGCCCAATGGGAGTGCTTCCTCCCTCCCCCAGCACTGAGTTCGCCCCGCCCCTCTGCCCAGCAGCCCAATGGGAGTGCTTCCTCCCTCCCCCCAACACAGAGTTCGCCCTGCTCCTCTGCCCAGCAGCCCAATGGGAGCACTTCCTCCCTCCCCCAGCAGAGTTTGCCCCACCCTCCTGTTTGGGTATTCAGTCTCTAAAAGGTTTGCTATCATGGTCTAAAACAGTGTTTCCCAACCTTTGGTTTTTGGACTTCAATTCCCAGAAGCCCAAATCTAAGCACATGCAGCAAACCCATTTGTGTGGATTCCCAGAGACTTGGTCTTCTGGAAATTGAATTCCAAGAACAGCCGGAGTGCCAAGGTTCACCATCGCTGCCTTAAGGAGAGGGGAATCCCCATGAATCTTACTTCCTTTCTTAACCCCCTCCTTTGATTAAGGCAACAGGGGTGCTCATACCCATACGTTAACAGAGGAGACATCTATGGTATGGGGACTGCGACGGCTCAGTGGTTAAGACACTGAACTTGACGACTGGAAGTTCGACAGGTCAGCAGTTCAGGACCTGAGTGCCACACGACCATCTCTGCTCCTCCATCTTCTATTTTAGTTTTGCTCTTGCGTACCCTCAAGAGTGTTTGTTCTTGCCATAAAGCTCTTCCTGGATCTGAACCGGTGGGCTTGAGGCTCATTACCATTTCAGTGGGTGTCGAGGGTTCTTCTCTGGCTTAGTTCTCATATTTTTATTTATTTATTTAATAGCTTTATATACTGCCCTAATCTGGTGGACTCTGGGAGGTGTCCATAGGTCAGCGACCATACAATGAAACAAGTTAAAACCAATATAAAAACAATTAAAATCCTCAAGAACATTCGGCAATATTGCCCACCGCTGTGCCATTTTGCTATCTAAAAACAAATATAAAATCTACAAAACCTTAACATTAAAATTTTTTTACAGGAGTGGGGGAGCCTCAGACTAGCCAGAAAGGGGAGCTTGTTGACAATCCCAGCCCCCAGACCCATTTTGCCAACCACGTCTTCAATTCTTTCCTAAATGGTAGCAACTGGGTCTGGAGGCGTCGTTCTACTGGGAGGAGGTTCCATAGGGTGGGGGACTATGACCGAGAAGGCCCTTTTCCTCGTGCTGGAGAGGCGAGCCTCCCCAACATATGGTGTATGGAGGGTGCCCTCTTGGTTTGCTCTCGTGGGACGAGTCGACGTCCTAGGGACGATGCGATCCCTAGGGTATCCTGGTCCACTACCATGAAGGGCTTTAAAGGTGACAACCAGCACCTTGAATTGCACCCGGAGACATATAGGCAGCCAGTGCAGCTCCCACAGCAGTGACAAAGCGCGGGCGAAACAACCACACCCCACCACTGCACGGGCCGCCGCATTCTGGACCAACTGAAGTCTCTGGAGGGTCATCAAGGGCAGCCCCATGTAGAGCACATTACAATAGACCCAATGGGAGGTGACCAGGGCATGGGTGACCATGAGCAGGGCCTCCCGGTCCAGGAGTGGGCACAAATGATTAATAACACGCACTTGCCCGAAGGCCCTCTTGGCCAGGGCCGTAACCTGCTCATGGAGCAGAAGTTCCCAAGATCTGTCGTGCAGCACTCGGGTATCGAGGCTAGGTTTACAGGAGCTGGAACAGAGACAGGTGCTCAAACCGTCATGCAGTACCTGGGTCTCGAACTGCCAGCTTGCCGGCCTTCCAGCTCACGAGGTGAGCTTCTTAACCACTGAGCCACTGCAGCCCCTTTGGCTGTAAGCAAAGATGAGCACTGAACCCTAGAGTTGGATACAACTGGCTTTCGAGCAAGGGCGAGCTTGACCTCGACCTATCTGTAATGCCTCCTCCTATTATTACCAGTTTTCAGAGCTGCATCAACCAAATTAGAATATAGTCAACTTGACACCATTGTGCTTATGGCTGCCCAGGAGGCTGTATGTGCGCACATGGGTTGAAAAAGTGGCTCAGTGAGAACAGGTGGCTTGGCTCTTGTGTAGTGCAATCTGTGGCTGCATGGTTTGGTTTTCTTGGGGCTGTTTTCTGTGTGTGCGTGCGTGCGTGCGTGCGTGCGTGCGTGTGTGTGTGTCTGCTCCCCCGCCACTCTGGCTAAACTTTTGTACAGGTTTTCTCTTGTGAAAGCTTTAATGTCCCAATAAACCAAGGTCCGCTGTAAGAAAATGTTGTCTGTGTTGCTTCACCATTGCACAATGCTGACTTGATGCGTCGATCCGTCTCCTTCCGAGAGACAAACAGGGCAATTTTCTGGCATTTCAGTGAAAAGTTCTTTGCAAACCCAATATCTTTACACGGGGCGGGGGGGGGGGGGGGCAGGGTGTGAAGAACAGAAAGCATGCCAAGAAAATATGCTTTCCCCAGGCACATGAGTCCACCTTGAACCGCATTACCAAAGGACGCCACTTCACCACAGCAGGTAGTGATGTCAAGCTAGAGTCCAACAGTTAACACACTGAAATTGGTGACTCGAAGGTCGGCAGTTCAAGACCTGAGTGCTGCATGATGGAGATGTCTGCGGAAACGTCTGTGGGCATAGACAGTGCTGGCTCTTTGTCTGTAAATGGAGGTGAGCACCATTTGCTAGAGTTGGACACGGCTGGCTTCCGATCAAGGGAGACCTAGAGGTTGGAGCAGGATCCTGCCGAGGCACACATTCCAGGACTCAGGGTGCCCGAATAACTCTATGTTTGCCTTCCAACGGCCAATAAAGCACACAAATGTATTTAGATACGGAAAATCTTGTGTTATGACAAACAGACATTTTAGTGCCACTTGGGGGAGCACCTCTGTAAAAAATGTGCATATCCTGTAGGAAAACACACCTTTAAAATGCCAAGCAACCACTAATGTAAAGGTAAAGGTCACCCTTGCTGAAAAGCCAGCCGTACCCGACTCTAGGGTTCAGTGCTCATCTCCGTCTATAGCCAAAGAGCCAGCACTGTCTGCATCTGCAGATGTTTCCGTGGACATGTGGCAGGCATGACTAGGCACCGGAGTGCATGGAATGCTGTTTACCTTCCCACCGAAGTGGTACCTCTTTAAATAGGGTGAGAGTAATGAGGGTGGATGGGTGGGTGGATGATGGTGTTTTAACATGTTTTTATATGTTTTAACTGTTGTACGCTGCCCTGAGTCGGGTTTTTCCTCTGGGCTGAATAAATAAATAAATAAATCTACTTGCAATTTCTCTGGGACAGAGACGGGGGCTCACTCTGTCATGCAGCATGGTGACTACAGTGGCTTAGTGCTTAAGATGTTAAACTTGACGACTGGAATGCCGGCAGGTCAGCAGTCTGAGACCCGAGTGCAGCACAACAGAGTGAGCTCCCATCTCTGTCCCAGCTCCTGCTGACCTAGCAGTTTGAAAGCAAGAAATTGCAAGTAGATTTATTTTTTTAAACCTAGCAGTTTGAAACCTGCAAACGGAGATGAGCACCAAACGCTAGAGTTGGATACAACTGGCTTCCGAGCAAGGGGGACCTTGAACCTAAACTGTGCATATTACATAATTTACAAAACCAGGTGTACAAATTGTCAAATGGCTGCCAGCAGGAAATCTCTCCCTCCCAGCCACAAAGTATGGGGGAAATGTTTTGAAGTTGCTTGGAGGCAACATTGATGTGCGCAGTTTGGTCACTCTGAACCCCATTACTGCTCGCTGGTGACAGATGTCACTGCACACAACCACTGGAGAAACACACACACACACTTTGGCAGTGTGCTTCGATGCCTTCTCCGGCTGATCCTTTCTTTAGGTGGTGCAATAGGGTAGACCCTGCTGGTGCCAGCGACTCAACGCCGAGTGTCAGGCGGAGGTTGACCACCCTGAGGACTAACATCCTTGGGTGGCCAAGTCCACAGGGAAGGGTGTGGGTCTCCAAGTGGATTGAATGGTCCCATTTGAATCTCTCTTGATGTGAGGGCAGCAGCTTCATCCATCCTGGCCTGGGGCTGGGGAGGACTTTGCATGCCAAAAGGGTTCTCAGGACCAGAAAGGGACTCATGGGACTGGATCAGTGGTACTGATGCTGCAGTGTGGAAGGCAAATGGAAGGCCACTGCATTATATTCTCAGGACAGTCTCCATGGGTGATCGCCATGAGGATCACCTATATTTGGATACACCACCTGAAGGAGGAGGAGGAGAATGAAAATGAGAAGAAGAAGATGGAGGTGGAGGTGGAGAAAAAGAAGAAGATGGAGGAGGAGGAAGAAGAAGAAAAGGAGGAGGAGGAGAAAGAAGAAGAAGAAGAGAGGCTTGCGATCTTCATGGAGAAATTAAGCTGCCAATAAAATCAGGGGCCTTTGAGATGAACCTCAGAGATCTCAGCCCTGCTGCCCACACCTTGGCTTCCTTCGGCAAATTGTCAGGAAGATGTTTCATGTAGATATATTTATAAACCCCTGTCTCCATGGTGCTCCTTAAATGCACACAGGCAGACTTGCTGTTCAGATGTCGGAGCGCCAGAAGGCACAAGAAAGTTGCGCCCAGCCTCCTATCCTTTCCCCCAACTAACACTGCAGTGGAAATCTTTATTTGATTTTCCACCTCTGGCATTGCAGCCCCCAAGGCTATACCCAAACGTCTCCCATCCTCTGTCTCATCTGATGGTGGTGGCTTAGGGGTTAAGATGATGACCTTGACAACCAGAAGGCAGCCAGGTCAGCAGTTCAAGACCCAAGTACCGAATGATAGAGTGAGCTCCTATTGTCTCTCCCAGCTCCTGCCAATGTAGCAGTTCGAAAGCAAGTAATTTGTAATTATATAAATAGGTACCATTTGGGTGGGAGAGGTAACAGCATTCCATGCGCTCTGGTGTCGAGTCATGCCTGTCACATGTCCATGGAAATGTCTGCAGATGCTTTGCCTATAAACAGATATGAGCACTAACCTGTAAAGTCGGATACAACTAGCTTTTGAGTACGGGCGACCTTTAGCTTATAGGTATTTTATCCCAAAGAGCATCTTTTGTGGTTCATGAAGTGCCAGTTTGCTACACTCAGGACGTCCGTTGGCACAAAAAAGAATGAGCATGTGAGGCTTGGGACGCAATTGAAAAAACATTGAAAAAACATTGAAAAATTTTGATATATACTAAGAGTTATAAGATTGAATATTATAACAAGAATTTACAGATCCCTGAGGAAGGTTTATACTGAAACTTCTTATTACTGGATGGAATTTGGATCTGTTTTTTGAATTTACATAAGTGCATTAAAACTCTTTATTTTATTGCCTTAAACCGTCTTGCTGCTTCTGATTGGAATTTCACCATTTGGCCCCTTCTTCTCCTTGATTTAGGCCCATGATGGCAAACCTTGGCACTCTCCAGCTGTTCTTGGACTTCAGTTCCTAGAAGCCCAAGTCCTTGTGAATCCACACGAATGGGTTTACTGCTCGCATGCACAGTAACCCCATTCGTGTGGATTCACAGGGACTTGGGCTTCTGGGAATTGAAGTCCAAGAACGACTGGAGTGCAAGTAAAGCCATTCCTGTGGATTCACAGGGGTTTTGGCTTCTGGGAATAGAAACCCAAGAACAGCTGGAGTGCCAAGGTTTGCCATTGCTGATTTAGGCTGTCCTTGCCATGAGAAGACGTCCAGGGTGAGAGATTTTAGTGCCTTGTGAAATCCCTTCCTTTAGTTCTTTGGAAGGTGCACTCTCTATCAACCAGAGTTTCCCAACCTTTGGTTCTTGGACTACAAATCCCAAAAGCACCGATCGGCCAATGTACTGAGTTAGGCTTCTGGGCATTGAAGTCCAAGAACCAAACGAGTGGCTTTCCCCCTCTACTTCTTCACTTAGGTAGGCATCAGCTCCCTCGGGGCTCACTGAGCTGGGAGACCAGAAGGATGGGGTTTGATACCCAAGAGCTGTGATGGGGGACATGAAAGGACCCTCATTCGGGCATCCCCTGCAAAAATCAACCCAGAGAAATCTTTGACGCAAAACGCACACTTATACAGACGTCATTTCACAATTGGATTGTGGCATGAGAGTTAAAGTGGAATCAGAGTGATGTAACTGTGGTTCTAGGACTGAAGTGGCTAAGATGCTGACCGGAAGGCGGCAGGTCAGCAGTTCGATTCCCGAGTACTGCAGGACGGAATGAGCTCCAGTCCTCTGTCCCAGCTGCTGCCAACCTAGCAGTTCGAAAGCAAGACATTGCAAGTAGATAAATAGGAAGCACTTCGGTGGGAAGGTAACAGTGCTCTGTGCGCTCCGGTGTCTAGGCATGCCTGCCACGTGACCACAGAAACATCTGCAGGCGCAGACAGCGCTGGCTCTTCGGCTTTGAAACAGAGATGAGCACTGAACCCTAGAGTCAGATACCACTGGCTTCCGAGCAAGGGAAACCTTTACCTTTAACTGTGGGTCTGAACAGCTATGATTCAATCTTGGCTGTAGGCAATAGCTGTCTAACTTTCCATTGAGTGCCTCCATCGCTGGCGCACTCTTCACTTATTGGGGTCCTTGATTCCATCATACTGCTCTAACAGTTGTGTTTCCTCACATTCAGCCTACATCTGGCTTACTGTACCTGTTATTACATGACCTGCACTGTAGGAGGATCGAGAACAGATCCTGCCCTTTTAATGACTTTCTTTCAGGTAATTCAAGAGTTCAACCGTCAATTCCCCTTCTCAGTTGTCTTTGCTCATGGGCTAAACATTCCCAGTTCTCTCAGACTTTTCTCATAGGGTTTGGTTTCCAGTCCTCTGATCATCCTCACTGCCTTCCACTGAGCTTCATCCAGCTTGTTGGCATCCTTCTTAAAGTGCAATGTCCAGAACTGGACGCAGTTCTGTAACATCATTGACTGCAACTCGTATCCGAGAATGCATCCCCCCCCCCCTTAAGCAGGAAAAATGTCATTGGCATGAATTTGTTTAAGTTGGATCCCAGCTTGCCATGATGTGACCCCACACACTTTGGTCACGGACGGAGCCATCTCCTGCAGCACATATGAAATGAGACATGCAGGATTTAATACCAGGATTGCAATGGGCTACCACAGCTGTGAGGATGTTATCAAGGTGCGTCTTCACAGCCAGTCCATTTAGCATGGCTTCTTCCGCTTCCATGACCGTTGGGAATCAGAGTTCCTCCTCCACTCATTTTGCTGTTCGGCCCAATATGATGGATTCTAGTGGCATTTCCTCCACTGAGGGGGGGGGCATCACCCCACCAAAAGGGGCTCAACCGCCCATAGCCGTTGGCCCCTTTAGGGAGTCAGATTCATTAACCGCCTCCTGACACACAGCATTGAGTTGTTGGCTGTACGGTCTACTCCATTACAGTAACAGGATGGCTGAATACGGTATAGATGAGACTTAACCAAGGATGAATCAAGGGGGAAACGTGTACAGTACCTGGAACTGTCCAAGGTACTGAAACAGCCGGGATGGAAGCTGATATCTTGGTGTGCATTTGCCCAGTTACATCACTCCGATTCCACTTTTACTCTCATGCCAGAATCCAGTTGTGAAGCCATGGCTGCCTAAGTGAAGCAGATGAAGTAGAAGAAAATGCCACTCATTGAAGAGGAGCAGGTTGCATCCCCAGGGACCCCCCCCCCTCTCTCTCTATCAGGCCTGGATAGTCCTTGGAAAGGAGGCTTCCAGGTAGAGCTTCCACTGAATCTTGCATGAAACCTTGGAGAACTGGCAACCCTGTCTCAGGTCACCCAAGGGTCTAACTTAGAAAGTTAGCACAGCCAATTAATAATATTTGTCCCATGTGGAAATGCAGAGGCAGGGTTTGGTTTTTGTTTTCAACTTTTGCCAAAGACTGATAAATACATAGTTTCCCCATCTTCCTGGCAGGGTACACAGAAAGAGCCTCCTCGAAGATTCTGGTACAGTAATACCTCATACAAAGTCCGCTTCATACAACATCGGATTCATACAACACCGCCTAATTCCTTGGAAAAACGTTGCCTCATACAAAGTCGCTGTGACTTTGTATGAGGCAATCGGTTTTTCCCCAGGTTGCATTGCGCCTGGGCAGTATAAAAGCATGCGTGCATTGCTCTTGTGGGTTTTGCATGAGCGAAGAGTAGAGAGGTGGATGGGGGAGGGCAATTGTTTGGTGTTTGCTGCTGTGGTTTTTAAAAACAGATTGCATGCTCCATAATTTTTCTTATGTTGGTCTTTTTTGGGAGGGCACTGTTTGGTGGGGTGGGCAATTGTCTGGTGTTTGCTGCTGTTTGGATGATTAACACTGTGCTGCATGATGCGACATGTTGGCATCCATTCTGTCCTTGCTTCCATCCAGTAATTGTTTACAGTAGCTTGTACAAAATGGATGATCGGCCGCGCATGGCTGCAGATGAACACCGTGCCGCATGATGGGACATGTTAACTTTTAAACCCGCACTTCATAAAGTTTTGTATGGTTTGTCCCCTAAAATCAGGGTTGTTTGACATGTTTTTGTAATGTATTTAGCCTTTAGACAATGATTTCTTAAAGTTCTGCCAGTTTCCTGTCTGTTTCCTTGACTTTGCCCTGAAGTCTGTGCTGTTACGGTACAATGTATCTCTATGGAAACGACGTTGTACGAGGCATCGCAGCAAGGATTTGGACGTTGTATGAGGCATCGCGGCTAGGATTTTGCATGCCTCATACAAAGTCCCAATCCATATAATGTCCAAACTTGTGGAACCAAGTTTGGACGTTGTATGAGGTATCACTGTGTGTGTGTGTGTGTGTGTGTGTGTGTGTGTGTGTGTGTGTGTGTGTGTGTGTGTGTGTGTGTGTGTGTGTGTGTGTGTGTATGCGTCCCCTAAAAAATCCTTTCAACTCAGAGTAATCTCTGACATGAAATTATTATCTGGCTTAGAAATGGAGGGGGAGGAAGAGGAGGGGAGGAAGAAGAAGAAGAAGAGGGAGGATGATAAGGAGGAGGAAGAGGAGGAGAAGAAGAAGAATTTTCCTGTCCCATTGAGAGCATGCCAGGTCACATGAGCGGTGACAGGCCTTTTTTTAACCCTGCTAGTTAAAATTCTCATTAATTCTGGCCGCATATTTAATGTAAGCCATTTCCCCACGGAGGTTCCTCCTTTGCCCTCCAGTGGCAAAGATATGCCTGCAAATGCAATGATCACACTGCAAACATCTCTCTCTTTCCCTTTTTCAATCATGCAAAAAATAAAATGCGGTGCAGAAATTGTGCAGTAAATTCAGATCGCCCGAGCTGCAGTGCCGACCTTCAAATCAAAGCAAGGCTGGGCTTTTTTTTTCCTCTTCTAAACAGGCTGCAGAACTTTAAACCCGGGGAGTCCTTGTTTGATGGGAATGAGTGGAAAACTCAGGCAGGGACAGGAAAGCGAACACAGGGCCTCAAAGGCAAAGTGGAGGAAAGGCTGTCAATGAGGTTGCAGATGGTTTTTTAAGCAGAACTTCTTAATTCAACACTCTGGGTTCTCCATGCTCCCAAATTCCCAGCATCTGAATTGCTCTAGGCAGGAGCCAGCAGTCCAGATGTTCTTGGACTTCAATTCCCATAAGCCCGAGTCAGCACTCCTGTTGATCAGAATTGAAGTCCAAGAAGATCTGAAAAGCCATGTTTTGCTGACAAATGGTATAAATCAGGGTTCAAACTTGGCTCTCCAGATGTTCTTGGACTTCAATTCCCAGAAGCTCCTGCTGATCAGGGCTTCTGGGAATTGAAGCCCAAGAAGAACTGAAGAACCAAGTTTTGCTGACCTATGGTATAAATCAGGGTTCAAGATGGCCTCTTCAGATGTTCTTGGGCTTCGATTCCCAGAAGCCTGTGATCAGGGCTTCTGGGAATTGAAGTCCAAGGAGATCTGAAGAGCCAAGTTTTGCTGACCTATGCTAGAGATCAGGGTTCAAGATTGACTCTCTAGATGTTCTTGGGCTTCAATTCCCAGAAGCCCAAGTCAGCATTCCTGCTGATCAGGACTTCTGGGAATTGAAGTCCAGTAAGATCTGAAGAGCCATGTTTTGCTGACCAATGTTATAAATCTGGGTTCAAACTTGGTTCTCCAGATGTTCTTGGACTTCAATTCCCAGAAGCCCAAGTCAGCACTCCTGCTGATCAAGGCTTCTGGGAATAGAAGTCCAAGAAGATCTGAAGAACCACGTTTTGCTGACCTATGCTATAGATCAGGGTTCAAACTTGGCTCTTCAGACCTTCTTGGACTTCAATTCCCAGAAGCCCAAGTCAGCACACTAGCTGGAGTGCCAAGGTTCACCATCACTGACATAAGTCCTCAACCTTGGCTCTCCAGATGTTCTTGGACTTCAATCCCCAAAAACCCTGATCAACAGGTGTGCTGACTTGGGCTTCTGGGAATAGAAGTCCAAGAACAGCTGAAGAACCAAGTTCTAGATTAGAACTAGGGCTGTATTTCAAGACCAAAGGATTTCTAGGGGCAGAACCAGTGCCTCCACATCAAACCAGTGGTAACCATAAGGACAATTCCAGTTGGGGAGATCAGTGTTTTAGATGCCCTGGTAAGCCATATCAGACTCATGTGCCCTGCGAAGACCACCCCTGCCCCATGGTCCTGCTTGAGATTTCCTACCCCATTCGTAGATGGATAAATAGTGAACTGATAAAATGGGTGGTTGGGGACTATGGTGGCTTGGTGGTTTAGATGCTGAATGTGATGACAAGAAGGCCGTCAGGTCAGCAGTTCAAGACCCAAGTACTTCACGACAGATTGAGCTCCCATCTTTGTCCCAGCTCCTGCCAACCTAGCAGTTTGAAATCAAAAATTGCAAGTAGGTAAAAAGGTACTGTTTTGGCAGGAAAGCTAACAGCATTCAATGAACCACAGAATCTAGTCATGCTTGCCCCATGACCATGGAAATGTCTGCAGATATAGACAGTGCTGGCTCTTTGGCTATAAATGGTGATAAGCACCGAACCCTAGAGTTGGACACAACTGGCTTTTGAGCAAGGGCAACTTTGACCTCTACCTGCTGTTGTGGGTTAGAGTCCTCACTAGGGACAGTGGTGGTGTGGGTTGTGTGGAAACACTGGAACTGCTGTGGGTTTTAGTCTGAACAATTTAAAGGGGATAGCCATGGAATTGAACTTATTTGGACAACAAGCTATGGCAGCTCAGCTAGCTTCCTCGTGGTGTAGACCCAAGCCCAGACCAGACTCACCATCTCTGCGTAAGGATAACAAAGCCCATTATCCCAGTACCACCTGACAGAGACCTGCACCCATTCAGGAAGGCAGCATAAAACCTTCTGGCTGCTTCAGAGTTCTAGAGGTTTTGTGCCAGACTTTGTCGCTGGCCAAACTTAAGTCCTCATCGGTGCAGGTTTCTGGCAGTCATCAGCAAACCAGTAAATGAACCAATGGATTCTGTATCTCTCCACATTCACACAGCATGTTGTTGTCTTCCAGAAGCCCCCACTTGAGCCTGTTGGTCTTACATTTAGGGTCTCCGATGCTCAGCCTATTTAGGGACCTCCAAATGATGTTTGAGTTCCTCAGCCATCTCCTTTAATGTTATTCCTTGTCCAGTGAGCTCCTTCCTCCACCTTCTATTTTGGTTTTGCTCTTGCGCACCCTCAAGAATGTTTGTTCTTGCCATAAAGCTCCTCCTGGATCTGAACCGGCGGACTTGAGGCTCATCTCCATTGAGAGGAAGTTGAGGGTCCTTCTCTTGCTTAGTTCTTTCGGCGTCTGCTGCTACTTCTCTCCTTATGGAGCGATACCAACAAGAGAGGATGTGTATGATGGAGTGGGCTCCTGTAGCTTCTACAGCGATGCAAGGGGGCTATTGCCAGATGGGGCATCTCAAATGATACAAGAGGCACCGATGCAAAAGGGCTTCTGCATCTGCAGTGGCTCAAGTGGTTATGATGCTGAACTTGCTGACTGGAAAGTTGGAGTTTGATTCCCGGGTACTACATGATAAAGTGAGCTACCATCTCTGTCCCAGCTCCTGGCAACCTAGCAGTTGGAATGCATGACATCGCAAGTAGATAAATAGGAACCACTTCCATGGGAAGGTAGACAGCCTTCCGTGCACTCTGGTGTTGAGGCATTCCTGCCACGTGTCCACAGAAGCGTCTGCCGAAGCAGACAGCGCTGGCTCTTCAGCTCTGAAACAGAGCTGAGCACTGAACCCTAGAGTCAGATGCGACTGGCTTTCGATCAAAGGGCGACCTTTACCCTTTACATAGCTTTACGTTGTGTCATTCTCGATTTGAAAGCAGTTTGAAAGCAAGAAATTGCAAGTAGATAAATGGAGACCGCTTAGGTGAGAAGGTAAACAGCGTTCTGTGCACTTAGGGTTGCCATATGTGCTGGGAAACCGGGATTGTCCCGGATTCAAGGTCGGAAAAATTGTCCCGGCCAGTTCAAAAAAAATCATGTTAAAGTCCTGGATTTTTAAAACTTACTGGTTATGTATTATAACACACCATTAATATAAATTCAAACTCTCGCCATCAAACTAGCGATTTCCTGCCACATTGGAGTTGGAGCATACCTGGAGACAAATCTTAACGTCCTCACCTCACACCACCGCCCGATAAGTGTGACCACCAGTGTGTTTCCTGGAACTGAGGACATTAAGAGTTTAGCATGATGCGACTTCTCAGAAGTACAACAGATCATCTTACTGTAAGAATTAACTGTTGTAAATAAATTCATTTATGTTTTGATATAATGTGAAAGAGTTTCATAGCTATCATTATATTATTATTATTTTTAAAGGCTATTTTGTAGATAACTCGCCCATTTTTGTCAAGTATATTTCTGTCCCGGTTTTGTGGGAGAGAATTATGGCAACTCTACGTGCACTCCTGTGTCTAGTCATGTCTGCCACATATCCATGGAAATGTCTGTAGATGCAGACAGCGCTGGCTCTTTGGCTATACACAGAGATGAGCACTGAACCCTGGCTTTCGAGTAGGGGGTGACCTTTACCTTTACCTGTACTATCCAGACTGGGAGATGAGTCCAGGCACTACTCTTGGAGCTATCCAGAAGTCTTCTGCCGGCTCTTGTTTATGTGCTGGCTGAGCTTAGCTGCCATCTTGTGCATCAAGCAGGCGCGAGAACACGCCATGCTTCCACGGAAGGCACGCAGCCTGACCTAGTCACGGAGGCAGCGGTGCGGAGACTGAAAAAGGCTTCCCCAACGGGACCAATTAAGCAGGAAGTGTTTTGTTTCAAACATGGGAGTGCCGGGTTTCATCTCATGCCATTCCGCCGCACGCCAGGCACGTCATGCTTTTCAAGCAAAACCCTAGGGGGGGGGGGGAGTCTGGCATGCCATTATGCTCAGGCCGGGTTTCTTTGTTTCTCTGCACTGTTCTTTGGCAATTTGGTCCTACCCTGAATCAGAGGTATCAGGCAGACCTGAGGCAAAAGGCTCCTTATCTGTGGCGGCTCAGTGGTAAAGAAGCTCACCTTGTTAGCTGGAAGGCCAGCAAGTCAGCAATTTGAGACCTGGGTACTGCGTGACGGATTGAGCGCCCGTCTGTGCCCCAGCTCTTGGGGACATGAAAGGAGCATCATTTGGTCCTTCCCCGAGTGGAGTTCCTCCAGCAAAAATCCTTTCAACCCAGAATAATTTCTGACATGGACTATCCACATTGAGTCACTGTCAGTAGGGTCTACTCATGTGCTCATACATCAGACATCTTGAGTAACCACCCCACTTCTTTGGTCTCCTGGATTAGGGGGATTAGCTGTGTTAGATCACAAGTGTTGGTACCCGGGCACTCAGCTGCTTTGCCAATCTGTGACTGGCAGGGTTGGGTCTCACGGAGGCGACAGCAAAAGGCAGGGAGTGGGCAGCAGGAGAAAAGTGAGCTCATGTGGTATACAAGTGGCAGATGGCATGTGGGCCGGACAGGGGTTTGTGGTGGAGTGTTTGCCTCTTAAACACACACACACACAGCACAAAAGCAAATGCAGACGAAGCCGTGAAGTGCAAACAAAAAGTAAGAAATCTGCGCCTCCCTGAAACAGAGACACGCAGCCTTGCAGAAAAGTGTTTATGCCTTTGTGGCACAGTGGTTAAACAGCCAAAAGTTTGTGAGTTCGATCCTGACCAGGGCTCAAGGTTGACTCAAGCCTTCCATCTGTAAAATGAATGTCCAGCAATCAGAGCAAAATGCTAATTAGCTTGTGACCTGCCCAGAGAGTGCACTAAGTGTGTGCATAAGCGTGCTTGCTTGGCTTTTGCTTGGCTTTATAGCAGGGGTTCCCAACCTAAGGCCCACAGGCCAGATCTGGCCCGTGGTACCATTTCATGTAGCCCCCCCCCCCTCCGAGAGCATTCAAGAAACTAAGTGGCCACCCCTTTGAAGCTGTTGAGACAAAATGGCCACCCCATCACGCAGGCAGAGGAAAATGGACATCCAGCCCTCGAAGCTGACTGAGAGAGCATGACCCGACCCTTTTCCACATCTTCTTTACTTAAGAAACCTCAGAAAAGGTCACCATAACTCAGAATTAAAATACCATAGTCCCAAAATGTGGTGGAATCGGCTTGTTTTACTTCTCAGCAAATCCAGGGTGAGCCAGGATGAAGCTGGACATTTACCCCCACGTGATATTTTGTCTTAAAAAACAACCGATGTGTTATGTGCATTGTAGTGTTCAAGGTGGCTGTTGTAAAAGTAGTGGATCTACTTCTGGGTTCTAAGGTGTGTGAGATGAAGACACAAACACAAGTTTCCGAGTGACTATTCCTATGCTTTGCTCAATCATCATCTTCTCTATTCTTCATTCTTACTGTTACTCTGCATTTTATAGATAAATCTTACAGCCAAGGTAGACAATAATCTTGGCTTCCAGGCAGGCGGAAAAACACAGGATACATGAAGGCTCAAAAATGCTTATCAGTAGAGCATGTAGAATATTGTCTGGGTCGTGAGATAGGCAAACTTGAGCATATGATGGCTTCCATAACATAGCTAGGCAACAGATGAAGGAGTATGATCGAAGTTTGATCAAGGGTCAGCTTGCAGGGGAAACATGGAGGAGAATGTAATTCAGCGCATGGGGGATTTATTGATCAGTGTGCCAATCAATATGTGTATTCAATTCCCTACATGAAGGTGAACTTTAACTGAACTATCTGAGGTGTTGGGCCTTGTTACTTGGGTCGATCATGGGAGAGGGATCAGGACCTTGGATAGCGATATTAAAGGTAAAGTTGATATTATGCGCGCCAGTTAGTGAGAAAGCAGTGGATTCTGTTAGACTTGCGGTTATGCTCTGCGGTCTCTGCACTTCGACTGTACAGCTAAAGAGAACCTTACCAGAAATTAAAAACTCTGCAACAATTTTTGCTTCCTTCCAGCAGCAATCAAAGTTGAAGGATTTCTTTGGGCAATTTGATACAGGCTATGAGATTGTGGTGGCTTATTGGTTAAGATGCTGAACTTGAAAGTCATTAGGTCAGCAGTTCAAGACCTGAGTACTGCACGATGGAGTGAGCTCCCGTCTCTTTAGCAGCTCCTGCCAACTCAGAAGTTCGAAAGCAAGACATTGCAAGTACAGTAAAAAAAAACTCTGTTCCGTTGGCGTTTATGTAAATCGGTTTTTTACTTAACTCGAAGGAAACCCATAGGAAAAATGGATTTTTTACATAACTCGAAGCAAACTCATAGGAAAATGTTATTTATGTTAATCGAAGCAACCCCATAGGAAAAATGAATTTTTACATAACTCGAAGCAAACTCATAGGAAAATGATATTTATGTAAATTGAAGCAACCCCATAGGAAAAATGAATTTTTACATAACTCGAAGCAAATCCACAGGAAAATGATATTTATGTAAATCAAAGCAACCCCATAGGAAAAATGAATTTTTACATAACTCAAAGCAAACTCATAGGAAAATGATATTTATGTAAATCGAAGCAACCCCATAGGAAAAATGAATTTTTACATAACTCGAAGCAAACTCATAGGAAAATGATATTTATGTAAATTGAAGCAACCACATAGGAAAAATGATTTTTTACATAACTTGAAGCAAACTCATAGGAAAATGATATTTATGTATATCGAAGCAACCACATAGGAAAAATGAATTTTTACATAACTCAAAGCAAACTCATAGGAAAATGATATTTATGTAAATTGAAGCAACCACATAGGAAAAATGAATTTTTACATAACTCGAAGCAAACTCATAGGAAAATGATATTTATGTAAATTGAAGCAACCCCATAGGAAAAATGAATTTTTACATAACTCGAAGCAAACTCATAGGAAAATGATATTTATGTAAATTGAAGCAACCACATAGGAAAAATGATTTTTTACATAACTTGAAGCAAACTCATAGGAAAATGATATTTATGTATATCGAAGCAACCACATAGGAAAAATGAATTTTTACATAACTCAAAGCAAACTCATAGGAAAATGATATTTATGTAAATTGAAGCAACCACATAGGAAAAATGAATTTTTACATAACTCGAAGCAAACTCATAGGAAAATGATATTTATGTAAATTGAAGCAACCCCATAGGAAAAATGAATTTTTACATAACTCGAAGCAAATCCACAGGAAAATGATATTTATGTAAATCAAAGCAACCCCATAGGAAAAATGAATTTTTACATAACTCAAAGCAAACTCATAGGAAAATGATATTTATGTAAATCGAAGCAACCCCATAGGAAAAATGAATTTTTACATAACTCGAAGCAAACTCATAGGAAAATGATATTTATGTAAATTGAAGCAACCACATAGGAAAAATGATTTTTTACATAACTCAAAGCAAACTCATAGGAAAATGATATTTATGTAAATTGAAGCAACCACATAGGAAAAATGATTTTTTACATAACTTGAAGCAAACTCATAGGAAAATGATATTTATGTATATCGAAGCAACCACATAGGAAAAATGAATTTTTACATAACTCAAAGCAAACTCATAGGAAAATGATATTTATGTAAATTGAAGCAACCACATAGGAAAAATGATTTTTTACATAACTTGAAGCAAACTCATAGGAAAATGATATTTATGTAAATTGAAGCAACCACATAGGAAAAATGATTTTTTACATAACTTGAAGCAAACTCATAGGAAAATGATATTTATGTAAATTGAAGCAACCACATAGGAAAAATGATTTTTTACATAACTTGAAGCAAACTCATAGGAAAATGATATTTATGTAAATTGAAGCAACCACATAGGAAAAATGAATTTTTACATAACTCAAAGCAAACTCATAGGAAAATGATATTTATGTAAATTGAAGCAACCACATAGGAAAAATGATTTTTTACATAACTTGAAGCAAACTCATAGGAAAATGATATTTATGTATATCGAAGCAACCACATAGGAAAAATGAATTTTTACATAACTCAAAGCAAACTCATAGGAAAATGATATTTATGTAAATTGAAGCAACCACATAGGAAAAATGAATTTTTACATAACTCAAAGCAAACTCATAGGAAAATGATATTTATGTAAATTGAAGCAACCACATAGGAAAAATGATTTTTTACATAACTTGAAGCAAACTCATAGGAAAATGATATTTATGTAAATTGAAGCAACCACATAGGAAAAATGATTTTTTACATAACTTGAAGCAAACTCATAGGAAAATGATATTTATGTAAATTGAAGCAACCACATAGGAAAAATGATTTTTTACATAACTTGAAGCAAACTCATAGGAAAATGATATTTATGTAAATTGAAGCAACCACATAGGAAAAATGAATTTTTACATAACTCAAAGCAAACTCATAGGAAAATGATATTTATGTAAATTGAAGCAACCACATAGGAAAAATGATTTTTTACATAACTTGAAGCAAACTCATAGGAAAATGATATTTATGTATATCGAAGCAACCACATAGGAAAAATGAATTTTTACATAACTCAAAGCAAACTCATAGGAAAATGATATTTATGTAAATTGAAGCAACCACATAGGAAAAATGAATTTTTACATAACTCAAAGCAAACTCATAGGAAAATGATATTTATGTAAATTGAAGCAACCACATAGGAAAAATGATTTTTTACATAACTTGAAGCAAACTCATAGGAAAATGATATTTATGTAAATTGAAGCAACCACATAGGAAAAATGATTTTTTACATAACTTGAAGCAAACTCATAGGAAAATGATATTTATGTAAATTGAAGCAACCACATAGGAAAAATGATTTTTTACATAACTTGAAGCAAACTCATAGGAAAATGATATTTATGTATATCGAAGCAACCACATAGGAAAAATGAATTTTTACATAACTCGAAGCAAACCCACAGGAAAATGATATTTATGTAAATCAAAGCAACCCCATATGAAAAATGAATTTTTACATAACTCAAAGCAAACTCATAGGAAAATGATATTTATGTAAATCGAAGCAACCACATAGGAAAAATGAATTTTTACATAACTTGAAGCAAACTCATAGGAAAATGATATTTATGTAAATCGAAGCAACCCCATAGGAAAAATGAATTTTTACATAACTTGAAGCAAACTCATAGGAAAATGATATTTATGTAAATTGAAGCAACCACATAGGAAAAATGATTTTTTACATAACTCGAAGCAAACTCATAGGAAAATGATATTTATGTATATTGAAGCAACCCCATAGGAAAAATGATTTTTTACATAACTTGAAGCAAACTCATAGGAAAATGATATTTATGTAAATTGAAGCGACCCCATAGGAAAAATGAATTTTTACATAACTCGAAGCAAACTCATAGGAAAATGATATTTATGTATATCGAAGCAACCCCATAGGAAAAATGATTTTTTACATAACTTGAAGCAAACTCATAGGAAAATCATATTTATGTAAATCGAAGCAACCCCATAGGAAAAATGAATTTTTACATAACTCGAAGCAAACCCACAGGAAAATGATATTTATGTAAATCAAAGCAACCCCATAGGAAAAATGAATTTTTACATAACTTGAAGCAAACTCATAGGAAAATGATATTTATGTAAATCAAAGCAACCCCATAGGAAAAATGAATTTTTACATAACTCAAAGCAAACTCATAGGAAAATGATATTTATGTAAATCGAAGCAACCACATAGGAAAAATGAATTTTTACATAACTTGAAGCAAACTCATAGGAAAATGATATTTATGTAAATCGAAGCAACCCCATAGGAAAAATGAATTTTTACATAACTTGAAGCAAACTCATAGGAAAATGATATTTATGTAAATTGAAGCAACCCCATAGGAAAAATGAATTTTTACATAACTCGAAGCAAACTCATAGGAAAATGATATTTATGTAAATTGAAGCAACCACATAGGAAAAATGATTTTTTACATAACTTGAAGCAAACTCATAGGAAAATCATATTTATGTAAATCGAAGCAACCCCATAGGAAAAATGAATTTTTACATAACTCAAAGCAAACCCATAGGAAAAATGAATTTTTACATAACTTGAAGCAAACCCATAGGAAAAATGAATTTTTTAAATTAACTCAAAGCAAACCCATAGGAAAAATGAATTTTTTATGTAACTCAAAGTAAACCCATAGAAAATTGTATTATGCAAATCAGGACATTTGTAAATCGGGACATGGTTTTAGTGCAAAAATCATTATGTAAGTTGAATTTTATGTAACCTGAGGCATATGTAAGTCGGGGTTTTACTGTAGATAAAAAGGGACCACTTCAGTGGGAAGGCAAACAGCGTTCCGTGTTTAGTCATGCCTGCCATGTATCCACGGAAACACCTGCAGACGCAGATAGCACTGGCTCTTTGGCTATGAAACAGAGATGAGCACTGAACCCTAGAGTCGGATACAACTGGCTTTCAAGCAAGGGCGACCTTTACCTATACAGGACACTAAGGATGGGGTTTCTAATTAGCTTTTTATGTTCAATTTCTAGTAACGTTAATTGAAACTACATTAAATTGTTCTAATTCCATGGATTTTTAAACTGATAATATTGTCAATTGGCATTTATTTGTTAGACCTTGCTGTGTCTATAGCTATATTTATTACCTTCGCAGGGAACAAGGTAGGATATAAGTAAAATAAATACAGGGCTGAAACCACAGTTAAATTATTTAAAGATCAAGATATTGGTACATTAGTTAAAATGTATTAGGTAAAGGTTTCCCTTGCTCGAAAGCCAGTCGTATCCGACTCTAGGGTGCAGTGCTCATCTCTGTTTCTAAGCCGAAGAGCCAGCGCTGTCTGCTTCTGCAGACGTTTCCGTGGTCATGTGGCAGGCATGACTAGACACCAGAGCGCACGGAACGCTGTTACCTTCCCACCTAAGTGGTCCCTATTGATCTACTTGCAATGTCTTGGTTTCGAACTGCTAGGTTGGCAGGAGCTGGGACGAAGACGGGAGCTCCTTTCCGTCCTGCAGTATTAGCTAGTCAATTAAGAAGTATTTCACTACTTGACAGCTTGTTTTACAATAATTCCTTCTGGATTTAAAGAACCCTCAGGTTTTTCACTGGTTTTAATAGCAATTGATTCCCTTTGGATCAATTGTTCTTGCTTTGCGGATCTTACTTAGCTTAATAAATAGGCTCTGGGGAATAAAATGAAGGCCCTGAGAATAACAAAACTGATTGGGATGTCAACATCCCAGGGTGTGTTTCTGGTGGGATACACAGAAAGAGCCTCCTTGAAAATTGTGGTATTTTTGAACTATAGTCGGGCATACACTGGTACCTTGTGTTGCCGGCTAATCTTTCTCACGCTAGGTCTGGCAAAAGGAAATGCAGAATGACCTCACCCAAAGCTGCCTTCGTTTTGGCAGTTTCACATCTGGCTTCGACACAGAAGAAGTGATTCTGGTTTTGCACATGACTCCTGAATTTCACAGGATCTATATCCAAGGTGGTAAATCTTGCCATTGCATCTCGGCTACCTACTGCAAAAGGTAAAGGTCACCCTTGCTCGAAATCCAGTCATATCTAACTCTAGGGTTCAGTGCTCAGTTCTGTTTCAAAGCCAAAGACCCAGCGCTGTCGGCTTCTGCAGACATTTCCATGGACATGTGGCAGGCATGCCTCGACACCAGAACACTGTTTACCTTCCCACCAAAGTGGTCCCTATTTATCTACTTGCAATTTCTCGCTTTCAAACTGCTAGGCTGGCAGGAGCTGGGAATCATTCCGTCATGCAGTACTCGCGAATTGAACTGCTGATCTTCCACCTCCCAGTCAGCGTCTGAACTACTTGAATATTGAGACTAAAATCAAGTACGGATTTACCATCTTCTGATACTTTTTCCTATGGGGTTGCTTCGATTTACATAAATATCATTTTCCTATGGGTTTGCTTCGAGTTATGTAAAAATTCATTTTTCCTATGGGTTTGCTTCAAGTTATGTAAAAATTCATTTTTCCTATGGGGTTGCTTCGATTATCATAAATATCATTTTCCTATGGGTTTGCTTCGAGTTATGTAAAAATTCATTTTTCCTATGGGTTTGCTTCGATTTACATAAATATCATTTTCCTATGGGTTTGCTTCGAGTTATGTAAAAATTCATTTTTCCTATGGGGTTGCTTCGATTTACATAAATATCATTTTCCTATGGGTTTGCTTCGAGTTATGTAAAAATTCATTTTTCCTATGGGTTTGCTTCAAGTTATGTAAAAATTTATTTTTCCTATGGGTTTACTTCAAGTTATGTAAAAATTCATTTTTCCTATGGGTTTGCTTCGATTTACATAAATATCATTTTCCTATGGGTTTGCTTTGAGTTATGTAAAAATTCATTTTTCCTATGGGGTTGCTTCGATTTACATAATTATCATTTTCCTATGAGTTTGCTTCAAGTTATGTAAAATCCCGGGATGTAGGGAGATAAAATGGACCATTGATCCTAGGAATATACTTTAACAGAATGCAGTAAGAGATGCGCGCTCCATGAAGCCCATGTATGCAGATGATGAGGCAGTGGATTTATGTGCAGGGCTGGTTTCCATAGCGACAAATGCCACAACACCATGTTGTTTGCATGCTGCCAGATGTGTATGCGGCAGAAGATGAGGAGGATTGCTAGAGAGGAAGGAGGAATGACAGAAAGAAGAGCTGGAAAAGAGCTGGAAACCTAAAATGATCCTGGGATAATAGCAATCTTGCATGCAGTAACACTGGGTATAATCGGAAGGAAGCTATACAGCATATTAGGATTGACCTTTTCCATCAATTTCATTGGTAAAGTCCTTTTTTATCTGCCTCTGGCATTTGAAGCAAATCCTCCCTCCCTTCTTCTTCTTTTCAGTTTTCTCGCTTCCATTGCATTGTGGATAGCCCCTTCTTCTTGCTCCGACCAAGTGACAAGTGTGCAGTGTCATATGAATGCTCCATTTTCCAAACTGTTTATTTCTTCTGCCTTTAACTATAGACGGTAACTGTAAGTAAAGACACAATTTTTCAACTTTAAAAGCTTCTAGAGTGCTTTTAGCAAGCAACGTGCGAGATTCTGTGCAAAAAAGAAAGAAAGAAACCAAAGGAGGGCTACTGAGACTAAACTCTTCATGTTTTTTCTATGTTACTGTCAGGGCATGGGCAGCTGGAAAGTAACACACACACTCACCAGGACCCAGAGGAACCAGACAACTATAGGAGTCTGGGGAGTGAGCGGCTGGCAAAGTAACACAAGCACCAGGACCCAGGCAGGCAATCTCAAAAACTGAGGGCTGATTCCTGTTTTGAGAGTTTAAGGCAGGGGTGCCCAAACTTTTTGGGCCATGAGCTGGTCATGCGGTTCCTCCCACCGGAAGTAGAAGTAAAACACACCTGCACATGTGCAAAATGCTGCCGTAAATGCACCCATGTAACATGTTACGGCAACATTTTGCTGGGGCGTGTTTTACTTCCACTTCCAGGAGTGGTGAGGGCGGCAGGTGCTGGATGATTTGGCATCCTATGGCACCCACAGGCCATAGTTTGGGTACCCCTGATTTAAAGTAACAGTATCATAGTCCAGGGGGATTGCAGAACTCGACAACAGGAAGGTCGGAGTTTGATTCCCGAGTACTGCACGACGGAGTGAGCACCCATCTCTGTCCTAGCTCTCACCAACCTAGCTGTTCAAAAGCAAGAAATTGTAAGTAGATAGATAGGGACCACTTCAGTGGGAAGGTACGACTGGCTTTCGAGCAAGGGTGACCCATCATAGTGCAGAGTCCAAAATCAATTTTGAGGTAGACAAGGTTGTTCCAGACAATGGGCTACAGTCCAAACAAGCCAGAAGTCAGATGACCAAGAGACATAGCTGTCAAGTATCCCTTATTGGCCGGGAAAACCCATTATTTTACCCTCTTTCCCTCCGTCATCCCTTATTAATTAGACTGCAATGCCCTATTGCCACCATTGGAGGGCAGCAAAGGATACGCATAGCTGTCAAGTATCCCTTATTGGCCAGGAAAACCCCTTATTTTACCCTCTTTCCCGGCGTCATCCCTTATTAATTAGACTGCAATGCCCTATTGCTGCCATTGGAGGGCAGCACAGGATAAGCATCGCTGTCAAGTATCCCTTATTTGCCAGGAAATTTCCCTTATTTCCAAATCCCAAACTTGACAGGTATGCCAAGAGAGAAGATGAACCAGAGTACCTTCAGGTGCAGGAGGAGGGCAAGGATAGGGTTCAAGGAGCAGGGATTCAGGCAAGACATTACAACGTCCCACAAGAACTGGGAACAAGGCAGGAGATCTTGAGAGCCAGAAACAAGGCAAGAGCTTTTTGGAAACAGGAACTAGCAACAATTCAGAAGCCAAGCAACCATAAGTCCAGACAACTTCATTGCTGAAGCTGCTTCCAAGAGGAAGAGCCGATTTTTATATAGCTGAGCCCCACCAGGACCTCCAGATGGATCTCATGATGATCCAGAGCAGTGTTTCCAAATGTGGGGCCCACACCCCACAGGGGGACTGTTGTGTTTGAATACATTTATCGCTGTAACGATTTGTCATATAATTGGGATCAGTACGATCCTCAATTTTGTCTCCTTCTTCTTGGTCTTAAAATATCGCGGGACCGTTATGCTGGCTGCTTCGCATTTCTACCAGAACATGAAAAGGACCTCAATTCGCAGAAGCCTAAGTCAATACATTGGCTGATCAGTGCTTTGGGAAATTGACTTAAGCTTCTGGGAAGGCCATATGCACTAACATGGACTTCTGGGAAGTCCATGTAAGTGCATGTTTTGTTGTTCAGTCACACAGTCGGTTCTGACCCTTTGTGACCCCATGGACCATTGCCTGCCAGGCACCCCTATCCTCCACCAACCTTCTCAACCCGCCCAACTCTGTGCCCATTGCGTCAACAATGCCATCTAGCCATCTCGTTTTCTGCCGCCCCCTTCTTCTTTTGCCCTCCACCTTTCCCAGCATCAAGGCTTTCTCAAGTGAATCCTCTCTTCTCATTTGATGTCCAAAGTACTTCAGCTTCATCTTTACTATTTGACCTTCTAATGATCAGTCAGGGTTGATTTCTTCTAAGATCGACCTATTTGTTCTCCTCACTGTCCAGGGGACCCTCAAAACTCTCCTCCAACACCACATTTCGAAGGCATCTATTCTTCTGCGCTCGGCTTTCCTTATGGTCCAGCTCTCACAACCATACATTACCACTGGGAATACCATTGCTTTGACTATGCGGACCTTTGTTTGCAATGTGATGTCTCTACTTTTAACTATGTTCCCCAGGTTTCTCATAGCTTCTCTCCCAAGAATCAGTCGCCTTTTTATTTCATGGTTGCAATCCCCATCTGCAGTGATCTTAGATCCTAAGAAAGTAAGATCTGTCACTGCTTCTACTTCTTCCCCATCTATTTTCCAGGGACTGCGAGGGCCTGTGGCCATTATCTTGTTTTTCGTGATGTTGAGTCTCAAGCCAGCTTTTGCACTCTCCTCCTTCAACCTAAGCAGGAGCTTCTTTAAATCTTCTTCACTTTCTGCCATTAGGGTGGTATCGTCTGCATATCTCAAGTTGTTGATGTTTCTCCCAGCAATTTTAATTCCGATTTGTGATTCATCCAGCATGGGCATGGAACTTACGGCCAAATGTGCTTGTCTTTTGCAACTAACTTGATTGGTAAATTTCCTTCCCCGCCTCTGGCATTTGCTTCCATTGTCCTGTTGAGAGGTCTATTCCTCCTTCTCTGACCTTCAAAGAAGCAACAAGCATGGCTGGAGACTCAATTTTTCTTGTTCATTATTCTGATTGTAACCATGACTGAGCTCATTCCAGGATGGAATGAGCTCCCGTCTTTGTCCCAGCTCCTGCCAACCTAGCAGTTCGAAAGCAAGAAATTGCAAGTAGATAAATAGGGACCACTTCGGTGGGAAGGTAACATTCCATGTGCTCCGGTGTCTAGTCATGCCTGCCACATGACCACGGAGACGTCTGCAGAAGCAGACAGCGCTAGCTCTTCGGCTTGGAAACAGAGATAAGCACTGCACCCTAGAGTCGGATACGACTGGCTTTCGAGCAAGGGAAACCTTTACCTTTACCTTTACTAACCATGACTACTGGTAACTGTAAGTAAAGATACCTTTTTTCTATTTAAAACGATTCTAGAATACTTTTATAATAGGTAAAGGTCACCTTTGCTCGAAAGCCAGTCGTTTCCGACTCTAGGGTTCAGTGCGCATCTCTGTTTAAAAGTCGAAGAGCCAGCGCTCTGCAGACGTTTCCATGGTCATGTGGCAGGCATGACTAGACACTGGGGTGCACGAAATGCTGTTTCCCTTCCCACTGAAGTGGTCCCTACTGATCTACTTGCAATGTCTTGCTTTCAAACTGCTAGGTTGTCAGGAGCTGGGACAAAGACGGGAGCTCATTCCGTCCTGCAGTACTTGGGAATCGAACTGCTGACCTGCCACCTTCCAGTCAGCATCTTAGCCCCATGAGACACTGCACCAAGTACTAATTTGTATAGAAGAAATAAACCAGAGAAGTGCGATTGCTGAGATGGAGCTTATCAATCCACACCCCCAGTACTGTTATTTTATTATTCCTCATATTAAAAGGAGATAAGCAAAATTCCCCAACATTTAGGAATTATGAAAAGATGAGGAAAAGGGGTTTGGACAGACCTGCACAATTCACAATGGGTTTTTCCTTTCTTTCAATAAAGAGTTAAAGGACATTGTCATAAATGCCTCTCTCTTTCTATTATTGTTGTGCAGTACAAGACAATGCTACGGATTCAGCATACAAAGTAAGATGATCTTATTCAGATTTTAAAAATAAACACATCCCATCTGTGATTTGCAAGAGTATTAACAGAGGCAGATGCATGACTTTCTGTTTCATTGGGCGTCGTGTTATTTTTTATTTTAAATTCTCCTGGAAATTACAGAAATAATATGATTGTTTGCAAACAGTCCGACGGTTAAAATTTCAAGGTTTTTTTCCAGTTGTCAGTAATATCAAACATGAAACAAAACAAAAGACAAAATTGTGGCAAACTTAAAGACGAATTGCTATACAGTGGTACCTCGCTTAAAGAGCATAATGCGTTCCATGGGATTGCTCTTCAAGAGAGTTTGCTCTTTAAGCGAAACACCATTGTAAATTATCAGTTATGACTTCTGGGGGGGGATTGCGAACCCCGATTTAGTTGTTAAGCGAGTTTTTGGTGGGTTTTAGTTGTTAACTGAGGCGACCATTCGGAGAAAATTCTGCTCTTTAAGCAAGTTAGTCTCTAAGCGAGATGCTCTTTATGTGAGGTTTTACTGTATTTTAATTTAGATTTAGAATATAGCAAGGGACTGTGGTGGCTTAGTGGTTAAGCCACTGAATTTGATGACTGGAAGGTTGACAGGTTGGCAGGTCGAGACCTGAGTGCTGCATGATGGAGTGAGCTTCTGTCTATGTCTCAGCTTCCTGCCAACCTAGCAGTTCAGAAGCAAGAAATTGCAAGTAGATAAATAGGGACCACTTTGGTGGGAAGGTAAACAGCGTTCCATGCACTCTGGTGTACATCTATCCATCAACATGGTTAACTGGCCATCCACATGGCCATGGAAAAGTCTGCAAAACGCAGGCAGAGCTGGCTCTTGGGCTGTAAATGGAGATGAGCACCGAACTCTAAAGTGAGATACGACTGGCTTTTGAGCAAGGGTGACCTTTACCTAGAATATCGCATTTAGTTCTTCAGGTGCCACAACAGATGTATGTATGTATGTATGTATGTATGTATGTATGGATGTATGGATGGATGGATGGATGGATGGATGGATGGATGGATGGATGGACAGATTGAGAGGTAGGTACCTAGGTAGATGAATGGGTGGATCTTTCCTTAATTCTTAGGATCTCTCTCTTCTAGAACAGCTCCAGAATCCTACAATTCAAACTTCACTCAAAAAAGAATAAGGCAAAAGAGGAAATGGATTGGTGTAATATGACCTAGGACAAAGCACAGGTTTGGATAGAAAACTGGAAAGATTTCTTGTGTGTCTTACTGAAGTGTGGAAAAGGTATTTACACACACACACACACAAGGATGAGTTGAACCCAGGTCTCCTGTGATTTGAACCCAGCCCATCATCCTATTCACTCTCTGTCAATGTGCTAATATAATCATCACCACCAGAATCCCCAAAACCTACGATCAGTACCAGAACACCAGGGTGGTGTGGGGTTTTCTTCCTTTGTTAGGTTTTAGTCTAATAAACTTTCTGCTTGGGTTGTTTGTTCATTGGTGGTGTGTTTCTTTGTCCGTGTTTGTGTGTGCATGTGTGCTTTTGAAGTGTTATGCTCTCTACCTCGGCCAAATCTATAAGCCAGGCAATAAATAAATCTTATGGTTGTTATGGTAACTGCAGACTTTCAGTTTCTGAGCAAAGAATGGTAGAGGAGTTTGTTTCTGTGCATACGTGCGCATACAACATTTTGCTGGTTTTACACCCAGTGACTATCTTCGGAGATATGATACAGACAAACCACATCTATAGTGGCTGCGGTGGCTCAGTGGTTAAGAAGCTCGCCTTGTTAGCTGGAAGGCTGGCAAGTCAGCAGTTCGAGACCTGGGTACTGTATGATGGATTGAGTGCCCATCTCTGTCACAGCTCATGGGGGCATATAAGGAGCCTCCTTTGGATGTTCTCTGAGCAGAGTTTCTTCCACAAAATTCAGACAAAAATTATTATTATTATTATTATTATTATTATTATTATTATTATTATTATTATTATTATTATTATTATTATTATTATTATTATTATTATTAAAATTTAAATTTAAATTTAAATTTAAATTTAAATTTAAATTTTTAATTTTAGATTTAGATTTAAATTTAAATTTAAATTTAGGATTTAAATTTAAATTTAGGATTTAATCTTTAAGGTGCCACAACATTTTTTGTCTTTCTTTACCCTTCTGTTTTGTTTACTCTCAGATATGCTTGCACAGATGAACATAGCTACCACTTCCAGCATTTCTAATACCACGATCTCTTCTCTCTATTCCGTAGAGCCCCCATTGCATAACATTGTTTTATGATGGTTTGGAAATAAAACACAAGCCTACCCGTGCCTGGCTTCTGTGTTGAAAACAAAACACAGTGACTCAGGACTCTGGAATAAAGAGGACCTGGAAAAAGACCTGGATTTTGGACACCAGCGAAGCCCCTCACTGTCTGTCATGAACTACAATTTCCTCCCAGAGCCAGCAAAGGGAAAGAAAATGAATCGGTGTCCTTACGGAGAGAGTCAACCAGCTGACACGAGACAAAATGGAGATTAATCCTGCCTGGCTGAGCGCGACAGCCTCGGTGAAGCGGGACCAGAGAGAAATGGGCACGGAGGGAAGGCCATGTGTGACCGGAGAGGCATAAATAAGTCTGATCCATTTTGAGAGCTCCTGAGGTATAAGGAAGACGGAGGAGCCGGTTTCCAACCTGTAGGATGTGTCCACAAAATGCACAGAACCCACTGGAGGGAGTCAAGGGAGTGGGGGGAATTGAGTAGCAAATTGCCCGTCTTGTTGTTGTTGTGTCATATCCGGTTCCAAATATTGGATCTCCTCATGACGATCAGCCATGAAGACTGTCCTGAGAATAAAATCCCATGGCCTTTCATCTGCCTTCTGCATCACAGCATGACACCCATAGTACCACTGATCCAGTTCCTTTGAGTCACTTTATGGTCCTGAGAGGCCCTTTTGGCACGCAAAGTCCTCCTCAGACCCAAGCCAGGATGGATGAAGCTGCTGCCCTCCATCAAGATGGATCCAAGTGGGGTTTAATCCTTTTAGGGACCATCACCCTTCCCTGTCGACTTCAGCACCCAAGGCTGTCAGTCCTCAGGGTGATCAGATTAGTTAACCACCACCTGACACTCATAAGGACTGCAGTGGCGCAAGTGGTTAAGGCGCTGACTGGAAGGCGGCAGGTCAGCAATTCGATACTCAAGTACTGCATGACGGAATGAGCTCCCATCTTTGTCCCAGCTCCTGCCAAACTAGCAGTTCAAAAGCAAGAAATTGCAAGTAGATAAATAGCTACCACTTGGGATGGAAGGGAAACAGTGTTCCGTGCACTCCAGTGTCTAGGCATGCCTGCCACACGTCCATGGACACAGCTTGACAAGGTATATTTAGTTTAATTGGTAACTACAAAAGCACAGAATCATCGGCTCATCAAGTTGGAAGGTGCCTTTGCGTGTCCAACCTCCTGCTCAATGCATGAATACTAATCAAAGCAGATCTGACATGTTTGTCCAATTCTCTCTTGAATGTTTCCAGAGTTGGAGCACTCACCACCTCTCAAGGCAGTTGCGTTGGTTTTTCCAAGCCTCTATCAAGCTTCCAGTATTTTCAGCCTATTAATACGCATCCGTGTGCACATATGTGGGTTTGCCTTTGAAGCATGCGTGCAGTCAACCCATTAGTGTGGATTCACAGGGACTTGGGCTTCTGGGAATTGAAGTTCCAGAACAGCTGGAGTGCTACGGTTCACCATCCATATATAAGCGGAGATGGGAAATTCATTTCAGGTGACAGAAAGTAGCCCTGGCCACGGCAGAGACCTCATTATCCAAAGTAAAAGCTGGCTCAGGAAGGATGCCCAGAGTTTGCACCTTATCTCTAAGTAGTAGAGCAGGGATTCTCAACCTGCAGACCGCAGCACCATTTCATGTGGCCTCCCACTGCCGCCGCCACACCAGGAAGTGCCATGTGGTGGAGGGAGGGCAAAATGGGCATCCAGCCCCCAAAGCTATCTGGGGGAGCGTGACCCGGCCCCCAGCTTTAAAAGGTTGAGAACTCCTGCAGTGGAGACTAGGGAGATTTCCACCCTATTAGACTGGACAAGCCTTAACCAAGACGACCTCCGTCTTGTTAGAATTCAACCTCAGCTTCTTCTCCTTATCCAAACCATAATCATCTCCAGGCCTTCCTCCTGGACCAGGACAGCCTCCACTGCTAAGGTGGGAAAGGAGACTCTTGGGTCTCACTGGTTTTGGAGCTGAAATCACAGGGAATGAGATGCTGCCAATCTGAAAACCTAGATTTGGGATTTTATCCTCTTGCTTTCAGGGCATGCCATTTAGACATGCTCAGAGACAAGCTTGGCTCTTTTATTATCTTGAATCTCTAGAACAGCTGTTGTGGAATTCACATGCTAATATTTAAATTAGTCAGACCAGGTTATCCTGCTATGGTAATGGAGTAGACCAGTGATGGGCAGTCTTGGCCCTCCAGCTGTTCTTGAACTTCAATTCCCAGAAGCCCTGATCAGCAGGAGTGTTGACTTAGGCTTCTGGGAATTGAAGTCCAAGAACAGCTGGAGGGCCAAGACTGCCCATCACTGGAGTAGACACTACTGCTATTGACTCAACACGAATTGTCAGGTGGCAGTTAATCAACCTGACCACCCTGAGGACTAATGAGTGGCCTAGTCCACAGGGAAGGGCGATGGTTCTCCAGTGGATTAAATGGCCCCACTTGGATCCCTCTTAATGGAGGGCAGCAGCTTCATCCATCCTGGCCTGGGGGCTGAGGAGGACTTTGGGTGCCAAAAGGGCTCAGGACCAGAAAGTGACTTACGCCACTGGCTCAGTAGTACTATGGGTGATGCAGAACGCAAATGGAAGGCCACTGCATTATATTGATCCCAGGACAATCTTCATGGTTGATAGCCAGTATTCAGAATCAGATACGGCACAAGAAGAAGAAGAACCTACAAAACCACAAGTCTTGGGTTTGAGTTCTCAGGGGGAGAGTTGTTGCTGACCAGGTGACCCAAGATTTAGAATGGCCTTTTGTCCAACCAAGCCCCACTTTCTCTATTCTTAAGTCTTCGTAAGACATGGAAGTTGGAAGGGTTGGCAGGTGAGGTATATTTTGAGGACATGGGATTGTATTTGACAATTAAAATAAAAAAGAATTGTGTGCGCATGCAACATTGTGAGTTCTTCCCTGAGTGCCTCCCTGTGGCAGGCGAAGCGAGTATGCGCCCATGCAAAACACCTTCAAAAAGCAAATATGGTAATTCCATTCCCACTCCACCCCCGTGCAATTCTATTTCTCCATTGCTTCCCACAGGTGTCTGAAAATTGCAGGGCCAGAAATACCAAACCTGTTCTTCTCATCCCACAGAGCTTCCATCAAGATTTCCAAAAAATTCAAAGAGGCAAACAGGTAAAGGTAGAAACTTCCAGGAAGAAGATGATTTCCAATGTTTTGCTTATCTCCTCATTTTACTTTGTGGTTGTTTTTTTTTAAAAAGTCTGGCCAGGTTATCCTGCTATGGTAATAGAATAGATCTTACTGCCAACAACTCAATGCTGATCATCAGGAGATGGTTAACTAACCTTAACCAAGAAGACCTCCATCTTGTTATAATTCAATCTCAGCTTCTTCTCCTTATCCAAACCATAATCATCTTCAGGCCTTCCTCCTGGACCAGGACAGCCTCCACTGCTAAGGTGGAAAGGGAGATGATATAGAGCTACATATCATCAGCATACTGGTGATAGTGGACCCCAAATCTCCAGAAGACCTCACCAAGCAGCTTCACATAGACAGCATGGTCTCAGGTTTTGATCCAGAGATTTCGCTTGGGGTGGTGGTGTCTGTTCTCTGGGTCTCACTGGTTTCGGAGCTGAAATCTCAGGGAACGAGATACAGCCAATCTGACGGCTTTGGGTGGTGAAGTCCACAGGGAAGGGTGATGGTCCCCAAGTGGGTTAAATCCATCCTGGCCTGAGGCTGAGGAAGACTTTGTGTGACAAAAGGGCTTAGGACCAGAAAGTGACTCACGGAACTGGATCAGTGGTAAAGGTGCGACATTGTGACACAGAAGGCAAATGGAAGGACACTGCATTATATGGTCCCCAGGACAATCTTCATGGCTGATTGTCATGAGGATAACCAAGATTTGGAATCAGAAATGATGTGGAGGAGGAGGAAGAGAAAGGGAAAGGGGAAGAGGGGAGGAGGAGGAGGAGGAGGAGGAGGAGGAGGAGGAGGAGGAGATTGAGAAATTTTGGGTGAAAATGATCTATTAAATATAAGCAGATGAAGAAAGGCAAGACATGAATTTTGAACATGTTTTCTTTGCCTGCCTGCAAATCATCCTTGGTAATAAGAAGTGTAACATGTAGCCCGGCTCTGATGCCTTTCTGTGATCCTTGGAAGTGTTTCTCCTCTGTGTCGCCTTCTCTTGCCCAGAGACAGCCATTTATAGGCATTCTGCAGAGTGTTGATTGATATTTGTACCCATATCCTGTTCAACAGTGATATCATTTGCTTCCGCTTCTCATGGTTGATTAAGATATTTATCCATAAATAGAAGCTGTTTCTTCTGATGACAGCTGCCTAATCTACTTGGTATGACTGCGGTAGCCTAATTGCTTGTAGCCCAAATCCTTGGATATGGAATAAAAAAAATGGTTCCAAAAGGACTCATGTAGGGAAACGAAGTACAACTTGAGGTCCCAAAAGGGAAGAAAGTAATACCTTTATGGGATCACTTAAATGTCATTAATAGTAAACTTTCCCAAAGGATCCCTCAATGGTCAGTGCCTTGTAGAGCTAGAAAGCTGGAGATTGGCGACAGTACATCTAAGGCAGTGTTTCCAAACCTTTGGTTTTTGGACTTCAATTCCCATAAGTCTAAGTCATTTCCCCAAAGCACTGATCAGCCAATGCCCTGATTTAGGCTTATGGAAAGTGATGTGCCCCTGTCGGGCCTGGGCCCCATGTTGGGAACCACTGATCTAAAGTTACATCTAAAGGTATGACAGAGAAATCACAAGACTAGGATCCAAAACGGAGAAATTACAAGACTAGGATCCAAAGAGAGACAACAGAAATCAAATACATCCATCTGTTGACACCCACCACAGAGGCTTAAATATTAGCCAAGAGTTTCTGGGAGATTATCAGATTTGATACACAGATTGCTATATGCTGCTAGATATTTTATATACTATATTTTGGTGTGTAATACCACCTGCACTAACCTCCCTGCAAATTCTCTCTTACAACATGAGCACAACAGGAAGTAACCAAGTAACAGTAACCAAGTAAGAGGTTAAACCATAAAGACATTAAACTCATTAGCTTTGTTTGGCAACTTCACACTTTGGGGAATGAAAGGGAGAAATTTAAAATTAATCAAATAACCTATTGTTGTAGGAAGCTGTATGCATGCTTGTCTGTCATTCTGCTTGATTACTCTTTACCTCATTGCTTTGTGATCCTTTTGCCTTGTGACATCTTGACCCCTGCATCTGGTGTATATAAACCATGCCTGGAAGTTTTACTCCTTGTCTAAAGAAGTGGACTTGATCCACGAAAGCTCACTGTAAAAATATAGCAGTTAGTCTTTAAAGTGCTGCAGTTTTTTTGTTTTTGTTTTTATTTTATTTTTGTTTTCTGATATATCTAAAGGTATGGTTGAGCAGGCACCTCTTCAAAGCTACAAGATCTGTAGTTAAACATCAGTTCCAAGAGCAAGAGGCTACAGATTGAAAGAAACAGCTTAATATGTGGTGTAAATATCAGAGTTTATGTAACAGACAAGAGTTGATTTTCTTTCTATTTCTCAGCCATTTATGAATATAAATAAGGAACTAATAATAATATAAATATTGGGAAATAAGGGAAATTTCCCAGCAAATACGGGATACTTGACAGCTATGCTTATCCTGTGCTGCCTTCCAATGGCGGCAATAGGGCATTGCAGTCTAATTAATGCAGGATGACGGCAGGAAAGAGGGTAAAATAAGGGGTTTTCCTGGCCAATACAGGATACTTGACAGCTATGCCTTTAGGTAACCAGACAAAATTGCAAACCAAAACACTGAATTTTTTAAAAAAATATGGTCATGAATTGAACGTTGTAAACTGAAAAAAAAATACATTAAAAATTTGTAAACCAGGACAGCATTTCCATAGGATTTGCCATTGTAAACCACAGCAAACTTAAACCAAGGCAGTTGTAACCCGGGGTTTGACTGTATGTGGTTCAGTTCATTATGCTGGAGAAAGCAGATTTTCATTTCATGCAAAACTCTCTTCCTTCTCTCTAAATGGCCCATTTCTCTCATGCCGGAACTGTTTATGACTTGTTCCCAACGCCTACTCCATAACTTGGCCTGCAGGAATCAAAAGATTTAGGGCAAATTATGTCTGTGAGGCTGTGGAAATTATGTTTGCAGTTTGTGCAAAATGCAAGAAGCGCCCGAACGGAAATCTTTCAAAGCTTGCTTAGTTGCTTTTGTCAAAGACAAGATGGCTGGAGTCAGGGAAAAGTTTCAAAAGCAGCTAGAAATCAGGGGCTCCCAAACTTTTTTTGCCCATGCCCCACTTAAGCATCTCTAAAATACTGATCTTCCCACCCTGTGACATATAAAAGTGAACTACTATGCATGTGGAGGTGCGGTATCTGCGAGCACAATTGGCATACTGTCCCTGTCAGAGGCCATGTCATGTGAGCACACTCCAGGCCTCTGGGCTCCAAGGGGACAGAAATTGGGGAGCGGATTAATAGTCATAAGATTGATTCACCCATATCTGACCTGACAGGCAGTCCAAGCAAGAGGAAACTGAATGTCTAACTAAGCGGTTAGGTAATAGGTAATATTGCACCTGCGGATGACCCCAAGCCCTAACGTCAATAGTGGCCATATTTACTCTTGTGTAAGCTAGGAACAATGGACTTCCTCTGCCAGTGTTTAACTTAGTTAATTAACTTCCCCGGGCGAGGTTCCCAATTAACCCGTGTAAACATGTGATGTGATTTTCTGTCAGATGACGATTCTATCACACGCTGCCTTGAATTCCTATATATGATGATGATTTCCCCTCAATAAACCACTGGTCTTCGCTCCATCTTGTCTCGTGTCGTTACTTGACCAGTCTCCTCCGGGACCCAATGGCCGCTCCGTGGCCCCAATCCAACATCTGGTGACCCCGAGACGTGATTCTACTCGTGAGTAAGCGATCTACGTGGTCCGGTTCTATGCTAGAACCGTGTCCGATTCGTCCCGGAGGACAGCGCGGCGGCCCTGGTCGGAAAGCCATCTGGCCGGAGCGATGGCTACGTGGTGAGGCACTCCAGAGAGGCATCCTACAGCTTGCATTGCGGAAACACGTTCTGCTCAGGGGCAGGCTGTGAAACCCTGATTTCAGCGCAGAGGCCGGTGAGGGCCCATGGCAGCAGTCCACGCTCCGAGCTCCATCCCAGAGATTCGTCACGCTAAGACCTATTACCTAAAAGGACGCATCGAAATCATCCCGAGGAGGAAACTTCGAAGGACCAGGCAGGTAATATGGGGACTTGTCCTCAGCGGCAACGTCCGACCGCTAACCAGAGAATTCACATAATGGAATTCAAGGCCCTGGCCAGGGTATACCAAATACGCCTTCACAGCGATAAGTTAGCGGAACTCTTAGCGTACCTGGGGGCCAATTGTCCGCTTTATCCAGAAGCGGGTGTGCTTGACCTCACACTTTGGGATCGGATAGGAGCCTGCATTCTGCAAGCACCGAAAGCTCCAGACAGCATAATTGGTACATGAAGCAAATGTAGGAAACTCTTAGCAGAGGAAGACCCAGTCCGGATAGAGACCCAGAAACCCCCAGCGCAGTCAGAGCCGTCAGCCCCAGCGGCTCTCTATCCGTCATTCCAGCTCAAGCAGGGTAGTGTAGGGAGCTTTCCCTCAGTGACAGCTGCAGATGTCACTGACGGAATGCGTGAAATGGGAAGCACTGGCGCTTCGCTGACAGTTGCGGGTTCCCTAGCTACCAAGAGTGCGGTTCAGCGGATGGCTGAGGCAGAAATCAGCAAGGGGGAATTGCCAGCAGAAGATCTAGCTGAGCTTAGGCAGCTATGCCCAGTTCGCATAGAGGTAGATGCCCTCACGGGCCAGCAGCAAGCAGTCCACTCGCCAGTTCCGTATAAGCTGCTCATGGCCATATGGAAAGCCATCACAGAGACAGGACTCCAGAGCCGATTTACTAGGGGCACGCTTCAGCAAGTGTGCGAAACCATGATGCTCATTCCGTATGACTGGAAAGCCGTCATGCGAATGATGCTCTACCCCAGCCAGTATCTGCTATGGGACAGCGAGTATCATCTCGAAGCGCAGGCAAGGGCCGCCAGGATGGGCAGAGCGGTAATCCCTGACCAGCTATATGGTTCAGGTCCGTTCGAATCCATTGATGCGCAAGTCACCCTGCCACTCACCACTCTTCACATCACAGCTGAGACAGCCTTCAAGGCTTACCTCAAAGTCCCGGCAGCTGGCAAAGCAGCCAAAAATTACACAGCAGTCAAACAAGGCGCCCAGGAGTCCTACATGGACTTTGTCAATAGATTAGAGGAAGCGATCAGTAGACAGATCGATAATGAGCAAGCCCAACAAGAGCTCATGATGAAATTGGCTAAAGACAACACCGATCTTGACTGCCGTAAGATCTTGCAGTCACTGGGCAATCGTCCCGACTTGAAACTCACAGACATGATTAGGGCATGCGCCGACGTGGGCACGGATTCCTACAAAATGGGTCTGTTGGCAGCGGCGGTGCAAGGAGGCAGGAAACCCAAGAACAAAGGAGCATGCCACACTTGTGGCAAGGTCGGTCATTTTGCTAGGGAATGCCGATCCAGGGGCAGCGGCCAACACGCCGGCCATCCCAAGGCTCCAACCACCCCGTGTCCGAGGTGCAATAAGGGCCTCCACTGGGCCAGGAACTGTCCGAATTCGGGAAACCAGAACGCGGGCATGTATCTGGCCCCGGTCCAAACAGAGACCTCCCTCGACCTGGGAGAGCCAGAGCGAGATTAGATTCCAATCACATTCCTGACATTGCGAAGGCGCAGGCCAGCCCCAAGGGTAGTACAGGGCTAGAATTGACTTGCCAGGCAGACGTCACATGCGACTTGCCCGGCACAGTCTATCTGGTTGATTCCCAGTACATGGGACCCCTGCCCAAAGGCTTCATAGGCTTAGTTTTGCCTCGTAGTGTCGCAGGAGCACGAGGAATTCTTGTAATTCCGGGTGTCATTGACTCCAATTTTTCGGGTGTTCTCCAAGTTCAACTCTGGATGCACCTACCCCAGACCATTCACAAGGGAGACACGTTAGCGCAACTGATTATGGTTCCTTGTAACTCGCCAGCAGATAGCCAGGGAAGGCTCAGGGACAGCTCAGAGTCCGGGTCGGAAGACCGCTCGAGCGCAAGTGAGGCAGTGCAAGGATACCAGGTCTTAGCGACAGTGGAAACCAACATAGAATGGAAATGGCGACCAGTTATAGAGGTATTTTTGAATAAAAAACCGTTCACTGGGTTGCTGGATACCGGAGCTGACGTCAGCGTGGTCAGCCGAAGTCAGTGGCCGTGGGAGTGGGCCATTGAGCCGGTCTCCGATGTGTGGGGGGTAGGCGGCATCCAAGAAGTGTTTAGGAGCCGGGAGTGGGTGGAGGTCACGATCCCTGAGGCTGACGGCACAGCGGTCATCCAACCACACATTCTGGACGTGCACGTCAACCTCTGGGGGCGAGACATTTTGCAGCAATACCGCACCACCCTTACCTTCGGGTAATGGCTCTGCCACTTAAATGGCTTACCAACATGCCTGTCTGGGTGGAACAGTGGCCGGTAGTGGGGGAGAAATTAGTCGCCTTGAAGCAACTGGTTAAGGAACAGCTAGACGCAGGACATATAGAGCAGTCCACCAGTCCTTGGAATTCGCCCATATTTGTCATCAAGAAGAAGTTGGGGAAGTGGCGACTCCTCCACGATCTCAGAGAGATCAATAAATGTATTCAGCCAATGGGTCCGCTTCAATGCGGCATTCCGAATCCAAATATGATCCCCGAGGGTTGGGAGATCTTGGTCGTGGACCTTAAGGATTGCTTTTATACTATTCACCTAGATCCTAGGGACAGGGAAAGGTTCGCCTTTACAGTGCCAGTTGTGAACCACAGTGAGCCCACACAGCGTTACGCGTGGAAATATTTGCCACAGGGAACGCCCACCCTGTGCCAAATTTATGTTCACAACGCACTGGCAAAGTTTCGAAACCTTCACCCCACAGCTTTAGTGTGTCATTTCATGGATGACATCTTGGTCGCAGCGCCGCAACTTGGCAGCGAAATGTTTAAAGACCTCCAGGCAACCCTGGGGGGAAAGGGGTTACTCATTGCCCCAGAGAAAGTTCAGAGAACCGAGCCGTTTTCATATTTGGGTCATCAGCTTCTCCGTTCTTTCGCCGCACCAGTTTTGCCCCAGATCAATTTAAAGGATTCAGTCACCCTGGTAGAGTTGCAGCAGGTTTTAGGAAACATTAATTGGGCCAGACCGTACTTCAGATTGGATACGGATCTTTTAAAGCCGCTCTTCTCGCTGCTAACGCTAGGTAAGCAGGCGGCAGACCGGAAACAAATTCCTCGAGAGGCACGCTTGACTCTTGAAAAGGTTAACCAAGTTCTCAGCCAGAGATGGGTGGACAGGATTACTCAGGGGCCATATGCTCCGATCCTGAACCTATACATTGTTCGGGCCGGATCCATGTTCACCGGAGCCCTGGGAGTGGACTCCGAGCGAGGAGCGAGTATCGTGGAATGGGTGTACCTACCAAACACCTCTTCCCGAAACATCGTTCCCCCCCCCCCCAAGAACTGGTCTCCGCGGTGGTCTACCGCGGAAGGCTGAGAGCAAGGGACATCTCAGGGCACGATCTAGCCAAAATCGTGATCCCATTCACAAAGGAGCAAGTTCAGCAGCTGATGCAGCTCGGTGACTCGCTTCCAATTGCCTTGGAGGGATTCATCGGATGCTTGGAATACCACTTGCTGAAAGACCCCAGACTCGTCTCGCTTCAAACGCAGACAGTCAGCTTGTGTGAATTGATATCGCTGGTTCCACTTCAGGGGGCTAGAACAGTTTTCACGGATGGGGGTCACACATATGGTGTTTTAACTTGGCAGGAGGGCCAGGCTTGGCACACGCTTCTAACTCTCCCACAGAAGTCTGCGCAGCGGGCAGAGTTGGCGGCGGTGAACCTCGCTTTGCGCACCTTGGACAAAGAACGCCTCAACATCATAACTGACAGCCAGTATGTTAGGAATTTGCTTCACAGTCTACTGGGAGCATACATCACTCCCGCGATAGACAAAAATTTGCTGAGTTTGTTCCTCACAGCTCAATTTCACTTGCGGAACCGCACAGAAGCGCTCTATATCGCCCACATCAGAAGTCACCAGGACTTGCCTGGTCCGATTTCCGCGGGCAATAGCAGAGCGGATGCGGCCGCAAGAGAAATTCAGCAACGGTCAGTTTTGGGAGTATTCACAACTCCAATTCAGAGCCATGCATTCTTTCACCAGAATGCCAAGGCGCTCGCTAGACAGTTTAACCTACCACTCTCTCAAGCCCAAGGCATAGTCCGCTCTTGTCAGCATTGTGCAGGGGCACTGGGGGGTCCCTCGTGGGGGGTTAACCCACGAGGGACAGAGGCCAATCAGGTGTGGCAAATGGATGTCACACATGTCCCACAGTTTGGCATATGGCAGTAAATGCACGTCTGCATTGATACCTTTTCACAATTTGTCTGGGCAATGGCACAAAAGGGGGAGACAGCTTCCCATGTGGAGCAGCATCTCCTTTCCTGTTTTGCAGCAATGGGCAAACCGCGGCACGTTAAAACCGATAATGGCCCGGCCTACAGCTCCAGGCAGCTGGCTGACTTCATGGCCACCTGGGACATTAAACACACCTTTGGCGTTCCGTACAATCCGCAGGGGCAAGCGATTGTGGAACGAGTCAATCGGCACTCAAGTCCTATATTGACAAACAAACAGAAAGGGGGGAACCACCTGCCCTCCCCAAATCTCAGGGTCAGGCACAGCACTGTCTGAACAAGGTGTTGTTCACGTACAATCACCTAAATGTTTTTTCGGATTGCACGCCGCAGGAGAAGCACTTCCGCCGCTCGGAAGCTCTCCCACGGCCGATGGTGCGTTACCGAGTGCCACCGGATCCTTCTTGGAGGGGCCCGGCGCCACTCGTAACCTGGGGAAGAGGGTATGCTGCAATTATGTCTCCTACAGGTGTCATCTGGATTCCAGCCCGGTGCGTCAAACCCCACTTGGAGCCACATGGCGGGGACTCAGGCTGTCCCGAACCCGATCTCGGAGATGGAGAATCTCACCCTGACGGGGTGAACCAGGCGGATGCAGTGGAGACAGCAGGTGACAGCACCGAAGATCACCTGGGGGATGGTCAAAACCCTTTGCGATGAGGCAGTGGACGCCGTCCGACGTGAGGACAAGGAACCGACACCGGAGAACATCTTGCCAGCAGCTTTTTCCCTGATCACCGCTAATTCCATGGCGGCCACCATCATCCTGACCCTCTCCCTACTTGCGGGGGGAGGCATTCAGGCAGCTTCGCTGGAAGCCAACAACCTGATGCCAGGCAGAGACCTCTCTGCCCAGATGCATTACAACCTTTGGGAAAGGTTGGCGACTCTCGTCAACCAGTCTGATTTTTGCCTGAGGCAGACCACTGCTTCTGCCTCAATCTTGAGCACCTGTCTCATCCCGGTGTGCCATTCTCCAGAAACACGCACCAGGAACGGCGACTGGTTGGTGAAGCGGATTTTCGGTCCGTTTTACCCAACTGGTTTCTCAACGTATGCACAGTGGGGAACTCAAGTCACCAAGCTTTTGCCGGCTGATGCGGCCACTCTCTACACTCCGCGAGTGGCGGTCAGCCCGAACTCTACTTGTGCCCGAATGGTCGGCTGCTCAGCGCTGTTGCCTCGACACTGGCAGCGGCAACTGGACTTGTGATAACCCAGAGACAATCAGCTCAATGTATGTTCATGTTACCTTGCCTTCAGGATGGTTCTTTACATGCAATCAATATACCTGGAATTACATTCCCGCAAATGTATCAGATTCCACATGCTGTGTCAGTCGCTTGACATTGTTGCTCCCCACTAGGGATATGGTTGCCCCAAGCATGAGTGTTCCCTCACCCATACGGCGCGCTCGTGCCACCCAGTTAGACAGCTCATGTGATAGTAACATTAGGGTTCTGAGTAAGGCTGAGTACGTCTCATTGGCAGTCAGCATACTTGGCGTGCCAGGCTTAGCCGTTGGCAACGCTCAAAGAATTGGTCAATTGGCTTGCGCTTTGGCAAAAGCCATCAACCACACCTCCTCAGCGATAGCGCTGCTCAACCAGGAGCAGACGGAGCTTCGCCATGCCATACTAGACAATCGAGTAGCTATCGATTACCTTCTGTTGTTACATCATTTGGGTTGCGAGTCTGTCCACGGCATGTGTTGCTTTAATCTTACAGACAACACGGTACAGAGCCAGCTCACGGACCTCCACACTTTGGTCAAAAACATCAAGGAGGATGCCACGTGGGGGTGGTGGGATTCGTTATGGTCTTGGTTCCCATGGGGCTGGCTTCAGACGACACTCAAGGTGATTGTGGGAGTGGTAATACTGGGCACAACAGTGTGTTGTTTCATGCAATGTATTCCCTCACTGATATCGAGATGTTCCCCATGGAAGGAACCCCGAAACGTCATCCCCCCACGCCAGCTGATGCCACTCCTGTGCAGGGCCATCTGTCAGGTCCAATCTAACAAGTAAAGGGGGAGTACGGTATCCGCAAGCACAATTGGCATACTGTCCCTGACAGAGGCCATGTCATGTGAGCACACTCCAGGCCTCTGGGCTCCGAGGGGACAGAAATTGGGGAGTGGATTAATAGTCATAAGATTGATTCACCCATATCTGACCTGACAGGCAGTCCAAGCAGGAGGAAATTGAATGTCTAACTAAGCAGTTAGGTAATAGGTAATATCGCACCTGCGGATGACCCCAAGCCCTAACGTCAATAGTGGCCATATTTACTCTTGTGTAAGCTAGGAACAATGGACTTCCCCTGCCAGTGTTTAACTTAGTTAATTAACTTCCCCGGGCGAGGTTCCCAATTAACCCGTGTAAACATGTGATGTGATTTTCTGTCAGATGACGATTCTATCACACGCTGCCTTGAATTCCTATATATGATGATGATTTCCCCTCAATAAACCACTGGTCTTCGCTCCATCTTGTCTCGTGTCGTTACTTGACCAGTCTCCTCCGGGACCCAACGGCCGCTCCGCGGCCCCAATCCAACATAGAGGAAGCCTAAAAGGCCATTCACTATTAATAACTTATTCTCAAATTGCCTCCCTACCTTAAAAATTCTAATTCCATCTGGTAGAAAGGACCGTGTGAAGGAGCCCTGGTGCGCAGTGGTTAAACTGCTGCACTTCAACCCAAAGGGTGTGAGTTCAATCCTGAACAGGGCTCAAGGTTGACTCAGACTTTTCCATCCTTCCAAGGATGGCAGTGGCTCAAGTGGCTAAGACACTGACTGGAAGGTGGTAGGTCAGCAGTTCGATACACGGAATACTGCAAGACAGAGTGAACGCCCGTCTCTGTCCCAGCTCCTGCCAACCTAGCAGTTTGAAAGCAAGAAATTGCAAGTAGTTACATAGGGACCACTTGGGTGGGAAGGTAAACAGTGTTCCCTGTGCTCCGCCATCTAGTCTTCCTGCCACAGGACCACGGAAACGTCTGCAAACACAGACAGCACTGGCAACTTGGCTATAAACAGAGATGAGCACTGCACCCTAGAGTCGGATACGACTGGCTTTCAAGCAAGGGTGACCTTTACCTTAACAAGGATGGTAAAATGAGTCCTTAGCATGTTGGGGTCAAAATGCTAATTAACTTGCGCTTAGAGAGTGCACTAAGTCCAGTGGGGTGGTGATGGATATGCTTTCTACCTACAAGGAAGTTCTTCCTGTGCTGCCACATTACAAATAGCAAAAATAGACAATGTTTATCTTTATTTCTCCAGCATTTTCTAACCTAGGGAGGACTTTCTAGACCAGGAGTTCTCAACCTTTTAAAGCCAAGGGCCGGGTCATGCTCCCTCAGACAGCTTCAGGGGCCGGATGGCCATTTTGCCCTTCCTCCACCACATGGCACTTCCTGGTGTGGTGGAGGCGGTGCCCCCCCCCACATGAAATGATGCTGCAGGCCGCATCCGGCCCACAGGCCACAGGTTGAGAATCCCTGTTCTAGATACATCTCAAGATCACATTTTCTTCTGTATATTCCAACCCAGCTTGGGTTGCTTTCAAATTTATGGACAGCCTTCCCCGTTATAATTGTTGCCATCATTATTAGAATTCATCCGCCCCCCCCCTTTTTTTTTTTTTAGCTTTCCATAGACATCCGCCCAATACCTTTCAATCAATTTAATGACTGTTTACAAGGCAACATCCCTTCTTGCATAAGATGACTTATACCAAAAGCTTAAGGAACAAGGGAAAACTTTTTTCACTGGTCTATTCTGGGTGTTCTGCACTGTCAGGGACATTGGGGAGAAATTGACAACCAAACCTTCCCTCTGTGTTTGGGAGAAAATGCATTTCTCTCCCTTTTGGTTTCCTGCCATCTTTTACCTTTTTAAGCTGTAAGCTTAAGAGCACTTTGCTGGTAGGGATATTAAAACACTCCCGATGAAGAGTTGGTTTTGCGATAATCGTCGTCAGCGGCTACTCGTATCCAAATATCTATTTTTTCCTGGAAATCATTTTCAGGAAAAGTGCCATTGGCGTGAATTTGTTTAAGGTGGGTCCCAGCTTGCCATGAAGTCACCCACACTCTGTGATCCTGGAACCATCTCCTGTGGCATACATGAAATGAGACATGCAGGATTTAACACTGCGACTGCCTCAGGCATGGCCACTTCCACCTCCGTTGACTGTTGGGAATCAGAACAGTGAAGTATTTCCTCCTCCTCCATGAGACTGCAGCGGCTCAAGTGGTTAAGATGCTAAACTGAATGGCTGGAAGGTTGGAGTTCAATTCCAAGGTATTGCATGACAGAGTGCGCTCTCGCCTCTGTCCCAGTTCCTGCTAACTTAGCAGTTCAAAAGCAAGACATTGCAAGGAGATAAATAGGGACCACTTCGGTGAAAAAGTAAACAGTGTTCTGTGCACTCCTGTCATGCCTGCCACATGTCCACGGAAATGTATGCAGATAGTGCTGACTCTTTGGCTATAAACTGTTGGATCTTTGCCACAAAACGGGTTGTGCAAGCTGGATCGGGGCCGCGAAGCAGCCGGCAGGTCCCGGTGGAGACTGGTCAAGCAATGACACATGAGGAAAGATGGAGCAAAGACCAGTAATTTAATGATGACAAATCATGAGTATTTATCCTGTTCTGGCTGCATGCACAAGCATAGCGATCCATTGTGAAACCAGACTTCACACCTCAAGTTTACACAAGTTAATTGGGGAAGGCTACACAGGGGAAGTTCATTAACTAACTTAATTAACGGCAGGGGAAATACATTGTTCCATGTTATCGGAAGTCAACAAGTGGCTAACATTGATTCTAGGGCTTAAAGGAATCTGCAGACACGAGATTACCTATTTCATGCCTAGCGAGTTAGTCATTAGCTCTTCATTGTCCGAACTGCCTGTCAGATCAGCTATTGATGAATTAAACTCTATCAAGTATCCGCTTCCCAATTTCTGTCCCCTCGAAGCCTAATAGCTCGAAGGAGTGATTTCCCAAACTGGGGTTCTGTCAGGGACAGTTGACCAATTGTGTGCGTGGATCCCACAATTAACAGAAATGAGCACTGAACTCTAGAGTCAGATACGACTGGCTTTCAAGCAAGGGCAACCTTTATTTTTCCTCCTCCACTAATTTTGCCGTTGGGTCCAACATGATGGTTTCCAGCGGCATTTCCTCCACTGAGGGGGACCATTACCCCACCGAAAGGGGATCATCTGCCCATATCCGTTGGCTCCTTTAGGGAGTCACGTTATTTACCAACGCCCAATGGTCAGCATTGAGTCACTGGCTGAACGGTCTACTCCATTACCGTAGCAGGATGTCTGGCCAGACTGGCAGTGTGTTTGAAAGCAACAGTGCTGCCACCGAGAAGGCCCTGTTTCTAGTCATCACCTGGACAGCAAGGAGAACAAACAGGTTGATCGTAGAAGAAATCAACCCCGACTGCTCCTTGGAAGGTCAAATAGTGAAGATGAAGCTAAAGTACTTTGAACACCAAATGACAAGAGAGGACTCGCTTGAGAAAGCCTTGATGCTGGAAAAGTTCTAGGTCAAAAGAAAGAAGGGGGCACCAGAGGATGAGATGGGTAGGTGGTATTGTTGACGCAATGGGCATAGAGCTAGTCGGGTTGAGGGGGATGGTGGAGGATAGGGGTGCCTGGCGTGCAAGAGTCCATGGGGTCGCGGGTGGTCAGAATTGACTGTGCGACTGAACAACAACAAGAAGAAGAATCTGTTCTCCATCATCCCAGAGTGCACAACGCATAATAATGGGCTCAAACGAAAGGAAGACAGATATAGGCAGAATATTAGGGAAAACTCCTTAACTGTTAGAGCAGTAGGACAGTGGAACGCACTGCCATTTCCGACTTTGTCAGATTGCACAGTGGCACCCCTACTTGGACAAATGCTGCCTCATAACCCTGACCCACTTGTTGGCAATCTTGCGGGTTGACTACTGTACGTGGGGCGGCCCTTGTGTCTGATACAGAGATTGCAACAAGGCCAGAACGCAGAGGCTGGGCTGGTGACGAGTATAAAGAAATTCAACCATATTTCCCCTGTCTTTGTAGGTGCGCACTGCCCACCTGTTCCCTACCATGTCAGGTACAAGGTGTTGGTGTTATCATACAATGCCCTAGACCAGTGAGAGTGAACCTTGGCACTCCAGCTGTTCTTGGACTTCAATTCCCAGAAGCCCAAGTCAGCAATCCTGCTGATCAGGGCTTCTGGGAATTGAAGTTCAAGAACACCTGGAGTGCCAACGTTGGCCATCACTGGTCTAGACCAGTGGTTGCCAACTGTTGTTTGGGCATGCCCCACCTAAGCATCTCTAAACTGATCCTCCCCCATCTCACCATGATATATAATTCTTATTATTCAAAAAGTGAACTGTTCACATGGAGGAAGCCTAAAAGGCCATTAACTTGGCCCAACTCATTCTCGAATTGCCCCACTTAAAAACCAAATTGCCCCTGTGGGGCGTGTGCCCCACATTGGGAACCACAGCCCTATGCTGTATAGTTTGGGACCTTGTTTGTCTCTCCCTCAGAACAACTCCTCACATCATCCACTCATGACAATCTACACAGCTCCAGGTGCCTACCCAGAAGTTGGCCAGAAAGTCTGTGACTAGAGACAGGGCCTTCTCGGTGGCAGCACCCTTGCTTTCAAGCGCACTACCGGTTGAGCTGCGCCAGGCCCCAACCCTCGACATCTTTGGAAGCTTTTAGATCAATAATTGGACGTCAAAGAGGCTTGATTTCAGGGTTTTCTCCATCAAGAGGGGCTGGACTAAATGACCTCTGGGATCCCTTCCAGCTTCTTCTGTGATTCGTACAAATTTTTCCAAACCCGAGGTGGAGATGACATTTTTGAATTGACAATCCCGTGACCACCAGTAGCAAAATGTTGAATGAGACCTGTCAACATCCGTGTTTTGCCCCCCTGACCCACAAGGCCAGGGATGGTGAACATTGGCACTCCAGGTGTTCTTGGACTTCAATTCCCATAAGCATGAGACTCTGTGAATCCACACGAATAGGTTTACTGCATTCGTGTGGGTTCACAGAGACTTGGCCTTCTGAAGTCCAAGAACACCTGGAGTGCCAAGGTTCACCATCACGGCCCTAGGCTCATGTGCTTGGACTTCATTTTCAGATCGACTCTTCCTCTTTTATTTTTTGCCACTTCCCTCCTCGCTTTGCATCGTAAATAAACCATTTCACGGTAAATGGTGACCTAGTTTAACGTGCCCTACTTGAGCAGGGTGGTGGTGGATATGAATATTTATATATTCAAACTGTGCTACATTTGAGCGAAAAGACAGATTAGAAAGGGTCGTTGTGAATAATTAACCTGTTTATTTATTTATTTATTTATTATTCCGGGCATGTTTCGGGTGGCTTTTATTCCTCCAGAATTCTTTGAGCATGTGTGTATCCCCCAGAAGTACTGAGACACAACTGGCTAACCTCACAACACAACTGGCTAACCTCATTTTGTGTGTGTGTGTGTGTGTGTGTGTGTGTGTGTTTTTTTTTAATGTGCATTACTTCAAGCCACTTGTCAGGTCGTAGCTTTCGCCCTGTAGCCAAACTCAGTGCGCTGGAGTGAAACACATCCCAGCCTTAGTGGCAGCCATTTGAATAGGAGAGCCATAAAGTTGCAGGCTGTGAAGGGGCACCTTAAAGATCATCTAGACCAGGGGTGCCCGAAATTTCAGGCTGTGGGCCAGTCCTGTGGTTCGGCGGGCCAGTCACATGATTCCTCCCACCGGAAGCGGAAGTAGAACGCACCTTGCAATCTGTTCTGCAACAGGATGAGATAGATTTGAAGCTGCCATTTTCTCTTCTTAAATCAGGGATGGCCAAACTACAGCCCATGGGCCAGATCTGCCCCCCCAATGCCAATTCACCTGGCCCACGCCACCCTCATCACTCGCAGAAGTAAAATGTGCCTGTACGAGCATGTTTTACTTCTGCTTCTGGGAGCAATGAGGGCGGTGTGGGCCAGATGAATTGGTGTTGGGGGCCGGATCTGACCCACAGGCCATAGTTTAGGCACCCCTGATCTAGACCAGCCCACTGCTTGGTAATCAAGCTTCTTCTACTACTTGTGCCGTTTCCGATTCTGAATATTGGCTCTCCTCAGGGTGATCAGCCATGTAGATTGTCCTGGGAGCAATGCCTTCTGCACTGCCGCATGACACCCATAGTACCACTGATCCAGTTCCATGAGTCACTTTCTGGTCCTGAGCCCTTTTGGCATGCAAAGTCCTCCTCAGCCCCAGGCCAAGATGGATGAAGCTGCTGCCCTCCATCAAGATGGAGTCAAGTGGGACCATTTAATCCACTTGGGGATTCTCACCCTTCCCTGTGGACTTCGCCACCCAAGGTCATTAGTCCTCAGGGTGGTCTGCGGGCTCTGCTCATGGAATTGGCATACTGTCCCTGACAGAAGCCATGACTTGTGAGATCACTCTGAGCCATGGGCTGCGAGGGGACAGAAATTGGGGAGCGGATTAATAGTCATAGATTGATTCACCCATGTCTGACCTGACAAACCGTCCCAGCAGGAGGAAATTGGATGTCTAACTAATCAGTTAGGTAATATCGCACCCGCGGATTACCCCAAGCCCTAACACCAACATCGGCCATGTTTACTCTTGGGTAAGCTTGGAACAATGGAGTTCCCCTGCCAGTGTTTAATTTAGTTAATTAACTTCCCCGGGAGAGGTTCCCAATTAACCCGTGTAAACCACATGCGATGTGATTTTCTGTCAGATGACGATTCTATCACACGCCGCCTTGTATTCCTATATATGATGATGATTTTCCCTGAATAAATCACTGGTCTTCGCTCCATCTTGTCTCGCGTCTCCTTCTTGACCAGTCTCCTCCAGGATCTAACGGCCGCTTCGCGGCCCCAATCCAACAGTAGTCAGGCTAATTAACCACCGCCTGACATTTGGTGTTGAGTTCCTGGCAGTAGGTGGGACTGCAGTGGCTTAGTGGTTAAGACACTGAACTTGATTTGGAAGGTCAGCAGGGCGGCAGTTCAAGATCCGAGTGCTGCACAATGGAGTGAGTTCCCTGCCAACCAGCAGTTCGAAAGCAAGAAATTGCAAGTAGACCAATAAGTACCACTTTGGTGGGAAGGTAAACAGCTTCCGGTGTCTAGTCATGCCTGCTGAATATCCACGGAAATATCTGCAGATGCAGACAGCGCTGGCTCGTGGGCTATAAACAGAGGTGAGCGCTGGACCTTAGAATATCCACGGGGCTAAAACACCGCACACTTTCTCAAGTCCATTTGCATGTGTGTCTTCACGGACACATTGACCAATGTGCAGACTCCTCCCTGAATAATGACTCCAATATATCCAAGGTAAAGCTGAGGAATTCGACCTTTCCTTCATCACTTGGAGGTCCCTGAATAACATGCTCAAGTGGGGGCTACTGACAGATAACAGCACACTATGTGAATGTGGAGAGATACAGAATCTGAATACAGAATTACTACCAGAAACATGCATCAATGAGGATTTAATTTTGGCCATTGACAAAGCCAAGAAGGTGGCCTCATTTTGGCAGTTTAAAGTTTGATCTTGCCATGAAAGAAGAAGAAGAAGAACTTGAGAGTCAAAAATCCTTGCTTGCATGCTTAAAAATCACCCTGCAAGGAACTGCGTCAGAATTGTTATGACATTTTTTTATTGCAAAATAATGCTGCAGAAAACAGGGCATAAAAGAGAAGTTGAGTATTCTTCCGGTATTTATGGATCAATCTTTTCCCTCGCGCCAAATGGATAGAATTCAGTTCCCGCGGAAGGAGAGTCCAAATTTCATGCGCTACCCTGGAGGGATTTTGTGTTTGGTTTAAACAAAGACGGCTGAACTTTTCCCACCGCTCAAAAAAAAAAGGGGGGGGGACACAGAAATAACTGAGAATTCGCTTCTTCGGTACAAGGTTGTTATGGTAACTGCAGCATCGTTCATGGCAAAAACTCTACAGCGCATCAGAAGCATCCAGAAATGAGAGTGGGGGGGAAGCTTGATTGGAACATCATTAAGCTAGACAGTTTTTGAGCTCTTGTGAGGTTTTGCCCAGGAGGTAGAGGGGGGAAAAGTCAGAAAAATCTGAGCATCTTCATGGCTCCAACTTGAAGCTACAGACTATGAAATTAAACTAGATGAAGACACACAAAGCTCGGTTTTAGGCACACCGTTGTCTTTCTCCAACCCAACTGACTCATGAACCAGTCCACTTTCCTATTCTTGCAACTTTTACGAACTTATTTATTTATTTATCCAATGATGAACTTCAGTTGTCTACATTAACATTTTTATATACAATAAGCACTAAATTGTCCATCTCAAGTTCCTAGCTAGAGTTCCACGTCCAGGTTTGAAAGCCATTGAAGGGCTTCATCTGTGGCACTATGCAAGTCCTCCAATGTGCCTCCAAACGTGCGTCAAGGACATATCTGTCAAGTTTCGGGAAATTTCTGTAAAAACCCCATATTTTACACTCTTTCCCACCATCATCCCATATTTGTTAGACTGCAGTTAGACTGGAGTTAGACTGGAGGCCAGCACAGGATAAGCATAGCTGTCCAGTTTCCTTATTTGACAGAAATTTCCCAAAACTTGACAGGTATGGTCAAGGACACATAAATATAATGTGGTCCATGGCTTGGTTGTCTTCTTCACAGTCACATTGGGAAAGGACTTCCATCCCCATGTGAACAGAGTGCCTCTGCATCTACCACAGCCAGTTCTCACTCTGTTCAGCATTATACTTAAGTGGAACATGTTCAGAAGAGGGTAACAAGGATGATCAGGGGACATTATGAGGAAAGGCTGAAGAAACTGGGCATACTTAGCCTTGAGTAAAGGAGACTAGCCAGGTTATCCTGCTATGGGAATAGAGTAGACCCTACTGCCAGTGACTCAACGCCAACTGTCAGGCAGCAGTTAACTAACCTGACAACCCTGAGGACTAACAGCCTTGGGTGGTGAAGGATGATGGTCCTCAAATGGATTAAATCCCACTTTAATCCATCTTGATGGAGGGCAGCAGCTTCATCCATCCTGGCCTGGGGCTGAGGAGGACTATGTGTGCCAAAAAGGTTCAGGACCTGTGGGGGAGGAAGGGTAAAATGTCCATCCAGCTTCTTCATCTTCTTGGTCTTCTTGGTCTTCTTCAGCTTCTTCCGCATTGCAGCATGACACCCACAGTACCACTGATCCAGTTCCGTGAGTCACTTTCTGGTCCTGAGCCCTTTTGGCTCGCAAAGTCCTCCTCAGCCCCAGGCCAGGATGGATGAGGCTGCTGTCCTCCATCGAGGGCAAGTGGGACCATTTAATCCACCTGGGGACCATCACCCTTACCATGAGTCCTCAGGGTGGTTAGGTTAGTTAACCGCTGCCTGACACTTGACGTTGAGTCACTGACAGTATGGTTTTCTCTATTACTATAGCAGGATAACCTGGCTTGATTGGCTTGCCAACCTAGCAGTTTGAAATCAAGAAATTGCAAGTAGATAAATAGGTACCACTTTGGTAAGAAAGGTGACAGCATTCCATGTGCGCCAGTGTCTAGTCATGCCTACCACATGTCCACTGAAATGTCTACAGATGCAGACAGCTAACTCTTTGGAGATGAGCACCAAACCCAAGAGTCAGATACAACTAGCTTTCGAGCAAGGCCGACCTTGACCTAAGTTCAAAGTCGATTGATGAGCTATAACTATTATTTTTATTCCTACCAGGTTGTGTCAATGCCCGGCCTAAGCCCTCCAACTGCACCCTCTCTTCCACTTTCGCAAGCAGAAAAGCCAGGAGAAGATTTAGGATTTCATGCCTCATCTTCCAGCCGTTCTCCCCCCCCCCCCCCCCCCGCCGACAGCCCGGGCACCTCCCAACATTTTGTGGGAAAGGCTTGGAAGGAATTGCTCCAAGGCTGCTGTTTGCCAAAATTTCTGATAAGCAAAGTTTTGTGGATGCAGTTGCTATAGAAACCAGGATCTGTAGCTGATGTCTTCTAGGTCTTGTTGCTCATGGCTTGCTTGTCTCTCAAGCCGATTCTCTCTCTACCTCTCCAAGAGGGGATTTCCCCCTGGTTTCAATGGCAGGATTCTTCAACACAAGGTAATAAGAGCCAAGGGCTCAGATGTCCTCAACTGCTAAAGGCCTTTGCCTTCCAAGCAGAAGGTCATTGTGGAGACCAAGAACAGGCTGGTTGACTTTCCTTGAGTGGCACAGTCTCAGGTGTCTCCTGTGAATGGGTCATTCACGGCTGTCAAATACTGATGCTCATGTGTCCAACTAGGAGTTCCAGCAGAGCTCAGAAGACTTGCTCATCCTCTGCCGTGTGCGAAACTCCCAACCCAGATTATGCTCATCACTCTTGGATTATGGAACGCATCCACACATGCAAAAGAAGTTGACATTTAAAAGTCCATAAATTCACTTTACAAGTCCATGCCAACAAAGTAACCATCTCCGTACAGTTCATGCCACGCCACAGGCAGGGCCCGGAGGACGGCAACAGTGGCCACAGCTGCTCTTCATTCCCCCGGCCGATGGTAGGAGCCCGGGGGGAGGGGAGAGGTCTCTTAACATCATCTCCCAGGTGGAAGTCCAGGGGTGGGGTGGCAGGCATCCTCAGCCACAGTGGCGGGCTGTCCTCCGCTGCTCGAGCCCATGCGACTTTTCAACCCCTGGCCAGGTGGAGGTCTGGGGGTGGAGTGGCAGGCGTCCTCATCAGTTGAGAAAATATATCCTCTTGTTGGTATTGCTCCACCTAAGGTAAGGAGAGAATTAGCAGTGGACACTGAGATAACTAAGCAAGAGAAGGACCCTCGACACCCTCTGAACAGAGATGAGCCTCAAGTCCACCGGCTTGGATCCAAGAAGAGCTTTATGGCAAGAACAAACAAGAGCAAAACCAAATTAGAAGATGGAGGAAGGAGCTCACATGGAAAGGAACATCATTAAAGGTGGATATATCTGAAGATCTCAATCTCTCCTACATCACTTGGAGGACCCTGAATAGGCTGAGGGTTGGGGTCCCTAAATGCAAGACCAACATGCTCAAATGGGGACTGATGGTGGACAACAATACATGGTGTGAACGTGGAGAGACACGGACTCCAGCCCATTTGCTGGCCTTCCGATTGCTGCCAGAGACAGGCACTGATGAGGACTTGAGGTTGGCCAACGACAACATGAAGAAAGTAGCTTCATTTTGGCAGTCCAGGGTGTGATCAGGACATGAAAGAAGAAGACTTGGATTATTGGGCATTTTATACCCACAGAGTGCAACATTGGGGAAATGTGGGGAAACAAACACATCCAGAATAAAGGAGACATACATCGGCAAAGGAATGATTATATAAAGCTACATAGACTAACTTTTTCTTCTTGGATCCTAAAAGCTACAATTGGAGGCTGTACTCTAAACCTGGATGGTGATTCCAGAGTGGTTTGTAAGGCAATAGAGCTGTCCCACCTCTGCTGGCATTTGTCTCCTTCCAGAAGGGCATATTTTGAAAGCTTCTTCCCCTGCCTCCACATAGAGATGTGTGTTTATTAATGCCCACGTTTGCCCCTGTTGCCGCCGGTTCTTCCCATTAGCTTTGCTACCTACTCAACCACAAAGAGCATTAGCTGCCAATACAGGCTTCAGGACAGAGAAAAGAAAGCACTGAAATTATATAGAATGCAGGACAAGAGGTACGGATGGCCATCACCTTGGATGGCTTCTATCGCAGGATAATGGAAGGCAAGATCAATGCCAAACAGTCATCAATAACTCACTATGAGCAGCAACTATCCCGATGGCTGTGTAGGATGCTTAATGTTAGAGAAGTGCCTTTGCACACTATAGCAGTGATGGCGAACCTTGGCACTCCATGTGTTCTTGGACTTCAATTCCCATAAGCCCTGATCAGCAGGAGTTCTGGCTTGGGCTTCTGGGAATTGAAGCCCAAGAAGACCTGGAGTGCCAAGGTTTGCCATCATGGCCATAGAGGCAATGGTGGGATTCAAAAGTTTTTTACTACTTACTCTGTGGGCATGGTATGGTGGGGGTGGCCAAAGGGGAAGCCATGCATTGCAACCAAATTAGGACTACTTTATGTCAAAACTTAGATGGGCGGAGCCAGCCAGAATTTCTGCTACCAGTTCTGGCAAACTGGTGCGAACCTGCTGAATCCCACCACTGCATAGAGGACAGGAAGAGGCATTTGCGATCGTGCTTGTGAGGTTGTATTTCTGCAGTTCAGACTTTTAAAGCACCCCATAGTGTAGTGGTGGTGAACCTATGGCATGCATGCCAGAGGGAGCACCCAGAGCTCTCTCTGAGGGCATGTGCGCCATCAACCCAGCACAGAGTTCGCCCTACCCCTCTGCCCAGCAGCCCAATGGGAGGACTTCCTTCCTCCCCCAGCACAGAGTTTGCTCCATCCGTCTGCCCAGCAGCTCAATGGGAGTGCTTCTTCCCTTCCCCCAGCATATTCACTCCACCCCTCTGCCCAGCAGCCCAATGGAAGCGTTTCCACCCTCCCCTGTCTGTGGTAAAGCAAGCGGCTCACATGCGACATGAGGATGCAGTGCGGACGGCAGCCTATTGAGTCTGTGGCGATGGTGAGTTTGGGTCTCTAAATGGTTCACCATCACTGCTGATCAGGGCTTATGGGAAATGAAGTCCAAGAACACCTGGAGTGCCAAGGTTCACCATCACTGCCATAGTTCATCCTACTCCCTGGGCAGCTGCAACATACCAATACTGTAACAAATGACAAAGAAAAGGCAAATGTGTTTGATCCAGCATGGTCTTTGTTGGATCGGGGCCCGATGCGGGCCAGAAGGTCCCGGAGGAGACTGGTCAAGTAAAAGCACATGAGACAAGATGGAGTTTATTTATTGATCAGAAGGCTCTAATCTTTATACCCTGCCTAGCTCGACCACGTGCATAGGTTGTGCGTGGCCGTTACAGGGAAACTGCAAGTCTGCACTTTGAGATTACACAAGTTGCTCATCAGGGATGACCTCACCGGGGGGGGGGGGGGGGGGTTCTTATCTATCTAATTTACTACCGGGGGACATGCATTGTCTACTGCTGTCAGGAGTAAACATGTGCCTAGATTGACTCTTGGGCTCAGAGCTTCTGCGGAGACAAGATTACTCATTACATGCTTATCGAGTTCATCGCCCGGTGATCTTTTGCCCTCTATTGTCCGAACTGCCTGCCAGGTCAGCTCCCCAATTTCTGTCCCTTCGTAATCAGGGCTCTAAGGAGTGTTCCCCCAAGCCGTGGTTCTGTCAGGGACAGTATGCCAATTGTGTGCGCGGATCCCACAGGTCTTCTTGCAAAAGACAGTCTACAACCCTGCAGGCAAGTGCGAAGTTGCAGCTAGAGATTGATAAACAAATAGCCATACCTTGTATGAGTTCAAATCCCCAAGACCAGATGAACTGCATCCCAGGATATTGAAGCAACTAGATAAAGAGATCACAGAAACTCTGTCTAACATTTCCTTGAAATCATGAAGGATGCATGATGATTGGAAGAGGGCTAATCTTGTCCCTATCTTCAAAAAGGAAGAACTGGGGAACTACAGACCAGTCAGCCTGACGTCAATCCCAGGGAAATTCTGGAACAGATTAGAAAGTGGTCACTCTGCAAACAACTAGAAAACAATGCAATAATAACTAGAAGACAGCATGGGTTTGACAAAATCAAATCTTGCCAGAGTAATCTGATTCCATTATTTTGCTCGGGTAACTTCCATGGTGGATAGTGGGAATGCTGTTGATGTAATATATCTTGACTTCACCATAACTTTTGACAAAATGCCTCATGATATTCGGAATAGCAAGCTAATTGGTTGTGGCCTGGATAGCACAGGTGTCAGGTGGGTGACACAAAACTGCGTGGAATAGCTAATACCAGGGGTTTTCAACCTTTTTCAGCCATGGACCGGCCAACGTTCCTCAGACAGCTGAGCGGACCAGACTGATGGTCCCCCCCATAAACGCTGCCGTAAAATGCATCCGCGACTGTCGTAAACGCATTTAAGATGGTCATGGACTCATTTACGGCTGTAGTAAATGCATTTACAATGGCCACAGACTATACTACTACTACTACTACTACTACTAATAGTAGTAGTAGTAGTAGTAGTAGTAGTAGTAGTAGTAGTAGTAGTAGTAGTAGTAGTAGTAGTAGTAGTAGTAGTAGTAGTAATGATAATGATACACCCATTGTAAACGTGTTTATGATGACCATAAATGAGTCCACAGCCAATTCCAGTGGTGGTGATGGTGGTGGTAGCAGCAGTGGTGGCTGGAGTGGCTGGAGCGAGGTCAGGGGCTGGATTATTTGGTGCCATGGGCCAAATCTGGCCCACAGGCCATAGGTTGAGAATGCCTGACTAATACCTTAGAAGACAGGAGCAGAATTCAAAAATACTTTGATAGGCTTGAACACTGAGCTGAAACCAACAGTATGAAATTTAACAGGGAGAAGTGCAAAGTTATACACCTGAGGGGAAATTTCAAATGTACAGTTACAAGATTGAGGGGGGGGGGGTACTTGGCTCAGGCTCTTGGAATTGTCACAGATCATGAGATGAATATGAGTCAACAGTGCAACGTGACTGCAGATAACAGCAGATGCTATTTTAGTTTGTGTTAACAGAAGTCTAGTCTCCAAAACCCATGAGGTACTAGTCCCCCTGTACTCAGCATTACTTAGACCATGTCTAGAGTACTGTGTCCAATTCTGGGCACCGCACTTTAAGAAAGATGCAAACAAATTAGAACAGGCCCGGAGAAGGGCAACAAGGATGACCAGAGGGCTGGAAACCAAGCCCTAGGGATTCTCAACCTGTGGCCTGTGGGCCAGATGCAGCCCATGGCACCATATCATATGGCTCCCCACCACCTCCACCACACCCGGAAGTGCCATGTGGTGGAGGAAGGGCAAAGTGGTGCCATGTGGTGGAGGAAGGGCGCTGGTGAGCGACCACAGCTTTCAGGCCACACTCTTAGATGTTTTTTAAAGTAGCCTGCTACCTTCTTATGTTTTTAATGCTGAATATTCATGGGGAAAATAAACTTACCTAAAGGAAGTTGTTTTGCATTGTTTGCCTATAATTACATTTAGAAAGGTTCTTTCCTTTCTCCGAGATCACCGGACCCTATTTGCATGTGTTAAAGCCTTTGTTTTGCTCTTGCTTTCTGCTTTGGAAGAGGAAAGACGTCCTTTTTGATCTCCTCCATCTTTCGGGCCACATGACTTGGAAGAAAGACTTTACTTCTTTCTAAACCAACTTTCTCCTGCCAACCTAGCAGTTCGAAATTGCAAATAGATAAATAGGGACCACTTTGGTGGGAAGGTAAATAGCACTCCGTCTAGGCATGCCTGCCACATGTCCACAGAAACATCTGCAGAAGCAGACGGTGCTGGCTCTTCAGCTATAAACAGAGATGAGCACTGAACCCTAGAGTCAGATATGACTGGCTTTTGAGCAATGGTGATCTTTACCTTTAAACCAACTTTACCAAGCACATGTATCTTCTGACCTCATTTTGTGAGTAAATGCTGTTTTTCTTTCTCTCTATTCGCCATTCCAAATGTGTTTATTAGCTGGGATAAAAAGGGGCCTCCTCGAAGATTGTGGTATTTTTGAACATTTACATTGACCTAAGACCCTCTCCAGAGCAACAGCACATGTTTGAAGACGATGGTTCCATAATTGATGCAATCTATGTGCGCCATTTCTAAACAAAGTCACTTTCAGAAATATTATTGTAGATCAGGGATTCTCAACCTGAGGCCTATGGGCCGGATTTGGCCTGCAGTGCCCACCCACCGCCTCCACCACACCCAAAAGTGCCATGTAGTGGAGGAAGGGCAAAATGGTAGTCTGGCCCCAGAAGCTTGCAAAGGTTGAGAACTCATGTTGTAGATCATGGAGAACTGCTTTCTTTGTTTATATAATTTTTATTAATTTTTTCAGACAACAATACAACAAATAAAATAAAACAATAATACGTTATTACATACAAATTACAACCAATTACACACCAATACAATTCAATTACCCAAACAAACATATACAAAAAAAGAAAAAAATTTAAAAATAAAATATCTTAAGGATACAATTTAATTATGACTTAGTAGTGTACTAACTTCCCATTCTTCTTCCCATCTTTAATTATTTAATTATATTGTCAAAAAACAAAAGTTTTTAGTACTTATATCATTCATACAATTATCATATTCTGCATGTTCTATTTTTAATACTCTTATTAGCACAATATACAAATTCAAACTCAGTTCATAACCTCCAAGGTTTGATACATCTACTAAATCAAACTTGAAAGACATAGTTACCATACAAAATTTAAAATACTAAACAATTACAAAAAATATCCACCCATTGTTTTGTACAATGCCCTGGAGAGCATGGAGTATCTCATTAATTCTCATTCCCAAAAACTTCTTTGACCATGTACAGGCATAGCTGTCAAGTATCCCGTATTGGCCGGGAAAACCCCTTATTTTACCCTCTTTCCCGCCATCATCCCTTATTAATTAGACTGCAATGCCCTATTGCCGCCATTGGAGAGCAGCACAGGATAAGCATAGCTGTCAAGTATCCCTTATTGGCCGGGAAAACCCCTTATTTTACCCTCTTTCCCGCCGTCATCCCTTATTAATTAGGCTGCAATGCCCTATTGCCGCCATTGGAGGGCAGCACAGGATAAGCATAGCTGTCAAGTATCCCGTATTGGCCGAGAAAACCCCTTATTTTACCCTCTTTCCCGCCATCATCCCTTATTAATTAGACTGCAATGCCCTACTGCCGCCATTGGAGGGCAGCACAGGATAAGCATAGCTGTCAAGTATCCCATATTGGCCGAGAAAACCCATTATTTTACCCTCTTTCCCGCCGTCATCCCTTATTAATTAGGCTGCAATGCCCTATTGCCGCCATTGGAGGGCAGCACAGGATAAGCATAGCTGTGAAGTATCCCATATTGGCCGAGAAAACCCCTTATTTTACCCTCTTTCCCGCCGTCATCCCTTATTAATTAGGCTGCAATGCCCTATTGCCGCCATTGGAGGGCAGCACAGGATAAACATAGCTGTCAAGTATCCTGTATTGGCCGAGAAAACCCCTTATTTTACCCTCTTTCCCGCCGTCATCCCTTATTAATTAGACTGCAATGCCCTATTGCCGCCATTGGAGGGCAGCACAGGATAAGCATAGCTGTCAAGTATCCCGTATTGGCCGAGAAAACCCCTTATTTTACCCTCTTTCCCGCCGTCATCCCTTATTAATTAGACTGCAATGCCCTATTGCCGCCATTGGAGGGCAGCACAGGATAAGCATAGCTGTCAAGTATCCCATATTGGCCGAGAAAACCCCTTATTTTACCCTCTTTCCCGCCGTCATCCCTTATTAATTAGGCTGCAATGCCCTATTGCCGCCATTGGAGGGCAGCACAGGATAAGCATAGCTGTCAAGTATCCCGTATTGGCCGAGAAAACCCCTTATTTTACCCTCTTTCCCGCCATCATCCCTTATTAATTAGACTGCAATGCCCTATTGCCGCCATTGGAGGGCAGCACAGGATAAGCATAGCTGTCAAGTATCCCATATTGGCCGAGAAAACCCCTTATTTTACCCTCTTTCCCGCCGTCATCCCTTATTAATTAGGCTGCAATGCCCTATTGCCGCCATTGGAGGGCAGCACAGGATAAGCATAGCTGTCAAGTATCCCGTATTGGCCGAGAAAACCCCTTATTTTACCCTCTTTCCCGCCATCATCCCTTATTAATTAGACTGCAATGCCCTACTGCCGCCATTGGAGGGCAGCACAGGATAAGCATAGCTGTCAAGTATCCCTTATTGGCCGGGAAAACCCCTTATTTTATCCTCTTTCCCTCCGTCATCCCTTATTAATTAGATTGCAATGCCCCATTGCCACCATTGGGGGGCAGCATAGGATAAGTATAGCTGTCAAGTATCCCGTATTGGCCGGGGAAACCCCTTATTTTACCCTCTTCCCTGCCGTCATCCCTTATTAATTAGACTGCAATGCCCTATTGCCGCCATTGGAGGGCAGCACAGGATAAGCATCGCTGTCAAGTATCCCGTATTGGCCAAGAAAACCTCTTATTTTACCCTCTTTCCCACCATCATCCCTTATTAATTAGACTGCAAAGCCCTATTGCCACCATTGGAGGGCAGCACAGGATAAGCATAGCTGTCAAGTATCCCGTATTTGCCGGGAAATTTCCCTTATTTCCAAATCCAAAACATGACAGGTATGTGTACAGGTCAATTCCCAAAAGCACTGATCAAGCAATGTACTGCTTTCTGTCGTCGCTCGGCTTCCTCCACGTGCTCTTCACCGAAATGATCTAACTTCTCTCTTCTCTTCATCGCCATCACCTTTCTCTCTCATCTTGAGCGCATAACACATTATCCAGGTTGATGGCCATATTATTTGTCTGGGTAATTGAATCTGGAATGCCAGCAACCTTCTATTATTCATGTCGCTCTAAAGCAATTTGAGAGGCACTTTGTGCGGGAGGAGGTCCCGTGTAAAAGAGCAGAGAATAGAGATGTGGGGGATGTGAAACAGTGTCATTAGGCGGATGCCACCATTGTGGCACTTCAGTTTGTGAGAAAGAGGGAAAAGAAAGGAAGACGAGCCGAGAACTCATGAAAGAGAGCTATAATATGAGAGATAAATGATCAGGATTCACCATTCCCTGGTGTGGACAGGAAAGGCTAAATCCTGTTTCACATATGAACATGAGATTAGCAATAACCAGAGGTACACGGAAAGAGCCTCCTCGATGATTGTGGTATTTTTTTTTTTAACCACAACTGGGCAGACCCTGGAAACAGCCACCTTGTGCTGCCGGCTAATCTTTCTCACACTACGTCAGGTGAAAGGAACTGGCAGTTTTACATCCGGCCTCGACATGGAAGGGCGAAAAAAGCAATAATCTATCAACTAACAGCATTCTGGTGTCTAGTCATGCCTGCCACATGACTACGGAAACGTCTGCAGAAGCAGACAGTGCTGGCTCTTCGGCTTTGAAACAGAGATGAGCACTGCACCCTAGAGTCGGATACGACTGGCTTTCGAGCAAGGGAAACCTTTACCTTTACTATCAATCAGACATTTCTTTAGTACAGTCAGTGACAGAGTCGAAGCTTGGACATTGACCAAAGGAGAGGTAGCCATTGGTGCCAATTAATCCAGCCCACGCCACCCTTGCTGCTCCCAAAAGTGGAACATGTGTACAGAATGTGCCCATGCATGCGCAGAATGCCGCCGTAAATGACCCATGGCTGCACAGTAGGTTCAAGCCCTTTAGAAAGTGTGTTCAGCAAATAGCATTGATCGAGCCCAGGTCCCACATTCAGAAACACTGGTTTAGACAATGTGCCATGTCTTCACTATAAGAGCAAAAGGCTCCACTTTGAAACTCCAGTCGGAAGACCGCAAGGCTTCCTACTAAAGTAAATGGGTGGGTCAAGAAGAAGACATCCATCAGTGGCTCCAATGTCTTGTAGGCAAGAAACCCTCCCCACCCCCAGATGTTGAAGCCTTAAATGAGGCGTCTCCCCAGCACAGAACAGCAACAGTTAGATCTGGGGTTCCCAACCTTTTCAAGCCGAGGGCTGGGTCACGCTTCAAGGGCCGGATGGCCATTTTGCCCTGCCTGCACGATGGGGGAAGCCATTTTGTCCCCACAGCTTCAAAGGGGGTGGTAATTTTGTTTCTCGAATGCCCTTGGAGGGGTGCGGGCCACCCACACAAAATGGTGCCATGGGCCAGAACTGGCCCGTGGGCCTTAGATTGGGAATCCCTGATCTAGATCAATGTTGTTCCTTAAAGAAGCTTGCTTAAAGTACTTGAACCTATGGGGGGGGAAGAACTCAGGACCATGGACAGCTGCTTTTATTGGCAGCCTGAAACACACAGAGGGTTCCAGCACCCCTTGTGAAAACTTGAGAAACGAGGGTTCATTGAGACACGTCGTTTGTTGGACACATCTAAAGCACACCAGGGTGGCAGTGACTTAGCGATGAAGATGCTGAGCGTGACGACCAGAAGGTCGGCAGGTCATGCAGTTCGAGACCCGAGTGCTACACGACAGAGTGAGCTCCCGTCTCTGCCCCAGCTCCTGCCAACGGAGCAGTTCGAAAGCAAGAAATTGCAAGGAGATAAATAGGGACCACTTTGGTGGGAAGGTAAACAGCATTCCGTGCGCTCCGATGTCTAGTCATGCCTGCCACATGACCAAGGGAAAATAGATAAGGAAAAACTGTTTTCCCTATCGCACAACACTAGAACTAGGGGACACTCCATGAAACTTTTGGGTACTAGTTCTCAAACAAATAAGAGAAAGTACTTTTTCACCCAGAGGATCACTGGTCTATGGAACTCCCTGCCAGAAGAAGTGGTGACAGCTGTCAGTCTTGACAGCTTTAAGAAAGGATTAGACAAGTTCATGGAGGACAAGAGTATCCATGGCTATAATTATAATGGACTAGCATAGTTTGCCCGACGTTGCCGGGCTTTTTAAAATTGTGTTGGATACTAAAGGGTTTCGTTTTTTTCTTGAACTAATGGTGATGGGCTGTTTTAAATGGTGGTGTAAGGTTTTTTGATTTTGTGGTTTCGAGTAATTTTGTTTTTGAACTTGTTTGTTATGTTTATGCAAAAAAAGTTTAAATTTAATTAAATTTAATGTAATATTATTTATTTTAAAATTTAATTTAGTTTTTTAAAATGTTCTTTTATTTTTATTTTTTTTTGGTTTTTCAAAGTGAAAAGGGGTTTTATTTTGGTAATTTTTGAGATAAGTGTGTTTTTTTTTGAATGTTTGTATAATTTATTTGATTAAATTTAGAATTATTCTTATTTGTTAAATTTTTTTGAATGTTGTTTCTGTTTTGGCCACTGGGTGGGGGTGGTGAGCTTTTGAGCCTCTCATTACATGTGTTACCTTCTGTCCTCTTGGTGTCGCTTCCGGTAAGTTTCCTCTTTCTCATTTGTGTTCCGGTTCTCATGGAAGGAAGACGTCTTTTTGTAAGTTCTGTGGGGGGTTTTTTGGGGGGGAGGGGTTTGGGGTGGAATTTTTTTTGGGGGGTGTATGTGTGTGTTTGAATGTTTTTCGTTTGTGGTTTTGTGTGTTTTTTCAAGTGTGTTGGGGGGTGGCTTTCTTTCTCGCAGGCCATGCTGGATGGCCCGTGGGAAGGAAGGCCAATTGCGGGGAGGTTTTTTTTCCCATGGGCCATGCTTGATGGCCCGTGGGAAGAATGGGCATTTGCGGGGAGGCTTTCTTTCCCACGGGCCATGCTTCATGGCCCGTTGGAAGGAAGGGCATTTGCGGGGTGGTGGTGATTTCTTTCCCACGGGCCATACTTGCTGGCCCATGGGAAGGAAGGGCAGAGGCAGTGGGGTTTTTTTTCCCCCGCGGGCCATACTGGCTGGCCCGGTGGGAAAAAAGGGCAGTTGTGGGGGGTGGGTGGGTGGGTTGGTTGCTTTATTTTTTGGTTCTCTGGCTGGCCCTTCGAAGAGAAGGGCAGCGGCGGCCGGGGGTGGTTTTTTTTTGTTTCTCGTCTTTTTGGCGCGCTGGCTGGCCCTTTGAACGGAAGGGCCATGGTGGAGGTGGGGGGGGGGGTTCCCCCATGGGCCATGTGGGCTCGTTCATGGGGAAGAATGGCTGCGGCGGTGGGTTTTTTTAACTTTTAGTTTTTGTGCGCCGGGCGTCTCACTTGTTTTTCGGGCGCCGCTGACCCTTCGAACGGAAGAGTAGCGGCGGCGGGTTTTTTATTGGTTTTTTTCCCCCACGGGCCATGCTGGATCACCCGTTGGGTTGAATGGTTGCGGCGCCGGCTTTTTCTTAGTTTTGTTTTCTCGCGCCGGCTGCCTCCTCGTACTGCTCGCACATTGCGCGCAGGACGCTGGGGCTTGTAGTAATGTGTTGGTGATTTGTGTTTGTGCTGCGTTTTTTAAAAATGCTTTTCTTTTGATTGGTTGCGGCGCGTGTTCGAACGCTGCTCCGTGCGAGAGCCTCTCAGCCTGATTGGCTCTGGCGCGGCGCGGCGCAAGGACTTTCGGGAAGTGATGTTCTTTGCGTTTCTTGCCGTTAGTGGGGCTGAGGCCCCCGTGCCGGATTTTTAAATCCTTCGTTGACCTGCGTAGGCAATTCGGCCGTGCTTTCGAAGGGAGGGTGCGGGTCAGTAGGGCGACGCATAGCAATGTATAGCCAATTCTAACGGTGAACACTTGGTTTTATAGGTTAAGATACCTAAGGACAACCTCCGGGTTGGAGAGAGAGGCAGGATATCTCTCAATATGGCATTTCCAGGGAATCCTAAGCAGGTGAAGGCATCTGCTTGGGAATAATGCCCTGAAGGAAATGGTGAGCCACTGTGTGAGACAGAAGGCTGGACTGGATCATGGGCTCCTGTGGCCTCTTCCAGCAAGGCTGCTCTTATGTTCTTATATATTTTGCCTCTTGGCCACTAACGGATTTTCCATTTCCCCAGTATATAAGTTCATGCCTTGAAGTCTCACTCCTATGTCTGGTGAAGTGAGCTTGATCCATGGAAGCTCACGTTAAAAATATAGCACTTAGTCTTTAAAGTGCTGCAGTGTTAACATCTGGAATGACGTTTCCACAAGGGGGAAATGAAATCATTTTATTCTATTTTTGTAACTATTATTTCGAATCACTATTATTTTTATTTAATTCTATTTAGTAAGCATTGCAAGTCTGGCCAGGTTATCCTGCTATGGCAGTAGAATAGACCAGGGATTATCAACCTGCAGCCCAGGAGCCAGATGCAGCCGGTGGGACCATTTCATGTGCACCCCCACTGCCTCCACCACACCAGGAAGTGCCATGTGCTGGAGGAAGGGCAAAATGGCCATCCACCCCTGAAGCTATCTGAGGGAGTGTGACTCGGCCCCTGCCAGTGACTGAATGCTGAGTGTCAGGCGGCGGTTTTCTAATGTGACCACCCTGAGGACTAACTGCCTTAGGTGGCCAAGTCCACAGGAAAGGGTGATGGTCCCCAAGTGGATTAAATCCCACTTGAGTCCCTCTTGATGGAAGGCAGAAGCTTCATCCATCCTGGCCTGGGGATGATGATGAGGACTTTGTGTGCCAAAAGGACTCAGGACCAGAAAGCGACGCATGTATTTTGTGCTGCGAAGTTGCACCTGACTTATAGCTCTCTAATATGGTTCTCAAAATATGTGAGACATTGAAGGAGAGGTCTTATCAGTTCCCAAGGGACTGCGGTGGCTCGAGTGGTTAAGATGGTGAACTTGACAACTGGAAGGTCGGCAGGTTATCAGTTCGAGGCCTGAGTACTGCACAAAGGAATGAGCTCCCGCCTCTGTCCCAGCTCCTGCCAACCTAGCAGTTTGAAAGCAAGAAATTGCAAGTAGATAAATAGGGACCACCATTCCATGCACTTGGTGTTGAGGCATGCCTGCCACATGTCCATGGAAACGTCTGCAAACACAGACAGTGCTGGCTCTTTGGCTATAAACAGAGATGAGCACTAGAGTCGGATACAACTGGCTTTCAAGCAAGGGCTACCTTTACCTTTACCTTATCAGTTCCACTCCTCCTATCAGATGCCATGCCGGAGAGGGGATTCAAACCCTGACTCCTGCTCCTGATTCTATCCAACGAAATATTCCTTTTTTTAAATTAGATTTTATCTTAAATCTAGAATTTTTCCTTATCCATTGTACTGTTTATATAATTTACAAGAACTTGTTGTTTTAATTAAGGTATAAATTGTATAACATTTGTAGGTGCCATATGCTAAGTAAATAAATAACTCTATCCACTACCCCTCCCTGAGTTCTTTACAAGGCACCCATGTTCATAAGATGTAGGAGTTGGCACATGAGAGGATGGTGTCTGGAAAGCATGCCAAGAGAACCGCGACACCCTCTGAAGAGATATGAGCCTCCTCAAGTCCACCAACTCAGGTCCAAGAAGAGCTTTATGGCAAGAACAAACATTCTCGAGGGGAGGCAAGAGCAAAACCAAACCAGAAGATGGAGGAAGGAAGGAGCGCACTGGACAAGGAACGGCGGGATGAGGCCCAGCTCCTGCCAACCTAGCAGGTCGAAAGCCAAGAAATTGCAAGTAGATACATAGGGGCCAACTTTGGTGGGAAAGGTAAACAGTGCTCCATGTGTATCTAGTTATGCCTGCCACATGACCACAGAAAAATCTGCAGAAGCAGACAACGCTGGCTCTTCGGCTAAGAAACAGAGATGAGCATTGAACCCTAGAGTCAGATACGGCTGGCAGATAGGGTGACATTTATCTTTACCTTTAGCAGTGGATGCTGAGAGAACAAAGCAAGAGAAGGACCCTGAACAGATGTTAGCCCCAAGTCCTCTGGTTCAGATCCAGGAAGAGCTTTATGGCAAGAGCCAACATTCTTGAGGGTAAGGTAAAGAAAGGTAAAGGTTGACCTTGCTCGAAAGCCAGTCATATCCAACTCTAGGGTTCAGTGCTCATTCCTGTTTATAGCAACAACAAAAAACAGCACTGTCGTTTCCATGGACATGTGGCAGACATGCCTCAACACCGGAGTGCATGGAGCGGTGTTTACCTTCCCACCAAAGTGGTCAATATTTATCTCCTTGCAATGTCTTGCTTTCGAACTGCTAGGTTGGCAGGAGCTGGGACAGAGACGGGCGCTCACTCCGTCATGCAGTACCCGGGAATCGAACTTCAACCTTCCAGTCAGTGAGTTCAGTGTCTTAACCACTCGAGCCACCGCAGTCCCTGAGGGTGCACAAGAGGAAAACCAGATTAGAAGATGGAGGAAGAAGGAGCTCACTGGACAAAGGGATAACATTAAAGGAGGACATCATGGCTGAGGAACTCAACCTCCCCTTCGTCACCTGGAGGATCCTGAATAGGCTACGGGTTGGAGTCCTTGAATGCAAGACCAACAGGCTCAAGTGAGGGCTGCTGATTCGTATTATATGCTGGGCTGGCAGATGTGATGTCCCAAAATGCCGTGGTAGGTTCTGGGGTGGCCAGATGGCCTCTTTTGTGAAGGACTGTCCTCTGTTTCAAGGCAGTCTTCTATCTGAAGAGGGTTCAGTCCACGTTTGGTCTACGGGTGGCTTTCATAATGGCAGACGTTTTGACAGGGAGCCTGCATGGAAATAGGTAAAGGTAAAGGTAACCCTTGCTTGAAAGCCAGTCGTATCTGACTCTAGGGTTCAGTGCTCATCTCTATTTCATAGCCGAAGAGCCAGCACTGTCTCCTTCTGCAGACATTTCCGCGATCATGTGGCAGGCATGACTAGACACCGGAGTGCATGGAATGCTGTTTACCTTCCCATCAAAGTGGTCCCTATTTATCTTCTTGCAATTTCTTGCTTTCGAACTGCTCCGTTGGCAGGAGCTGGGACAAAGACGAGAGCTCATTCCGTCCTGAGTACTCGGGGAATCAAACTGCTGACCTCCCACCATCCAGTCAGCATCTTAGCCACTTGAGAACGCTCAAAGTGAAAAGGCGGAGCTGTGAGCCCCCTTACTTACGTTACTACCTTGGTCTGGATCTGACACTTCTAAATACACCCTTGACAAATTGCCTTTCAGTTGCCTGAGTTCCACCCTCCACACAACACCCACCTGTGCGACTCAGAGATATTGCGCGATCCAGGTTTTATAGCTCGGCATTCAATATTATGACTCAGGATCTCAAATTCCTAATGCAACACAAGAGGACTCATCAACATCAAGGGACAGGCTCAAAGGAGCTGACTGACGGCTGTCTCGGTAACAAAATTGCAACTGAGTTGGGTTGCGGTGTTAACCAAATTGCAATTGAGTTGAGTTTCGGCATCGGCGTCGGCTGCAACTCGTATTGGAGAATACATTCCCCCCCCCCCCCCCCGCCCGCCCCCAGAACAAGAAAAATGCCATTGGCATGAATTTGTTTCAGGTGAACCCCAGTTTGCCATGAAGTGACCCACACACTTTTTTCGGAGCCATCTCCTGTGGCACATATGAAATGAGACATGTGGGATTTGACCCTGGGACTGCAATGGACTGCCACAACCGTGAGGATATTATCCAGGTGCGCCTTCACAGCCAGCCCATCTGCCATGGCCCCTTCTGCCTCCATGACGGTTGGGAATCAGAGTTCCTCCTCCGCTCATTTTGCTGTTGGGCCCAATAGGATGCTTTCCAGTAGCATTTCCTCCACTGAGGGTTTCCATCACCCTACCTAAAGGGGCTCATCTGGCCGTAGCCATTGGCCCCTTTAGGGAGTCAGGTTATTTACTGCCACCCAACACTTGGCTGTACGGTCTACTCCATTACCGTGGTGGGATGTCCAGCCAGACTTATTGCAAAAACCTACAGCACCTGGTATTCCCAGGCAGTCACCCATCCAAGTACTAACCAGGCCTGACCCTGCTTAGCTTCCGAGATCAGACGAGATCAGGTGTTTTTAGGGCGGTATGGCCATAGGCCATACCTGTCAACCCGTGGCTCTGGAAAAAACGGGACCTGCGCAGATCGCTTGTGCTCAGGTCACTTTCCTTGTGTAGAACCCTTCCACGCATGTGTGGAAAGCATTTTCCCCTGCTGCCAAATTACGGGGTTTTGGCAGCGCAGGGCGGGTTATGACGTCAATCGGCGTCAAATTCCATGGTAATCCCAGCCAAATCGGGATGGTTGACAAGTATGCCATAGGCATAGGTTTATTTCCAAGCCAATGTCAGTCAAGATTTGGGTTCGCCTTCACAAGAACCTGTAAATTATCAATTGAGGAGAGGATACACAAGGGATTTTCATAGCACTTGGATGTAGTCAATGTATATTTTTGTACGTACAATGATTTCGTGGCCCCTACTAGCTTGTCTCAAGCCCTGGTAACACCACTTTCCCCTGTGAAATCTATCATGTATTGTCCTGTAAATTCTACTGTTGGTCGTAACTTGGCGCACAAAGACCTTAATTCAAATCAGGGCCATTCTGCTCAAATTTTAATCTGAGTTTGAGGAGAGCTCTCAACTTGAGATCTCTTTAAAGTTGAGAAGATGAGTTGGACACCTGGTTCCAGAGGAGAAGGATGGGAATTCAATTCCCCGGGAGAAGACCAAGATTTAGCAGGATTCTTTTCAGAGCTTCGCAACAACGAATTACGGATAACGAAGAACTGGTAGTTTGTTATTGTTGTTCTCTAGCTGTGAAGTTGCAGTATAACTAAACTGTATAACTAAAGCTTTACTGCTTTTTTGTAACTGAACTGTAACTTGTAGTTACTTTTCCAGTTGTGGGTCAAGACTAAGCAGGGTTGATCTAGATTTGTACGTGGATGGAGACGGGTACCAGAGAAATGGAAGGATCTTCAGGGATGGTGGGAAAGAACCCGAATTGAAACCCTCGGTGACCCTCACCTGTCCATTAGACCTTTTAACACTGCAACACATACACACACAATATTGTCTGCTATGTGGTCTAATCCGTGCATTTTATACTAAATCAAGTGCGCTGTATCAAAATCTGAAGACCGATTCTGCCTAGGACGGCAGGATCTTAAGTAAGCAAATCTCACCCTCAGGGTTAGGTTCTTGTGTTGATCACGTGGGGTATATTTGCCGCAAATGTAGCAAAAATTGTCTGGTTTATTAACACAGCCGCGCCTATTTATGTTTAGCTCAAAACAGACTCGCTATAACCTAGCTCTACTATCCAATAAGATGGTTTCGCACCAGGCACAAGCCTTGGTCCATCGCCCATCTTGCCTTATAGACCTCTTTCTGACGTCAGCTCACTGACTTGCCCAGACACGCCCGGCCGCTGCTGGAACACGCATGCCACCAGGGGACGTGATTCAGCTGAGGCAGCAGCAGACTTAGTGGTAGCTGCAACTGTTATGATGTTGCCATGTAAAAATACATTACCCAATACCATTTGAACAGCTATAGCACGCCTATAATTTAAAATCTGTATGCGATAGGCAAATTCTGTTATTCCCAGTAGCAAAATCATAGTTGTGCAGTGTAATAAGGTGCACGGTAATGGTCCAGGGGTCTCCATCATTAGGAGGTGCCTTCCTAGGTTGTTAGTCATAAGATCTGAGCCACCACAGTTGTTGCACATAAACCCAAAAGCTTACAAGCATCTCCTGCTCTTTTCCCCAGTGCTGGAGATCACAACCAAACAGCCATGCCAGGTGCGCTTCCCAATAGCCCCTGCCTGCCCACCTGGCCACACAATGTAGGACTAGAGAGAAATTTGGATTTTTTTTTATGTTCCACCCCATCCCATATCTTGAACCCTAAAGGACACCCTCTTGCCTTTGGCATCAGAGGAAGGCAAGGCTGTTGGAGAATCATCTCTGCCACCTGGCCCGAAATGGCTCCTGGATGGCTCTCTCAGTCAGCTTTGAGGGCCGGATGGCCATTTTGCCCTGCCTGCATGATGGGATGGCCATTTCGTCCCAACAGCTTCAAAGGGGTGACCATTTTGTTTCTCAAATCCCCATGGAGTTTGGGGGGGGGGGTTTACACGAAATGGCACCACGGGCCAGATCTGGCCTGTGGGCCTTTGGTTGGTAACCCCTGATCTACACCAATGTGCCCCAACTTTTAAGTTTTAGGCTTCAATTCCCAGAAGCCTAAGTCAATTCCCAAAAGCACTGATCAAGCAATGTACTGACTGAGGCTTCTGGGAATTGAAGTCCAAGAACCAAAGGTTGGGAAACACTGGCCTACACCCTAAGAGAGCGTGATGAAAGATAAGAATAATCACACACCGTTGCGGTTCTTTATTTTTTCCTTCCTTTTTATTATACATCGCAGAAATAGCCCTGTGCAGAGGAATAGAAATTCAACATACACAATTTGTATAAGAAAACAAAACAAAACCAAGCTAAGGTCATTCCAGAGTTTCGTTTTATGCAGAAAAAAAATATTTCTCTTACTTCGAAAGGCATTTTCTCTCTCTTATTTCCCCTTGCATGTCATGCAAACAAATGAAGAGCAAACAGAAAATTAGAAACACACTAAAGAGTAGAAAGCAATAATACAGTCTCTTTTATTTCAAAGAAGAGTCCAAAAAGTCAACTGTTAATAGATAGATGTTTCCATCTCTCTCTAACATAGATACTGTATATGTAAATCACAAAAGAGCTTTATAAAGAAGAGAATTATTCAGATACAAAAGTGCAGGTTTACGTGGACTCAAGATCACTAAATTTATTTTAAAAAAGGAAAAGGGGGGAAATTTTGCCTTTTGGCATTTCAGAATATTTGGCACTAGTGTTGCAGATCTGTCGTTTTGTAATCATCTTGCATTTTCATGTGCTTACATAATTGCACTCTGTGAAAGAGAATAAACCATCGCTATATATATCTACTGTATATATATATTGTGATATATATTGTTTGCCAGGGGCACTCATTAGAAAAAGCAATACATAACAATTTCCTTCTCCATTTTCACATATAAAATTAAATCTCTCTGTCCTCTCATAGCAAATATAATCTTCGCCATTGGTTTTCCGAAAATAATAATAATAACCACGAGAATCCTTCCTCTTAGAATTCCTCCCACTTAGAAAAAGTTTTGGTTCCACATATTCCAGAGACAATAAAAGTTAATTAGAATTCAATGTATTTATATATATATATATTTATCTATTTATACTCATCATTATAGATTACCCTCTTCTTCTAACATCTAAGAATACAGACTTTTTAAATGAAAAATGGAAATGCAGATCATGTTATATATGTTGTTCAGTTGCACAGTCGATTCCAACCCTTTGCAACCCCATGGACCATGTTATATGCATAGCTGTCAAGTATCCCGTATTGGCCGGGAAAACCCCTTATTTTACCCTCTTTCCCATCGTCATCCCATATTAATTACACTGCAATGCCCTATTGCCGCCATTGGAGGGCAGCACAGGATAAGCATAGTTGTCAATTATCCCATATTTGCTTGGAAATTTCCCTTATTTCCAAATCCAAAACTTGACAGGTATGGTTATATGCAAATGCATTTAGTTTGTGTTGTCGTTTTTGTTGCTGTTGTTTTTTGCATGATTTCATTGTGTAAACAAGTGTTTATTCAGAATAAATCGACCCGGCAAAAATCTGCGGAGATCAAAAGATGCTGTTTATTGAGCCTTTCCTGCAACTGTCCTACGATCCAAAATACTTTTTTTAAAAAAAAAGCAGGCTAAAAAAACAGAGCATTGTCCAGGCATGGAACGAGAGAACTTGAACAGGTGGTACCTTTGAGTGCACCCAATTTTTAATGTTGCTCTTTCCTAGCCAAGGGAAATTTCTTCTCTTTCTTTTTCCCCACACACACTCACACGAGTCCTCTTCCCCTGCCTCGCTGCTTCTGCCCTCGAACCTCTAGTTCCACAAACGTTTTGCAAGATGGATCACACAGGCCAGCGATGGAGAACTTCAACATTTGCAGGTTGTTTGAAAAAAAGATTTCCTTTTTCGTGCGTCGGTCGGTTGGTTGCCCAAGAATGTGTCAAAAGGTAAACAATTGTTTCTTGCCCCTTTCCTCTTTTTTCACAGTGCGGGAGACCTAAACCCCTGGGGGTGGTTTTTCCGAAATGTTTTTGAGGACGTCGTCAATTCTGTCATCTTCTATGACCACTGGAAGCAGAGAAACACATGGGTGAGTGAGACATACTGTATGCATACTCGAGTATAAGCTGAGTTTTTAAAGCACCAAAAAGGGGGCACAGCTTATACTTGGGTCATGAGGGTCCCAAAACCGTGCTGGATTGAGACATGCCGACAATTTAATTAATTTTACCATATTTTCATGTATTTTGATGACTGAAACTCACTAGCAACTGTTGCATTTCCCACCCTTGGCTTATACTTGGGTCAATCTATTTTCCTGTGTTTTCAGGTCAAAATTAGGTACCTTGGCTTATATTCAGGTCGGCTTATACTCGAGTATATGCGGGTAGCTTTGTTTTTAAATACTTCTTCTGTGTCTCGGCCAGATGTAAAACTGCCAAAACAAAGGGACCTTTTGGTGAATTCATTCCGCAGTTCCTTTCACCCAGCCTAGTGTGAGAAAGATTAGCTGGCAACACAAGGTGGCAGTTGCCCAGAATACGCCCAATTGTGGTTTGAAAATACCACAATCTTCCAGGAGGTTCTTTCTGTGCACTAATAATAATTTTGTGTCAGAAATTATTCTGGGTTGAAAGGATTTTTTGGAAGAAACTCTGCTCAGGGAATGCCGGAATGAGGCTCCTTTCATGTCCCCAAGATCTTTTCCCACCAAAGTGGACCCTGTTTATCTACTATTTATCATTCAGGTGTCCCCTGAGTGGAGTTTCTCCAGCAAAAATCCTTTCAAGCCAGAATAATTTCTGACATATTACTATCATCATCATCATCATCATCATTGCAATGCTTCAACTCGTCTTTCTTCTTGTGAGCTCAGTGCAGTGTGTACATGGCTTTTTTTGGCTCCTCTTTCTCCTCACCATCAGCCCTGCAGAGTAGGCCAGGGAGGAGACAAAAGGAGACCAGATCAAGACCAGTCAGTGAGTTGAGCAGAGATTTGAACTTGGGATGATCCACACTGATCCGCCAGACTCTAACCACTAGACCACACAGCCTCTCTTATTTCCAAGCTCTTCAAAATGCTGCCATGAGGGCAGATTAAAGCAAAATATTAGCAAGGAGGGAACCCTTCTGAGAAAGACCGATTCAATAGGACAGAAACATCTGAAAGCATTGGAAGCATTCCCCCAGGTACTTGAGCCCCCTTCAAAAACAGGGATTAAAGGTATCTTAATGGCTCAAGTGGTTAAGATGCTGAACTTGCTGACTTGGAGGTCGGAGTTCAATTCCCCGGTACCGCACGACGGAGTGAGTGCCCATCTTGGTCCCAGCTCCTGACAACCTAGCATTTCGAAAGCCAGAAATTGCAAGTCGATAAATAGGGACCACTTCGTTGGGAAGGTAAACAGAATTCCATGCACTCCAGTGCCTAATCATGCCTGCCACATGTCCAGGGAAACATCTACAGATGCAGACAGCGCTGGCTCTTTGGCTATAAACAGAGATGAGCACCGAACCCAGGGCCATAGCCATAAGGGGGGCAGGGGGGCTTGGCCCACCCACAATTAGCAGTTTGCTCACCCTGGCAAGGTGTGGTTTCCCATGGGAATGCATTGAAAAGAGGCTTTGTTGCCCACCCTGAAAAATATTCGCCCACCCACATCTAGAATCCTGGCCACTACAGCCCTGCCTGAACCCTAGAGTCAGAGATGACTGGATTTTGAGCATGGGCGGCCTTTATCTATGACTTCCCTTAGTGAGGTCTGCAGAAAGAGCCTCCTCAAAGATTGTGGTGTTTTTGAACCACAATCGGGCGCACCCTGGTAACGGCAACCTTGTGTTTCCATCTAATCTCTCTCAGGCGAAAGGAACTGCAGAATGAACTCACCTAAAGGTGCCTTCATTTTGCCAGTTTCATGTCTGGCCTAGACACAGAGGAGGAGGAAGAAGAACTTCCCTTTAGTCACAATTTTGTATTTCCCAAGGGATGGATGCAATACTTTCAATCCAAACTACACAGAGACCTGTGGGAGCTGGAAGACTAAACCATTTCAGACAGCAGAATCAATGATACCAACAATAAATGGGTCACCACTGAAGGCACTACAGGTCTCTTTCTCATTTGAAATGGCACTCTTGGTTTCAGATGAGTGTGCAAGAAAGAACATGTTGTAGAAGGAAGAAGGGAGGGAGGGAGGAAATGGAAGGAAGGAAGGAAATGGATGGAAGGAAGGAAGGAAGAAAATGGAAGGAAGGAAGTGGATGGAAGGAAGGAAATGGAAGGAAGAAAATGGAAGGAAGGAAGGAAATGGAAGGAAGGAAGGAAAAAAATCAATGGAAAGAAGGAAGGAAGTGGAAGGAAGGAAGAAAATGGATGGAAGAAAGGAAGGAAATGGATGGAAGAAAGGAAGGAAATGGAAGGAAGGAAATGGAAGAAAGAAAGGAAGGAAATGGAAGGAAGGTAGGAAATGGATGGAAGGAAGGAAAGAAGTGGATGGATGGGAGGAAATGGATGGAAAGAAGGAAGTGGAAGGAAGGAAGTGGATTTGTTGTTGTTCAGTCGCACAGTCGGTTCCGACCCTTTGCGACCCTATGGACCATTGCTCTCCAGGCGCCTCTGTCCTCCACCATCCCCCTCAGCCCTCCCAGCTCTGTGCCCATTGTGTCTACAATGCCATCTAGCCATCTCATCCTTGGCCTCCCCCTTCTTCTTTTGCCTTCCACCTTTCCCAACATCAATGCCTTCTCAAGTGAATCAAGAGATTCTTTAGGTCTTCCTCACTTTCTGCCATTAGGGTGGTATCGTCTGCATATCTCAGATTATTGATGTTTCTCCCAGCGATTTTAATCCCATATTGTGATTCCTCCATCCCTGCACTGCGCATTATGTGCTCTGTGTATAGGTTGAATAAGCATGGTGACAAAATGCAGCCTTGGATGGAAGGAAGGAAATGGAAGAAAAAAGGAAGGAAATGGAAGGAAGGAAATGGATGGAAGGAAGGAAAGAAGTGGATGGAAGGAAGGAAGGAAATGGATGGAAGGAAGGAAGTGGAAGGAAGGAAGGAAGTGGGTGGAAGGAAGGAAATGGAAGGAAGGAAATGGAAGAAAAAAGAAAGGAAAAGGAAGAAAGGAAAAGGAAGGAAGGAAGGAAGGACATGGATGGAAGGAAGGAAATGGATGGAAGGAAGGAAGTGGAAGGAAGGAAATGGATGGAACTGAAATGGATGGAAGGAAGGAACGGAGGAAGGAGGTGGATGGATGGATGGATAGATAGATCGATGGATTGATGCAAGACTTTGCTTTCATGTAAAAAGTTTTGGTATTACTGTACCTTATAAAGTCCTAAGCAGTTTGGGACCTTAGAGCACCCCTTCCTAGATGCTCTTGGATGCTCTTTCCCCTTCAACTCTCACAGGCCTTATGGTCGTGTGAGTTCACTCCAAGAGAGACCCGAAAGTCTTCAACTGGGAATCAGGCCTTTTCCGCAGCCACAAGAGGTCCGCTCACTTCCCCTCCCTTTCCATCTTCAGGAATGGAGTAAGAACTGGGCCCTTCAGAAGAGCATTTAAAGAGGTCGTCCCAAGTTGAAAAGAAGCCAGTGGTCAGTTTCACTGCTGTCGTTGGAGCCACCGTTGTTTAGTTCTCATCACTGTTTATTTTTGTTTTGATGTTTACTTTGCTTGCTACAATTTATGATAGCAATGTATATTTTAATTTCATTTTTGATAGTAAAATACATCAATCTGTCTGTCTGTCTGTCCCTTCTTTGGTTCCTTCCTTCCTACCTGTCTGTCTATCTATCTATCCCTTCTTTAGTTCCTTCCTTCTTTCTTATCTGTCTGTCTGTCCGAAAGATGCTCATGATGAATATGACATGACAGTTCAACAAAACACAACGTTCACAAACCCAAAGGCCGGCAGTACCTTTACCGTAACCAGTTATAACTCCACAGTGTGCACGGTTTTGAGTTTCTACAGAACTCTTCACCTGGCATGGGTGGTACTCTAAAATAAATTAATCCACAGGGCAGGGGAGAAGCAAAAAAAGTCACCCCATTCCAGGTGGGGTGTTGTGTGAGACCAGCCCAGCTTATTTTGTTTATCTCTGTAAAGACCGGCTCCCCTCCACCCTCATATTGCAGGAAGGTACCTGAGCCAAGGTGGAGGTAGGGATTAGGTCTTCAATCATGTACGTGTGTGTGTGCGTGCGTGCGTGTGCATGCTCTGTCTCAGACCCAATGGATGGATGGACAGACGGACGGACAAACGGTTGTCTACCTCACCTGCCCTTTACTTTATTAGCAGAGAGTAAAGGCCTTTTGCGGATTGGGTTCCAGAAAGGAAAGTCTCCCCCTTGGGTCTGAATTTTGACCTCCCATTTCCCATTTACCCACTCTCTCTTGCTTAGCCAGCCTTCCAGCTAACAAGGCGAGCTTCTTAACCACTGAGCCACCACAGCCCTTTCAACTGGGGCTGACAGGTGCAGTTCTGAGCTTAAACGAGAATGATGCTACCACAATTATTATTACCACTAATATTTTTGTTGTTGTTGTTGTTGTTGTTGTTGTTACTAATGATGTTCTTTTCATATATTTATCCCAATTTTAGAAGGAGGATGGAGGGAGAAAATGATTTTTAAAAAAAAATTTTTTTTTTTGGGGGGGGGGGGCACAGGCAAATCTGACACCTGGGAATCAAGCTCATGTTGTTCTGCAAAAGGGACTGGACTGGTAGGGTAGGAATCGAACTCCAGGCCATGCAGGGGCTCTTAAGAGGGTCCCACATGGACCCAGCCCCATGCACAAGCACACCACCACCCCAAACACACACACACACACAGCTTCCAAGGAAAATTCAGTGGAGGCTGGTCTTTTGGCAAATTCAGAAAGGGAAGGTCAGCATAAAGGGGGGAATATTAAGCGCCTCCCCAAGGACTAGTGGGAGGAACCAGAATGTTGTGAGTTCGAGCCTGAACAGAGTTCAAGGTTGACTCAGCCTTCCATCCTTCTGAGGTCGGTCACATAATAATAATTCCATGTCAGGAATGATTCTGGGTTGAAAGGGTTTTTGCTGGAGAAACTCAGTTCAGGTGACGCCCAAATGAGGCTCCTTTCATGTCTCCAAGAGCTGGGACAGAGACAGGTGCTCAGTCCGTCATGCAGTACATGGGTCTTGAACTGCCGACTTGCCAGCCTTCCAGCTAACAAGGTGAGCTTCTTAACCACTGAGCCACCGCCGTTCCCAGCTTGTTGGGGACAAAATGCTAATGACCTTGTGAACCACCCAGAGAATGCACTAAACACTATGGGGAAGGTGCAGATGTATGAGTGCCATTGCTATATCCTAGTTAAATAGAACAATGTTCTAATTATGGGCTATCTAGTCACCCTTGCTCGAAAGCCAGTCGTATCCGACTCTAGGGTTCAGTGCTCATCTCTGTTTCAAAGCCGAAGAGCCAGCGCTGTCTGCTTCTGCAGACGTTTCCGTGATCATGTGGCAGGCATAAATAGACACCGGAGTGCACGGAACGCTGTTTACCTTTCCACCCAAGTGGTCCCTATTGATCTACTTGCAGTTTCTGGCTTTCAAAGTGCTAGGTTGGCAGGTGCTAGGACAGAGATGGGAGCCCCCTCTATCCTGCAGTACTTGGGAATCGAACTGCTGACCTTCCAGGCGCCAAGTTCAGCATCTTAAGCGATTTGAGCCACTGCAGCCCCTTGTTAAATACAGTAGACCAAGGTTTTCTAATCATGGGCTATCTACAATGTCTCTTTCCGTCCCTTCGCTCTGTCAAGTCCTTCTTCGTGGGTCTCTGTGAATCCACACGAATGGGTTGACTGCGCATAGGTGCCCAGAGCGTACACGGAGTGCTATGGGGTGGTAGATAGGTGTGAGGGCGAGTGCCATTGGAAGGGAACTGCGCCCCATGGAAAGATAAGTTAACTTGCCGCTGACCAAGAGTGTTGTGGCACCCGGAATGCTACACCGTTTCTCCCATGCATCAGAACCCTTCTCAGCCCTCCCGCCTGGTTCTCTTTGGGCACCAAGAGGGGGGGGGAGGCTGGGTGACCTGGTCTCCTTGCCCCACACCATCTCCGGGGGCCCTTCCACCACCACCCTTTTATTCCCCCGGGACCCAGCTTACCGCACTTGCTCCTCCCGATCTGGCCCAGCTTGGGGGGCCGCTTGGTCTGGCCCCCCGCGTAGAAGTTGTTGGTGTCCTGGAGGCGGCAGGTGAAGGAGATCTGGCCCACCTCGCCGCCACCGCCGCCGCCACCGCCGTCGCCATAGGGCCCCAGCTTCTCCTCGCTGTAGGGCAGGACTTGGGACATGGTGGGCCACCTCCTGGGTCCGCGGGGTGGGGGGGGAAGAGGCAGCTGCGGAGGCTTGGCGAGCCGGCTGGGAGGCGCGATGGGGCGATGGGGACCAAAGATGCTCCAGGCTGGGGTGGGTTTTTTCCTCTCTTTTTTTCCCTCTTTCTTCTTCTTCTTTTTTTTTTTTTGAAGTCTTCCTTCCTTCCTTCCTTCCTTCCTTCCTTCCTTCTTTCCTTCCTTCTCTTATCTTTTCTTCTTTTCCTTCCTTCCTTCTTGCCTTCCTTCCTTCCTGCCTGCCTGCTTGGCTTCCTTCTGCCTCCCTTCCCCTCCTTCCTTGGGGTTCCGCTTGGCTCCAGGCGGCCAGGCAGGACCGGAGGGCTCCTCCGCTGCCTTGCCAGGGGAAAAGCCGAGACGGACTGGAGGGAGGGGAGAGGCCAAGAGAAAGTGGTTGAGGGGAGGGGGAGGGCAGACGGAGAGAGTAGGAGGGGAGGGGGAACGACCCGAGATCCCTCCAAGAGCCGCAGCGTCAGAGGAGGAAGAGGAGGAGGAGGAGGATGGCAAGGGAAAGCTACCTGCTGCGTAAAAACGCCCGCTTGCGCGCTCCGCTCCGATTTTTACGCACGGATTTCTGCCACGGAGAGGAGAAGGGGAAAGGAGAGAGGGAGGCTAGGCATAGGCATAGCGACAGGGCAAAATCCCTTCTCAGTCCTTTTGATGGTTGCAGATGGATACGAAGTAGGCAGCAGTCAGGGGGCCAAACAGGATCGCTCGATCCGATTCATTCACATCGCACTTGGTTGCATGGAGGATCGCTCGATCCGATTCATTCACATCGCACTTGGTTGCATGGAGGATCGCTCGATCCGATTCATTCACATCGCACTTGGTTGCATGGAGGGTCGCTCGATCCGATTCATTCACATCACACTTGGTTGCATGGAGGATCGCTAGATCCGATTCATTCACATCGCACTTGGTTGCATGGAGGATCGCTCGATCCGATTCATTCACGCACTTGGTTGCATGGAGGATCGCTCGATCCGATTCATTCACATCACACTTGGTTGCATGGAGGATCGCTCGATCCGATTCATTTACATCGCACTTGGTTGCATGGAGGATCGCTCGATCCGATTCATTCACATCGCACTTGGTTGCATGGAGGGTCGCTCGATCCGATTCATTCACATCACACTTGGTTGCATGGAGGATCGCTAGATCCGATTCATTCGCATCACACTTGGTTGCATGGAGGATCACTAGATCCGATTCATTCACATCACACTTGGTTGCATGGAGGATCGCTAGGTCCGATTCATTCACATCGCACTTGGTTGCATGGAGGGTCGCTCGATCCGATTCATTCACATCACACTTGGTTGCATGGAGGATCGCTAGATCCGATTCATTCACATCGCACTTGGTTGCATGGAGGATCGCTCGATCCGATTCATTCACGCACTTGGTTGCATGGAGGATCGCTCGATCCGATTCATTCACATCGCACTTGGTTGCATGGAGGATCGCTCGATCCGATTCATTCACATCACACTTGGTTGCATGGAGGATCGCTCGATCCGATTCATTTACATCGCACTTGGTTGCATGGAGGATCGCTCGATCCGATTCATTCACATCGCACTTGGTTGCATGGAGGATCGCTCGATCCGATTCATTCACATCGCACTTGGTTGCATGGAGGATCACTAGATCCGATTCATTCACATCACACTTGGTTGCATGGAGGATCGCTAGATCCGATTCATTCACATCACACTTGGTTGCATGGAGGATCGCTCGATCCGATTCATTCACATCGCACTTGGTTGCATGGAGGATCGCTCGATCCGATTCATTCACATCGCACTTGGTTGCATGGAGGATCGCTAGATCCTATTCATTCACATCACACTTGGTTGCATGGAGGATCGCTAGGTCCGATTTATTCACATCACACTTGGTTGCATGGAGGATCGCTAGGTCCGATTCATTCACATCACACTTGGTTGCATGGAGGATCGCTAGGTCCGATTTATTCACATCACACTTGGTTGCATGGAGGATCGCTAGATCCGATTCATTCACATCACACTTGGTTACATTTTCATTTCATTTCATTTTTTCATTTCACTTAATTTTTGTATACCGCTTAACTCAACCAGAGGTGACTCTAAGCGGTTTGCAGCAAGGAAAGTGCAAGAAACAATAACAATATACAAAATCACAAGTCTCAAAAATCACACAATAAGCCAAATACAGCAATGCAACAAATACAGAATACAGCAATAGCAAGTAATAAGACTCATACACAACAGTCCTCTTCTTTGCGCTCTTGGGTGTGTGTTGTGTTATTGATGCAATATGCCCCCCCCCCAAAAAAAAGAAAGTCAATGGAAAGATAAGAAAAGAGCTCCAGAAAAACCAGGTTGTCTGCAGAAAGTGAGGAAGACCTAAATAACTTCTTGATTGGGTTGAAAGAAGAGAGTGCAAAAGCTGGCTTGAGACTCAACATCAAGAAAACCAATGGCCACATGTCCTATCAGTCCCTGGGAAATAGATGGGGAAGAAGTAGAAGCAGTGACAAGTCTTACTTTCTTAGGATGACTGCAGATGGGGATTGCAGCCATGAAATAAAAAGGCGACTGATTCTTGGGAGACAAGCCATGAGAAACCTGGGGAACATAGTGAAAAGCATAGTCAAAGCAATGGTATTCCTGGTGGTAATGTATGGGTGCGAGAGCTGGACCATTAGGAAAGCTGAACGCAGAAGAATAGATGCCTTTGAGATGTGGTGTTGGAGGAGAGTTTTGAGAGTCCCCTGGGCAGCGAGGAGAACAAATAGGTCAATCTTAGAAGAAATCAACCTTGGCTGCTCATTGGAAGGTCAAATAGTAAAGATGAAGTACTTTAGACATCAAATGAGTAAGGAGGATTCACTTGAGAAGGCCTTGATGCTGGGAAAGGTGGAGGGCAAAAGAAGAAAGGGGAGGCCAAGGGTGAGATGGCTAGATGGTATTATAGACACAAAGGGCACAGAGCTGGGAGGGCTGAGGGGGATGGTGGAGGACAGAGGCGCCTGGAGGAAAATGGTCCATGGGGTCGCAAAGAGTCGGAATTGACTGTGACACTGAACAACAACAACAAATAGGGACCACTTCGGTGGGATGGTAACAGCGTTCCGGTGTCTAGTCATGCCTGCCTGCCATATGACCACGGAAACGTCTGCAGCAGCAGACAGCGCTGGCTCTTCGGCTTTGAAACAGAGATGAGCACTGCACCCTAGAGTCGGATACGACTGGCTTTCGAGCAAGGGAAACCTTTACCTTTACCTGCCAAACTAGCAGGTCGAAAGCAAGAGATTGCAAGGAGATCAATAGGGACCACTTCGGTGGGAAGGGAAACAGCGTTCCGTGCGCTCATTCTTTCCCAGTTTAGTTGTCTGTTAATAATAATTTTGTGTGAGAAATTATTCTGGGTTGAGAGGATTTTTGCTGGAGAAACTCCACTCAGGGGATGCATGAGCGAGGCTCCTTTCACGCCCGCAAGATATTTCCCACCAAAGTGATCCCTATTTATCTACTTGCAATTTCTCGGTTTCAATCTGCTAGGTTGGCAGGAGCTGGGACAGACGACGGGAGGTCACTCCATCGTGCAGCACTCAGGTCTTGACCTGCCGACTTGCCGACCTTCCAGCTAACAAGGTGAGCTTCTTAACCACTGAGCCACCGCAGCCCCAGTTGTCTAATGTGACATCTGGACCTTATCCCCTATTCCTAATGTGCATGTCTTGAATGATGCCTGAGTAGTCACCCTGTGCCCCTCCTTATGCCACCATGTTCAGGAGGTTCTTTCCCACACTGAGGGACTTGTAATTCACTGGAGCAGCATCCTCTTTTCTCCTCCCTGGACAAATACATCCCTTGTGAAGGTCTTCCCAGACATGTTGTCAAAAGTAGACTCTACTTCCCCAAAGGAAAATTCAATGACTTGAACTCAGAAGCCCTGCATTTTTTGGACAACAGATTCCCAAAGTCCCCTGGACAGACGTGGGTTAATCCCTGATGCATGTTTTCCACCAGCCCTGGGACCAACCTAGATATCGATTGATTACCTGGGCACATCAGGTTCAGCCAGCCAGAGGGCAAAGAGCAGTTTCCACTGGCTCGTTTCCAAAGATGGAAACTCCTTTTCATTGTGTATCCAATGAGAAACAACACAAAGCAAGTAATAAAGGCAAAACCACTGTGGCACCCTAGAACAGCGATGGCGAACCGTTTAAAGTCCGAGTGCCCAAACTGCAACCCAGGGGTGGGAGGGAGCGCTCCCATTGGGCTGCTGGGCAAAGGGGTGGGGTGAACTCTGTGCTGGGAAGAGGGAGGAAGTGCTCCCATTGGGCTATTGGGCAAAGGGGCGGGCTAACTCTGTGCTGGGGTGACTGCATGAGTGCCCACAGAGAGGGCTCCGAGTGCCCCCTCTGACACACGTGCCATAGGTTTGTCACCACTGCCCTAGAAGAAGTTGTCTTGATCCAGAAAAACTAACACCAAAATATATCATTTTGTTTCTGAGATGCCACAATGTTTTTGTCTTGTCTTGTCTTGCTCGGGACTGCGGTGGCTTAGCGGTTAAGATGCTGAACTAGACCACTGGAAGTTCAGCAGTTCAAAACCCAGGTACTGCATGACGGAGTGAGCTCCCATCTCTGTCCCAACTCCTGCCAACCTAGCAGTTCAAAAGCAAGAAGTGGGAAGGTAAGCAGTGTTCCGTGAACTTTGGTGTCTAGGCATGCCTGCCTGCCACATGACCATAGAAATGTCTGCAGAAGTGGACAGCACTGGCTCTTTGGCTGGAAATGAGCACTGAACCCTAGAGTCGGATACAACTGGATTTCGAGCAAGGGCGATCTTTACCCTGTTTTGCAGAGATTAACACAGCTACTATTCTGGAAACCTCTCATTACGGAGGTCGGGCAAAGTCCAAACCTTTGAGAAGCACCATGAGCAAATAAACCGGCAGCTGCAGCCTCCGATGGCCCAGTTTCACTGGGAAAGGATTGGAAGTCAGAGGAGAAGCATTGGCTTTTGCATGCAGACTGCAGACGTGGGTTCAATCCCTGGCATCTCCCAGAACGAATCATCTCTGAAACCTTGAACCGTGGTTGCTAGAGCCTCAGGTTTGGAAATCCAACACTCGCAGCAACTCTTGTGACCACCAAAAGGGCTGAAAGGATTTGTACAAACTCCAGAGTAGACTTCCAATCACTTTAGTCAGAGCTCGAAAGTAACTACTTGTAGGTAATTCAGTTACATATAACTTGTTCCATTTATTAAACTATAACTAGCGATTGACTGGAAGACGGCGGGTCAGCAGTTCGATACCTGAAGACTGCAGGACGCCTTGCAAGAAATTGCAAGGAGATAAATAGGGACCACTTCGGTGGGAAGGTAAACAGCGTTCCATGCACTCCGGTGTCTAGTCATGCCTGCCACAAGACCATGGGAACGTCTTCAGAAGCAGACAGCGCTGGCTCTTCAGCTTTGAAACAGAGATGAGCACTGAACCGTAGAGTCGGATACGACTGGCTTTCGAGCAAGGGAGACCTTTACCTTTAGTGCTTGCAAAGTTACTTTTGATTAGGACACATCATGTTTTTCAAATATTGCTCCTAAAAATGGATTTTAAGGTCTTTTAGAGAAATCGTGACAGGAAGGTTTTATCTGTGCTAAGTGGTAAGGGGAAATACTCTTTGGTTGACATCATTTGTATATTTTAGAAGGATTTTCAAGGTGAAATCAGAATTTGGGCGCTAGGAGAAACCAGAGAGTACCTTCCTGGCTTCTTGTTCAAAAAGGGCCAATGAGTTTTTAAAAACCTGACCTAACAAATTACAGTACTTGCAATAATGAGTATCAATATGAGTCATTGTAAAATTAAATTTTGCAATACTTCTAGCTTAATTTTTGCGACTGGTGAGTGCCAATGTGGGTCCTAAGGTTAGGACATTAACCCCACACTTATCCAGACAGGAAGAGCATGGGAAAGGTACCCCTGTGGTTTGTATCCTGGAACCCTGGTGGCACAAGGGTTAAACTGGTGTACTGCAACCAAAAGCTTGTAAATTCGATCTTGACCAGGAACAAGGTTGACTCAATCCCTTCCATCCTTCCCAGTTTGGTAAAATGAGGACCCAGCATGTTGAGGGCAAAATGCTAATTAACCTGTGAACCACCCTGTTGTGTATTAAGACACAATGGCAAGTAGTGTGGGCAGCGCCTTGCAAGAGGAAAATGGCGGTTTCCCGCCATCCAAATTAGGAGCCTAAAGTGGCGCGAAATCACTTTGCACAGGGTGCGCTAATCCAAGCCCTGTGATTGGTTACAGTTTTGGACCCTGTTCTCCATTGGTTAATTACATATATACCCTTTTGCCAGCTCCGGGTGGGTCTTTGAAAGTCTTTCCCTCCCGGCGCGGCCTTCTGTGTTGTGCTTCGTCCCTGTGGGCGTGGAGGCCTCGACGCCCGCAGGGATGAAGGACAGGCCGGTGCTTCTCCCTACGCAGAAGGCCACATCTGGAGGGAAAGACTTTCAAAGACCCAGCTGGCAAAAGGTAAGTGTGGTCGGTGGGGGTTAGGGAGTGGGGGCGCAAGGTGGGGGGCAGGGGCGGCGTGGTTACCGGGGTCATGCTCCCCCCCACCGACAGCACTTACCTTTTGCCAGCTGGGTCTTTAGAAGTTTTTTCCTCTTGGAGCGTTTTTTTTTTCCAAAACCGCTGCGCCGGCTGCCCCACCTCCTCCGCGCTCATGCCCTTCAGCCTCATTGGCTGAGGGGTGGCGCAGCATGGAGGATGCTGGGCCTGGTAGGTTTTTTTTTTTGTTGTTGTTGACCGCATTTGTGGGGCGGTTGTCCAACTGGCGACTGCCGGACCCTTGCGGCGATGGTCGGTTGGGGTAAAGGTAAGTGCGGGGAGCTCGGTAGGGGATAGTATGGGCGGGTGCGGGCGTTTTTGCCGGATTCCAACGGTTAATGTCCCTCCTTATAGCTAAAGATTTTACTGTCCATTTTAATCACCTGTGATCCAGGAAGAGCTTTGTGACAAGAACAAACATTCTTGAGGGAACACAAGAGCAAAACCAAATTGGAAGATGGAGGAAGGAGCTCACTGGGCAAGGAACAAAGAGCCCCATAAAGGCTCGACTTTTATGTTATATTTCTATATATTTTTAGCTTTATGCCATTCCTCTTAATGTATACTTGTGCTCAGGGTTTGTGAGTAGATAACTAATTCTGATTAGATTTGACTTGAAACTCTAAATCGGGGTGCCCAAACATTTTGGGCCATGGGCCGGTCACGTGGTTCAGGGGGCTGGTCACTATGGCCTGTGGGCCTGATCTGGCCCCCGATGCAAATTCATCTGCCCCGCAAAGACCTCATTGCTCCTGGAAGCGAAAGTAAACTGTGCCCATATGGGCACATTTTACTTCTGCTTCCAGAAGCAACGAGGGCTTTGTGGGATGGATGAATTGGCACCGGGGCCCTGATCCAGCCCATGGGCCATAGTTTGGGCACCCCTGCTCTAAATAGCCTGACGTAAGTTAGAATAGAGTTGTTGGTACAACAGTATTTTTCCCTATCTTCACATTTGTGTGATCAAGCTCAGGTTTTGGGCATACTACAACACAAAGCAGATGACTTTTAGATCCCCTTAAAAGTAGTTGACACTTGTTGTCGTATGCCAGGCCACTTTCTGCAACACAGTCCTTGTAGTAAATATTTAAATCACTAAATATCTCTATTTTTACTGATATTACAATTTTTATTAACACTGATTGTCTTAGCATTTTGACACGTAGTTTTAGTAAATATTACATTTTACATCACATCCTTTTATATCATATTTTAATATACAGTAGACCATCGAATAACGACGTTACTTGGTTCCCCAAGTAGCGTCGCTATTCAAATGCCGTCGTTATTCGAATAACGACAAAAAAGTTGTTATTTGAATAATGACGGGGAAAATACCGTCGTTAATCGAATAATGACGTTGTTATTCAAATAACGACGGGAAAAAGTACCGTCGTTATTCGAATAACGTCATTATTCGAACAATCATATTTGGAGCGTCGTTAATCGAAAATGACGCTATTCGAACACGCCGTTAATCGAGGGTCCACTGTAATTGCATATACTGTAATGTGATTTTAACTGAATCCTACTGGTTGAGTCTGATTAAAGCATTCAAAAAATTTCTTTCCTAGTCCTGCTATAGTATGGTCAACCATGTTTTGAATGCTTTTTGTTTTTTTATGTTGGTCTTTGACCGTAACAATAAATTGGTTGGTTGGTTGACAAGGAGCAACGTTAAAGGAGGATCTGGTTGAGGAACTCAACCTCCCCAAAGTCACTTGGAGGACCCTGAATAGGGTTTTACTGTAAGCCTAAATATCTCCCAAGAAGACAAAACTGCTTGAATAATGCAGAGCTAACGTGGTTGCCCAGCATTTAGGGCAGGATTTTCTTTCAACCCAGCCAGGGGTTTTCTAAGTTTCCAGTTATCAACTGGGCCACACCCTGCTAAGCCCCTGAAATCGGATGAGATTGGGAACCGGGGAGATAACATTCAGGAACGCCAATCGATTTAGAAATGCCTTATCTGTAAACTTCTGCCGAGTGTTTCCAAGGCGATAAACCCTTCCCTCGGCATCAATTATGGTAATTAATTAATTAATAAAAGCATCCCTCGTGACTTATAGGCATCTGGTCCCCTCTTCCAGAAGGGATGCCAAGTTTAGTGTTCGGGTTTTAAAATTCACTACTTCCCCCTCCGGCGGTCTGTTCTGCTTTTTTGCCTTATTTGTTTACAGCCAAGTCTATTTAAATGAAATCAGTTAACCGACTAATTGAAAGGCAAATGATTCAGCTACCGAAGTTCGAAAAGCACTGAGTCATCAAGGGGAAACTTTACACCAGCCCTGGGGTCCCGACTTGGGGGCCCAGTTCTTTGTTCTCACAGCAAATGAGGGGACCCATGGCAATTGCATGATTTGAAGAGTTTCTTATTTTATTTCCATTGGGTGTACAGTACATGACTTGTCTCTTTCCTCCTCAACTTATTCTCTCAACAACAACCCTGCAGGGCGGTCCAGTTGAGAGTGGGTAGCTTGCTCAAGGTTTACCCTTGTGAGTTCCACAGCTGAATGGGAGATCTTGACTCTCCATCTAATGCTCGAACTGCTCTAATACTATGGCTTTATAAAACAACCTTCGGGATTGTGGTGGCTCGGTGATTAGGAAGCTCGCCTTGTTAGCTGGGACTGCAGTGGCTCAAGTGGTTAAGAAGCTGACCGGGAGGCGGAAGGTCAGCAGTTCAAAACCCGAGTACTGCATGACGGAATGAGCGCCCGTCTCTGTCCCAGCTCCTGCCAACCTAGCACTTTGAAAGCAAGAAATTGCAAGTAGAGAAATAGGTACTTTGGTGGGAAGGGAAACAGTGTTCCGTGCACTCCGGTGTCTAGGCATGCCTGCCACATGTCCACGGAAACGTCTACAGACGCAGACAGCGCTGCCTCTTCGGCTATAAACAGAAAAGTCTGCAGACACAGAATCGTGCTGGTTCTTTGGCCATAAACTTTTTGGGCCAAAGGCTGGTCACGTGGTTCCTCCCACCAGAAGCGGAAGTAAAACACGTCTTGCAATCTGTTTTGCAACAGGATGAGATAGATTTTAAGCTGCCATTTTCTCTGCTTAAACCAGGGGTGCCTAAACTACGGCCCGTGGACCAGATCCAGCCCCGACACCAATTCATCCAGCCCTGTATGGGTGCATTTTACCGCTTCTGCAGACGTTTCCATGGACATGTGGCAGGCATGACTAGATGTTAGTGCACGGGACGCTGTTTACCTTCCCACCAAAGCAGTAGCTATTGATCTACTCGCAATTTCTTGCTTTCGAACTGCTAGGTTGGCAGGAGCTGGTACAGAGACAGGAGCTCACTCCGTCATGCAGCACTCGGGTCTCGAACCACTGGCATTCCAGTTGTGAAGTTCAGCGTCTTAACCACTAAGCCGCCGCAGTCCCATTTAAGCATCCTTAATCCTCCCTCTAACCCTCATTTTTCTGCTGACACTCAATACAGAGGAATTCCTGTGCAAAAAGAAAATACTCCAGAAGTCACAGAGCAAAATTCTTGTTTGTTTGTTTTTTAATCTGTCTGAATGAAGGTAATTTAATAACAACATTGACAGCACATCGTGACTTAATCCGATCCTTGCAAACTGTAGTATAAACCAGCCTCTTTTGACTAAGGAGTAAGTCAGAATGATGGGTGTGATCAGACAAGCATTTAGGCTGTTGTTTGGTCTGCTATGGGACTGTGGTGGCTTCGTGGTTAAGACACTGAACTTGACAACTGGAAGGTCGGCAGGGCAGTAGTTCGAGACGTACCTGTCAAGTTTTGGATTTGGAAATAAGGGAAATTTCCTGGCAAATAAGGGATACTTGACAGCTGTGCTTATCCTGTGCTGCCCTCCAATGGCGGCAATAGGGCATTGCAGTCTAATTAAAAAGGGATGGCGGCGGGAAAGAGGGTAAAATAAGGGGGTTTCCTGGCAAATAAGGGATACTTGACAGCTATGCTTATCCTTTGCTGCCCTCCAATGGTGGCAATAGGGCATTGCAGTCTAATTAATAAGGGATGACGGCGGGAAAGAGGGTAAAATAAGGGGTTTTCCCGGCCAATAAGGGATACTTGATAGCTATGGTTCGAGAACTGGGTGCTGCACGACGGAGTGAGCCCCCGTCTCTGTCCCAGCTCCTGCCAACCGAGCAGTTCAAAAAGCAAGACAATGCAAGTAGATCAATAGAGACCACTTCGGTGGGAAGGTAAATAGCGTTCCGTGTGCTCCGGTGTCTAGTCATACCTGCCACGTCCATGGAAACATCTGCACACACAGACAGTGTTGGCTCTTTGGCTATAAATGGAGATGAGCACTGCACCCTAGAGTCGGATACGGCTGGCTTTCAAGCAAGGGTGACCTTTACCTTTACCTTACCCACATACTGGTCACAATACACTCTTCAAGTGTAAATAGGATTAAATTAACCATATTTCTCGGGGGGGGGGGGGGGGGATATAATACATATGGATGGGCCACCCTGTACAATGTGAACATACGTGGATGAGCCCCAAGTGCGGAAACTGCCAAATCGGCCAGTTCTGGAAACTGAATCTGGCCAGGGTTGGAGCTCTTGTAAGGGCGGCAGGCAAGGTGAAAGTCCTGCATTGAACTACTCGACAGTCCTGGTGTTTAAGGAGTTTTTTTGTTGACATTTCTCCAACAGCCCAAACATGGGTGGCCAGGAGGTTCGGAAAAGGGCCGTTTAATTCTAGACTCGATGGGTGTTTCTATTATGTATTCTCTTCCCCCCCGCCGCGCTCTGCTGGCATCATATGAGGTCTGACTCCCAAACATTGCTTGGAAATAATAAACCCATTTTCTTTATCTCACCTCCTTTGCAAACAGATGGCGCGGCCTTAACTTCACCTACCAGTTTGGTTTTTAAAAAATGTAAAGAAAACCTGGTTAAATAGAGAAAGCGATCTCAGCCAGCGGGTCCCTGGGCGTCTAAAAGCAAAAGCTGACAGCATGAAAAAGTGTGTGGGTCACGCTGTGCAAGACACCAACACTGATAGGTGTAGTAGTAGTAGTAGTAGTAATTGGTAAACACATTATTGGCCTATAAGTTTCAGGTATTGCTCCTTTTGTTAAGTCCTTCTGAATCGCATAAGTTTTGCCAGTTGTGAACCATTCACTGATGTGACCTGTCGGCAGCATTTCATCGAATTGTTCAGCCATTTAAGCCAAAAGCCATGCAGTTGATCATGGCCAGGTGATGTCCAGTTTTTGACTCGTTGCACTCTTTTACTGATCATATCAGTCGTTATTTCTACCTGATCCATTATGTTCTTGGAGAATTTCTTCTCAACATCTTGGATCCATCTCGCATGTCTGTTGTAATCTTTCTCAGTCCCCCATATATCTTTCCAGAAAGTTGGGTTTCGCTTACCAGTGATAACTTTCGTTCTTCGAGTATATAGTTTGTGAATCCCCACTATTGGGATATGCGCCTGCGCAGAACATCGATGTTCTGCGCATGCGCATAACCCAATAGTGGGGATTCACAAACTATACGAAGGAGAAAGTTGGATTTCACTTACCAGTGATAACTTTCATTCTTCGAGTATATAGTTTGTGAATCCCCACTATTGGGTTATGCGCCTGCGCAGAACATCGATGTTCTGCGCAGGCGCATAACCCAATAGTGGGGATTCACAAACTATACGAAGGAGAAAGTTGGGTTTCACTTACCAGTGATAACTTTCGTTCTTTGAGGATATAGTTTGTGAATACACACTATTGGGATATGCGCCTGCGCAAAACATGGATGTTCTGCGCAGGCGCATAACCCAATAGTGGGGATTCACAAACTATACAAAGGAGAAAGTTGGGTTTCACTTACCAGTGATAACTTTCATTCTTCGAGTATATAGTTTGTGAATACACACTATTGGGTTATGCGCCTGCACAGAACATCGATGTTCTGCGCAGGCGCATAACCCAATAGTGGGGATTTACAAACTATACAAAGGAGAAAGTTGAGTTTCACTTACCAGTGATAACTTTCATTCTTCGAGTATATACTTTGTGAATACACACTATTGGGTTATGCGCCTGCGCAGAACATCAATGTTCTGCGCAGGCGCATAACCCAATAGTGAGGATTCACAAACAATACGAAGAACTGAGAGGTTGCCATTTTCTCAGGATTTTCGGCCTTTACACCTACCTTCTGATTCAGACTCTGATAGAACCTTCTTTGGTCTGATTGGGACAACTGGTTGTCTTTATACTGGTTGTCTTTATACTGGTTGTTTTTATACTGGTCCTCTCAGTTCATACCTCTCAATTTTTTCTGGCTGTTGCTGTTATTTGCTGCTTCACGATTTCCGAAGCTTCTCTGATTGTTCTTATACTTAGCCCGTATTTCTTGATCAGATATTTCTTGGCCTTGTTCTTCAGCTTGTTCTCCTGCAAATTGTTTAGATTACTCACATCTGCTCGGAGTCTTTTGATTTTAAGCTCCAGTCTGATTTTCCACCATTGGGCTCTTAAACAATTTTCTAGGAGGTTTCAGTTGTGGAATCCCGGGTTCTTCAGTTGCTATTGCTGCTGCGCTATAGGCAAGCTGACTTATCTGTTCAATAGATGATATCTGGACTATTGCAAGGGCAGAATTAATGTCTTTCATCAATTGTGCCAATTGTTTTCTAGGCACAGTCTTCAAAGTGGGGAGTCTTCCCCTTTCTGCATTTAATGCATGTGCCATTTAATGTAGCATGTGCTTCTCTCGCTCAGGAGGGCTCACCCAGAGCATCTCCATCGCCTGGGATGGAGTGCACGTGTGCCTGCTCGCCGCCGCACCCACCCCCAAGCCTCTCTTGCTCAGGAGGGCTGAAAAGCTGCCACTGACCGCTACACCAGAAGGTCGCCTCCCACCGACCATCACCCGGGGAGGCATAACTTGTGCTTTGCCTGGTCTTGGTCTTTCGAGGTTAGCCCTTGGGACTGTAATATTATTATATTTTACGATAGTCTGTTTGTAAATGTACTTCTTTTTTTATTGTATTTATCGAATTTTGTGGTATTATTATTACTGTTATTTTTCCTTTGTATTTGTTTGATCCGTTTTGTGAACCGCTTCGAGTCTGTCCGCGGACATAGAAAAGCGGTATATAAGCGCATTAAATAAATAAATAAATATTTTATTCTTCAGTTTAAACTACTGACTGGCATTATAGCTGATGGAATTCAAGACTACCTAGAAGCAAATAACATCATGCCAGTAGAGCAGAAAGGGAACAAACGGGGAAGTAGAGGCACAAAAGATCCGCTCCTCATTGATAAAATGATCCTTGAGAATTGCAAAAGCCGGAAAACTAACCTGTATATGACTTGGATTGATTACAAAAAAAGCCTTTGACTCAGTGCCACATGGCTGGATTATTAAGTGCCTGGATGTCATCGGGCATAGCTGTCAAGTATCCCGTATTGGCCGGGAAAACCCCTTATTTTACCCTCTTCCCTGCCGTCATCCCGTATTAATTAGACTGCAATGCGCTATTGCCGCCATTGGAGCGCAGCAAAGGATAAGCATAGCTGTCAAGTATTCTGTATTTGCTGGGAAATTTCCCTTATTTCCAAATCCAAAACTTGACAGGTATGGTCATCGGGGTATGTAAAAGAATTAGTACCTTTATTGAAAGTGCAATGCAGAACTGGAAAACAGAACTGTTGGTTAGAGATGAGAGTTATGGATTGGTTAATATCAAACGAGGGATCTTTCAAGGTAACTCTTTATCGCACTTGTTGTTCAATATTGCCCTGATCCCCCGGTCAATAATTTTGCAGAAGACAAATCCGGGGTACCAAACTGCCAAAAATTCAAGGAAAATTTCTCACCTGTTATACATGGATGACCTGAAGCTGTATGGGAAATCAGAAACCGAAATACAGTCACTGACCAACTCAGCCATTAGCAAGGAGTTTGGATTGAATAAATGTGCCACAGTGGCACTGAGAAAAGGAAAAAGCACGGAAAGTGAAGGAATTGAAATGCCAAATGGGCAAGCCATTAAGTGTTATCAGTCTGAAGCCTATAGATATCTGGGCATATTGCAATTGGATAACATCAAGCATGGGCAAGTAAAAAGTGTGGTCGGTAAAGAATACACTCAAAGGGTCAGAAAAGTTCTGAAAAGCAAACTGAATGGAGGCAATACCATCAAGGCCATTAACATCTGGCCGCACCTGCTATCAGGTATACTGCTTGGCATTATAAATTGGACTCAGGCGGAGCTAGATAGTTTGGATAGGAAAAGAAGAAAACTTATGACCATCCATTTATGCATTACACCCACACAGTGATGTGGATAGGCTGTACTTACCTAGAAAATCAGGAGGGAGAGGTCTCTTGCAAGTGAAACAGACAGTTCAAGAAGAGGAGCATGCGCTAGCAGATTACGTAAAAAACAGTGTAGAGCCAGCTTTAATGGAGGTCAAGAACAAGGAGTTGCTTAAAGTGAAGCAAAGAGCCAATATAGGAAAACAACGATGCAAACACGGGCTGACAGCTGGTACAACAAGGCATTGCACGGGCAGGTCCTTGAAAAGATCGAAGGAAAAGTAGAGGAGGAAAAGACCTGGCTATGGCTTACTAACGGAACATTGAAAAAAGAGACAGAAGGCCTGATCCTGGCAGCTCAAGAACAAGCCATCAGAACAAATGCAATAGACAAATCAGGTGATGACCCCAAATGCAGACTCTGTAGAGAAGCGGATGAAACTCTAGGCCATATACTGAGCTGCTGCAAGAAAATTGCTCAGACTGATTATAAACCCCGCCATAATACAGTTACTGCTCAAATGGTCCATTGGAATTTGTGTCACAAATACCATGTGCCCGTAGCAAAGAACTGGTGGGATCATAAGCCCAAAAAGGTGACTGAGAATGAACATGCAAAAGTACTCTGGGATTTTCAAATACAGACTGACAAGGTTTTGGAGCATAGTACCTCAGATGTTACGATTGTGGAGGGAAAGAGAGTATGGATCGTTGACATTGCCATACCTGGTGACAGCAGAATCAATGAGAAACAGCTTGGAAAAATTACTCAATATCAGGATCTGAAAATTGAACTGCAGAGACTCTGGCAAAAACCGGCACAGGTGGTCCCAGTGGTCATCGGCACACTGGGTGCTATGCCTAAAGACCTAAGCAGGCACTTAGAAACAATTGGAATTGACAAAATCACCATCAGTCAGCTGCAGAAGGCCACCCTGCTGGGATCTGCACGCATAATTCGCTGATACATCACGCAGTCCTAAACGCTTGGGAAGTGTTCGACTAGTGATTTATGATTCAAAATCCAGCATTGTTATCTTGTTAGCTGTGTGTTTGAGGATAACAACAACAACAACAACAACAACAACAACAACAACAACAACAATAATAATAATAATAATAATAATAATAATAATAATAATAATAATAATAATAATAATAATAATAATAATAATAATAATAATAATAATAATAGTCCAAGAATACCTGGAGCGTACCTGCAGTAAACCCATTCGTGTGAATTCACAGGGACTTGGACTTCTGGGAATTGAAGTCCAAAAACACTCGAATCGTACGTGCAGTAAACCTATTCGTGTGGCTTCACAGAGACTTGGGCTTCTGGGAATTGAAGTCCAAGAACACATGGAGTGCCAAGGTTCACCATCACGGGCCTAGCAACTAGTAAGTTGAACAACACAAGAGTTGTTCATGTGAGAGCAAAACAAGCTACTCTACGGCACAGTAAACTCATTGGGGGGAAATAAATGCAAGTTAATAAAACCGAGAACCAACTCACCCCATTGTACCTAGGAAGCATGCATGCTCCTTACTTGCTGCTTTTCACAATATATCTATTAACTTATTTATTCAGTCGTATCTGACTCTAGGGTTCAGTGCTCACCTCCATTTATAGACACAGAGCCAGCACAGTCCACACCTGCAGACGTTTCTGTGGTCATGTGGCAGGCAGGACAAGACATGGAATGCTGTTACTTTTCCCACCAAAGTGGTCCCTATTTATCTACTTGCAATTACCGTCTTTCGAACTGCTAGGTTGGCAGGAGCTGGGACACAGACGGGTGCTCACTCTGTCGTGCAGCACTCAGGAATTGAACCGCTGACCCTGCCAACCTTCCAGTTGTTAAGCTCAGCGTCTTAACCACTAAGCCACCACAGACCGTTTATTCGGCAGAAGCACCATATTAAATCTGTGTCTGTGTGAGTACCTGGTAGCCACAATTTCTCGTGGATCAAAGTTCATCCTGCCTCGAGAGCCTTGGAGCTGGGTCACACCAAAGACGCAATTCTTTTACAGATGGTGGGCAATCATTTCAATCATAGAATGGCTGAGTAGAAAGGGGCCTTTTAGGCCCGTGAGATGGTGAACCTTGGCACTCCAGGTGTTCTTGGACTGCAATTCCCAGAAGCCCAAGTACGCACTCCTGCTGATCAGGGCTTCTGGGAATTGAAGTTCCAAAACACTTGGAATGCCAAGGTTCATCATCACTGTAAATTTAAGCCATCGAGTCCAACCCCCTGCTCGATGGAGGAACCCAAATCAAAGTAGAATCAAAGCCCATCCCTGCTCTTCTTGTGTAGACCTGACTTTGCTCTCCAGATGTTCTTGAACTTTAATTCCCAGAAGCCCTGATCAGTAGGAGTGCTGACGTGGGCTTCTGGTAAATGAAGTCCAAGGACACCAGGATAGCCAAGTGTGCTGACTCCTGGTCTTGAGCCATGCTGGTAGACCTCTTGATAGTCCCCCATCCTGGTTCAATGCTCTCAAGCAGACATGGAGCAGATAGATATCGTGATAGTCCCCCATCCTGGTTCAATGCTCTTAGACACGGAGCAGATAGACCTCGTGATAGTCCCCCATCCTGGTTCCATGCTCTCAAACAGACATGGAGCAGATAGACCTCTTGATCCCCATCCTGGTTCAATGCTCTCAAACAGACACGGATCAGATAGACCTCGTGATAGTCCCCCATCCTGGTTCCATGCTCTCAAACAGACATGGAGCAGATAGACCTCTTGATCCCCATCCTGGTTCCATGCTCTCAAACAGACATGGAGCAGATAGACCTCGTGATAGTCCCCCATCCTGGTTCAATGCTCTCAAACAGACATGGAGCAGATAGAACTCATGATAGTCCCCCATCCTGGTTCCATGCTCTCAAACAGACACGGAGCAGATAGACCTCTTGATCCCCATCCTGGTTCAATGCTCTCAAACTGACATGGAGCAGATAGACTTCTTGATAGTCCCACATCCTGGTTCAATACTCTCAAACAGACATGGAGCAGAAGTTAACAGATGTCTCCATCCCTCCTTTGAGATGGGGATGTCAACAGCGCTCCAGGCATGTGCCATTCTGCCTTTTGCCACCCTTGCTAGATTTCATCTTGGATGTCAACAGCGCTCTAGGCATGTGCCATTCTGCCTTTTACCACCCTTGCTAGATTTCATCTTCACGTGGCAGCTGAAGCAGGTGATAAGACGAGGAGGAGGTGCAGAGAAGACACTTTCTTACTCAAAAGCAGATCCATAGGTCCAATAGTGTCACACGCCGTGGGAGTGAAAGAGAGGCAGGATTGAAATAGCTCAGTGATAGCTCTCACTTCCTTGTTCTCGTCCCCCCCCAATCTGTGCGCCGAGAAAAAGAACTTGGAAACAGGCAGAGGCTCAGGCTTGGTCAAAGTGTGCGCAGCGGGGGTTCCCAACCTATGGCCCATGGGCCAGATCTAGCCCATGGTGCCATTTCATGTGTCCCCCACCTCCCACTCCTCCAAGGGCATTCAGGAAACAAAATGATGATCCCTTTGAAGCTGTTGGGGGCAAAATAGATGCTGTCATTGTGAAGGCAGGGCAAAATGGCCGTCCGACCGTCAAAGCTGAGTGAGAGTGTGACCTGCCCCCACCCCACCCCCTGGCTTGAAAAAGTTGGGAACCCCTGGGTGTGAAGGATCTGGGGATGTGGCCACAAGCTCACCGGGAGGCATTGCCACCTAGAGGCCTACACAGCCTCTCTCAGAAAGTACCAGTACCAAACTCATTGGATTCGCAGACCTTTGGTTCTTGGACTTCAATTCCCAGAAGCCTCAGTCAATTCCCCAAAGCTCTGATCAGACAATGTACTGACAGAGGCTTCTGGGAATTGAAATCCGCTTGTGGGGCGTGGGCCCCACGTTGGGAACTACTGGATTAGAGATAAGAATTTTTTTCCGCTTACATTCTCCCTACCAGCTACTTGCGAGAACCTTTAAAACAATTCAAGCTCAGAAACACTGAAAGGAACATTTAGCATTTGCAACGCAAGCATATTTTATTTTAGGCACTTCGTTGGAGTTTCTCCGTCAAGACTCAGGATCTCTAAACATTTTCAGGGAAGAACCATGATCCTATTAATTTTTATGTGGCAAACACTGGCACGCATACACACGGGTATGTCTGAGACAAACACACACAGCCAAACGAATTCTCCATGGAGAAGATTCCGTGTTTTGTCGTAATCTCCAAACGGAGAGCAAATGCCAAGTGCGTTGACGGTAAAATATTTGTATCTTTCTCAGCATTTCTAAGTTTGACAAGATCTTTCAGTGCAAAGGCGTTTCTCTCAAATCACCCCTTGGTGCCTGCCGTGATACTCCAAAAGGATACGCTTTAGCCAAGAGCAACCGTCATTACTTTACCAGAGCTCAGCTGTTATACAAAGGCACCACTCGTATGATTTTCTGCCTGCACAGGGGGCAGCGAGGCGGCTTGGGCAGCGCCCGGTAGCACGTGTCGCAGGCGCAGACATGCCCACACTCCAAAAACACGCAGGACCGGGGGTTGCTCAGGCAGACAGTGCAAACATGCGCGGCATCACCGCCCGCCGCGTCGCTCTCCTGCATCTGCCGCTGGCGCTGCTTCTCTCGGTGCAGGCGGTGCTGCTTATGCAGGAGAAAAAAGATCAAGGCGCAGGTGGCAACCCCGAAAAGGACCGTCAGGATCCGCCAGAGCCTGACACTGGCTTCGTGCCTCCGGAGCAAGGTGTCGAACTCGAGGGTGGTGAGGAAGTAGCGCAGACCCTCCTTAGGGGGCTGAAGCTTGAGGGCACCGTGGCTGTCCAGGATCAGCTCCCCCACCCCGGTCAGCACCGACCCCACCTTCAACATCTCTTCTGTCTCCCGGATGCCCTTGGGCCGCTCTCTGCTGATGTAATGGCCCAGCACGTCTGTGAAGGACTGCACAGAAGGGTGGAACTTCTCATACACCGTCTCCAGGCTGAGCTCAGATGCCTCCAAGGGCCGGACGACCCGGACGGCAAGATCAGCTTGGCCCTTCTGCGGCACAAGGTCAAAGGGGGCTGTGTTGGTCCTCTGGTGGATTGTCTTCTCAGATTCGTTCCTGCAGAAAAGGGAGCCAGTGAGGCATCCATCCAGGGTCAGAAGCCAGGAGCAGCGCAGAAATGGTACCCAACATATTTTCAGTCTGGCCAGGTGGTCCTGCTATGGTAGACCCATAGTGGCAAACCTTGGCACTCCAGGTGTTCTTGGACTTCAATTCCCAGAAGGTCAAGTCTCTGTGACTCCACAGAAATGAGTTTACACCTGGAGTGCCAAGGTTTGCCATCACGGCCCTAGACCAGGGTCAACAAACTTGGCTCTCCAGGTGTTCTTGGACTTCAATTCCCAGAAGCCCTGATCAGTAGGAGTGCTGACGTGGGCTTCTGGTAACTGAAGTCCAAGAACACCAAGAGAGCCAAGTTTGAAGAACCTTGCCCTATGCCAGTAAACCCCTTCATGTGGATTCAAAGATACTTGGGATTCTGGGAATTAAAGTCCAAGAACACCTGGAGTGCCAAGATTCACCAACACAGGAGTTGACCCTACTCAATGCCCATTGTCAGGTGGCAGTTAACTAACCTGACCACCCTGAGGACTAACGACCTTGGGTGGCGAAGTCAACAGGGAAGGGTGATGGTCCCCAAGTGGATTAAATCCCTCTTGATGGAGGGCAGCAGCTTCATCCATCCTGGCCTGAGGATGATGATGAAGACTTTGTATGCCAAAAGGGCTCAGGACCAAAAAGTGACTCTTGGAACTGGATCAGTGGTACTATGGGTGACAGCTGAGATGTGGAAGGCAAATGGAAGGCCACTGCATTATATGGTTAGGATCACAATTCAAGCCAGGGATGATACAAATGAGCTTCTTGTGAAGACCATATGGCAGATCCACACCCAACCTCCCATTGTTTAAGATAAATTTAAAAGACCCATCATAAAGCACCTAGCCTACCTTCCTCCAACTTTGCCCTAAGAAGCCTTCTTCTCCTGGCCAGTTCCCAACCTTGGGTCCCCAAATGTTCTTGGACTGCTAGAACTCTTGGCCAGCACAGCCTGTGGTGAAGGCTTCTGGGAGTTTTAGTCTAAGAACTTCTGAGGACCCAAGGTTGAGAAGCCCTGGTTGATCTCTGGCCCTGTGAAACCAATGAAGACAGAGACTCTCTTGGCCTTAGACGAGCAGGAGTTAGGGTTCTACCAACCAGAGGTGGGTGCTTCTGTTCCACACCATCTTGTGTTCATGCAGCGTCAGCCTCTGAACCACACCTTTGCAGTTCTCCACAAACTGGCTGCTGAGAGTTTCTTTCACAGAGCGCACGACACCTATCAGACAGAGGTTGAGAAAAGGTGGCAAAATCGAGAGCTGAAATACAAACTCAAACAGCTCCTACAGTGTCACACAACTGGGAAGCCAAAGAAGGCAACAGCTGGCAACCCTCTAAATTAAGTGGCTGATGTAAATGTACCCACTTCTGCATTTACGGCAGCCTGCTTTCACCTCCAGGTGCCGGATGGGATGGTGTCGGGGGCGGGGCTGGCCCGTGGACCATAGGTTGGGAACCCCTGGCATAGTGCAGTGGTGGCGAACCTATGGCACACATGCCAGGCGTGGCACTCCCAGCCTCTCTGTTGTTATGCGTACCATCACCCCAGCAGAGGTCACCCCGCCCCCAACGTGATGAGACTTCTCTACATGCCTACTCGGGGGTAGCAGAGCAGTTCTTCAATCGGAGCTCAGCACAATCTCGAGGGAGACAGACTGCTTGCACACCAGCAGACCTTAAGCAAAAGAACGGATGCGTTCCAACGCCAGGGGAAGCTGAGATCCAGTTTCATCGAAGGCAGAAGCCCACAACAGCCACGGCCGCCATCCTACTCTTCGAAACAAACCAGAGGGACATCATCCTGCGCCTTGCCCGCCCGATTGAACTACCTAGACTCCCACGGAGGCGTCGATACGTAAGTTGTGTAAGACCACCTGGGAACCTCCCCACACAGGTAGTTATGGGGGCACGCTGGGGGAAGCCAAAACTCACTGTCAAACAAGGGGTTCATAGGGATGAACTCGCAGCCCTGGCCAGGGAATTTAATGTTAAAATACACAGATATCGTTTGACAGATTTGGTGAGGCATCTGGGGGAATATTGCTTGTTTTACCCAGAGGCAGGTTTGATAGAAACAGACATACGGGACAGGATTGGACCTTGTCTTAAAGAAGAGCCTAGGGCACCTGCCGATATTATAGCAACTTGGAGCAAGTGTAGGCAAGTCATTTCAGCGGTTAACCCAGTCCACACAGATACTGGCACCACTTCAGTGTACGAGGAACCATCAGCTCCTACACGTCTCTGTCCGACTATCAGATTTAGGGACGGAGGTTTGGAGGACTCTCCTCTTAAAGCTACTGCAGAAGTTGCAGGGAAGGACAAAACCTTAGGAAACGCAGGCATTTCCCAGGCAACCAAGAGTCCTTTTCAATTGATGGTAGAGGAAGAAGTGCGTAAGGGAGAGCTGCCAGCAGAAGAGTGAGCCTCACTTCAGCAATTGTGTCGTCCACGTGGAGACGGACGCTCTCACTGGAGATCAAACCAGGGTATACACGCCACTTACATTCAAAGTGCTTTCGGAAATCCGTAAAGCCATCACAGAGACAGGACTTCAAAGCTTCTGGGAATTGAAGTCCACCGGTGGGGGCGTGGGCCCCACGTTGAGAACCACTGGTTTAATCGCTGCACCACAAGGACTCCTTGGAGAAGCCAGCCTAATGCCCTCCAAGTGTTCTAGATATCTCTTTTAAGTTCTCAATCTATCAAACCTGAAACCTAATGGTCAATAAGGTCACACCTGCCCTCCCTCCACCATCCATACAGGGGTGTATTGCGCACTATGGGAGGGCGCTGGACAGAGGTGAGGGGTGGCAACCAAAGGACGGGGGGGGGGGGGAGTAGGCTGTCCCTGGGAACCGCTTGATCGCCGCCCCTCGCTTGCTCTGTCCAGTGCGCGGCACTTTAGAATAAACCATTGTTCCAAGCAGAAAGAGGGAGCTTGGAGCAATGGCTTAATCTAAAGTGCAGTGTGCCGGGCGGATAAAATAATAATAAGATTATTATTTGCTCCCCAGAGCGACAGAGGAAAGGGTGCACCGGGATGAACCCCCCTGTCCCAGCCCATGCCTGCATCCATGTGGTTTAATGACTCTACCTTCTATCACTGCGTAGGGGACACATTTCCCTGGTGCTTCCATCAGGAAGGTCTTCAGGTCCTGGTCAAGGCTGACCTTCTTAGCTCCCTAAAGGATAGAAAGAAGTAAAGGAGGGACTTACCTAAGACAACATTACCTTCACTAGCAGTAGATCAGTATTTCTCAACCTTTGGTTTTTGGACTTCAATTCCCAGAAGCCCAAGTCAATTCCTCAAAGCACTGTTCAGCCAATGTAGTGACTTAAGCTTCTGGGAACTGAAGTAGACCTGTGAGGCAATTGCCCCACATTAGGAACCACTGCCCTAGACCAGGAGTTCCCAACCTAAGGCCCGTGGGCCAGATCCAGCCCACAGTATAATTTCATGTGCCCCCCTCCAAGGTCATTTGAGGGGGAAAGAGCCACCCCCTATGAGACAAAATGGCCACCCCATCGTGCAGGCAGGGCAAAATGGCCATCCGGCCCTCAAAGCTGACTGAGAGAGCATGACCCAGTCCCCGGCTTGGAAAGGTTGGGAACCCCTCGCCTAAGTAAAGTACCTGTTTCAATCTTGGTGTAGGTCGGTGGTAGCTAGGTAACGGTCTCTCTTGCTCAAAACCCAGTCGTATCCGAATCTAGGGGTTTGTGCTCAACTCCGTTTACAGCCAACAAACTAGAGCTGTCTGCGTCTGCAGTCATTTCCATGGTCATGTGGCAGGTATGACTAGACACCGGAGCGCATGGAGCACTGTTAACTTTCTTGCCGAAGCAGTACCCATTTATCTACTTGCAATTTCTTGCTTTTGAACTGTTAAGTTGGCAAGAGCTGGGAAAGAGACGGGTGCTCATTCCATCATGCAGTACTCGGGGTTTTTGAACTGCGGACCTTCCGCGTCCAAGTCAGCATCTTAACCACTTGACCCCATACCTGTCAACCTTCCCGGATTGGCCGGGATTTCCCAATTTTCAGTGCCGATTTGCACCATTTCCCGCCCGCAGCTGCCAAAACCCTGGAATTGGCAGCGGGGGGGAGGGGGGCGAAGAGGTACTGCGCATCCCTTCTGCGCAGATCGCCTTCTATGCATGTGTAGAAGGCTTTTACGCTTGCGTAGAACCCTTCTACACTTGCGTAGAACCCTTCTGCGCATGCGTAGTAGGCGATCTGCGCAGAAGGGGATCATAGAAGCCTTCTACGCATGTGTAGAAGGGTGCTACGCAAGCGTAGAAGGGTTCTATGCAAGTGTAAAAGCCTTCTACACATGCGTAGAAGGCGATCTGCGCAGAACCATTCTGCGCAGGTCGCGCAGAAGGCAACCTGCGCAGAACCGTTCTGTGAAGGTCCCGTATTTTTCGGAGCCGCGGTTGAGAGGTATGCTTGAGCCACCACTATGCTTAGGTGGGGCATGGCCAAAAAACACTGATCTAAACTTTCCTTCTTGCTTTACTCATTGCTTTGTGATCCGAAAAGTCAACCAGCTAAAGCTCAACTGGCGAATCCGGTGAGGAGTAACTGACCTTCAGACTGTTTGCAACTTTTGACTTGTGCCTGTAAACAGCATACAGAATTGCTGTGGCGGCTGAGCTGGTCGCCAGGAGAATAATTTGGCCCACTGTAGGGCGCCCGCTGGCATCCATCCTTACAGTCTGATTCTGATATATATGTCTAGAAGCAGGAAGAAAGTGAAGGGTTATAAAGAGTCGAGAAAGGTTAACCATTTCCGGGGTCAGTTGAATAGGAAAGCATTAAAGGAGTCATGTCCAATAGCGTAGGCTTGTTGTAACTGCAACACTTTCCTCAAAATCAGAAATTGTGTCTACACCTGCCAATAGGACAGCAACCCTCCCAGCTCCCACAAAGAGCCTCCTCGAAGACTGTGGTATTTCTGAACCACAGTCAGGAGTACCCTGATAACGGCAACCTTGTGTTGCCGGCTAATCTTTCTCACACTAGGTCAGGCAGAAGGAACTGCAGAATGAACTCACCAAAAGGTGCCTTCATTGTGGCAGTTTCACGTCTGGCCTGGACACAGAAGAAGGAGCTTTGCCCTAGATCAGTAGAAGTATACCAGCCAAAAATGGTGAATCACATCTTCTGGAAGCCTCCAGAGATGCCAATTCCGCACTCCTACTCCTATTCCTCCTCCTTTCTTCTTCTCCTTCTCCTCCTTTCTTCTTCTTGTGCGATATCTGATTCCAAATATTGCCAGTCTTCATGGAGATCAGCCATGAAGGGTGTCCTGGGAACCATATAATGGTCTTCCACTTGCCTTCCACATCGCAGCACGACACCCTTAGTACCAAATGATCCAGTTCCACAAGTCACTTTCTGGTCCTGAGCCCTGTTGGCACACAAAGTCTTCATCCCTCATCCCCAGGCCAGGATGGATGACGCTGCTGCTATCCATCAAGAGGGATTCAAGTTGGACCATTTAACCTACTTGGGGACCATCACACTTTGCTGCTGTGTTTTTTCTCTCCATGCAGATTGCTACCCACACAAAACAAGGCAGTGCAACCCTGCCTTACTCAGTGGAAGCTCAGTAAGTTCCCAGCCACCAATTCTTGATTTTTTTAAAAAAGAGATGTAATTTTTTAAACTAAACATTAGTTCACAAACTAGATTGCTCTCCGACTTTTTTATAAATTAAGAACTAAATCTCACCGCACTTGTATCTTGCAAAAACGAGTTAAAGGCTCAGCCACTCACAAACATTGAACATCCAGCTGAAGGCAGGGATTTCAGGACTTTGTCCCATGAAAACGGCCCTCCGCAGCCTCCCGGAGAGCTAAGCTCCTTCCTGTTCTCTTGTTTCTGGAAAGTTTGGCACTTTCGGTTTCTGTTCCTGTAAACCTGTCACGCGTCCTTTGCTTGCCATTGCTTCCGACGAGGTGAAGCCGGGCACAAAAAAAAAAAGGCAGAGATCAGTTCAGTCGAGTGAATTGAGTTTGACAAGCGATTTGACATGTGGGTTTGAGTTCGGATTTGGAATCAGCGCACTAGACGTCATGTAAATCACATGTTATTCCCAGTAGAAAAAATCGTTGTTGTGCAGTGTAATAATACCTAGAAGCAGGTGTTGTTGTTTTTGGAGGGGAAGTTATTTTTCCAAATGTGTTTTCAATTTTTTTAAAAATTAAAACTAACTGGTTTTTAATTAGTGCAGATTTAATGGGTTTTTTGTTTTAAAAAAAACTGGCCCTCTCTTTATGACACCTTTGTAAGCCACCTTGGGTCCCTTTCACTGGTATACCTTTCAAAGGATACCTTACCAACCAACCACTAGCCACAGGTTGGCGGCGTTACATTTTTTTGTGTGGGCTACAACTCCCACCATGCGCCTGCCACACATGATGGGAGTCCGACCAGAAAGGCAATGTTCTCAAGCTCTGGTTATCCGAAAAATATCTCATAATAACCACCACAAAACAACTTAAAGGTTTCCCTTGCTCGAAAGCCAGTCATATCTGACTCTAGGGTGCAGTGCTCATCTCTGTTTCAAAGCCGAAGAGCCAGCGTTGTCTGCCTTCTGCAGACGTTTCTGTGGTCATGCGCACGGAACGCTGTTACCTTTCTCACCGAAGTGGTCCCTATTTATCTACTTGCAATGTCTTGCTTTTGAACTGCTAGGTTGGCAGGAGCAGGAACAAAGACGGGAGCTCATTCCGTCCTGCAGTACTTTCTTTCTTTATTTATTTTTATTTTTATATTCAAATTTATATGTACTCGGGGAATCGAACTTCTCACCTTCCGCCTCCCAGTCAGCGTCTTAGCCAATTGAGCCACTGCAGTCCCCACAAAACAACTTACAATCCCATAATAGTCCCAAGTAAATCAGAGCAATAATGGCCAACCTTGGCACTCCAGCTGTCCTTGGACTTCAATTCCCAGAAGCCCCTGTTCAGCAGGAGTGGCGACTAGGGCTTCTGGGAATTGAAGTCCCAGAACACTTGGAGTGCTAAGATTAGCCACCAGGGCGAGCCCTTCCCCCCACCGGAAGTTGTTACCCCAAGGCTCCCCCTTTTGTCCCCATAGGAGCAGTATCACCAACCACATCCGGCTCCCGGCGAGGAAACCTCCTCTTTGGCCACTCTCTAGTTTGAGGTCTCCTTCCCGAATCCCTCCGCTTCCGGGAAGGGGAACGCCCACTTCCGCTTACAACGTCGGCGAACGACGTCTAGAGCGGAAAGGTAGGAGGGGCCTACCATAGAGTTTCAACTTCCGGCCACCTCCTAGCAAAGAAGAGCCAGGCAAGGGTGATTCATAAACTTACGGAAATGAAGACCGGTGCTTCTCTATTATTATTTTTCTGGCCCGGAAGAACTTTCGGGTATCTTTTAACCCCTCCATTCACTTCTCCTGACCGTCTCTTTCTCTAGTAAGAAGATAAAATGTGCCTTTATAGGCGAGAGTGAGAAGCTGAAGTTCGCTGCGATGAACAACAGCCCTGCTTAGGCTTTGCAATCTCAAACCCATCCATGGTTTCTTTCATTGCAGGGGTGCCCAAACTACGGCCCGAGGTGAAGCCCAGAAGCCCAAGTCCCTGTGAATCCACACGAATGGGTTTACTGGCACTCCAGCTGTTCTTGGACTTCAGTTTTCAGAAGCCTACGTCTGTGAATCCACACGAACGGGTTTACTATGTATATGCACTCTTCTTGGACTTCAATTCCCAGAAGGCCAAGTCCCTGTGAATCCACACAAATGGGTTGACTGCGTTTACACACTGTTTTTGGACTTCCATTCCCAGAAGCCCAAGTCCCTGTGAATCCACATGAATGGGTTTACTGCATGTTGGTGTATGAAGGAATTGGGGCCACTGGAGGGCCGGGGCGCCCGGAGGATGACTGATCAAGTAACGACACGAGACAAGGAAGCAGGATCGATCAGTACTTTAATGGCAAAAGGCAATATCATTTATAGGGAAGAAAACGCAACGGTGGCAAACTGTCATCTAACAGCGCATTACCTCATACGTTGATTCAGGTTAATGGGGAAACCTTCAAAGGGGAAGTTAATTAACTCGGGCAAACACGGGGAAAGTATGACCATTGTGTTGGGGATTAGGCAGGGACAAACATGGCTTATTTGCGCCAGGGATTTCCCAAACCGGGAGATGAGTTTATTATACTTAATGTTACACAGGAGTTAGCTATCTGCTTACTTGGCAGCGTCGCGGGTCAGGTCACGGTAATTGGGTGAATCAACCCCTATACTTTATTCACCCCCCTTAATTTGGCGGCCGCAGAACCCACTCGCAAGGAGCGTCTCTCACTGCAGTGGTTTCAGGCGGGCCGTTCCATGCCCTATGGGGCATGGGGAATCCGCATCTCCCCTTTAATTTTTCTATTTAAGGACCTGAGCGGCGACCTTACGCAAGATCGGCATCAGCTGTTGAGTAGGGATGACGTCACGGGGTTTCTCTCTGGGGCGGCACTGGGCGATCAGTGAGGGAATACATTGAGCCAGGCAACATATCACAATGCCTATAATGACAATCCCGACGACTATCTTGAGTACCGTTTGCAACCATCCCCAGGGAATCCATGACCACATCCAATTCCACAGAGAACTCCACCAAGCCCCCCATGCAGAGCCTTCCGTGAGCTGGTTTTGGATCTTGCGGGAATTATCAGTAAGGTTAAAACAGCACATTCCATGAAAAGACTCACAGCCCAGGTGATGTAGCAAGAGGAGGTAGTCGATAGCCGCTCGATTATCAAGGACGGCATGGCGAAGCTCTGCCTGTTCCTGATTAAGGAGCGCTATCGCTGTGGAGGTATGGTTAATGGCTTTAGCCAAACCGCAAGCTAAGCGGCCGATCCTCCGCGCGTTACCGACGGCCAAGCCTGGCACGCCGATTAGGCTGACCGCCAGTGATACATACTCAGCGGGACTTAACACTCTGAAGCTGCTGTCACAGGAGCTGTCTAACTGGGTTGTGCGTGTGTGCCGTATGAGTGGGGAAACATTAGCAATTGATACATTTGCGTCAACAGTGCTTGGGGCAATCATGTCCTTGGTAGGAAGTAACAGTGTCAAGCGACTGATACAACACATCGAGTCCGACAAATTCGCAGGGATGTAGTTCCATGTGAACTGGTTACAGGTGAAAAACCACCCAGGAGGTAGGGTGACATATGCATACAATGAGATGAGTGTCTCTGGTTTGGTACAAGTCCAGTTGCCGCTGCCAGGGTCCACGCAGCGGCGCCGCGCCTGACCGCCTGAGGTGCAGCCGGTCATGCGGGTACAGGCAGCGTCCGGGCTGATCGCCACTCGAGGGGTATGAAGAGCGACCGCATCAGCCGGCAAGGTTGACACAAGCTTCTGTCCCCCCCAGCGCGCATATGCTGAGAAGGCAGTAGGAGAATGTGGTCCAGAAAAGGCCTTCAGCAACCAGTCGCCATCCTTGGTGCGTGCGTCTGGAGTGTGGCACACGGGGATGAGACAGGTGCTGAGGATAGACGCAGAACCAACGCCCTGCTGTAAGCAAAAATCGGACTGGTTGACGAGACCCGCCAACCTTTCCCACAAGTTATACTGCAATCGGGTAGACAAATCTTCACCAGGCGGCAAACCGTCGGCCTGGATTGGAGCAGCCTGAACGCCTCCCCCCAAAAGCAGGAAAAGGGCCAGGATGATGGTGATTGCCACTGTGTTGGCATGGAGTTGAGCGAAGATTGCAGCTGTGAGGTTCTCCGGTGTCAGCTCCTTCTCCTCGCGCTGGACGGTGTCCTGGGCGTCACGGCAAAGAGCTTTGACCATCCCCCAGGTGATCTTGGGCATCGGTGGCCGCTTCCTCCGGCGGATCCGCTGGGTCAGCGTGAGGTCCTCCATCTCCGGGATCGGACTCGGGTCGACCTGGGTCCACGCCATGCGGTTCCAGATGAGGCTTGACACACCGAGCTGGAATCCAAACGACACCTGTAGGAGACATAACTGCAGCATACCCTCTTCCCCACGTTATGAGCGGCACCGGGCCCCTCCAAGAAGGGTCTGGTGGCACTCGGTACCGGACCATAGGTCGCGGGAGAGGCTCCGAGCGGCGGAAATGCCTCTCCTGCGGCGTACAGTCCGAAAAAACATTAAGGTGATTGTAAGTGAACAATACCTTATTTAAGCAAAACTGTGCTTCTCCTTGCGACTTGGGGAGGGCAGGAGGTTCCCCCCTTTCTGTTTGTTTGTCAAGATAGGACTTTAGCGTCCGATTGACCCGCTCTACAATCGCCTGCCCTTGCGGATTGTAGGGAATTCCAAAAGTGTGCTTGATGTCCCACGTCGCCATGAAGGTGGCCAGTTGCCTAGAGCAGTAGGACGGTGCGTTATCCGTTTTCACGTGCCGTGGCTTGCCCATCGCCGCGATGCAGGAAAGGAGGTGCTGCTCCACGTGGGTAGCCGTCTCCCCTTTCTGCGCCGTGGCCCAAACGAACTGGGAAAAGGTATCAATGCAGACGTGCATGTACTGCCATCTGCCAAACTGCGGCACATGCGTGACGTCCATCTGCCATACCTGATTGGCCTCAGTCCCCCGTGGGTTGACCCCCCACGAGGGCCCCCCCGGCGCTCCTGCGCAATGCTGACAGGAGCGGACTATACCCTGGGCTTCAGAGAGCGGCAGATTGAACTGTCTGGCGAGTGCTTTGGCATTTTGGTGAAAAAATGCATGACTTTGGATTGGAGTAGTGAAAACTCCCAAAACTGAACGTTGCTGAATTTCCTTTGCGGCCGCGTCCGCTCTGCTATTGCCCGCGGAAATCGGACCCGGTAGGTCTTGGTGACTTCGGATGTGGGCAATATAGAGCGGTTCCTTGCGGTTTCGCAAATGAAATTGAGCGGTGAGAAACAGACTAAGTAAATTCTTGTCTATCGCGGGAGTGATGTAAGCTCCCGGTAGACTGTGCAACAAATTCCTTACATACAGGCTGTCAGTTATGATATTCAAACGCTCCTGGGCGAAGGTGCGCAAGGCAAGGTTCACGGCTGCCAACTCTGCCCGCTGAGCGGACTTCTGTGGAAGAGTTAACAGCGTGTGCCAAGCTTCGCCCTCCTGCCAGGTCAAAACACCATAGGTGCGACCACCATCTGTAAAAACTGTCTTGGCCCCTTGGAGCGGGACCAGCGAGAGCAATTCGAACAAGCTGACTGTTCCTGTCTGGAGCGAGACCAGCCTAGGGTCCTTGGGCAAATGGTACGCTAAGCTTCCCGTGAAACCTTCCAAGGCTACCGGAAGCGAGTCACCTAGCTGCATCAATTGGTGAACTTGTTCCTTAGTGAACGGGACCACAATTTTGGCCAAATCCTGCCCTGAGATGTCCCTAGCTCTCAGCCTTCCACGGTAGACCACCGCGGAGACCAGCTCTTGGGGCGGAACGATGTTCCGTGAAGATGTGTTAGGCAAGTAAACCCATTCCACAATTTTCGCTCCCTTCTCTGAGTCTACGCCTAGCGCCCCAGTGAACATGGATCCTGACCGTACGATGTACAAATTCAGGACCGGGGCATAGGGCCCCTGGGCGATTCTATCAACCCATCTCTGGCTAAGGACTTGGTTAACTTTCTCGAGCGCCAAACGCGCGTCTCGAGAGATTTTTATCCGGTCTGCCGGCTGCTTGCCTAAGGTTAGCAGCGAGAAGAGCGGTTTCAAAAGATCCGTATCTAATCGGAAATACGGTCTGGCCCAATTAATATTCCCTAAAATCTGCTGTAGCTCTACCAGGGTGACTGAGTCCTGTAGATTAATTTGAGGCAAAACCGGTGCGGCAAAAGAACGGAGAAGCCGATGACCCAAGTAGGAAAAGGGCTCGGTTCTCTGCACTTTCTCAGGGGCAATGAGTAGACCTTTGTCCCCCAGGCTGGCCTGGAGGTCGGAAAACATTTCGCTGCCAAGTTGCGGCATAGCGACCAAGATATCATCCATGAAGTGACAAACAATAGCTTTAGGGTAAAGGCTTCGGAATTTTTCCAGCGCGTTGTGAACATAAATTTGGCACAGGGTGGGCGAATTGAGCATGCCCTGTGGCAAAAATTTCCACGCGTAACGGAGCGTGGGCTCACTGTGGTTCACAACCGGCACCGTAAAAGCAAACCTTTCCCGGTCCCTGGGGTCTAAGGGGATGGTATAAAAGCAATCCTTGAGATCTACAACTAGAATCTCCCACCCCTCGGGAATCATATTAGGATTCGGGATGCCGCATTGAAGCAGACCCATGGGCTGAATACACTTATTGATCTCCCTGAGATCGTGGAGGAGTCGCCACTTCCCCGACTTTTTCTTAATCACAAAGATTGGCGAGTTCCAGGGACTGGTGGACTGTTCTATATGTCCTGCGTCTAGCTGCTCTTTCACTAGCTGCTTGAGGGCAACTAATTTCTCTCCCACAACCGGCCATTGTTCCACCCAGACCGGAGTGTCGGTGAGCCATTTAAGTGGCAACGCCATTACCCGAAGGTAAGGGTGGCACCGTACTGCTGGAGAATGTCTCGCCCCCAAAGGTTGACGTGCACGTCAAGAATGTGCGGCCGAATTACCGCCGTGCCGTCAGCCCCTGGGATCGTGACTTCTACCCACTCTCGGCTCCTAAACGCTTCCTGAACACCGCCTACCCCCCACACATCGGAGACCGGCTCAATGGCCCACTCCCTTGGCCACTGGCTCCTGCTTATCACGGATACATCAGCTCCGGTATCGAGTAGGCCTGAGAACACTCTTTTGTTCAAAAATACCTCGATAACGGGGCGCTGCTTCCACTCAATGTTGGTCTCCACTGTCGCTAAGACCTGGTATCCTTGCACTGCCTCAACCGCGCTCAGGCGGTCTGCTGAGCCGGGCTCTGAGCTGTCACTGAGCCTCCCCTGGCTGCCTGCTGGCGAGTGACAAGGAACCATGATCAGTTGCGCTAAGGAATCTCCCTTATGAATGGTCTGGGGCAGGTGTGTCCAGAGTTGGACCTGGAGAACGCCTGAAAAATTCGAGTCAATGACTCCTGGAATTATAAATATTCCGCGGGCTCCAGCTACACTACGGGGCAAAACTATGCCTAAAAAGCCTCTGGGCAGGGGACCCATGTACTGGGAATCGACCAGATAGACTGTGCCTGGCAGGTCGCATGTAACGTCTGCCTGGCAAGTCAGCTCTAGCCCTGTGCTACCCTTGGGGCTGGCCTGTGCCCTCGTAGTGTCTGGAATGTGCCTGGAACCTAGTCCAGCTCGGGGAAGTCCTGGTTCTGGGGAATGAGTGAAGCCTCTGTTTGGACTGGGGCCAGAGACATGCCCGCGTTCCGGTTTCCCGAACTCGGACAAAACTTGGCCCAATGATAGCCTTTTCTGCACTTCGGACATGGGGTTTTCGGAGCCTTGGGCTGGCTGGACCTTTGCCCGCCTCCCTTGAGTCGGCACTCCCTAGCGAAGTGACCGACCTTGCCACAGGAGTGGCATGCCCCCTGGTTCTTTCCTTTGGATTTTTTACCCCCTTGCACCGCCGCCGCCAGCAGACCCATCTTGTAGGAGTCTGTGCCGACGTCGGAGCAAGCTCTAATCATGTCCGATAGGGTCAGATCAGGACGATTGCCTAGGGACTGCAAAATCTTACGACAGTCCAAGTTGGCATTGTCCTTGGCTAACTTGATCATGAGCTCTTGCTGGGCTTGCTCATTGTCAATCTGCCTGGTGATTGCCTCCTCCAGGCGATTGATAAAGTCCATGTAGGGCTCTTGGGCTCCCTGCTTGATAGCGGTGTAGTTTTTAGCCGCTTTGCCAGACGCTGGGATCTTGAAGTACGCCCTATAGGCGGCTTCGGCGGACATCTCTAGCGTGGCTAGAGGCAGGTTGATCTGAGCGTTGATGGGCTCGAAGGCACCTGAACCATATAGCTGTTCAGCAATTACTGCGCCTCCCATCCTAGCGGCCCTGGCCTGAGCCTCAAGCCGATACTCGCTGTCCCAGATCATGTACTGGCTAGGGGTTAGCATCATCCTCATGACGGCTTTCCAGTCGTGAGGAATCCACATGGTGGCTTCGCACGCCTGCTGAAGCGTGCCCCTGGTAAAACGACTTTGGAGCCCTGTCTCTGAAATTGCTTTCCGTAAGGCCATGAGAAGCTTATACGGGACTGGGGAATGCACTACCTGTTGCGCGCCTGTGAGCGCGTCCATCTCTAAGCGGATGGGACAAATCTGTCGAAGCTCAGCTAGCTGTTCTGCTGACAATTCCCCCTTCTTGAGCTCTATCTCTGCTGTGCGCTGAAGGGCACTCTTTACAACTAGGGAAGCCGGTGCTGTCAGAGAAGCGCCTGCGCTCCTCATTCCTTGCGTTCCTTCGGTGACGTCTGCAGCTGTCACCGGGGGAAGGCTCCCTTCGCTGCTATGCTGATAGCTGAATGACGGACAGAGCGCCGTGGGCGCAGTCGGGTTGACTGGCTGACTTGATGACTTTTCTAACGGGGGTTCTTGGGCCTCTATCCGGACCGGTTCGATCTGCTCTAAGAGCCTCCTACACTTTTTCCATGTGCTGACTACCCTGCCGGGCGCTTTGGGGGGTTGCTGGATGCAGTCTCCTATCTGATCCCAGAGCTTCAAGGTTAACGTACCTACTTCTGGGTAAAGTAGGCAGTGTCCCCTGAGGTACGCCAAAAGTCTCGCTAGCTCTCCGCTGTGAAATCGCAACTTAAAAACCCTGGCCAGGATTATGAACTCTCCCTCTCGAGTTCTTTGGCTAGCGGACGGACTTGGTCTATGAGAGCAAGTCCCCATATTACCTGCGATGGTCCTCTGAAGTTTCCTCCTCGGGACGAGAGTCGACGCGTCTTTGCAGGCAACAGGTTCGGGCGACGAGTGTCTGGGGTAGCCCTCGGAGCGTGGACCTTCTGCCACGGGCCCTCGGCGGCCTCTGCGTTGTCAGGGGCTCACAGCCTGCCCTGACCGGAACGCGTTTTTCCCTTCGCAAACCTCCCAAAGCCGGGAAAGAAGTGGTAGGAAATGTCTCTTTGGAATGCCTCGTCGCAGGCCACCCCTCCGATCGGCTGGCTGCCGGCCGGAGTGCTGCGCAGTCCTCCGAGCTGCTTTTGGTCGTGGTTCAAGCGTAGAACCAGACCGCGTGAAGCGTTACTCACGAGTAGACCTCTCCAGGGTCCTTTACTCACGAGTAAATCACGTCGGGGTCACCAGATGAAGGAATTGGGGCCACTGGAGGGCCGGGGCGCCCGGAGGATGACTGATCAAGTAACGACACGAGACAAGGAAGCAGGATCGATCAGTACTTTAATGGCAAAAGGCAATATCATTTATAGGGAAGAAAACGCAACGGTGGCAAACTGTCATCTAACAGCGCATTACCTCATACGTTGATTCAGGTTAATGGGGAAACCTTCAAAGGGGAAGTTAATTAACTCGGGCAAACACGGGGAAAGAATGACCATTGTGTTGGGGATTAGGCAGGGACAAACATGGCTTATTTGCGCCAGGGATTTCCCAAACCGGGAGATGAGTTTATTATACTTAATGTTACACAGGAGTTAGCTATCTGCTTACTTGGCAGCGTCGCGGGTCAGGTCACGGTAATTGGGTGAATCAACCCCTATACTTTATTCACCCCCCTTAATTTGGCGGCCGCAGAACCCACTCGCAAGGAGCGTCTCTCACTGCAGTGGTTTCAGGCGGGCCGTTCCATGCCCTATGGGGCATGGGGAATCCGCAGGTGTATATATGCAGTTCAGCTGTTCACCAGTAGCGCAGCTGACAGAGCTCACGTGATTCCAATTCCTCCAATGGGTAACTACCGCGGGAAACCTTCCCGCCACAGGTGAAACTGTGAGGTATGCATTACGTCAGAAGGACGTCACCTATACTGTAACCAATAGTGCGCCTCCAGGCGAAATTCAAATATGCTGTGTACCATATATAAGGAGGCAAGACTCCGCCATTGCTTCATGTACAGATTGACCATGTTACAAAAAAGTAGTGTTTAGCCCGCCTGCCGGCTCGTGTGCATTCAATCTGCCTACATCAAACTGCACGTACTCACTGTTCTTGGACTTCCATTCCCAGAAGCCCAAGTCCCTGTGAATCCACACAAATGGGTTTACTGGCACTCCAGCTGTTCTCGGACTTCAGTTTTCAGAAACCCAAGTCTGTGAATCCACATGAATGGGCTTACTATGTATATGCACTCTTCTTGGACTTCAATTCCCAGAAGGCCAAGTCCTTGTGAATCCACACAAATGGGTTTACTGCACGTAAACTTCTGCCTTCTGGGATTTGAAGTCCAAGAACACCTGGAGTGCCAAGTTTGCCATCACTGAACCTAGCCCTAAGTTTCCACACACCTTAAAGCAGCAAGTGTTTTAGGCTAGCTTCAGGAGCAAGGTGATAGGGGTAAAAATTGGAATGGTCAAATTCAGAGAATTTACTTCCTAGATTCGTTACAGCAGCAAAATTATCTTTTGAACCCCAGCCCCCAAAATTTCATTCTGCAGCCTCCTCTGCTCTGATCCCAAGTCACCTAAGAGCAGGAGGCAATCCTGACTTTCTCTTATCATTCTCTTATTCTCATTTCCCTTGTTCTGTGGGTTCCGTGTTGGTGAACATCACAATGGAGTTAGATTCCATGGGGAAACGGACTTTCCCTGTGAGTAAGTGAGTATTATACCAGCTTTTTTCTCTTTGTCCGAGTGTGTCTTGGCTCCTCCTGGCACCAGCACCTCTCAGATGACCTTTCCTAGGAAGATAACCAGCAAGGGTCACCTACACCCATCCACTCCTGGGATGCATGGATACAATGGTGCCATTAAACAGGGATTCTCAACCTGCAATGCATGATGCCATTTCATGTGGCCCACCACCAACTCCACCACACCTGGAAGTACCATGTGGTAGGGTAAGGGCAAAATAGCCACCCCTCCCAAGCTGTCTGAGGAAGCATGACCCGGCCCCCGGCTTAAAAAGGTTGAGAACTGTAATAGGAGGTCATGCTCTAGTAAGGTTTTGAGCAGGCACACAATATTGGCCAGACTCTCCCCTGTGCAAACATGGCCAACGTCCCCAGAGCTTTTTGACGTTATTTTAGGGTTGCAGTTTCCTAATTCCCTGACTGGCATGGCAGCAGCTTCACCCATCCTGGACTGGGGCTGATGATGAGGGCTCATGATCTGTTGTGTATTAAGGCACATTTGCAAGTTGCGCGGTCAGCACCTTGCAAGGAGAAAATGGCGGTTTCCCACTGTTGTGTATGTAACTGAATGTAATGCTTTAAAAGTTTGTATTAAATTGTTGGGGTCGGGTGATCCTCCATTTTGTGTTCTTATTAGAATTAAGCTCTCACGGGACTTGGGCTCCCGCCCTTTCTAACGAAATGCGCGAAGGCTCCATAGTCTTGGGTCACCCCACGATCACCCTACTGTTCTCCCAACCAATCCAGTTGCTTCCTGCCCAAATGTATCTTTCCTGTATTGTACATATAGGCGCTGCTGCGCCATTGCTCTCCATGTTCAGTTCCCGAAATAAAGTTGTGTTTGGCCCTGTTATGCTGGCTGCTGCGTATCAATACCTGAACATCAAATTGGCAACGAAGGTGAGATGGCATCCCACAAGGCTAACTTGAGTCCTTTCAACGTGGCCTCTCCAGAAAAATGGAACCTGAACGAGCGACAGTTTTGGCATGCCATGGTGGCCGAAAACATCATCGAGGAAGATCAGAAGAGATCCTGCTTCCTTTCTCAGTGCAGTCTGGCCACCCTCGAACTTGCCATCCACCTAGTACTCCCAAGGAACATTGACAACGTCCCCCTCATGGACATCCTTGTGGCTTTGTGGAACCATTTCCACCCCAAGGTGTCCATCTTCCCAGCCCGGGTGGTGTTTCACAGGCGTGACCAACACCCCGGAGAGTCGGTGACTGACTACGCTGCTGCGCTGAGATTGACTGCCGCCCCATGCCAGTGGCCCAACTTGGAAGATGCCCTCTGCAATCGCCATTTTGTGTTCTTCTTAGAACTTAGCTCTTGCAGGACTGGGTTCCTGCCCTTTCTAACGAGAAGTGCAAAAGGCTTCACAGTCTCTGTCATCCCATGATCACCCCACTGTTCTCCCAACCAGTCCAGTTGCTTCCCGCCTGACTGTATCTTTCCTATATTGTATATATAGGTGCTGCTACACCATTGCTCTCCATGTTCAGTTCCCAAAATAAAGTTGCATTTGGCCCTATTATGTTGGCTGCTGCGTATCAATTCCTGAACATCAAACCTGCCATCCAAATTAGGAGCTAAAGTTGGTGCGAAATCTCCCTCTCTGGGCGTGCTCATTATGCTAATCAGAGTCCTGTGATTGGTTACAGTTTTGGATCCTGTTCCCCATTGGTTAATAAATATATATCATGTTATGATTGGTTGGTTATGCTTGTCCGGCAGGTCGCTACTTTGTATCAAGGAGCCACCACTGGGGAGACACTATATAAGCCCCACGGGTAAACAAGGGTGGGGCCGGACCAGATCTATACTACCCATTCTCCACAGATAGCCAGTACATGCTAAGCCTGGGTCTCCTCCACACGCTATCACTACTAGCGTAGCTTAGTTATTGCCAATCTTCTACGGCAGATTCCGGAGGGACTGATTTCATGGGATTCGTATAGCCGTCTCTGTGTCCGGAGCGCCTTGTAAGCTTTATCTGGAAGACTGTTTAATAAATGGCTGTCGCTGTTCTGTTCATCGTTGCCTCGACTATTGCTTATAAGGGCCGGAAGCGACAGGATTCGAAAGTGGGACTGGATCAGTAGTACTATGGGTGTCACGCTGCAATGCGGAAAGCAGATGAAAAGCCACTGCCTTATATTCTCAAGACAATCTTCATGGCTGATCGCCATGAGGATCACCAATATTTGGAATCAGATATGGCACAAGAAGTGAAAGCCCCATGGCAGAGTGAATGTGGGAAGGCACAGCTCAGAAAGAACTGTCCACAAAGTAGATGTGGAGTTGTACTGGTCCGGTAAGGAACAGCCACTTCCTTCCGCTGTCTACTCAAGACCTGTGATGTCAATGTTACCTGCCATTAAATCATCTCTAATTTGTGGTAATGAGAAATGTCCAAAATGTCCTGTCCTAAACAGGTCAGCTAAATTCCTGCAAGTTTTAGCTTAGGGCAGGGGTGGTGAGCCTATGGCATGTGTGCCAGAGGGGGCACTCAGAGCCCTCTCTGTTGGTACATGCTGTTGCCCCAGCACAGAGTTCGCCCCATCCCTGTTGTGTTCTGTACTGTACCCGCGGGATCCTCCCACAAATACGGATACCCCAACAGAGTTAGATTTTGATTTCCAGAACCGGGGAAGTTTTGCGGAGTGGTCCCCCACCCGTCCAAGCGAGAAGAGGGGTTTTTCGTTAGCCCCGAGTGTCTCCGGTCTGCCCACAATGGAGTTTTTCCCTTCCCCCAAAACCGCCAAACCACGGCAAGCCTCTAACAAGTCTCCCTCTCCCGTTTCAGGACAAGGGACCAGGGAACGAGGAAGCAGTAGCGCCCCTGGGGCGGGTCAGCCCACATCGCGGCCCAAACGCGTTTGCAATAAGCCATCTTGGCTGAGGGACTTCGTCCCATCCTAGGGGGGAGGGATGTTGTGTTCTGTACTGTACCTTTTACAATGTATTCATTCACGTGTATCCAATGTAACCATGCTTGTGTAACATTATAACCAGCAGCTGCTTAATTGTAGCCCTTGCAATAGGACGCGAGCTAATGACCACCTGGTGGCAATAGCGAGCGTTCAAGCTCTCCTGGCCCAGACTCACCAGCAAACAACAGCGCGGGAAGATTCCCGCCATCACCTACACCTGGACAAGAAGGGCGTGACCGTTCTGTGACGTCACGCGGACAGTAACCAATAGACTGTCAAGGAGCCACATTCAAATGTATAGCCACTGTATATATTGAGCTACCCATCCGCCATTACCTCATGTTCCCCCTGGATCATCATGCAATAAACCTGTGTTAAGCCAACCTTTCGGCTGTTCATTGTCTTTGGTCCCATACACGAAAATCCCTCTGCCCAACAGCCCAATGAGAGCGCTTCCTCCTTTCCCACAGCACAGAGTTTACCCTGCCCTTCTGTTTGGGCACTCGGTCTCTAAAAAGTTCGCCATCACTGGCTTAGGGAATCAATCCATCTCATGTTCCATCTTCCTATTTTCCTGCTGCCCTTCCAGGATGGATGAAGCTGCTGCCCTCTATCAAGATGGATCCAAGTGGGATTTAATCCACTTGGGTACCATCATCACCCTTCCCTGTGGACTTCACCGCCCAAGACCGTTAGTGCTCAGGGTGGTCAGGTTAGTTAACCGCAGCCTGACACTCGGCATTGAGTCACTGGCAGTAGGGTCTACTCTATTACCATAGCAGAATAAACCAGTCCAGCTTCATTACATTTTCCATTTCCTGGTAATGGCATTAAGTTATTCTTTTGTTACTCCTGTCCCAGGAGAAGGAAATGAAAAACACCTTCTAAATAAGCCAGACCTTGAAATCGCAGGGATGGGTTGCCATAATTTGGAATTAATAGCACATAATTATTGTTTTTTAGCAGCAGCTGCAACACCATTACTGTCACTATTGATATATCTTTACTCAGAACCACTTTGAGCATATCATTGATGGAAGGGCAACATGCAAACAACCTGATTTATCACTTGATATCTGTTAATTTTTAAATTACAATCATAGAGTAACTGAGTTGGAAGGGGTCTTTTAGGCCGTTGAGTTCAACCCTCTATGCTCGTGGTTCCCAATGTGGGGCACACACCACACAGGGGGGCAATTTGATTTTTAAGGGGAGTAATTTGAGAATGAGTTAGACAAAGTTAATGGCCTTTTAGGCTTCTTCCATGTGAACAGGAGTTAACTTTTTGAATAATAAGAATTATATGTCACAGTGTGTGTGTGTGTGTGTGTGTGGGGGGGGGGGGGGGGGTGTCATCAGGATTTTAGAGATGTTTAGGTGGGGCATGGCCAGAAAAAGGTTGGGAACCACTGATATATGCTCAATGCAGGAATCCGAAATTACTTCTACAGTTATGAGGGGGACTCACTATATAACTGTGTTTAGTATCACAAGCCAGCAGCTTACAGCATTCTAATTAACATCCCTCCATCCCTCCATCCATCCACCCACCCACCCATCTATCGATCTATCGATCTATTGCAACACTGTAACTGCAAAACTAAATAACTTATATTGATGGGTCTAAACCAGGAGTTCCCAACTTTTTTACACAACTGGCCTGATCACTCCCTCCAGACAGCTGAGCGGTCCTGACCACACACCCCAGAAGTGGAAGCAAGTATGTTTACGGCAGCCGTAAATGCGCCCACATCTGCATTTTTGACAGCAGAGGGCGCATTTTATGTCGCATTTTATGGCTTACATAAACACATCTGATTCTACTTCCGGGAGAGGCGAAGGCAGCCGTGGGCCACATGAAATGGTGCCATGGGCCATAGGTTGGGAATCCCTGGTTTAAACTGTAATTGTAGTTAATCACTTTTAAAAAATATTTCCCTCCCCATTCTGGCCTTCAGCTGGCTTTGAGATGGCAGTATTTATGATGCAAAGCCGACATTTCCCCATCTCTGCTCTGAAGTAATTTAATAATGCATCCCTTAGGACAATGGTGGGCTCTAAAAAAAATTACTACTACCACACTGTGGCCGTAGTATGGTGGGCGTGGCGAGGGGGAGCCATGTGTTGCACCCAGATTAGGACTACTTTATTTTGAAACTTGGATGGGCAGGGCCAGCTAGAATTTCTGCTACCGGTTCTGGCAAACTGGTGTGAACCTGCTGATGCCCACCGCTGCTAGGATCCTTGACTCTTCTCCTTCCCTTTTTTGTTTATTTATTTTCATTTTCCTTTGCTTTAGGTTTGTCCTAGCTATGAGAAGATTTCTCCTCTTCATCCTTGGAGCAAGTGGTAAGGACCAGAAAATGCTACCCGTTCTCTTCTCCATCTCCATGTTCCTTTCCTTCAGATTTCACTGGAAGGCTCTTTCAGTCACATCAGGATCAAAAATCAGAGCTTAGTAAACAAAAAACAATTTGATTGGGAGGCCAAGTCAGGGCTTTGGGAAGTATCCTGGTTTGCTCTGGAGCAATTTGCACCCCATTTAATGTTGGCTAAGACACTGACTGGAAGGCGGGAGGTCAGCAGTTCGATTCCCAAGTACTGCAGGATGGAATGAGCTCCCGTCTTTGTCCCATCTCCGGCCAACCTAGCAATTTGAAAGCAAATAATTGCAAGGAGATAAACAGGGACCACTTCATTGGGAAGGTAAACAGCGTTCCATGCTCTCTGGTGTCTAGTCATGCCTGCCACATGACCATGGGAATGTCTGCAGAAGCAGACAGCGCTGGCTCTTCAGCTTTGAAACAGAGATGAGCACTGAACCCTAGAGTCGGATACGACTGGCTTTCGAGCAAGGGAAACTTTGATGTTCGGGAATTGAAGAGAAGCAGCCAGCATAACAGGGCCAAACACAACTTTATTGTAAGCAAACCGAACATGAACAACAATGGTGCAGCAGTGACTTATATACAATATACAATGGATACATTCAGGCGGGAAACAACTGGATTGGTTGGGAGAAAAGTGGGGTGATCGTGGGGTGACCGGAGACTGGGGAGTCTCGTTAGAAAGGGCGGGAATGCAAGTCCTGCGATGACTTAGTACCATGAATGTTATGTATGCATGTACAATGTTTCTTTAAATATATGAATGTAACCAGTCCACAATCACAATGTATCTCAGCTGTTAAGGAACGCGAGCAAGCCGCCCATAGAGGGCAGCTGCGAGCGTTCAGTCTCACATGGTCCACATTCCCCAAATCACGAACAGCCGCGGGAGATTCCCCGCATGACAAAGAACTACAGCAAACAACTACCAGAAGAGAGGCGTGACCTGGGCGAGGCCACGCCGGTAGCAGCCAATGAGCTACCGTGCAACAAGATTCAAATGTATTGTATTACTGTATATAATGAGATGTACCTCCGCCATTACCACATGTTCATACTGACCATCAATGAATAAACCTGTGTTAGTCCTTCCTGCGACTCCTTCTTTGTCTCCCGTGCAAGACACTAAATTGGCGACGAAGGTGGGATCGATGGCGAATCCCAAAGTCAAGCCGTACCAGTTCGATGTCAGCGAACCCGAGCAGTGGGAGCTCTACGAGTGCCAGTTTCGGCACACGATGGAGGCCGCCGGCGTCGACGACGACGCGAAAATGCGCTCGCATTTCCTGTCCCAGGTGGGACCGGCCGTGATGCGAATCTTGATGACCCTCGTGGCCCCCTGGAAGGTGGACGAAGTGCCCATCGACCGCATCTTGGAGAAGCTTCGTGAGCATTTCCAACCGTCGGTCTCAATCTTCCCAGCCCGGGTCGCGTTCCACCGGCGGGACCAGCGCCCCGGCGAGTCCGTGTCCGCCTACGCGGCGGCCCTCAGGCTGGCAGCGGTGCACTGCCAGTGGGACGACTTGGACCAGGCCCTCCGAGACCGCATGTTGTGCGGTTTGAAGGACGAGGAGCTGCAGAGGCGCCTGATGACCCGCGACAGCCGCCTCACGTTCAACGAGGTACTGCGGGAGGCCCAAGCAGCCGAGGAGGCCAGGAGCGGGGTCAGGCTGTTTAAGTCCCGAGGGGCCGCGGCCGAGAGGGCCAAGTCACCAGTGCAAGCGGCCCGGCGGACACCAACAAAGACTGCCTGGCGGGCCCCCAAGCCGCCCGCCGGCTCACCAGCGATGTCCGAGGAGTCGTCTACGACGGCAGACCCCTGTTCCAGCGAGGACGACGACGTCCAGCGGATACGGAAGCGCAGGGAGAAGCGTGAGACCCGCGACAGGCAAGACCGCCGCTGCGACGGTTGTGGGGCGCCCCACGACCGCACAAGGTGCCCATTTCGTAAGGCCGAGTGCCACAACTGCGGCCAGAAAGGGCACATCGCCAGAGTTTGCAGGCGCGGACGGACCGAGGACAAGAGCGGCCCAAGTCACCCCCGGGGACACCAGCATAAGGCGACCGGCACGAGGAAGGTCTCAACCGGCTTCGACGAGGAAGGCGTCAACCGCGTGGGACTGGAGCACCGACGTTTTTTTGTTGAGGTACAGTTACAGGGGCTCCCAGTGAGAATGGAGATAGACTCAGGGTCGTCCTATTCTATCCTATCCCAGAGAGAGTACATGCGCATTCCCCCAGAGGCGCGGCCCAAACTGCGGGCCTTAAGGTCAAACTTGCGGGACGTGCAGGGAAATGGGATCCCAGTGTTGGGGGTGGGAAAGTTCAAAGTAAAATTCAAGAACTATTCCGAGAGACTGCCCCTAGTCGTCCTCAAGGGGGGGAGATGCTGCCTTCTGGGAACACAGTGGTTTGCTCCCCTGGGAATCGAACTGTCCGGCATTAACGCCATCGAGACTGACCCAATGCGGGATGTGTGCAATGCGCACCCGGACGTTTTCAAAAAGGGGCTCAGAACGTACAGGGGCCCCCCAGTCTCCTTTGAACTGGACCCAGAGATCCGGCCCATCCGCCTCAAGCCAAGGAGAGTGCCATTCGCCCTAAAGGACAAGATCGAGGCGGAACTGGACAAACTGGTGGGGCAGGGGATTTTGGTTCCAGTTGATTCGGCGGAATGGGAAACGCCGATTGTTACGGCCCTTAAATCAAACGGGGAGGTCAGGATTTGTGCGGATTATAAGTGTACGATTAATAAGGCCATTCGGCCAAATGCATACCCGGTGCCTGTGGTCAGCCACCTACTGGCCACGTTACATGGGGGGAGGTGTTTCGCCAAGCTAGACTTAGCGCAGGCATATCAGCAGCTCTCGGTAACCCCAGCTGCTGCCGCCGCACAGACGATTGTAACCCACAAGGGAGCCTTTAAAGTGACGCGCCTCCAGTTTGGCGTGAATTCGGCCCCCGGGATTTTCCAAGCCCTCGTGGAACGCCTATTAAAGGGACTCCCAGGTGTCCTCCCCTACTTCGACGATGTCCTGATAACAGCGGGGAGCGAGGCAGAGCTAGCCAGGAGGTTAGATGGGGTCCTCTCAGTTTTCGAAAAAGCGGGGCTTCGCCTTCGAAAAGACAAATGCGTATTTTTCGCAAGAGAGGTCGAATTCCTCTGGTTTAAGGTAACCCCAGAGGGAATTCGCCCCTCGGAGTCCAAGGTCGCGGCCGTAAAGAATGCCCCTCGCCCCACCGCAAAGCCAGAGTTGCAGTCTTTCCTAGGGCTCCTCAATTTTTATCACTCATTCCTGCCAAGGAAGGCATCGGTCGCGGAGCCACTGCACGCCCTACTAAAAAAGGACGCGGCTTGGCGGTGGGGGAACAGGCAGGAGAAAGCATTTAAGGAGCTAAAGTCACTCCTTTCCTCGAATGCTGTCCTGACCCACTTCGATCCGAGAAAGCCAGTGGTTCTAGTATGTGATGCGTCCCCGGTGGGGGTGGGGGCGGTCCTGTGCCACGTGCTAGAGAGCGGGCGGGAGGCCCCGGTGGCGTACTATTCAAGGTCCCTTTCAAAGGCTGAGCGCAATTACGCGCAAACGGATAGGGAGGCCCTAGCCATAATTGCGGGAACGAAAAAGTTCCATGACTTTTTGTATGGCCGCGAGTTTACGGTGGTGACTGATCACAAGCCGTTGCTGGGGATCTTCACTACCGGCAAACCGACCCCCCAAATTTTATCCCCCAGGATGCTGCGTTGGGCTATATTCCTCAACGCTTACCAGTACGAGCTGATTTACCGCCCAGGGAAGGAGATCTCCCATGCAGACGCACTATCCCGATCCCCTCTCCCTAGCCTAGGAGACCCCACATGCGAGGTGGAGCAGGACCACCAAGTCCTGCTGATCGAGGCCCTCAACTCACCCCCCATTGTTCCGGCCGACCTCGCCAAGGCGACGGCGGCCGACAAGACCCTAGCCCAAGTCAGCTGCTGGGTTAGGAAAGGGTGGCCCACTACTCCCCCAGGTGAGGAATTCCAGCCGTTTTGCAGACGCAGAGTGGAGCTCTCCCTGGAAAGGGGCTGCTTACTCTGGGGACAGCGGGTAGTCATCCCCGAGAAGCTGAGGGCGAGGGTGCTAAAGCTACTGCACACCAGTCACCCGGGGATCGTGCGCTCCAAGGCCCTAGCTAGGAGTTTTGTTTGGTGGCCCAAGATAGACGCGGATATAGAACGGTTAGTGGGCACGTGCGAGAGCTGCCAGGGCTCTCGGCCCGAGGAATCCAGGCTACCCCACAGGGAATGGGACACGGCCCGCGGGCCATGGTCCAGGATCCATGTCGACTTCGCGGGGCCTTTCCGCGGGGCCACGTTCCTACTGGTAGTCGACTCCTACTCCAAGTGGTTGGAGGTAATCCCTATGAGCAGCACCTCCTCCGCGGCAACCATTAGGCAGTTGCGCAAGCTTTTTGCCTGCTTCGGCCTGCCAGACGTTCTCGTGAGCGATAACGCGAGTACTTTCACGTCTGCAGAATTCAAAACAAAATGGAGGATCACCCCGATCCCGCAATAATACAAACTGTTCAAAGCAATATTTCAGTTACATACACAACATCCCTCCCCCCTAGGATGGGACGAAGTCCTTTAACCATTGTGGAGGCCCACAAACTCTTTTGGGCCGGACTGACCACTGACTGGGTTTGGTAGACCTAGGGAGACTTGGTTCCATTGAATGATACCCAGCACTCGGGTTTCTGTTAAAGCTATTAGCATTGTGGGAGCACAGTCCCAATTCTGAATTGTAACCAGGGAGGGGAAAAACCAAATCATAACCCCGGTTAGGTGAAGCATGAGCAGGGGATCGCTTGAAATTAACACTCAAATTAGAGGGGAGGGGGGAACTCAATGAAAAGTCCCTCCTTTGAGAAGTTTGAGCAGGGGGCTACTCAACAAAAACTTGCCTCTTCCTGGGTGGGAGTAGAGATAGACTCAAACATAGGAGGATGGGGGGTCTCTGCAGAGAAATCAAAGCCCCGCTTTTTGCTTGGATGAGTGGGGGAACACTCAGGAACCCCCCCCCCCCAATCCTGTAACTCAAAAGACACTTCCACGTTCTAGGCTTGCTGACGGCCTCCAAAGGAATCGGGGCTGGTTCGAATTAGAAAGCTGGGGATTACAACTGATTGCTGAGCCGCCTTCTTCATCTCCCCCTTGGGATAAGCGGGTGGGGGAGGACCCTAATGTGGAATTGCCCTGAGTGGTATTACCTTGTACCTCTTGAAACTCCGTTACCCTATGTCTGAGCTGGTCGGTGTGTTGCTGCCATAACAAACCAGTTCCTGTTTTAACCTGGTAGGACACTGGTCCTGTTTGTTCCACCACAACCCCTGGAACTCATGCTCTTCCTGCAGCCACGTAGTTCCTACAGTGCACCAGATCTCCAACTGAGAAGACCTTTTTGTGAGGAATTTCCACATTAACACCCCTATCCTCCACCCTGGAAGGATCCAACCAGTCAAACAGAAAGACCAGTCTCCTGCACATTAAAAGCTCGGCTGGAGGTAGCCCTGAGGCCAGGGGTGTTGTTCAATAGCACAGGAGGAATTGGCAAAGCTGCAAGTCAATGTCCCCATGACCCATGCAGTGAAGAGCCTCTTTTGTAGTGCGGACTTGACGTTCCACCTGACCATTGGTTGCAGGGTGGAACGGGGCAGACGTTACATGCCGAATAGCATTCCTCTCAAGGAATGCCTGGATTTCGGAAGAGGTGAACGTTGTGGCGTTGTTGGACACAAGCATGTCCGGCAGTCCGAAATAACTGAACAGCTTCCGAAGCTGTTTAATGGTGACAGCTGAGGAGGTACTGGGCATAAGAATAACCAACCATTTCGAAAATGAGTCAACTACCAATAAAAAGAGCATGCCTCGGAACAGACCAGCAAAATCAATGTGTATTTGCAACCAGAGTCCGCGGGCAGTGTTCCATTCCCAGGAGGGAAGTCAGGAATCTTTGGGTCGAAAACACTGACAACTTTGGCATGTGCCCACCAATTTTTCAATGTCTTGGTCTACCTGGGGCCACCAAAAATAGCTCCGAGCCAAAGCCTTGGAGCATACAATTCCTGGGTGGCTAATGTGTAGGAGCCTGAGTACCTTGGAGCATAACAATGCAGGAATGACCACCCTTTGGCCTCACAGTAGACAACCTCTTTCGAGCGAAAGCTCGAACCGCTTCCTAAAGAACGCTTTGAACTCCTCAGCAGGAGGAGTTGGTGGCCACCCTTTCCTGACCCAAGAAATCACCTGTGACAAACGTTTGTCTTTTGCGGACACCTTGGCTATGTCCGAATGCACAATGGGGGGCAAATCGAGAAATTCGATCATCAGCACCTGATGATCTTGTTCAACCTCACAGTCAGGTTCCCCCAGGTCTGGCAAAGGAGACCTCGAAAGAGCATCAGTGTGGCTGATTTCCTTTCTTGAGTGGTGAATAAGAGTGAATTGATGGGCATTCAAGAAAATAGCCCAACGTAACATGCGGGGGGACAATATTTGCGGAGTGGGCTTCTAAGTAACAAAAATCCCTAAAAATGGTTTATGTAAATTCCCTGCCATACAAGAAGTCATGGAACTTCTTTGTCCCAGCAACTATGGTTAGAGCTTCCCTGTCAGTCTGGGCATAGTTGCGCTCAGGTTTAGATAGGGATCTCGAATAGAATGCAATCAGGGCTTCCTTCCCATTTTCGAGGGAGTGACAGAGGACAGCCCCCACCCCCACTGGTGAAGCATCACACATGAGGATCACAGGTTTCTTTGGATCGAAGTGAGTTAAGACTGCTTCGGAAGACAGAAGCTCTTTTAACTCATGGAATGCTCGTTCCTGACTTGGCCCCCACCGCCAAACTGCATCTTTTTAAAGTAAACGGTGCAGTGACTCCGCTACGGATGCCTTCCTGGGCAGGAAGGAGTGATAAAAATTAAGCAGGCCCAGGAACGATTGCAGCTCAGGCTTGGCAGTTGGTTGGGGGTCATCACGTACAGCAGTGGCCTTAGAATCAGAGGGCTGAATTCCCTCAGGAGTTAACCTAAACCCCAGGAACTCCACTTCCCTTGCATGGAAAACACATTTGTCTTTTCTAAGACGTAACCCAGCATTTTCAAAAACCTGCAATACCCGGTCCAACCTTTTTGCAAGCTCAGATTCACTCCCCGCAGTAATAAGCACATCATCAAAGTAGGGGAAGACCCCAGGGAGACCCTTTAACAGACATTCAACCAGCAATTGAAAAATGCCGGGGGCTGCATTTACCCCAAACTGTAGGGGAGTCACTTTAAAGACTCCCTTGTGCGTAATAGTTGTCTGAGCCGCAGCAGCAGTGGGTGTAACTGAAAGCTGCTGATAGGCTTGCGCCAAATCCAACTTGGCGAAGCACTTTCCCCCATATAAAGTAGCCAATAAGCGGCTCACTACCAGCACTGGATATGCATTAGGCCTGATGGCTTTGTTAATCGTACATTTATAATCAGCACAAATCCTGACCTCCCCGTTAGATTTAATAGCAGTCACTATTGGCATCTCCCATTCTGCGGAGTCCACTGGAACCAATATACCCTGACCCACAAGTTTGTCTAGCTCAGCCTCGATCTTGTCCTTCAGTGCAAATGGCACATGGCGAGGCTTGAGATGAATAAGCCGCATGGCCGGGTCAAGGTCGAAAGAAACGGGGGGCCCTACGTAGTTTTTAAGTCCCTTTCTGAACACAGTCGGGTATGTGTTACAAACATCCTGCACCAGGTCAGAATGGACGGCATTGATGCCGGACAGTCTAATACCTAGTGGTTCAAACCATTGCACCTCAAGCAAGCAGTTTGTGCCTTGTTTGACCACTACGAGAAGTAGTCTTGTTGCAATGTTCTTGAACTTAACTGCAAAATCCCCCTCCCCAGAACTGGGATCTGGCAACCCTGCATGTCCCGGAGGGATGTCTTGAAGGTCTGCAACTTAGGGCGCGAATTAGGGGGAATCTGCAGGAACTCCTTCTGGGGCAAGATAGAATAGGACATACCCGAATCCACTTCCATCTTGATTGGAATGCCCTGCAGCTGGACCTCCGCGAAGAAGTGATGGGACACACTGGAGACACGGCTGACGAGTGGCTCCGCAGCAGAAATTTTAGCAGAAATTCACCTCGGCCGGTCGAACTGGTCCAGAGTGGCCAGGCCACACTTGGAGAGGAAGCAGGACCTTTTCTGACCCTCGTTGATGATGCCTTCAGCCGCCATTGCATGCCGAAACTGCCGTTTGTAGAGATTCCATCTCTTCGGCGTGGCCACATCAAACAGATCAACGGAAGATTTGTGGGAAGCCATATCCCATCCTCATCGCCAATTTGATATTTGGGAATTGAAGAGAAGCAGCCAGCATAACAGGGCCAAACAAAACTTTATTTTAAGCAAACCAAACATGAACAGCAACGGCGCAGCAGTGCCTTATATACAATATACAATGGATACATTCGGGCAGGAAACAACAGGATTAGTTGGAAGAGAAGTGGGGTGACCGGGGGTGACCGGAGACTGGGGAGACTTCGTGAGTCTCGTTAGAAAGTGCAGGAATGCAAGTCCTGCGATAACTTAGTACCATGAAGAAGACAAAATGGAGGATCACCCCGATCCCGCAATAATAATTACAAACTGTTTAAAGCACTATTTAAGTTACATACACAACAGAAACCTTTACCCTTTACCTTTAATGTTGTGGCCCATATACAATCTACTGGTAAAGTCTCCAATTGACATCTATGGGAAAACCGAAAAGCTCTACCTCTTTGGGGTTTGCATGAATATAGCTCAAATTTGGGGGTATAGTTGTCACTGAAGAGTTAAAGCTGTCCAATTTTGGGCAAATACCAACCATCTTTACAGTTTGCTTGCTTGGTTGTTTTTACAAACAGGAAAAAAATTAATTAAAGTGGTTTGTACCCCCATCAAAGTAAAGTTAGGGGCCAGACATAGGTCAAGGTCAAGTTGCCCTTGCTCAAAAGCCAGTCATATCTGACTCTACGGTTCAGTGTTCATCTCTGTTTATAGCCAAAAAGCCAGTGATGTCTGTGTTTGCAGACATTTCCGTGGACGTGTGGGCAGGCATGCCTAGACACTGAAGTGCACAGAACACTGTTTACCTTCCCACCGAAGTGGTCCCTATCTATCTACTTGCAATGTCTTGCTTTCAAACCATGTAGGTTGGCAGGAACTGGGGCAGAGACAGGTGCTCATTCCGTCATGCAGTACCAGGGTCTCGAGCTGCTGACTTGCCAGCCTTCCAGCTAACAAGGTGAGCTTCTTAACCACTGATCCACCACAGCCCCTAATAGCAGTGGTGAAGCCACAGGTCTTTTCAATTTCTGTCATAGCTTTTGGAGCAAGTTGGGTGGGGGACTCGACAAAGTACTCCCCAAAGCTGAAATCCCCTTCCTCCATAATTCTCTTCAATGGTGAAATTTCCACCTGCTGCAACTGCAGGGCAGGAAATGACTTTATCGAAAGGATTATAAACCACATTTTGAGTATATAAATGTGCTGATTCTGGGATTCGGCAGGCGATCCAGAAAGTCATCCCCCCCCCCTCTCTGCTTCTGTTCTTGAAGTTTTTCCCACCCTCGAGACCAGCCTCCTCAACTTCAAGGTGATGATCGAAAGGATCACCAAGAAAAATGCCCTCATCTATTTTAACGGATACGGATGCTACTGCGGGAAGGGCGGGCGAGGGAAACCAAGAGACAAGACAGATATGTAAGTATGGCCGTGGGCTTAGTAACTCAGAACCCCTTTCCTCTTCCTTTCAACCCCCCCTCCATTTCTTTTTTTTTTAATTTTTTTTATTGAGTTTTTAATAAACATACAAAAAAGAAAAGAAAACATTAACAATACGTTAACAATACAATACACTAACAAATCCATAGTATCATACTAACAAACATTACTGTATGCTAGCACATAACAATATCTATACTCATTAATTACTATTTAACTACCAAATATTAAGAGCCATTATTTCAAAGTCCAAAATGATAGAGAGAGAAAAAATTTCTGTACTACCACAAATCTTTTTAACAAATAATAATCACCCTGTGAATATGTACAATGCCCGGAGAGTTTATTTTCTACTCAACTCCAAAAACTTCTTTGAAATGGTACTGGTCCTGAACTATCACTTGCCATAATAGAGTGATCCACGAATGGTTTCCATATATTCCAAAATCTATTCTCTTTTAAATTATCTCTTTTGACTTTAATCTCCCATGTCAATTTATCATTCAGTGCTAAACTCCATATTTCTTTATACCATTCTCCAATCTGTATATCTACATCGTTTTTCCAATTTCTAGCTATACATTGTCTACCCGTTGTCAGTACGATTTCCAATAATTCTTTTTCCTCCTTGTTTAAACCCAAGCCTTCCACATTCGTTAAAAGAATAGTACCCGACACCAACTTAACACTTTTACCCAATATTTCACCAAACTCATTTTCTATTCTTCCCCAAAAATCCCTTATTTTTTTACAGCTCCACCACATATGTTCGTATGTTCCATCAAATTCTTTACATCTCCAACATAACTTATCTCTTTTATTATCCATCAGGTACCATTGCCACAACATTTTAAAATTATGTTCTTTAATTCTTACAGACATTGTTCTCATAATCCTCTTTTTCCATTTATTTTTCCATTCAATCTCCCCGATTTTTATATTCAAATTTTGTTCCCACTTCCGTTTCAAGTCCTCCTGTGGATCTGCACCTCTATTCAGTATATTATAAAGCTTGCTTACAAGACCTTTAATACTGCTTTCCCCTTTTCTAATCTTCCTTACCAATTCCTCAAATTCCGTATGTATTCTATCTATCCCAATTTCTCTTTTATATTTTTTATTCCAATTGTCCACCTTTAACTTCTGAAACCAATTCAAATTTAATATCTCAAACATTTTTTTCCGCCCGGCATCAACATCACACGCTTTTAACCAATCCTTCACTAACAGTGTCCCATTTTTATCCAATATTTCCATTTTTCTTTGTCTAATTTTATTGGGAAACACATCATATCAGTCAATTCCAAAATTGGAGAGATTTGGAACCATATCTTTTTTTACCTTCTTCCACACCTCCATGAGACCTTTCATCATAAAATTATTTGACCTTTTCACCTTATCCTTCATTCCCAAAAAAATCAAGTTTCCAATATTTCTATACTCTTTCATTTCCAATTGTTCCCAAATTACCTTTTCTCTTGCCAAGATCTTCACAACATTCTTGACTTGAAATGCTCGATAATATAATAACAAATTTGGCATACCCAAACCCCCTTTTTTCTGAGACCAATACCATAATTTCTTTGGAAGCCTAGATTTTTTACCTCCGTTACAAAAACCATTAAACATTTTTTGAAACTCATTAATTTCTTTCTCTTTTAAATGGATCGCTAGTGTATCGAATAAAAAGTTAATCTTTGGTAACAATATCATTTTACACATGGCAATCCTTCCGAACCATGACAGCTTTAACTTCTGAAGTTCTTGTATTTTATTCTTAAATTCAATTTTCAAGCTGTCATAATTCAATCGTTTGAGTTCTTCTAATTTGTTTGAAATGATTATCCCCAAATACTTCAGCTTATCTTTGATTTGTATATTAAGTGTCGACACCGTGCTACCCATCTCGCTCGGTTTCAAATTGCACAACATCAATTCAGATTTGTCCCAATTTATCTTTAATCCAGTTATAGCTTGAAATACTTGTAGATGATCTTTAATCCTATCCATCACCTGCTCCGGGTGCTTCACCATAAGCAATGTATCGTCTGCGTACATACTCACTTTATTACCCATAATCCCTTCTATATTTGAGTCCTCCCTTATACTTTTAGCTAAAATCTCCATTGCCATTATAAACAAAATAGGAGATAATGGGCAGCCCTGCCTAGTACCAGCCTCTAGCTTTACCACATCCGTAAGCTCCTCATTTACTCTAACCTTGGCATTTCCTTTTTGATATAGTAAATCTATAACCCTGTTAAATTTATCCCCAAACCCATATTTTCTAACTATTTCCTTAATTGAAGACCACTGCAATGAATCAAATGCCTTAAAAATATCCAATGATAGTAATCCCACTTTTTCCTTTGTTTGATTAACGTTGTCTATTAAATCTAATACCCTTCTAGTCAAATCCGCCATGTGTCGTCCTTTTAGAAACCCAACTTGATCAACATTTATATATTCCCCCATAAAACTATTTAAACGGTTAGCCAATATTGCCGTGAAGATCTTCGCATCTTGATTTATAAGTGAAATTGGTCTGTACGAATCCACTCTTTCCAAATTCTTACCAGGTTTTGGCAAAAGAACAATTGTAGTGTTATACCATGAAGTCGGGATTGATCCTCCATCTAGTATATAATTATATAACTTCACCAATTTCGGGACCACCACCTCTTTAAATTCTTTGTAAAACTCTGTTGATAATCCATCATCCCCCGGGGCTTTCCCTATCTTCAATCCGCTTATTACCCCCTTAACCTCTTTATCAGTTATCTTTTCCTCCATTTTCTCCCTATGCTCTTGTTTTATCCCATTCCCTAACTGCCTCTCCAATATCCTTTTAAGCTTTTCCATATCTATTTCTTTTTTTGCATATAACACCTGGTAAAATTCCCTAACTATTTTACATTTATCGCTATTCTTATTACACCTTGAACCTTGCCTGTCAACTAACACCCCAATTTCTCTTTTTTCCCTTTTAACCTTAGCTGCTCTTGCTAATAGTTTTGAGTTCTTATTACTAAAATCAAAATATTCTCTGTTTAAATAAATCAAATCTCGTTTAACTTTATCAATATCCTTACCCATTACTTCTGCCTTAAGTCCTTGTAATTTCAAGAAAAAAAATTTATCTTTACTTTTTGCGTGTTCTTCCTGTAATTGTTTTATTTCCCTTTCTTTTTCTATATGTTCTGCTTTATACTTTTTATATTTGAGGCTTGCCAATTTTATGCTTTCCCCCCTAAAAACTGACTTCATGGTATCCCATACAACGTTAAAATTAACCTCATTATTATCGTTCCATTGCCAACTTTCTTTCCAACTTTCCATAATTGCCTCTTTGCTTTTCTGATCTTTGAACAAATTAGGATCGTACCTCCAATTTCTAACTCTTTGAATATTTTTTGTGCTTTCAATTCCAAATATACTTTAGCATGATCCGATTCCTTAATAATCCCAATTTCCGTGCCTTCTATATCTCCAATTAAATTTTCCGACAGAAAAACATAATCTATTCTCGAGTAGGTCCCATGTACATGCGGAAAAAAGGAATATGCCCTTTCCAAGCCTTTAAACTCTCTCCACGAATCCTTCAAACCCATAACTTTCATCCAATTGTCCATCGCCTTCCCTTTCACACCAATTCCACTTCTAGCTATGTTTGTGCAATCTAATCCTGACCTAATCAAATTAAAATCACCAGCCACAATAGTTTTTGCAACGTTTTCCAACTCCACTATTTTCCGAATTTTTTCAAGAAACACTGCTTGGTGGTCATTCGGAGCATAAATATTTACCAACAAAATTTCCTCATCCTCCAATTTTCCTCTTAACAACAAATACCTACCCTCTTGATCAGCAATCTTTTTTGTGATTTCAAATCCTAACTTTCTAGAAATCATAGTTGCCACCCCTCTTGCTTTGGATGTTCCAAACGCCATCTCATAGTGTTGCATCCAACCCAAATAAAGTTTATTCGTATCTTTTGATTTCTGATGTGTTTCCTGTAAAAACAAAATATCTGGTCTATCTTTTTTCAACGCCAATTCCAGCCTCCGTCTCTTAAGAACAGAACCTGTACCTTTCACATTCCATGATATTATTTTAATACTTCCCATAACCAAATTCTTCTCCCAACTTTAAACTCTCCATCGGGCGTGCCACCAACAACCCTTCACCATTCCAACTACATAAAACACACATTTTCACTCTCCCCACCTTCCAACGAAAAGTCGCCTCTGTCAACCAAAGAGGGGAGAGGGGGGACCCGCAAGATGCGCCCTACTGCCGGCGCTATGCGCTATTTACCCATTCTACCTCTATTAGGTACTTAAGATTACTACTATCTAATGCACATTGTTCCTTACCTATCTCCTCCTCCACCATAATCAAGGACGGCTCCTCCTCCTCCTCCCCTCGCTGTGGTGTTCCACCTGTTGCCCCACCGGCTTCCTCCCTCCCATATTCCCTCCCCAAAGCTCCAGAATCCGTCATTTCCTTCTTAAGATTTTTCCATTCTTCCGAATCTACTTGTACCAATCCCAACAAACTCAAATATTCCAATGGATTAGTGCCTTCATCAATAACTTGCATTCTTTTATCATAGAAAAAGCGCAATTGTTGTGTAAATCTCCAATTATACCTTATGTTTTTACTCATCAATAATTTAGTAACAGGCCTCATCTTATACCTCCATGTTCTTTATTTTAATGAAATATCATTGTAAACTTCAACATCTGAACCATCAAATTTCAACGCATCAGGACCAACTCGTTTCAGATGAGCCATTACTTTTAATTTATCTGCCCAATTTGCGAATTTAACCAACACATTTCTTTGAACCACTCTCCCTCTTCTTGGACCCACCCGGAATACACTTACAAAATCCTCCTGAACACATTCCTTCCCCATTTTTAAACCATTTAACCACTGAACCACCCTCTCTCTTAACAAATCCGGAGTGCGTTCCGGCACCTGACGGATCAGAATGTTCTGCTTTCTCATCATATCTTCCACAGCATCTATCCTCCTTTCGTGTTCCTCCAATTTTAGCTTGTTCTCCCGCACCACCTCCTGAGTCCCTTTTACTTCCTTCTTTACAGCATCCACTTCAGTTTGAACTAATTTCAGCATTCCCTCAAATTTATTCAAACTTAGGTCCACCTTTTTTGTATAATCTGCCAATGATGACATCGTCTTGTCTTGCCTTTTAATTATTTCATTTCTGTCTTTCACCCTTGAAGCCTCATTTTTCTCCAATTTTTGCAACAACTTGCCAATTTCCACCATAATTTGAGTCTGATCCAATGGCACTGTGGGCAGGGATGATGACTGAGCAGATTCATCCATTGGTGCTTTTTCATTCTTCTTAGGCTTTACAACTTGTTCTTCTTCCTTCGCTTTCCCTCTTGTACCTTTATCCATAATAATGCAATATATTTCAAACCCACTGCTGCAGATCGCTGTAACAGTTTGTCAATACAATAGAGCTTACAACACTGCAGCCATTGGTTCCACAGATACAGCAGGAAAGTTCTTATGTCAGCAGAAGATCCAAAAATTACTGCAATCCACAGCGATAAAACAGAAGGAAACAACTCTCCCAACAGGCAGTTTAAGAAAGAGAAAAGAAAAAAAGGGGGGGAGAGCAATAAAAAATATTAATCCACAGCGAGTCCGTTTCCCCAAAGCAAATAATCCAATCAGGCGTCTTCCAATCACAGTAAAGGAGCTTCAGGGGAACAGTCAGCCCAAGTTTCTTCTTTTAAAAAAAAAACCCAAGCCAACCGAGAGAGAAAAGAAAAAAAGGGGGGGAGACCAGAAGGAAGGAAAACCCCAAATCCAACCAGCTTGGGGACGAGGTGAGGGGCAGTATATTCCACATAAGCAAACAAATATTTGCAATCCACACGGTGAAGGGAGCAAACAATCAAAACCACCTAATCCTTCCTTTGAAGTGGACAGTCAAAGCGCCATTTTCCAGCAAGTGCCTGAACTTTTGGGGAAAAGAAAAAAACCATCCTTTCTCCTTCTGAGGAGCGAACAAAGAGAGAAAAAAAAAACTTCCTCCAAGCAGCTTGAGCCGGGAAACTCACAGTCTTTCTCCAATAGTCTAGCCCAGACAAAAGTAATTAATCCACTTTGTTGTCAAAACGTGGCACGGTCTTCTGGAGTGTAGAAAAAGAAAAAAAGAACCACCACCCAAACACAGTCACTTTCATTTTCCAGGACCGCCGCCATTCCAGAGCCAGCACTTGCTTTCAACCGCTTCTCCCCTCTTCCATTTCAGTGTCCGAGCTCCTTTTTAAAAAAAAATATCCCAGCCGGCTTTAAGATTTATAGCTCCAGTCAAGCACTTACATATAAATTACTTTCACGTCCAGCAACTCCTTGCCGATTCCAAAGCCAGTTCCAAAGCCTTCTCAGCAGTTTCACTGGTCCCGTCCTCGGCTCCCTGGCAGAAAAGCCGCGACTACCGTCACAGCTTCAACCACCAGAAAACCTCCCGAACTTCGACCATCCAGCCTCAAAAGATCACCAAACTTTTCAGGAAGACAGGCAAGGATCTTATCTTTAGAATTTACCACTTTAAAATTTCTCCATTCCACTCCGTCACATTATTTACCACTTTGTTTAGCGCGAGCGTCCGAAACTAGATGTTACTCAGCGGCCATCTTGGCCAGCCCCTCCCCCCTCCATTTCTAGCATTATTCCCCAACCAATCTGGAATTTATTTTAAAATCCACCACTCCCAGCACAAAAAGGTAAAGGTAAAGTTTGATGTAGGCAGATTGATTGCACACGAGCCGGCAGATGGGCTAAACACTACTTTATTGTAACATGGTCAATCTGTACATGAGGCAATGGCCTTGCCTCCTTATATATGGTACATAATACATTTGAATCTCGCCCGAAGGCACCCATTGGTTGCAGTATTGGTGACGTCTTTCTGATGTACTGTACTGCATACCTTACATAGTTCTCCTGTGGCGGGAAGGTTTCCCGCACTAGTTACTCATTGGGTACATTGGAGCCACGTGAGCTCCATCAGCTGCGCTAATGACGAGCAGCTGAACTGCGTGCATACACAACATAAAGGTTACTCCAGATCTAAAGCAGGAGTTCCCAACCTTTTCAAGCTGGGGACCGGGTCATGTTCTCTCAGTCAGCTTCAAGGGCCATTTTGTCCTGCCTGCACACTGGCAGTGGCTATTTTGTCCCAACAGCTTCAAAGGGGTGTTTGTTCATGTTCCTTCCTCAGAGGGTGTTTCTCAAATGTCCTTGGAAGGGTGGGGGCCACATGAAATGGTGTCATGGGCCAGATACGGCCCATGGGCCTTAGGTTGGGAAGATCTGCTTTGATTCGGATTCCTGCATGGAGCAGGAGGTTGGAGCACAACGGAGTGAGCACCCCACAGACCTTAGGTAGTGGCCCCCTGTTCTAAAGCCAGTCATATCTGACTCTAGGGTTCGGTGCTCATCTCTGTTTACAAAGAGCCAGCGCCATCTGTGTCTTCAGATGTTTCTGTGCTCATTTGACAGGCATGACTAGATGGAGCACACAGATTGCTGTTGCCTTTCCCACCGAAGTGTTACCTGTTTATCTACTTGCAATTTCTTCCTTTTGAACTACTAGGTTGGCAGGAGCTGGGACAGACGATGGGAGTTCACTCCGTCAGGCAGCACTCGGGTCTCAAACTGCTGACCTGATAACCTTCCTGTCGTCAAGCTCAGCGTCTTAACCACTAAGCCACAGAGTTAACTTGGGGGGGGGGGGACGGGACAACAGGCTAAGGTGTTCTCAGAATGGTCATTTGAAAGAAAAACCTTTCCAAGCTTTGCTCCATGATAGTTATTACAGCCATGTCAAAGAATAATTATCTTGCCCGCAAACCTGACCAGATACAGCCAAGAAATACCAACAAAGGTAGTAGCTAGTAAAGTTAATAAAATTTTAACAGATAGAGGAGAAACACCAACCATACTAAGGGAGATGTGGGAACAGGATACTGTTTAAAAGAAAATATTGGCAAGGCAGACTTGGATAAAATATGGAAAGAATTTAGAAAAATATGTCAGTAAGAATAAAGGAACATTGCTCTAAAATACTGTGGAGATGGTATATGACAGTGATGGCAAACCTTGGCACTCCGGCTGTTCTTGGACTACAATTCCCAGAAGCCTAAGTCTCTGTGAATCCACACAAATCCACACGTGTACTGTGTACATGCAGTAAACCCATTCATGTGGATTCACAGGGACTTGAGCTTCTGGGAATTGAAGTCCAAGAACAGCTGGAGTGCCAAGGTTCGCCGTCACACAAATTGACTTGAGGAGCTGTATCAGTGCTACTATGGGTGTCATGCTGTGATGTGGAAGGCAGGTGAAAGGCCACGGCACTATATTCTCAGGATAGTCTTTATGGCTGATGGCCATGAGGATGGCCATGGGACTCGACTTATACTTGGGTCAATGTAAACACTCAAAAACATAACCACACAGATATCTAAATTAATTAATTTTTACTGTATTTTAATTATTGAAACTCACTAGCAGCTGCTGCATTTTCCACCCCAACTTATAATCAGGTCAATCTATTTTCCTAGTTTTAGAGGTCCAAATTAGGTACCTCGGCTTATATTCGGGATGACTTATAGTCGAGTATATAAGGTCTTTATGGCTGATGGCCATGAGGATCACCAATATTCGGAATTGGATATGGCAGAACAAGAAGAAGCAGAAGTAGAATGTCATCCTGCCGTTCTCTCGATGCATTTTGTGTTCTAGCTGTGTCCTGATAGTCTTATCCGGTTGGACACCTTGATTCCATGCTGAGAAAAGCACGTTAACAGATGTTGGCAACAGCAAGTTCCACAGGACCATTAAATTATATTCTTATCAGATAAGAAAAACTTGTGCTAATGGATAGAAAGCATCAAGCCCGCTCGCTTTCTGTTATCAGTCCTGGGCAGGCTGAAGGCACCTCTTCCTCTTTCATATAGTTCTTTCTTCAACTAGATTTTGGTTTCCTTAAGGTGCTGCTACCTCCATGACTGCTGCTACGAGAATTTGCACCGACAGAAATGCCACCCATACATTGATCACTATAGATACCTGATCATCAACGGTGACATCCTTTGCAGTGAGTTGCAACCCAGATATATTTTTCCCCAAATTCTTTCCCAGACAATTCGGATATTCGCCGGTGAAGTGGTGATGGTGAGGTGAGGGTGGAATGCATTAAAAAGATAAATGCAATCATCAATACTGGTGGCACAGTGGTTAAACAGCTGTACTGAAAACCAAAGGTTGTGAGTTCGATCCTGGCCAGGGCTCAAGGTTGACTCAGCCTGCCATATTTCTCAGGTTGGTAAAATGAGTATCCCCAGTATGTTGGGAGGCAAAATCCCAAAACTTGTGAACCGCACAGAGAGTGCACTAAGTGTAATTGCTATTGCTATATCCTTGTTAAATATACTGTATATACTTGAGTATAAGTTGGGTTTTTTAGCCCCCAAAATGAGGTCTAAACTAGGACTCGACTTATACTCAGGTCAATGTAAACACTCAAAAACATACCCACACAAATGTCTAAATTAATTAATTTTTACTGTATTTTCATGCATTTTAATTATTGAAGCTCACTAGCAGCTGCTGCATTTTCCACCCCAATGTATAATCAGGTCAATCTATTTTCCTAGTTTTAGAGGTCCAAATTAGGTACCTCGATTTATATTTGGGATGACTTATAGTCGAGTATATAAGATAACAATGTTTTAATTATGTGCTATGTACAATGTCTATTTCTGCCCCTACTCTCTGTCACAGTGATGGTGAGTCTTTTAGAGACCAAGTGCCCAAACTGCAACCCAAAAACCACTTATTTATTGCAAAGTGCCAACACAGCAACAGGGGAGGAAGGAAGCGCTTCCATTGGGCTGCTGGGCAGAGGGGCAGAGCGAACTCTGTGCTGGGGGAGGAAGGAAGTGCTCCCATTGGGCTTCTAGGCAGAGGGGTGGAGAGAACTCTGTGCTGGGGTGACTGCACGAGTGCCCACAGAGAGGGCTCAAAGTGCCACCTCTGACATGCGTGCCATAGGTTTGCCACCCCTGCTCTATCAGGTTCTCTGTGAATCCAAACAAATGGGTTTACTGCATTCGTGAGGATTCATAGGGGACCATGAAGAAGAAGAACAGTTGCAGGTATGCAACCTTATAGAGCCCTGGTGACTCAGGGGTTAAACTGCTGTACTGCAGCCAGAACATTGTGAGTTTGAGCGTGACCAGGGATCTTCCATCCTCTCAAGGTCAGTAAAATGAGTCCCCAGCATGTTGGGGGCAAAATACTAATTAACTTGTGAACCACCCAGAGAGTATATGAGTGTGATTGCATCGCTTTGCTTTTAAGTTTCCTATGAAAGCAGCAACATAATTTTCCAAAACAATACTGTTGATGGTTGCTACCATGATGTCACTAGGCCAGGGATTCTTAACCTGTGACCCGTGGGCCAAATGCAGCCCATGGTGCCATTTCATGCAGCCCCCACCACTTCCACCCCACCAGGAAGTGCCATGTGGTGGAGGAAGGGCAAAATGGCAGTCTGGGCCCCCCGAAGCTGTTTGACGGAGCATGACCCAATGGCCCCTGGTTTTAAAAAGGTTGAGAACACCTGCACTAGGCAATAGTCTCTTGTGACAACTGTCCTCCCCAAAGTTGGAAGGCAAAGGTCCGCCTCGCTTTCTCATGGATGGTGGTTGTAAGGACAACATAGCCTATTACCCCACTATCACAGGACCCGTTTCACCTGACAGAAACCTCCACCCATTTTGGAAGCCAGCATAAGGTCTTTGCTCCTTCAGAAGACATTAGGTTCTGCTCCAGGCTAAGTACATTTATGATAGGTTTCAATCCCTGGTTGTTTCTGTTTACAAACCAACCAGATCAGGTAGGTTTCTGTATCAGGTAGCGATTGCCAAAATAGTTCAAAAGGAACTGGAATTCTCCCACCAACTTATGCGCCAAATAAAAATCCAAAAGATCTTCTGTAAAGAGTCAAAGCTTTATTATATGTAAAAATGATAGATTAAAAATCAGGAATACAAAACGTTATAAAAATAAAAGGGAACAATCATTCTTTTCCCTTTCCCCCATTAAAACAAGAAAGGAATCGCTTGTTGAGATTCGTTGTGGGATTATGTCATTTTATGTTAATTACCTGTTAGTTTAATAGAATTTTACTTAAAGATGCTAGCACTGTTTTTATTTTCTCTCTATCACTTATTCCACTTATTCCACTTAGCCTAACTGAAGCCATCTTAGAAAGCACACTCCACCATTTTACCTAGTTACTGGGAAATCGTCTCTTGTACTTCTTCCCAAGGCCAAGCTCCCGGGAACAGTACCAAGAGACGGTCCAATCTCAGATACTGTATTTTGTACTTGATATTGTATTTCTTTTTCCCTGACTTGTAAATTTGTAATTTGCATATTATTATTGTATTATTACTGTATTATTGATTGTATCAAGTTATAGTTTCTTGTGTTACTGTATTTTTTATTGTGACTGTGTACACCGCTTTGAGTCACCTGCTAGGTCGAGTAAAGCGGTATAGAAATTAAACACCATGATGATAATGAGAACACTGATAACCAGCCACCTGCTATTCCCAAGCATGCATGGAACTGTCATTTTGAGTAATTAATTAGTACAACTTTGAGACATTTTCTCATATCCAAAGGTATAAAAACCTACCCAAATTTCTTAAGCTCGGAGTCCGGGGGAGTCCGTTCTCCAATGCCACGAGGACCCATATTGCTCGTCATCTCGAATGGTCCCAATCCGTATCCTTTCATATGGGGCGGTAAAGACCACCGTAAGCTACTGAGATAAGCGTTAGCTTAGAGCTTATTATTTTGTTTCTTTTTTAAAAATGTTTCACCTTTTATTCTTAGTTTAGATAGTGATTTTTCTATATTCTGCTTTTACTGGATATTTGATACCTTTACAATTAAAAAAAGATCAAAAGGACTTGGCTTGTCAAGCTTACTCCTGTTTGCTCCTGCTGCCAACGGAGCAAATTGGGGAAAGGGGGACTTTGACAATAAGGCCTTATTTGTGGAAGGAGAACTGTGGTGATTTTTTATCAACTTTGTGGAGTCTGTTGCCCAGGATAAAAAACTTCACCTGCCATCCCCATCACCTGGGGCTGACCCGCCTCGCCGCTCGCCACCCGAGCCACACACACACACACGGTTCCCTCAAAGGATCCGGAGGGAAAGAGGAGGAGGAGGCCGCCCCATCACTCGCCATCACCTGGGGCCGGCCCGCCATGCCGCTTGCCACCCAAACCACCACACCCCGGTTCCCTCAAACTGGGTTCCCATGGAGTTTGTGGGAAAGGTTTCTCGGGATCAAGTTCTGATGATCGAGGTGCTGGAGTCCACACCCGTGTCTTTTGAGAACATCGCGGCTGCATCCAAGAAGGATGCCATCCTGTCCAAGGTTATGTCATGGGTTCAAAAAGGTTGATCATCGCCCCCGGTGGCCAAGGAGTTTAAGGGGGTCTATACGAAAAGGCAGGAACTGTCGTTGGAAATGGGGTGCTTGGTCAGGGGGAACAGGGTGGTCATTCCCCTAGCATTCCGAGGGAAGATCCTTCATGCTTTACACATAAGTCACCCTGGCATTGTACGCTCTAAGGCACTTGCAAAGAGCTATTTCTGGTGGCCAAGGCTCGATTTGGACATAGAGGATTGGGTGGGGCGGTGCCAAGAGTGTCAATCATCCAGACCTGAGGAGATTCACCAGCCCACCAGGGAGTGGGACACGGCAAAGGGCCCCTGGTCAAGGGTTCACATTGATTTTGCCAGGCCTTTCCATGGGGCCTTATTCCTCCTGGTTGTTGATTCATTTTCTGAGTGGTTAGAAGTAGTCCCTGTTTTGAACACTTTAGCAGCTGTTATAATTCGGAAGCTGCAGAGGTTATTTTGCACCTTCGGGTTGCCCGACATAGTTGTGTTCGACAACGCTTCAACCTTTATGTCAGTTGAGTTTCAAGATTTCCTCAAACGAAGCGGGGTTCACCACATAACAGCTGCTCCTTTTCATCCTGCTACGAACGGGCAAATAGAAAGGCAGGTCCAAACAGTTAAGGAGGCCCTTAAGAGAATGAGGTCTGGGGATCTGGACTTACAATTGTGTCAGTTCCTGTTCACTCACAGAATTACCACCACCCCCTAGCCTCCGGGTTTTCTCCAGCAGATTTGTTAATGAAAAGGAAGCTGTCTTCAGTTTTTGATCACTTAGACCCACACTGAGTCGTGGACAAGGGACGAAACCTTGATGTGTGTAATTCAAAAGGGTTTTTGGTAGGGCAATCTGTGTACTGTAGAAATTATGCCCCGGGGTCTCAATGGTCATGGGGAAAGGTTTTGGAACAAACAGGGCCAGTATCATATAAAGTGCTGGAGGATAATGGGTTGGTTTGGCCGAGGTATGCGGATCAAATGAGTCCCCGTGTTATAGGGCAGAATGCTTCCCCAGAGATGGAGCTGGACGAGTCTCTTGGCTCAAGCGAGTTGGGGGAAATCTCAGAGTCCTCGGACTTTGAATTGGATCCGGACCTTTTCAGCCAGCCTATACTGCTGGGGTCATTACTGGAACATGTTTCTCCTGGCGGTTCCCCAGAGTGGACTGTTTCCGGGGCTGGGGCTATGCCGATTTCTCATCCTCCGGACTCGGAAGTTGGGCCAACCCAAGAGACACAGGGATCCACTCTGACAGAACAACCCAGAGGGTCTATGGAAACCGCTTGCACTAGGGGGTATCCTATGCCAGTCTCCCAGAGTCCCCAGATAGACAGACCAAAGAAGGACTGTAGGCCTCCCCAAAGGTATGGAAGTTGGGTCCCCCGTTAGGGGGGAAGGAATGCTGTGTATTGAGGTTGCTTATGCACAAGCGCGCCTTGCAAAATAGGCGCCAAATTGAAAGAAGCTGATTCGCTATTGTTCTCCTGCTTCCCCGGAAGTCTTGGTTAAATGTCACAACTATGTTCTGTATATAAGATGTTATTCCTGCACCTCTTCCCTGTTCTTTGCTGCTTGCAATAAACCCATGTTGTTGTTTGAGCCAGCTCTGTCCGAGTAATCCTTTCAGGGTTCAGACACAACAATATACCTTTATTATTTTATCCAGAGAAAGTGAAAATGTCAAAATGTTCCTTTTCTATATTTGTGATCCTGAACTTTGATCTCTTTTTCCTTCAAATAAAAGCTGATTTGTTACAGAAGACAATGTAAGATTGATATAGAGCATAAGCTGGTGGGAGAATTCCAGTTCTTTTTATTCCCCAGTTCCTTTTTTTTTTCTTTATTGGCTACACTACATATTGCTACCTAACCTACATTGCTATTTCCTACCTGATCTGGCTGGTTTGTAAGCATCAACAGCCAGGGATTGAAGCCTATCATGGATTTCTCTAGCCTGGAGCAAAACCTCATGTACTCTGAAACAGCAAAATGTTTTATGCTAGCTTCCTGAATGGGTGTAGGTCTCTGTCAGGTGGAACCAGTCCTATCGCAATGGGATAATGGGTTTTGTTATCCTTACACGTGGCTGCTCACTCTGAGATTTGTCCCCCTGCTTGGAGAAGCATGTAGGAATTGGGGCCGTAAAGCGGCCCTTGAGGTCCCGGAGGAGACTGGTCAAAGGAACGACACGAGGCAAGATGGAGTGAAGACCAGTGATTTATTGAGGGAAAATCATCAGTATATATTATGCAGAAGGCTGCGCATGGTAGGATGGTTATCTGACAGAGAATCACATCACCCATTTACTCGGGTTAATTGGGAACTTCTCTTGGGGAAGTTAATTAACTAAGACAAACACTGACCATTGTCTGAGGCTTAGGCTAGGGTAAATATGGCTTCTATTTGCACCAGAGATTAAGCTTAACTCAGAGTGAGTAATTGCCTAATACGTAACAGAGGTTAGAGATCTGCTTTCTCAGCAGAGCCGCTGGTCAGCTCAAGGAATTGGGTGAATCAAACCCTATCATTTATTCACCCCCCTTAATTTAGCTGCCCGCAGAAGCCACCGCCGGGAGCCTTCTCACCCAAGCAGCTTCTGCAAGGGCTGTTCCATGCCAGATGGGCATGGGGAATCTGCAGAAGCAAATCCATTTTCTGCAGCAGGGATTCTCAACCTGTGGCCCACAGGCCAGATGCACCTCATGGCACCATTTCATGTGGTCCCTCCACTGCCTCCACTCCACCACACATGGAAGTGCCATGTGGTGGAGGAAGGGCAAAATGGCCGTCCAGTCCCCAAAGCTGTCTGACGGAGAATGACCCGGCCCCCGGCTTTAAAAAGGTTGAGAACTCTTGTCCTACATAGAGAGGGGGAAGTCTGTCTGTCTGGGTGTTGTGTATGGATTGTAATGTGCCTTTAAGTAAATGCAACTACACGAATGAGTGAATGTAACAATCTCTAAAAGTAACATTGTAACCTTCTGTATTAGGACGCAAGCTAGTGACCACTGGGGGCAGTAGCGAGCGTCCAGCTCACATGGTACAAATTCTCCAAATGCCTACAGCCGCGGGAAGATTCCCGCCACGGCCTCACCTGGACAAGTAGGGCGTGACTAAGGGTGATGTCACGCAGTCAGTAGCCAATGAGCTACCGAGGAGCTACATTCAAATGAATAGCCACTGTATATAATGAGCTGTTCGTCTGCCATTACCACATGTTCCCCCTGACCATCATGCAATATAGATGAGTTAAGCCAGACTTCGGCTGTTTCTATTGTCTTGGTTCTTGAACACTAAACTGTCTGTGGGGTTTTTTCTCCCTTCTGGGTGCCCTAGTGAACAATTTTGTCTCCACAGATTATAGGAACAAATCCATGTGCTCCACATTAGCTTGCGGATGTGACCAGGAGGCGACCATGTGTTTCCAAAACGAAGCCAAAACCTACAACAAAAAGCTCCGCCATTACCCTTCCGTCCTCTGCAAGGAAATCACCCCCAAATGCCCAGAATCAGATCAAGGCCAGGAGTCTTCTTCCAGCAACCAGATAAGCCAACAAGAGCCAGGAGCCTCTACAACAACGATGCTGAGACCAATTTTGCAACTGAAATGAAATACGGCACAAATTCAGAATATGGCAAACAGTTTTTTTAATTTTTATCCAGAATTTTCAGAAAAGCTGATATTCCAAGGTTCTTCTTGATTTTCAAGAGGAACTTCTTGAAATCGAAAGAGGAAGATGCTCTGCATCTTAAGTAGCAGCCTGCCAAATCAATTTGGTTTCTTAATCCTTGGATGTTAGGTGGTCCATGCCTAGATGTGCGTTTAGTGCATGTGGGGAAACAGAAAATAATAAACTGTTGTTTTTCTTTTTTGTCTGATAGTGTTTGCCCATTGTACTTTCCAAAAGGGGACTACAGTGGCTTAGTGGGTGTTGTGTTCTCAATAATATGCCTTTAACATATATATCATGTGTTCTCAATACTATGCCTTGTGTTCTCAATACTATGCCTTTAACTTATATATCAATGTAACCCGTTGCAATTAGGACGCGAGCTAATGACCACCTGGTGGCAATAGCGAGCGCCCAGCTCACAGGTCCCAATTCCCCAAGGAACCACAGCGCGGGAAGATTCCCGCCACTACCTCACCTGGACAAGAAGGGCGTGACCAGAAATGACGTCACGCCAACGGTAGCCAATGGGCTATCGTGGAGCCACATTCAAATGTATAACCACCGTATATATTGAGCTGCTCGTCTGCCATTACCTCATGTTCCCCCTGGCCACCATGCAATAAAGATGTGTTAAGCCAATCCTTCGGCTGTTCCTTTGTCTTGGTTCTCATACACTAAATTGGCGACGAGGATGGGATATGGCTTCCCACGAGACCAAGACACATGCGGGTTTCGACATCAACAAGCTGGAAGACTGGGAGCTCTTCGAAATGGACTTCCAAGATACGCTGGTGGTGTCCGACATTACGGACGAGGGAAAGAAGAGGGCCATCCTCACTCGGATGCTGGGAAATGCCGCCAAATGGGTATTGGTGGACCTAGTATCACCGAAGAAAGTGAGCGAGCTAACGGCCAAACAGCTTCTGAAGGTGAAGCTGACCATTTCCAGCCCACGGTCTCGATGTTTGCGGCTCGAGACGCGTTCTGGAAGAGAGTTCAAGCGCCTGGTGAGTCCATCGCCGCTTTTGCAGCGGCCCTGGGTTGGCCGCCGGCCCATGTAAGTGGGAAAATCTGGAAATCACCCTCAGGGACCGCTTGCTGTGCGGCCTGTGGGATGAAGAGGTTCAGCGGAAACTGATGAACCAAGAGCCGCCCCCGACGCTACGCAAGGTCGTGAAGGCGGCCCAGGCCGCGGAGGCCACCAGGGCCGGAGTCAAGGGGTTCAGAGAAAGGCCCCCACAGCCCGACAAGGCAGCGGGCTCAGTGCAGGCGGTCAGGCGCACGCCAAAATCGTCCACGGAGAGTAGTGACGATGAGGATGTCCGGAAGGTGCGGAAGGACGGCCGACGCTGCGACGGCTGTGGAGCAGCCCATGACTGCATCAAGTGTCCGTTCCGGAAGGCTGAGTGCCACAACTGCGGACGCCAGGGACACATTGCCAAGGTCTGCAGACGGCGGCGCAGAGACCAGAAAGGCCCGTCAGACCGGCCGACGACGACCAAGGAGGGCGCCCGGCCCGCGAGGAAACAGGACGGCGTAGGCCGCATCTCCGACGACAGCAGCGACGAGGCCCCTGTGTACAGCGTGTCCTTGGGACACCCACGTTATTTGGTCGAGGTACTGGTGCAAGGGGCCCCTGTTAGGATGGAGATAGACTCGGGTTCTTCCTACTCAATTATGTCCCAGCGGGAGTTCTGGGGAATTTCCCCCCACGTGCGCCCTAAGCTCAAAGCGTTGAGGTCCACGCTGCGGGACGTGCAGGGAAATAGCATTCCGGTGTTGGGGGTTGGAAAATTCAAGGTCCAATACAAGCAACATGCCGCGGAACTTCCCTTGGTTGTTCTAAAGGGGGGAAGTTGCAGCCTCCTCGGGACTCAATGGTTTAAGCCCCTGGGTTTGTTCATTGGGGGGGGGGTGCATGCCGTCGGGACTGACCCAATACAGGAGGTGTGTGACGCGCACCCCGAAGTTTTCAAGAAAGGACTCGGAAAATTCAAGGGACCCCCAGTAGCGTTCGACCTGGACCCGGAGGTCCGCCCTATCAGACTCAAGCCGCGCAGAGTGCCTTTCGCACTAAAGGACAAGATAGAGGTGGAACTGGACAAATTGGTGGGCCAGGGGATTCTTGTTCCTGTTGATTCCGCGGAGTGGGAAACTCTGATTGTAACTGCGCTAAAGGCCAACGGGGAGGTTCGCATTTGCGCTGATTATAAGTGCACCATTAATAAGGCGATCCGCCCAAATGCGTATCCGGTGCTGGTAGTCAGCCACCTGTTGGCCAGGTTACATGGGGGAAAGTGTTTCGCCAAACTTGACCTAGCGCAAGCCTATCAGCAACTCTCAGTAACCCCAGCTGCAGCTGCTGCGCAAACGATAGTCACTCATAAGGGGGCGTTCCAGGTGACGCGCCTACAGTTCGGCGTGAACTCGGCGCCGAGTATTTTCCAGTCGCTCGTGGAACGCCTCTTAAAGGGACTGGAGGTGGTCTTGCCATACTTTGATGACGTGTTGATAACGGGGGGAGCGAGGAGGAGTTGGCTGAAAGGCTGGACAAAGTGCTGGCGGTGTTCGAAAAGGCAGGGTTGAGGTTGCGGAGAGACAAATGCGTTTTTTTCGCCAAAGAGGTTGAGTTCTTAGGTTTCCGGGTAACCCCCGAGGGAATCAAACCCTCCAAATCAAAGGTAGCCGCCATTCGAAATGCCCCTTGCCCCCCCTCCAAGCCCGAACTGCAGTCGTTCCTAGGGCTCTTAAACTTTTACCATTCCTTCCTGCCGCGGAAGGCATCGGTAGCAGAGCCACTTCACAAGCTACTTAAGAAGGACGAGGCATGGAAGTGGGGCGAGAGCCAGGAGAAGGCATTCAGTGACCTGAAACAACTCCTAGCGTCTGACGCCATTCTCACCCATTTTGACCCCAAGAGACGAGTGGTTCTGATATGCGACGCATCCCCAGTGGGGGTGGGGGCGGTACTGTGCCACGTGTTGGAGAACGGGAGAGAGGCCCTGGTAGCATTCTACTCCAGATCCCTGTCCCAAGCGGAACGAAACTACGCTCAAACAGACAGGGAAGCGCTAGCAATAATCGCGGGGACCAAAAAGTTCCACGATTTCCTCTATGGCCGCCCTTTCACCATAGTGACCGACCACAAGCCCCTGCTAGGCATTTTCACTGCTGACAAACCCACCCCTCAAATCCTGTCCCCTAGGATGTTAAGGTGGGCCATCTTCTTAAACGCGTATCAGCACGCGTTAGTGTACCGACCGGGAAAAGAGATAAGCCACGCGGATGCCCTGTCGAGGTCTCCCCTCCCCAACGCTAGCAGCATCGTGGGCGAGGAAGAACGAGACCGCCCGGTGCTCCTGATAGAGGTCTTAGATTCGCCCCCCATTGTACCCGCAGACATCGCCAAGGCGACCGGCAAGGACAAAACGCTTGCTCTAGTCAGCTCCTGGGTGCAGAAAGGGTGGCCGGCGTCCTCCCCGGCGACAGAGTTCGCCCCTTTTTTCAGGAAGAGACTAGAGTTGTCCATAGAGAGGGGGTGCCTTCTGTGGGGCCAGCGGGTGGTAGTCCCCGAATCCCTGAAGCCCAGGGTGCTCAAACTGCTGCACGTCAGCCACCCTGGGATTGTTCGCTCCAAGGCTCTGGCCAGGAGCTATTTCTGGTGGCCCCAATTAGATGCCGACATCGAGCACATGGTGGGCATTTGCGAGAGATGCCAATGCTCCCGACCCGAAGAGGCGCGTCTGCCGCACAGGGAATGGGACGCGGCAAAGGGGCCATGGTCGCGGGTGCACGTTGACTTTGCGGGGCCATTTAGAGGGACACTTTTTCTCCTCGTGGTGGATGCTTACTCCAAGTGGTTGGAGGTAATTCCAGTTACGAGCACCTCTTCAGCAACGACGGTGAAGCATTTGCGGAGGGTCTTTAGCACGTTCGGTATACCCGACACCCTAATTAGCGATAACGCTAGTTGTTTCACGTCCGCTGAATTCAGGGCGTTCACGGAGATCAACGCCATTCGGCACATCACCTCCGCCCCTTTCCACCCGGCAACAAACGGCCAGGTGGAGCGCCTCGTGCGCACCACCAAGGACGCGCTGAGGCGCATGGGTCCCGGGGATCTCAACCTACAAGTGTGTCAGTTCCTGCTAGGATACAGGGTGACCCCCCTAGCTTCAGGGTACTCGCCCGCAGAGCTCTTAATGCGTAGGAAGCTGACCACGATCCTGACCAGACTAGATCCAACGAGGGTGGAGGACAAAGGGAGGAACATCGGGTTAGAGGCCACGAAGAGTTTTGAAGTGGGTGCCCCAATGCATTGCAGGAACTACGCGAGCGCGGGGCCAGCCTGGGTCCCGGGCGTCATCGTTGGGCAGACGGGTCCCGTGTCGTATTGTGTGGAGACCAGTGCGGGCCTACTCTGGAGGCGGCACGCGGACCAGCTTCGGTGCCGGGTTCCAGACGAACAACGCGCGGACGGCGCGGAAAAGGATTCAACGTTAGGGTTCTCCCCCACCCGTTCAGCCCAAGGGGGAGGAGAGGGGGGCCGGTGGTCCCCACCTAGGGGGGAGGGAAAGGAGTCCAAATCTGTCCTCATAGATATCCTGCGGAATCCTTCTAATGACACCCTAGGGGATAATTCTGATTTTCATTTACAAAACCGGGTGTTGTGTTCTAATGGTTTTACCTTCCACATGGATTACAATGTATCTGAGCCAATGTAACCTTGCCTATAGCAACAATGTAACCTTCAGCTGTATCAGATAAACCCTGTAATAGGACGCGAGCTAATGACCACCAGCTGGCAGCAGCGAGCGTCCAAGCTCTCTTGGTCCGAACTCATCAAAGGCAACAGCGCGGGAAGCTTTCCCGCCACCACCTACACCTGGACAAGAAGGGCGTGACCCGAAATGACGTCACGCAGACAGTAGCCAATGGGCTACCATGGCACCACGTTCAAATGTATTACTACTGTATATAAAGAGCTTTCGATCCGCCATTACCTCATGTTCCCTCTGTCCACGATGCAATAAACCCGAGTTAACCCAGCCCGAGGCTGTGTCCTGTGTCTTGGTTTTCATACACCAAATTGGCGACGAAGGTGGGATGATGGATCCCCAAGGAGCAGCCAGGGCACAGAGCGGGTTCAACATCACCAAACCGCAAGACTGGGAGCTGTTGGAGATGGACTTCCAGGCGGCGCTGGTGGAACTCAAAGTCAAGGAAGACGATGAGGAGAGGAAGAGGGCCATCCTCACCAGAATGCTCGGGATGGAAACCAAGCGGACGCTGGTGGGCATCATCGCTCCGAAGAAGGTGAGCGAATTTAAGGCGGACGACATCATGAAGCTGCTACGGGAGCGTTTCCGACCCTCGAGGGCGATGTTTCCCGCTCGGAGCGCGTTTTGGAGGCGAGTCCAAGCGCCGGACGAGTCGGTTGAGGCATTCGTGGCCGCCATGAGGGTAGCCGCCGTCCCCTGCAAATGGGACAACATCCTAGAAATGGCCCTCAGGGACAGCGTGCTGTGTGGCCTGAAAGACAAGGAGGTGCAACGCAGCTTGATGAACAAGGAGCCGCCACCCACGCTGGCAGAGGTCGTAGAGGCCGCAGAAGCCGCAGAGTCCACGAATGCTGGAGTGGACGAGATGCACCAGTGGCGTGAGTGGCGTCCCAGGGCCGGCAAAGCGGAAAATTCGGTGCACGGGAAGTCCGGACAATCGGTGCACGCAACTCGACGGGCCTCAAAATCGTCCTCGGAAGGCAGCGACGGCGAGGAGGTCCAGAAGGTCCGAAAAGGGGGGCGCCGCTGCGACGGTTGCGGAGCGGCCCATGAGCGCGCGAGGTGCCCATTTAGAAAGGCCGAATGTTACACCTGCGGCCGTCGGGGGCACATTGCCAAGGCATGCAGAAAACGGAAGGAGGGCCGGAGGCAGTCACCAGACCGTTCGACCAGGCCGGACCGTCCAGCGAGACCCAAAGATGGCGCCCAGACCACGAGGAAGCAGGACGGCGTGGGCCGCGTCTCGGACGGCAGCGAAGACGACGCCCCAGTGTTCAGCGTGTCCGCGGGACAGTCCCATTACTTCGTTGAGGTACTAGTACAAGGGGCCCCTATCAGGATGGAAATTGACTCGGGGTCCTCCTACTCCATAATTCCCCAGAAAGAGTTCTTGAAAATCGACCCCCACGTGCGGCCCAAACTTAAAACATTGAGGTCCACGCTACGAGATGTACAGGGAAACAGTATTCCGGTGTTGGGGGTCGGGAAATTTCGGGTTAATTTTAAGAGACATTCTGCGGATCTGCCCCTAGTTGTCCTCAAGGGGGGAAGTTGTAGCCTCCTAGGGACACAGTGGTTTCAGCCTTTAGGCCTGTTCATAGGGGGAGTACATTCGGTGGGGGTGGATCCAATACAAGCGGTGTGCGATGCGCATCCCGCCGTTTTTAAAAAAGGACTTGGAAAATTCAAGGGACCCCCTGTAGCCTTCGACCTAGACCCGGAGGTCCGCCCGATAAGACTCAAACCGCGCAGGGTGCCCTTCGCACTAAAGGACAAAATAGAGGCGGAACTGGACAAATTGGTGGGCCAGGGGATTCTTATTCCTGTTGATTCCGCGGAGTGGGAAACTCCAATTGTGACAGCTCTGAAAGCTAACGGGGAGGTGCGCATTTGCGCTGATTATAAGTGTACAATTAACAAGGCGATCCGCCCTAATGCATACCCGGTGCCGGTGGTCAGCCACCTTTTGGCCAGGCTAAATGGGGGAAAGTGCTTCGCTAAGCTCGATCTGGCACAAGCCTATCAGCAACTCCCCGTAACTCCCGCCACGGCCGCGGCACAAACGATAGTCACACATAAAGGAGCGTTCCAGGTGTCGCGTTTACAGTTCGGCGTGAACTCGGCACCCGGCCTTTTTCAGTCGCTTGTGGAACGCCTCCTGAAGGGGCTGGAGGGGGTGTTGCCTTATTTTGATGACGTATTGATAACAGGGGGGAGTGAGGCCGAACTGGCAAAAAGATTGGATAAAGTACTAACTGTGTTCGAGAAAGCGGGGCTGAGACTGAGGAAGGACAAATGTGTCTTTTTCGAAACCGAGGTCGAGTTTTTAGGGTTCCGGATCACACCCGAGGGTATTAAGCCATCCAAAGCCAAAGTAGCAGCCATCAAGAAGGCCCCTCGCCCCACATCCAAAACCGAGCTACAGTCATTCCTGGGGCTCCTCAATTTTTACCATACATTCCTTCCGCGGAAAGCGTCCGTGGCCGAACCGCTTCATCGGTTGCTTAAAAAGGAGGAGACATGGATGTGGGGTGACGAGCACGAGAGGGCGTTCAAAGAACTAAAGCAACTCTTGACTTCTGACGCAATCCTAACGCATTTCGACCCCAAACGGCCGGTGGTCTTAGTCTGCGATGCATCACCGGTGGGGGTGGGGGCGGTGCTGTGCCACGTGTTGGATGACGGAAGGGAGGCCCCGGTTGCGTTTTATTCAAGGTCCCTGTCCCAAGCAGAGCGAAATTACGCACAAACCGACAGGGAGGCATTAGCAATAGTAGCGGGGACCAAAAAAGTTTCACGATTTTCTGTATGGCCGCCCGTTCAAAATCGTGACGGATCACAAGCCCCTGTTAGGGATTTTCACGGCAAGCAAGCCCACGCCGCAGATCCTATCCCCGAGAATGCTGCGTTGGGCTATTTTTCTCAACGCATACCAGCACGAGTTGGAGTACCGGCCCGGAAAGGAGATCAGCCATGCTGATGCACTTTCGAGATCCCCTTTGCCCTTGTCGGACGACCAAAAGGCTAGAGTAGAAAGAGACCACCAGGTGTTGCTAATTGAGGTTTTAGACGCACCCCCAATAGTACCAGCCGATATTGCTAGGGCGACAGGCAAGGACAGAACGCTGGAGAAAGTTAGTTCATGGGTACAGAAGGGGTGGCCGGCATCATCCCCAAGCACAGAATTCGACCCATTTTTTCGGAAAAAGCTAGAGTTGTCCCTAGAAAGGGGGTGCCTGTTGTGGGGCCAACGGGTGGTGGTCCCTACGTCCCTGCGTCCGAGGGTGCTCGAGCTGCTGCACGTCAGCCACCCGGGCATCGTTCGTTCAAAGGCGCTGGCCCGGAGTTATTTTTGGTGGCCACAGCTAGACACAGACATTGAGCACATGGTCAGCACTTGTGAGGCATGCCAGGGATCCCGACCAGAGGCGGCCCGTCTCCCGCATAGGGAATGGGACACAGCAAGGGGGCCATGGTCCAGAGTGCACGTAGATTTCGCTGGCCCATTCCGAGGAACCATGTTTCTCCTGGTGGTGGATGCGTTCTCCAAGTGGCTGGAGGTTATCCCAGTAAAGAGCACGTCCTCCGCCACGACAATTAGCCAGCTACGGAGAGTCTTTTCCACGTTCGGTTTACCCGACACGTTAGTCAGCGATAACGCGAGTTGCTTCACCTCCTCGGAGTTCGGGGCATTCATGGAGGCAAACGCCATTCGCCATGTCACATCCGCGCCGTTTCACCCGGCCACGAATGGCCAAGTGGAACGGTTGGTGCGTACAACAAAGGATGCGCTTCGGCGCATGGGCCCGGGGGACCTAAATCACCAAGTATGTCAGTTCTTATTAGCGTATAGGGTGACCCCCTTAGCGTCAGGTTACTCGCCGGCAGAGCTCTTGATGCGGCGAAAACTGACCACAATTCTGTCCAGGCTAGACCCGACGAGAGTCGAGGATAAAGGAAAAAACATAGGGTTGGCAGTCTCGAAAGGGTTCGCCGCCGGCGACCCTGTTCACTGCAGGAACTATGCCAGCGCAGGGCCAGCCTGGGTGCCGGGGACGGTAGTAGAACAGACGGGGCCAGTGTCGTACCGGGTCGAGACTAACACCGGCCTCCTCTGGAGGAGGCACGCGGACCAACTGAGGCACCGAGTGAGTGTACCAGCCAGTGGGGCTCAACAACAGGATTCAGCGTTAGGGTTCTCCCTCACCCGTTTAGCCCAAGGGGGAGACAACAGCGGACAACAGTCCCAAGCAAGGGGGGAAGGAAGAAGCAGCGGCCCCGACTCATACCCTTTTGATAAACCAATTCTATCAGAGGCCGGGGAAGGGGGAGAGGAGTTCGCGACCGCTGCCCCCGAATGTAATTTTGATTTTGATTTTGCGAGCCGGGGGGGTTTTCAGGAGTGTTTCCCCACCCATCCAAGCGAGAAGAGGGGTTTTTCGTTAGCCCCCAGTGCCCCCGTTTCTTCCCCAAGAAAGAGCACACCTCCCAACAACGCCGCTGAGCCGCGGCAAGTCACTAACGAGTCTCCCTCTCCAATTACAGGGCAGGAAACCAGGGGACAAAGAGAAGGTAGCAAACCCGGGGAAAGGCAGCCCGCATCGAGGCCCCAGCGTGTTCGAAATAAGCCATCTTGGCTGAGAGACTTTGTCTCCTAGGGGGGGGGAGTGTTTTTAAGTGTGGGCTCGAGACGTTGTCTCATCCTAAGGGGGAGGGGTGTTGTGTTCTAATGGTTTTACCTTCCACATGGATTACAATGTATCTGAGCCAATGTAACCTTGCCTATAGCAACAATGTAACCTTCAGCTGTATCAGATAAACCCTGTAATAGGACGCGAGCTAATGACCACCAGCTGGCAGCAGCGAGCGTCCAAGCTCTCTTGGTCCGAACTCATCAAAGGCAACAGCGCGGGAAGCTTTCCCGCCACCACCTACACCTGGACAAGAAGGGCGTGACCCGAAATGACGTCACGCAGACAGTAGCCAATGGGCTACCATGGCACCACGTTCAAATGTATTACTACTGTATATAAAGAGCTTTCGATCCGCCATTACCTCATGTTCCCTCTGTCCACGATGCAATAAACCCGAGTTAACCCAGCCCGAGGCTGTGTCCTGTGTCTTGGTTTTCATACACCAAACCGGGGGGGTTTTCCGGAGTGGTCCCCCACCCATCCAAGCGAGAAGCGGGGTTTTTCGTTAGTCCCTAGTGCCCCCGGTTTTTCCGTCCCTTCCCCAAAAGCCGCAGAGCCGCGGCAAGTCACTAACGAGTTTCCCTCTCCCATTGCAGGACAAGGAGCCGGGACATGCCAGCCTGCAGCACGCCCAAAGCGCGTTTGCAATAAGCCATCTTGGATGAGAGACTTCATCTCATCCTAGGGGGGAGGGATGTTGTGTTCTCAATAATATGCCTTTAACATATATATCATGTGTTCTCAATACTATGCTTTGTGTTCTCAATACTATGCCTTTAACTTATATATCAATGTAACCCGTTGCAATTAGGACGCGAGCTAATGACCACCTGGTGGCAATAGCGAGCGCCCAGCTCACAGGTCCCAATTCCCCAAGGAACCACAGCGCGGGAAGATTCCCGCCACTACCTCACCTGGACAAGAAGGGCGTGACCAGAAATGACGTCATGCCAACGGTAGCCAATGGGCTATCGTGGAGCCACATTCAAATGTATAACCACCGTATATATTGAGCTGCTCGTCCGCCATTACCTCATGTTCCCCCTGGCCACCATGCAATAAAGATGTGTTAAGCCAATCCTTCGGCTGTTCCTTTGTCTTGGTTCTCATACACTAAAGTGGGTAAAACACTGGACTTGCCGACTGGAAGGTTGGCAGGTCAGCAGTTGGATTCCCAGGTAGTGCATAACGGTTTGAGCACCCGTTTCTGTCCCAGCTCCTGCCAACCTAGCAGTCCGAAAGCAAGAAATTGCAAGTAGATAAACAGGTACCACTTTGGTAGGAAGAGAAAGAGCGTTCTGTGTGCTCCAGTGTCTAGGCATGCCTGCCACATGACCAGATGCAGACAGTGCTGGATCTTTGGCTATAAACAGAGAAGAGCACTGACCCCAAGGGTCAAAACTATGCAAGATTATTCGGAAAATATCTAATTATCGGCAATTTCCCCATATGCAGTGGCTCAAGTGGCTAAGACACTGACTGGAAGGTGGGAGGTCAGCAGTTCGATACCCGAATACTGCAGGACGGAATGAGTGCCCGTCTTTGTCCCAGCCCCTGACAACCTAGCAGTTCGAAAGCAAGAAATTGCAAGGAGATAAATAGGACCACTTTGGTGGGAAGGTAAACAGTGTTCTGTGTGCTCCAGTGTCTAGTCATGCCTGCCACATGACCACGTAAACATCTGCAGAAGTAGACAGCGCTGGCTCTTCAGCTTTGAAACAGAGATGAGCACTGAACCCTAGAGTCAGATACGATGGGCTTTCGAGCAAGGGAAACCTTTACCTTCTCCATATGAATTCCCCAAACAGTGGGGATACCCTTGGCTTCATATATAAGTGTATTTGGCAAGGGAGTGTTGACTTCTGCCATAAGAAAAATCCTCTTAGATCAGTGATAGTGAACCTTGGCACTCCAGGTGTTCTGGAACTTCAATTCCCAAAAGCCCAGATCAGCAGGAGTGCTGACTTGGGCTTCTGGGAATGGAAGTCCAAGACCACCTGGACAGCTAAGGTTCGCCATCACTATCTTAGATGTCCAGAGAAGGTCATGAGCACTGGATCTTTGTCTATAAACGGGGAAGAGCGCCCACCCCAAGAGTCGGAAGTGACTGGCTTTTGAGCAAGGGCGACCTTTACCTTTACTTAGTATTCCAGAAGTTAACCCTTACATGGGAGAATGAACGCTGCCACTGACTGCTGCCTACTGACATCCATGACAAGTCCATGGGGTCACAAAGGGTCTTAAGAACATAAGAACAGCCTTGCTGGAACAGGCCACAGCCCATCCAGTCCAGCATTCTGTCTCACACACTGGCTCACCATGTCCTTCAGGGTATTCCCAAGGAGATGCCTTCACCTGCTTAGGATTCCCTAGAAATGGCATTGAGAGATATCCTGCCTATCTCTCCAACCCTGAGGTTGTCCTTAAGTATCCATAATTATAGCAATTGATACCCTTGTCCTCCATGAACTTGTCTAATCCTTTCTTAAAGCTGTCAAGACTGACAGCTGTCACCACGTCTTCTGGCAGGGAGTTCCATAGACCAGTAATCCTCTGGGTGAAAAAGTACTTTCTCTTCTTTGTTTGAGAACTAGTACCCAAAAGTTTCATCGAGTGTCCCCTAGTTCTAGTGTTGTGTGATAGGAAAAACAGTTTTTCCTTATCTACTTTGTCCACACCGCGCATGATTTTATAAACTTCAATCAGGTCACCTCTTAGACGCCGTCGTAGTTCAAGAGTGAAGAGGCCCAACCGTTGCAGCCTCAGATGGTAAGGAAGGTGCTCCAGTCCCCTAATCATTCTGGTTGCCCTCCTCTGCACTTTCTCCAACTCCATAATATCCTTCTGGAGGTATGGCGACCAGAACTGTACACAGTATTCCAGATGGGGCCTCACCATAGATTTATCAAGAGGCAAAATGACACTTGCTGACTTATTTTCTATACCCTTCCTAATGATCCCTAACATTGAGTTTGCTTTTTTCACTGCTGAGGCACACTGGGTTGACACCTTCATTGAGTTGTCCACCAGGACACCAAGGTCCCTTTCCTGGTTTGTCGCAGAGAGTTCAGACCCCATCAGTTTATAAATGTAATTGGGTTTTTTTGCCCCAACATGCATCACTCTGCACTTACTAATGTTGAAGCTCATTTGCCACTGTTTTGCCCACTCCCCCAGTGTCAAGAGATCCCTCTGGAGCTCCTCACAATCTCTCACAGTTTTCACTACCCTGTATAATTTAGTGTCATCAGCAAATTTGGCTACCTTGCTTTTTACTCCTACCTCTAGATCATTTATGAAGAGGTTGAAAAGCAGGGGTCCCAGTACTGAACCTTGGGGGACCCCACTCTTTACTTCCCTCCACTTGGAGAAGTGTCCATTTAGTGCTACCCTCTGTTTCCTGTCCCTTAGCCAGTTGCTGATCCACGACAAGACCTGTCCCTTTATTCCATGACTGGTAAGTTTATTCAAGAGCCTTTGGTGTGGGACCTTGTCAAAAGCCTTCTGAAAGTCCAGATAAACAATGTCAACTGGATCCCCCTTATCCACATGCTTGTTGACACTCTCAAAAAATTCCAACAGATTAGTGAGGCATGATTTACCCTTGCAAAAGCCATGTTGGCTCTACTTTAGCAGCGCCTTCTCTTCTATGTGCCTATTAATTCTATCTTTTAGGATGGTTTCCATCACTTTACCTGGGACACATGTCAAACTGACAGGTCGGTAATTTCCTGGATCACCCCTGGATCCTTTTTTGAAAATTGGTGTTACATTCGCTACCTTCCAGTCATCAGGCACAAAGCCTGATTTGAGGGAAATATTATATATTTTGGCTAGGAGATCAGCAATTTCATCTTTAAGTTCCCTGAGAACTCGTGGATGGATGCCATCTGGTCCTGGTGATTTGTTAGTGTTTAGTTTAACAAGACATGCAAGGACCTCCTCCCTGGTTATTTCTATCTGGCTTAATTCTTCGGTTTCCCTCTCTACGAAGATAGGCTCTGTTTTGGGCATGTGGTCTCTGTCTTCTTCAGTGAATACTGAAGCAAAGAATTCATTGAGTCTCTCTGCAATCTCTGTTTCCTCTTTAATAACCCCTTGCCTTCCATTGTCATCTAATGGTCCAATGGCCTTCCTAGTTGGGTTCTTACTTCTAATGTACTTAAAGAAGTCTTTGTTATTTCTCTGAGTATTTTTAGCTATACGCGCCTCAAAGTCTTGCTTTGCTTTCCTGATTGTTGCCTTGCATTTGTTCTGCCAGAATTTATGTTTCTGCCTGCTGTCCTCATTCGGACAAGCCTTCCATCTTCTAAATGAGCTCTTGATCACTTCCCGAACAGCTCCTGTAAGCCACATCAGAGTCCTCTTGGACCTGGCAGTGCCCTTTTTCCTTTTGGGTATGCATTCCAATTGGGCCTCTGTTATTGTTTATGTAAACAGCCTCCATGCCTCTTGGAGTGTTTGGACTCTCTCAATTTTCCCTTTCAGCTTCTTTTTTTCTAGTTTCCTCATCTTTGGGAAATTTCCTTTTTGAAAATTTAAGGTCTCTGTGTTAGATTTTATCAGTGACTTGCAGTCTATGATCAAGTTAAACATAATTGAGTTGTGGTCACTGTTCCCTATTGGATCAGTCACATTAACACCTTGCTCCAGATCCTGAGTATTACTCAGGATCAAGTCAAGAATTCTTGTACCTCTAGTTGGGTCTTCAACCATCTGTCCCAGGGAACAATCATTTAGCATATCTAGGAACTTTATCTCTTTATCATGTGCTGAACAACAGTTCACCCAGTCTATGTGAGGGTAATTGAAGTTCCCCATTATAACCAGGCTTCCCTTCTTGGATGCCTCCTTTACAACATTCTCCAATTGCCAGTCTCCCTCAAGAGTTTGGGTTGGAGGCCTACTGTTAGACCATCCTTGTGGCCTGATACTCTTACCCACAGAGCTACTAATGGTGACTCCAAATCACCTAGATACGATTTTGCAGGCGCACCCCCCAATAAAGGACTCAGACACTGATGAAAGTGGATAACGGCATCGGGCCACATTTATTGATTCATGCCCTAATCCGAATTATAAATTTCTATTGGTAATTGACCAATCATAATTCTTAAGGCAAGCAGGCCGAAGTAACACTGGTAAGGTACCACCCAAAATTGCCAACGGCAATTGTTACAATGTATCTATTTGTATCAATTTGTTTGTTGACAACAAACAAATTGTTGACCGTAGTCAATATCTAACTAATGACCCCACCCTCTGACGCGTATCCGTAAAATCACGGGGTGATGCATGCTGTCTAGCTATAGCCATCACCCCATCGCCTAGTTCGTCGTTGACCGGACAACGTTTAACCAACTTATGCCTGTCTAGTGTTGTCCAGTCAATTGCGAACCTGCCGGATACCTGTGGGTCATAAATGTTTACCTTACCAGTGCTACCCGCCACACGGAGGGGCTTCAACGAAGGCTCGACGCCCCCCCCCCAGACCGTCAGCTCGGTCAACAGGCCTGCTCGCCAATCACCCAACAGGAGGTCCATACCTCCTCGCGACAGATGGGCCCCATCCCCTGCATAAAGGCCGTAATTTTGTAGGCTAATGGCGGGGTGACGACTGACCCGCCCCCAACCTTTGTCGGCAAGGAAGCGTGCCACAGCCCTATTCACCATGCGTCTAGCGCGGTCAAGGGCCTGGAGGTCGAAACCTCCCCTGTACGTGCGCCGTGGGACAATGTCCGACCAAACGAGGGTCGTAGCGGGCCACACGTAATGCAGGTAGGCAAGGTCGCCGCAAATCGCATGCTTTAGCGATAAGCCGGTGACCTGGCCCAAATCATTGCCCCCTAGGTGTATGATCAGAATGTCAGGCGGGTCAGCATTCCGGCCTGAAAAAAGGAATGGCAACAGCTCCCGCCATAACATCCCGGGCTTACCATGCCATGTGAGACTTGCGTATGCACCCAGTCCCAGTCGGGGTCCCCACTCTGTCGCCACAGCGTAACGCGCTGCCCTGTGCACGTAGCTGTGGCCCACCAGCCATACTGTCACCGGTGTAATACGACACCCAGGGTCTGTAAGGGAAAAACGAGGAAGAGAAAGGTGTGGTGACAAAACTGGTACTCACGGTGGAAGAGGGCGAACATAAAACTGAAAACATTGCGAACCCCACCTTCCCATGCTGCGTAAGTCAGCCCCGGAGTACCCAAAAGCAGCTGCCGTGGAAGCCGCCCCTATCCTGAAGGAATGGGTGCCGTAACGGGCCCCTGGGAGGCCCACACTGGCCAGCGCTTTGCCGGTCACCTTCCAAAATTGAAATTTAGTAAGGGGAGACCCATCTTGGTGACAGAAAAACGGGCCATGGTGCGTGCCACGCAGTGCAATAAACTCCTGTAGGGCACCAACCGGACAGATGTCTGCCAAAGAACACCGTAGCAGTCTTACACCACTGCCTACGCCATGCTGATCTGTCTTAGAGGAGCGTATCCTCAACTGAGCCCAGTCTTTGGCAACACATACATCTTCGAGTTCCAGTGCCCTACGACTTGCATCCGCCTTAGACAGCATCACAAGCTCGCTGATGCGGAGCGCTCCAAAAAATGCCACCGTTGTGGCTGCATGAAATAGGGCTGCCTCATATCTATCAAAACAGAGGCCAGGCCAGCCCCGGGCCAATTGGGTAAGAACCCCTGGGGAAATCAGGTGGCGGTCGTCCGGGCAACGCCCACGCTCCCGCACCCACCCCTCCAAAACATGTCTCACACGGAAGTCAGCGGTACTATCCACATGACCGCCCACCTTGGCCATAAAAGCCAATGCTGACAGCCTAGATGCTATGGTGCGAGGTGCAAGGCCCTGGGCATGCAGGTAAACCATGAACCGAAGTACATGGGTCACTGGGATCGGCCAGGTTTCTGGCAGCCGGAATTGGGTACAGAAATCTCTGAAAGAATTGAATGCGTGGTGATACGCCTCACGCGTGCGTGGCGCTAGGGACAAGCCAATCGCCCGGTTCACCTCTCCTTGCCAATGGTCCATATCTCGTCCGGGAGTGGCGAGGGAAATTCCTCCGCATCCGGGGCCAAGGCACGGAACCGGGAGATCTGCAGGCGGGACAAAGCGTCAGCGATATCATTATTGACCCCCGGGACATGCCTGGCCCTGAAAAGGACATTGAGGCGCAGGCTGCGCAACACAAACTGGCGCACTAGGTCCATAACCCTGGGCGATTTGGAAGTCTGTGAGTTGACAATGTGCACAACGGCCGCATTGTCACACCAGAAATGGACAACCGAGTTGGCCCACTCCTCGCCCCATAGCATCAAAGCCCCCAGGATAGGGAAAAATTCCAGATACGTGAGATCACGCAGGCGACCCGTGCCTGCCCAGGCTGGTGGCCACCCACCATAGGTCCACTGCCCATTGAAGTACATCCCATAACCCAGGGATCCCGAAGCATCAGACTGTATCTGAAAGCGAGGGGAAGCCAGGAGGTCAGACCTCCAAAATGATACTCCATTGAACTCCCTCAGGAACTGGAGCCAGATAAGCATATCTGCCCTGATACCCCGAGTGAGTCTAACCCTATGGTGGGGCCTGGCTAAGCCTGTCATGGCGTCGCACAAGCGCCGAGCAAATGCCCTGCCCGGTGCGACGACCCTGCAAGCAAAATTGAGGTGACCATGCAGCACCTGCAGTTCCCTCAGCGATGCCTTGCGTTTATCAAGCAAGTCCAAGATAAGGGCCACTATCCTTGACACCTTATCCCCCGGTAACCTAGAAGCCTGCGCTACTGTGTCAATCTCCACCCCCAGGAATACTAGCTTAGTAGATGGGCCCTCGGTCTTTTCGGGCGCTAAAGGGACACCGAGTTCCTCCATTAGCATCTGAAATGTGTTGAGGAGACGTGTGCACGTGTCCCAGCCCCGTTCACCCCCGAATAAAAAATCACCCAGGTAATGGGCTACAGATCGGGACCCTGACCTGCGGACGAAAGCCCACTGTAGGAATGTACTGAAACGCTCGAAGGCCGAGCATGATATGGAACAGCCAAAAGGCATGGCCTTATCAAAGTAATATTCACCCCGGAACTTAAAACCCAGCAACTCAAAGTCGCCCAGGTGCACAGGCAGGAGGCGAAACGCCGACTTGATGTCGCACTTAGCCAATAGCGCACCCGGGCCACATGAGCGCACCATGCGCAGGGCTTGGTCAAAAGATGTATACCTGACTGAACAAAGATCATCAGGGATAGCATCATTGACCGATCGGCCGGCTGGGTAGGACAAGTGATGAATCAGGCGAAACTCGCCCGGTGACTTTTTGGGCACTAAGCCCAAGGGTGATACCTTAAGATTGGGGAACGGGGGTGTTAGGAAAGGGCCAGCGACCCTGCCCGCATCGACCTCCTTAGTAATGTTGGCAGCAGCTACCTCCTCCCTCCCCCTAAGGGACAAAAGGTTGGGGGCATCCTGGGGGGACCTATCACCCACGAAAGGAATACGGAACCCCTGTCTAAAACACTGAAGTAGGTAAACCGCATCCTCCTCCCTCGGGTACAATGCGAGCCAACGCTCCAACATGTCCACATTAATTGGGGAGGGGGCCTTTCGGTGAACCAGCTCCCTCCACGGCAGTTTTGCCGGCCCCCTGTCCACCCCTTCCTCTGCCCCGCATCCCTCCCGGCCTGGGACAGGCGGAGGCCGCATGGGGGCCAGCGCAGGAGGGACACTCATGCCTGTACTTGCAATTCTTCCTGTTGCAGGAAACATCGGACGAGAAAGTCCAGCACAGCAGGCGGAGTCATGTACAGAAGCCACAGCCTCTGGCAGGGCTCATCCCACCTCATCTCGGGGTGCAGGGGAATCCGCATACGGAATTCCTCGTCATAAGCCAACCACGACGGGCCCGGGAAGTCAACCATCGCCCGGTAAATGTTGTCCAAATACTGGACCATCGGAATTGCCAAATCCGGCCGGGCCCTGAGGTAGACCGCCATGTATATGAGGTAGGCCGGCAACCAGTTGGCCCAAGTACGTGGTGGCTTGCGACGACGCGCCTGCTCCTTATCCTTCTCATCTTGCCCCTCCCTCTCCTCCTTGGTGGGCTCTCTGTTAAGGAGGGAGAAGATGTCCACATACTCCCCCCGCCAGATCTTCTCCTTGGTGGTCTGGGCCAAATGGTCCCCCAGTGGCAAGGAATACCCTGCTGTCGGCAAAGCCGACACAGGCACGGTGGAAACTGCGGGCATCTGTAAAGGAGCCTGGACTAACCCGGTCATCCCAAGAAGATTCCCGACTGGGTAAGAAGCACCCACCACCACGGGGCCCTGGGTGATGGTTAAAGTCACCGGGTGGGGCGTAGGCACCAGGACCGCCACGCCACCCGTGCGAGGCCAAGGCCATTGGAAAGCCCCCCCCCCAACGTGGCCATGTGTGTAGGTGCACTAGTTTGGACCGCATACTCACATGCTGCACCCCCATGGGCCGCCCCCACCGGGGGTTCCGGCCCACTGGGGGCGTCGGAGCTCACGACCGCTATAGAGCTCGTCGACGGGGCTTGACCAGCACCGGCCTGTTGATTGGGGAGCTGCGAGGCAGTGGCCGAAGCCGGGCCACGCGCCTCAGGCAGCTCAACCCGTCTCGCCGCCTGCTGCTGCCCAGCAGACGATGGATCGACCTGCACCCCAAAAGGGGCCCCAGGGTGACTAACCCGGGCCAGGGATGCCTCAAGGGCCGCAACGCGGGCCAGGAGGGCCTCCACGCTGACATAGCCACCTAAACCAAGCAAAGGGCCAGCCGGACCACTAACTACAGGCGTCGGTACAGATCCCTGCACCCCGGGGCCTGAATAGGGCCACGATCCTAAGCCCGGGCCCGGTAGGGCCGGGGAAGTACCCTGCCATGGAAGGGGGCCACACACCCCCCCAAGGTTGGAAGCCCCCGCAGTAAGCTGCGCCCCAACGGAGGAAGGCCCAGCGGAATGGGCCACGCCAGGAGCGGTGGCCACCGCTTGCGGGCCGAGGGCCGCGGCCCCTACTGGGCCCGCATGCGGACCCCCAGCCTCCAGCCAAGGGGGAATTAACCCCATCCCACCGGTCCCGGTGGGCTCGGGCATAGGAGGCTGCTGGGGAGGCGCAGCCGCGGTCCTCCGACCCGGATTGCACCTCCTCGCAGAACGAGCCGCGTTCGCAGTCGCCTTCTTCTTTGAGGGCATTGCAGCCAGCCGATGGGAAGCCGAAAAAGGAGAAAATCAGCAGCCAAGAGGCTTCCCGGTGAGGGTAAAAGCGACGGAGGTAAGAGGGAAAAACTTCTCCGCTCCGTCGCTTCGCAAAATGGCAGCTCGGCTGCCTCGTGGCCGCCCCTTATATAAGGGTGCTGGCCATGCCCCCTAACTACCCGGATGCCTTCGTCCGATGGGGGGGGCCCGCAAAGGGCGCGGCGGCCATTTTGGCGCCGCGCTTGCATTATCACTTCTTTGACATACAAGACTACACCACCTCCCATTTGCCCCTTCCTATCCTTCCTGTACAGTTTGTAGCCTGGGATAACTGTATCCCATTGGTTATCATCCGTCCACCAGGTTTCAGTGATACTAATAATATCAATATTCTTATCTATTGCTAAGTATTCCAGCTCCCCTATTTTATTCCGGAGGCTTCTGGCATTTGTATACAAGCATTTATATATGCTTTCCTGATACAGTCTTTTGAGTCCAGTTGCATTGCTAGACTGCCTCTTGCATCCTTCTGCTAGATTATTGGTGACTAGCTCCTTGTTCTGCTCAGTAATTTTTGAATCCTCCTCACTACTCAAGTACAAACTTTCCCGAACCGGATGCTGCCCAGCTCCTGTCGGCTTTCCCCCAGTTATCAGTTTAAAAGCTGCTCTGCAGCCTTTTTGATGTTGAGTGCCAGCAATCTGGTCCCATCATGATTCAAATGCAACACATCCTTCCTGAACAGATCTTGTCCCAAAATGTTCTCCAGTTCCTGACAAATCTGAAGCCCTCCTCTCGACACCACCGCCGCATCCACGCATTGAGGCTTCTGAGGTCCTGCGCGAGGGACAGGCAGCACTTCTGAAAATGCTACCTTGGAGTCCGAGACTTCAATCTTCTTTCTAACAACCTGAATTTGGCTTCCAGGGCTGACCGCTTGGCCTTCCCAACATCATTGGTACCAATGTGTACCATGACCGCTGGCTCCTTCCCAGTTCTCTCTAACAATCTATCTAGATTTCTCGTGATGTCTGCAACTTTTGCACCTGACAGGCAAGTCACCATACAGTTATCATGTGCATCACAAACCCATCTCTCTGTATTTCTAATCATTGAATCGCCTAGTACAAGGAGCCTCTCTCCTGCAATCTGTTCATCTACATGCACCTCATCAACCACATTAAGGGAGAGGACTTCAGTTTGTTCCTGTTGTTTATCTTCCTGGATCTCATAAGGCAAGATCCTCAGGTGGAACCAGTTGTTCCTCTGTGTGTTCCTCATCAGGTGTGATGAGGGAAAGAGCCTCAAATTTATTCTGTAATTTCAGACTCTCAGAGTGATCCCCTACTCTTTTCCTCCTTTGAGTCACATTCCTCCAAACATCTCCCTCCTGAGTTAGTGAAGGGCCTTCTCCCTCAGAACTGTGCCCTGTCTCTTCTTTGTCCAGCATAGTCTGCTCTGCTCTGTCCAAGAACAGCTCAAGCTCCTTAATTTGTTGGTGGTTAGATATGCGGGCCTCTAGCTGCTGGACCTTCTCTTCTAGTAGTGCAACCAGCTTGCACTTGCTGCAAGTGTAGTTCTCCATATGCTTTGGCAAGAACACAAACATGGCACAAGAATTGCAGGTAACTACAGCTGTTCCCTCAGAATCCATTTTAACAAGTGCAGTATTCTGGGCCTCAAAAATGTACACGTTTACTACCTTTCTACCTAGTAAGACTATATTCTTCCTTTGTTACTAGTTTGCAATCTCCTAACGGCGCGCGGGCCTCTAAAGCAGCTCTACTCCAACTGCAAAACTTACCAGTGCTCACTTCCTTTGTTTGGCTCTCCTCAGCAGCAGCTCTGCTTAAGAGCACATGCAGAGTCAAAAGGGCTGACCCTGAAAGAGCTCAGAGCTTTTAAAGGCTAGTGTGGCTCCGCCCCTATGAGTCACAGTTTAGGGAAGGGCCTGGTGTGGCTCTGCCCCCCCCCTGCTTCTGGAAGCTTCTAACTGCTTCCTCTGTTTGTACAGAGGTGGCTCTCACCATTTTAAATTATCAATTTAAATTAGTGGAAGCCTCTAAAGCAGCTCTACACCAACTGCAAAGCTTACCAGTGCTCACTTCCTTTGTTTGGCTCTCCTCAGCAGCAGCTCTGCTTAAGAGCACATGCAGTGTCAAAAGTGACTCAACTATGCGACTGAACAACAACAACTGACAAATCAGCAAGTCAGGATTGTGGCAGTCCTATCAACCCACCACCACTATTCGCACCATACCAGTCAAGTGGCGCTCCACAAAATAAGGGAACTGCTCCGGCCCAGGTGCGCATGCGCAGAACCCCTGTGTATGCTCAGAACCCTCTGCACATGCACAGAGCCCATTTGCAATGGGTGCACATGTGCACTAGCCCCTTTCCCCACTGTTGAAATACGGGACGGCGGCGGGAAAAGGGAGGAACAGAAGCAGAAATACGGGATTCCCGGCCAATCCGGGATACTTGACAGGTATGATTCACACAACCCCAACCCAACTGATCCTCTGTGAGGACGAGTCCTGATGAATGCCCAGTATTGCTCAGCTTCTTCCCAACTCAAAGGAGAACAGCAAAAGCTGCCCCTTGGGCTCTGCTTGGAAGACCCCATTGTTGCTCAGCCCTGCCAACTCCACTGTAACAACAGCCATGCATTTGCTGAAATAGTTTTCAGTACCGGGGCGGGGGGGGGGGGGGGTCCCTCACAAATCAAGTTGTCAACTATCTGGCCAGATTATCTATGATAATAGAGTAGACCATACCGCCAATGACTCAACACCGAGTACCAGGTGGCCATTAATTAACCTGACAACCCTGGACAAGGTGGCCATTAGCAGGTTACACCAAGTTGTGATTCAAAAATATCACAATCTTCATGGAGGCACTTTCTGTGTAGCCGTACCATGAAGACTGTCCTGAGAGTATAATGCAGTGGTCTTCCATTTGCCTTCCGCATCGTAGCATGACACCCACTGATCCAATTCCTTTGAGTCACTTTCTGGTCCTGAGTCCTTTTGGCACACAAAGTCCTCCTCAGCCCCAGGTCAGGATGGATGAAGCTGCTTCCCTCCATCAAGAGGGATCCAAGTGGGATTTAATCCACTTGGAGACACTCACCCTTCCCTGTGGACTTCGGCACCCAAGGCCATTTGCTGGCTAATCTTTCTTACACTAGGTCAGGCCAAAGGAGCTGCAGAATGGACCCAATTACAAGGTGGCTTCATTTTGGCAATTTCACGTCTGGCCTGGACACAGATGAAGAAGAAGAACAAATCAAGTTGGCTTCTTGGTCTTTGTTGTGTTCTAAGGGTTTTTACCTTCCACATGGATTACAATGTATCTGAGCCAATGTAACCTTGCCTATAGCAACAATGTAACCTTCAGCTGTATCATATAAACCCTGTAAGAGGACGCGAGCTAATGACCACCAGCTGGCAGTGGCGAGCGTCCTAGCTCTCTTGGTCCGAACTCATCAAAGGCAACAGCGCGGGAAGCTTTCCCGCCACCACCTACACCTGGACAAGAAGGGCGTGACTCGCGATGACGTCACGCAGGCAGTAGCCAATGGGCTACCATGGCACCACATTCAAATGTATTACTCCTGTATATAAAGAGCTATCGATCCGCCATTACCTCATGTTCCCTCTGTCCACGATGCAATAAACCTGAGTTAACCCAGCCCGAGGCTGTGTCCTGTGTCTTGGTTTTCATACACTAAATTGGCGACGAGGATGGGATCATGGATTCCCAAGGGGCCAGGACACAGAGCGGGTTCAATATTACCAAGCCGCAAGACTGGACCATCTTTAACATGGATTTCAAGGCGGCATTGGTGGAACTCAAAGTCAAAGACGACGAGGAGAGGAAGAGGGCCATCCTCACCCGAATGCTGGGAGTAGAGACCAAGCGGACGCTGGTGGGCATGATTGAACCAAAGACGTTGGATGACTTCAAAACCGACGACATACTGAAGTTGCTGCGTGAGCGTTTCCAACCATCGAAGGCAATGTTTCCCGCTAGGAGTGCGTTTTGGAGGCGAGTCCAAGCGCCGGATGAGTCGGTAGAGGCTTTCGTGGAGGCCCTGAGGGTAGCCGCCGTCCCCTGCAAGTGGGACAACCTGGAGATGATCATGAGGGACGTCGTGCTGTGTGGCCTGAAGGACAAGGAAGTGCAGCGCAGCCTGATGAACAGGGAGCCGCCACCCACGCTGGCCGAGGTCGTAGAGACCGCGGAATCCGCGGAGTCCACGAATGCGGGAGTGGACGAAATACACGAGTGGCGTGAGTGGCGTCCTAGGGCCAGCAAAGCGGAAAGCTCGGTGCGCGGCAAGTCAGGACAGCCGGTGCACGCGACCCGACGAACCTCGAGATCCTCTACGGATGGCAGCGACGGCGAAGAGGTACAGAAGGTCCGGAAAGGGGGGCGCCGCTGCGATGGGTGTGGGGCGGCCCACGAGCGTGCGAAGTGCCCTTTCAGGAAAGCCGAATGTTACAGCTGTGGCCGGCGCGGGCACATCGCCAGGGCATGCAGAAATCGGAAAGAGGGCCGGAGGCAGTCGAAAGACCGTTCGGCCAGACCGGACCGTCCAGCGAGACCCCAAGATGGCGCCCGAACCACGAGGAAGCAGGACGGCGTGGGTCGCGTCTCGGACGGCAGTGAGGACGACGCCCCCGTGTTCAGCGTGTCCGCGGGACAAAACCATTACTTCGTTGAGGTAATAGTACAAGGGGCCCCTGTTAGGATGGAGATTGACTCGGGGTCCTATTATTCCATAATTCCCCAGAAAGAGTTCTTGAAGATCGATCCCCAAGCGCGGCCCAAACTTAAGACTCTGAGGTCCACGCTACGAGACGTACAAGGGAACAGCATTCCAGTGCTGGGGGTCGGGAAATTTCGGGTTCGTTATAAGAGACATTCTGCAGAACTCCCTTTAGTCGTTCTCAAAGGGGGGAATTGTAGCCTCCTAGGGACGCAGTGGTTTCAGCCCTTGGGTTTGTTCATAGGGGGGGTGCATGCCGTGGGCGCGGATCCGATACAAGCGGTGTGTGACGCGCACCCCGCCGTTTTCGAAAAAGGACTTGGAAAATTCAAGGGACCCCCCGTAGCCTTCGACCTAGACCCGGAGGTCCGCCCGATAAGACTCAAACCGCGCAGGGTGCCTTTCGCACTAAAGGACAAAATAGAGGCGGAACTGGACAAATTGGTGGGCCAGGGGATTCTTATTCCTGTTGACTCCGCGGAGTGGGAAACTCCAATTGTAACAGCCCTGAAGGCTAACGGGGAGGTGCGCATTTGCGCTGATTATAAGTGTACAATTAACAAGGCGATTCGCCCTAATGCATACCCGGTGCCAGTGGTCAGCCACCTTTTGGCCAGGCTAAATGGGGGAAAGTGTTTCGCTAAGCTCGACCTGGCACAAGCCTATCAACAACTCCCCGTAACTCCCGCCACGGCCGCGGCACAAACGATAGTCACACATAAGGGAGCGTTCCAGGTGTCGCGTTTACAGTTCGGCGTGAACTCGGCACCCGGCCTTTTTCAGTCGCTTGTGGAGCGCCTCCTGAAGGGGTTGGAGGGGGTGTTACCTTATTTTGATGACGTATTGATAACAGGGGGGAGTGAGGCCGAACTGGCAAAGAGATTGGATAAAGTGCTAACTGTGTTCGAGAAAGCAGGGCTGAGACTGAGGAAGGACAAATGTGTTTTTTTCGAAACCGAGGTCGAGTTTTTAGGGTTTCGGATCACACCCGAGGGTATTAAGCCGTCCAAATCCAAGGTAGCAGCCATTAAGAAGGCCCCTCGCCCCACATCCAAAACCGAACTTCAGTCATTCCTGGGGCTCCTCAATTTTTACCATACATTCCTCCCGCGGAAAGCCTCCGTGGCCGAACCGCTTCATCGGTTACTTAAGAAGGAGGAGACATGGATGTGGGGTGACGAGCACGAGAAGGCGTTCAACGAACTAAAGCAACTTTTAACATCGGACGCAATCCTTACGCACTTCGACCCCAAACGGCCGGTGGTCTTAGTCTGTGATGCATCACCGGTGGGGGTGGGGGCGGTGCTTTGCCACGTGTTGGATGACGGTCGAGAGGCCCCAGTTGCGTTTTATTCAAGGTCCCTGTCCCAAGCAGAGCGAAATTACGCACAAACCGACAGGGAGGCATTAGCAATAGTAGCGGGGACCAAAAAGTTTCACGATTTTCTGTATGGCCGCCCGTTCAAAATCGTGACGGATCACAAGCCCCTGTTAGGGATTTTCACGGCAGGCAAGCCCACGCCGCAGATACTATCCCCGAGAATGTTGCGATGGGCCATTTTTCTTAACGCATACCAACACGAGTTGGAGTACCGGCCCGGAAAGGAGATCAGCCATGCTGATGCGCTTTCGAGATCCCCTTTGCCCTTGTCGGACGACCAAAAAGCCAGAATAGGAAGAGACCGCCAGGTGTTGCTAATCGAGGTTTTAGACGAACCCCCAATAGTACCAGCCGATATAGCCAGGGCGACAGGCAAGGACAGAACGCTGGAGAAAGTCAGCTCATGGGTGCAGAAAGGGTGGCCAGCATCGTCCCCAAGCAAGGAATTCGACCCATTCTTCCGGAAGAAGCTAGAGCTGTCCATAGAAAGGGGGTGCCTATTGTGGGGCCAACGGGTGGTGGTCCCGACACCCATGCGGCCGAGGGTGCTCAAACTGCTGCACGTCAGCCACCCGGGCATCGTTCGCTCCAAAGCGCTGGCCCGCAGCTACTTTTGGTGGCCACAGCTGGACGAGGACATTGAGCACATGGTCGGCACTTGTGAGGCGTGCCAGGGGTCCCGACCAGAGGCGGCCCGCCTTCCGCACAGGGAATGGGACACAGCAAGGGGGCCATGGTCCAGGGTGCACGTAGATTTCGCTGGCCCTTTCCGAGGAACCATGTTTCTCCTGGTGGTGGATGCATTTTCAAAGTGGCTGGAGGTCATTCCGGTAAAGAGCACGTCCTCCGCCACTACAATTAGCCAACTACGGAGAGTCTTTTCAACGTTCGGCTTACCCGACACTTTAGTCAGCGATAACGCGAGTTGTTTCACCTCCTCAGAGTTCGGGGCATTCATGGAGGCAAACGCCATTCGGCATGTCACATCCGCGCCGTTTCACCCGGCCACGAATGGCCAAGTGGAACGGTTGGTGCGTACAACAAAGGAGGCGCTCCGGCGCATGGGCCCCGGGGACCTAAATCACCAAGTATGTCAGTTCTTACTAGCGTATAGGGTGACCCCCTTAGCGTCGGGTTACTCGCCGGCAGAGCTATTGATGCGGCGAAAACTGACTACGCTCCTGTCCAGGCTAGACCCCACAAGAATTGAGGATAAAGGGAAGAACGTAGGGTTGGCAGTCTCGAAAGGTTTCGCCGCCGGCGACCCTGTGCATTGCAGGAACTATGCCAGCGCAGGGCCAGCCTGGGTGCCGGGGACAGTTGTAGAACAGACGGGGCCAGTCTCGTACCGGGTCGAAACCCACACCGGTCTCCTCTGGAGGAGGCACGCAGACCAACTGAGGCACCGAGTAAGTGGGCCAGTGAGTGAGGATCACCAACAAGATTCAGCGTTAGGGTTCTCCCCCACCCGTTTAACCCAAGGGGGAGACAGCAGCGGACAACAGTCCCAAGCAAGGGGGGAAGGAAGAAGCAGCGGCCCCGACTCATATCCTTTTGATAAACCAGTTCCTTCAGAGGCCGGGGAAGGGGGAGAGGAGTTCGCGACCGCTGCCCCCGAATGGAATTTTGGTTTTGATTTAGCAAACCGGGGGGGTTTTCAGGAGTGTTCCCCCACCCATCCAAGCGAGAAGAGGGGTTTTTCGTTAGCCCCCAGTGCCCCCGGTTCCTCCCTAAGAAAGAGCACACCTCCCAACAACGCCGCGGAGCCGCGGCAAGTCACTAACGAGTCTCCCTCTCAAATTACAGGACAGGAAACCGGGGGACAAAGAGAAGGTAGCAAACCCGGGGAAAGGCAGCCCGCATCGAGACCCCAGCGTGTTCGAAACAAGCCATCTTGGCTGAGAGATTTTGTCTCCTAGGGGGGGGAGTGTTTAGAAGTATGGGCGCGAGACGTTGTCTCGTCCTAGGGGGGAGGAGTGTTGTGTTCTAAGGGTTTTTACCTTCCACATGGATTACAATGTATCTGAGCCAATGTAACCTTGCCTATAGCAACAATGTAACCTTCAGCTGTATCATATAAACCCTGTAAGAGGACGCGAGCTAATGACCACCAGCTGGCAGTGGCGAGCGTCCTAGCTCTCTTGGTCCGAACTCATCAAAGGCAACAGCGCGGGAAGCTTTCCCGCCACCACCTACACCTGGACAAGAAGGGCGTGACTCGCGATGACGTCACGCAGGCAGTAGCCAATGGGCTACCATGGCACCACATTCAAATGTATTACTCCTGTATATAAAGAGCTATCGATCCGCCATTACCTCATGTTCCCTCTGTCCACGATGCAATAAACCTGAGTTAACCCAGCCCGAGGCTGTGTCCTGTGTCTTGGTTTTCATACACTAAAGTCTTGAAAGAGGAACTATGCAAGATTATATTATATGGAAAAGATGCCCATTATGGGCAGCTTCCCCCTATGAATTCCCCAAAGAGGTGGAGATGCCCTTGGCTTCATATATAAGTGTATTTGGCAAGGGAGTGTTGACTTCTGCCATAAGAAAAATCCTCTTAGATGCCTATTATGGGCAACTTCCCCCTATGAATTCCCCGAAGAGGTGGGGATGCCCTTGGCTTCATACATAAGTGTATTTGGCAAGGGAGTGTTGACTTCTGCCATAAGAAAAATCCTCTTAGATACCCATTATGGGCAACTTCCCCCTATGAATTCCCCGAAGAGGTGGGGATGCCCTTGGCTTCATATATAAGTGTATTTGGCAAGGGAGTGTTGACTTCTGCCATAAGAAAAATCCTCTTAGATGCCCAGAAAAGATAAGTACTGTAACGTCATGGATCCTTCCTGCTGTTTTATTCCCACCGATTCCCCCCAAATGATCATCCACCTGTTCTGCAGCTTTCATCCACCCTGGAAGCTTTCTTAAGGGGGAAATTATTTGGAAACCCTCTGAAGGGGGTCTTTGGCATGGAAGATGTACCGTAGTGGGCGGGTGTTGTGTTCTCAATAATATGCCTTTAACATATATATCATGTGTTCTCAATACTATGCTTTGTGTTCTCAATACTATGCCTTTAACATATATATCAATGTAACCCGTTGCAATTAGGACGCGAGCTAATGACCACCTGGTGGCAATAGCGAGCGCCCAGCTCACAGGTCCCAATTCCCCAAGGAACCACAGCGCGGGAAGATTCCCGCCACTACCTCACCTGGACAAGAAGGGCGTGACCAGAAATGACGTCACGCCAACGGTAGCCAATGGGCTATCGTGGAGCCACATTCAAATGTATAACCACCGTATATATTGAGCTGCTCGTCCGCCATTACCTCATGTTCCCCCGGACCACCATGCAATAAAGATGTGTTAAGCCAGTCCTTCGGCTGTTCCTTTGTCTTGGTTCTCATACACTAAATTGGCGACGAAGGTGGGATATGGCTTCCCACGAGATCAAGACACATGCCGGTTTCGACATCAACAAGCCGGAAGAATGGGAGCTCTTTGAAATGGACTTCCAAGATACGCTGGTGGTGTCCGACATTACGGATGAGGGAAAGAAGAGGGCCATCCTCACTTGGATGCTGGGAAATGCCGCCAAAAGAGTATTGGTGGACCTAGTATCACCGAAGAAAGTGAGCGAGCTAACGGCCAAACAGCTTCTAAAGGTGATGCGCGACCATTTCCAGCCCTCGGTCTCGATGTTTGCGGCTCGAGACGCGTTCTGGAAGAGAGTTCAAGCGCCTGGTGAGTCCATCGCCGCTTTTGCAGCGGCCCTGCGGTTGGCCGCCGGCCCATGCAAGTGGGAAAACCTGGAAATCGCCCTCAGGGACCGTTTGCTGTGCGGCCTGTGGGATGAAGAGGTTCAGCGAAAGCTGATGAACCAGGAGCCGCCCCCGACGCTACGCGAGGTCGTGAAGGCGGCCCAGGCCGCGGAGGCCACGAGGGCTGGAGTCAAGGGGTTCAGAGAAAGGCCCCCTCAGCCCGACAAGACAGCGGGCTCGGTGCAGGCGGCCAGGCGCACGCCGAAATCTCCCACGGAGAGCAGCGACGATGAGGACGTCCGGAAGGTTCGGAAGGACGGCCGACGCTGCGACGGCTGTGGAGCAGCCCACGACTGCATCAAGTGCCCGTTCTGGAAGGCCGAGTGCCACAACTGCGGACACCGGGGACACATCGCCAAGGTCTGCAGACGGCGGCGCAGAGACCAGAAAAGCCCGTCAGACCGCTCGCCGAAGACCAAGGAGGGCGCCCGGCCCGCGATGAAGCCGGACGGTGTGGGCCGCATCTCCGACGACAGCAGCGACGAAGCCCCTGTGTACAGCGTGTCCTTGGGACACCCACGTTATTTTGTTGAGGTACTGGTGCAAGGGGCCCCTGTTAGGATGGAGATAGACTCGGGTTCTTCCTACTCAATTATGTCCCAGCGGGAGTTCTGGGGAATTTCCCCCCACGTGCGCCCTAAGCTCAAAGCGTTGAGGTCCACGCTGCGGGACGTGCAGGGAAATAGCATTCCGGTGTTGGGGGTTGGAAAATTCAAGGTCCAATACAAGCAACACGCCGCGGAACTTCCCCTGGTTGTTCTCAAAGGGGGAAGTTGCAGCCTCCTCGGGACTCAATGGTTTAAGCCCCTGGGTTTGTTCATTGGGGGGGTGCATGCCGTCGGGACTGACCCAGTACAGGAGGTGTGTGACGCGCACCCCGAAGTTTTCAAGAAAGGACTGGGAAAGTTCAAGGGACCCCCAGTAGCGTTCGACCTGGACCCGGAGGTCTGCCCTATCAGACTCAAGCCGCGCAGAGTGCCTTTCGCACTAAAGGACAAGATAGAGGCGGAACTGGACAAATTGGTGGGCCAGGGGATTCTTGTTCCTGTTGACTCCGCGGAGTGGGAAACTCCGATTGTAACTGCGCTAAAGGCCAACGGGGAGGTTCGCATTTGCGCTGATTATAAGTGCACCATTAATAAGGCGATCCGCCCAAATGCGTATCCGGTGCCGGTAGTCAGCCACCTGTTGGCCAGGTTACATGGGGGAAAGTGTTTCGCAAAACTTGACGTAGCGCAAGCCTATCAGCAACTCTCAGTAACCCCAGCTGCAGCTGCTGCGCAAACGATAGTCACTCATAAGGGGGCGTTCCAGGTGACGCGCCTGCAGTTCGGCATGAACTCGGCGCCGGGTATTTTCCAGTCGCTCGTGGAACCTCTTAAAGGGGCTGGAGGGGGTCTTGCCATACTTTGATGATGTGTTGATAACGGGGGGAGCGAGGCAGAGTTGGCTGAAAGGCTGGACAAAGTGCTGGCGGTGTTCGAAAAGGCGGGGTTGAGGTTGCGGAAAGACAAATGCATTTTCTTCGCCAAAGAGGTTGAGTTCTTGGGTTTCCGGGTGACCCCCGAGGGAATCAAACCCTCCAAATCAAAGGTAGCCGCCATTCGAAATGCCCCTCGCCCCACCTCCAAGCCCGAATTGCAGTCGTTCCTAGGGCTCTTAAACTTTTACCACTCTTTCCTGCCTCGGAAGGCATTGGTAGCAGAGCCACTTCACAAGCTACTCAAGAAAGACGAGGCGTGGAAGTGGGGCAAGAGCCAGGAGAGGGCATTCGGTGACCTGAAACAACTCCTAGTGTCTGACGCCATTCTCACCCATTTTGACCCCAAGAGACCTGTGGTCCTGATATGCGACGCATCCCCAGTAGGGGTGGGGGCGGTGCTGTACCACGTATTGGAGAACGGGAGAGAGGCCCCAGTAGCATTCTACTCCAGATCCCTGTCCCAAGCGGAACGAAACTACGCTCAAACAGACAGGGAGGCGCTAGCAATAATCGCGGGGACTAAAAAGTTCCACGATTTCCTCTATGGCCGTCCTTTCACCATAGTGACCGACCACAAGCCCCTGCTAGGCATTTTCACTGCTGACAAAGCCACTCCTCAAATCCTGTCCCCTAGGATGTTAAGGTGGGCCATCTTCTTAAACGCGTATCAGCACGCGTTAGTGTACCGACCGGGAAAAGAAATAAGCCACGCGGACGCCCTGTCGAGGTCTCCCCTCCCCAACGCTAGCAGCATCGTGGGCGAGGAAGAATGAGACCGCCAAGTGCTCCTGATAGAGGTTTTAGATTCGCCCCCCATTGTCCCCGCAGACATCGCCAAGGCGACCGGCAAGGACAAAACACTTGCTCTAGTCAGCTCCTGGGTGCAGAAAGGGTGGCCAGCGTCCGCCCCAGCGGCAGAGTTCGCCCCGTTTTTTAGGAAGAGGCTAGAGTTGTCCATAGAGAGGGGGTGCCTTCTGTGGGGCCAGCGGGTGATAGTCCCCGAATCCCTGAGACCCAGGGTGCTCAAACTGCTGCACGTCAGCCACCCTGGGATTGTCCGCTCCAAGGCTCTGGCCAGGAGCTACTTCTGGTGGCCCCAATTAGATGCCGACATCGAGCACATGGTGGGCACTTGCGAGAGCTGCCAATGCTCCCGACCCGAAGAGGCGCGTCTGCCGCACAGGGAATGGGATGCAGCAAAGGGGCCTTGGTCGCGTGTGCACATCGACTTTGCGGGACCATTTAGGGGGACACTTTTTCTCCTCGTGGTGGATGCTTACTCCAAGTGGTTGGAGGTAATTCCAGTTACTAGCACCTCTTCAGCAACGACGGTGAAGCATTTGCGGAGGGTCTTTAGCACGTTCGGTATACCCGACACCCTAATTAGCGATAACGCTAGTTGTTTCACGTCCGCTGAGTTCAGGGCATTCACGGAGATCAACGACATTCGGCACATCACCTCCGCCCCTTTCCACCCGGCAACAAACGGCCAGGTAGAGCGCCTCGTGCGCACCACCAAGGACGCGCTGAGGCGCATGGGTCCCGGGGATCTCAACCTGCAAGTGTGTCAGTTCCTGCTGGGATACAGGGTGACCCCCCTAGCTTCAGGGTACTCGCCCGCAGAGCTCTTAATGCGTAGGAAGCTGACCACGATTCTGACCAGGCTAGACACAACGAGGGTGGAGGACACAGGGAGGAACATCGGGTTAGCGGCCACAAAGAGTTTCGAAGTAGGTGCCCCGGTGCATTGCAGGAACTACGCTAGCGCGGGACCAGCCTGGGTCCCGGGCGTCATCGTTGGGCAGATGAGTCCCGTGTCGTATTGTGTGGAGACCAGTGCGGGCCTACTCTGGAGGCGGCACGCGGACCAGCTCCGGCGCCGGGTTCCGGACGAACAACGCGCGGACGGCGCGGAAAAGGATTCAACGTTAGGGTTCTCCCCCACCCGTTCAGCCCAAGGGGGAGGAGAGGGGGGCCGGTGGTCCCCACCTAGGGGGGAGGGAAAGGAGTCCGAATCTGTCCTCATAGATATCCTGCGGAATCCTTCTAATGACACCCCAGGGGATAATTCTGATTTTCATTTACAAAACCGGGGGGGGGGGGTTTCCGGAGTGGTCCCCCACCCATCCAAGCGAGAAGCGGGGTTTTTCGTTAGTCCCTAGTGCCCCCGGTTTTTCCGTCCCTTCCCCAAAAGCCGCAGAGCCGCGGCAAGTCACTAACGAGTTTCCCTCTCCCGTTGCAGGACAAGGAGCCGGGACATGCCAGCCTGCAGCACGCCCAAAGCGCGTTTGCAATAAGCCATCTTGGATGAGAGACTTCGTCTCATCCTAGGGGGGAGGGATGTTGTGTTCTCAATAATATGCCTTTAACATATATATCATGTGTTCTCAATACTATGCTTTGTGTTCTCAATACTATGCCTTTAACATATATATCAATGTAACCCGTTGCAATTAGGACGCGAGCTAATGGCCACCTGGTGGCAATAGCGAGCGCCCAGCTCACAGGTCCCAATTCCCCAAGGAACCATAGTGCGGGAAGATTCCCGCCACTACCTCACCTGGACAAGAAGGGCGTGACCAGAAATGACGTCACGCCAACGGTAGCCAATGGGCTATCGTGGAGCCACATTCAAATGTATAACCACCATATATATTGAGCTGCTCGTCCGCCATTACCTCATGTTCCCCCGGACCACCATGCAATAAAGATGTGTTAAGCCAGTCCTTCGGCTGTTCCTTTGTCTTGGTTCTCATACACTAAAGCGGGGAATGGGGAAAACAGGCTTAACCGGCTGGTGTTGGAGCCCAACGGGTCGTGGCCTAGGGAACAGGCAGGGAAGGATACAGGGAAGGCCAGATGGCAATAAAATTTAGAAAGCTGGTCTACGACAATAGCATGACAACCCTCAAATGAGTGCAAAGCAAGTCCGGTGCCCCTTTGCAAGAGAAGCAATTAAGGGTAATGCTAATTCACAATCGACTGTGCGACTGAACAACAACAACCACAATTGGCATGCATAAGAACATAGGAATATCCTTGCTGGAACTGGCCACAGCCCATCCAGTCCAGCATTCTGTCTCACACAGTGGCTCACCATTTGCTTCAGGGTATTCCCAAGCAGATGCCTTCACCTGCTTAGGATTCTGTTATGTATGTACAATGCTACTTTAAGAAATGTATGAATGTAACCTGACCACAATTACAATGTAGCCCAGCTGTTAAAGGAACGCGAGCAAGCTGCCCATAGAGGGCAGCTGCGAGTGTTCAACTCACATGGTTCCCATTCCTCAAATCACCTGCAGCCGCGGGAACTCCCCGCAATAGCAATCTACTACTGATCCACCACTGAAGATGGGCGTGACCCGGACGACGTCACGCCGGTAGCAGCCAATGAGCTACCATGCAGCAAGATTCAAATGTATTGCACTACTGTATATAATGCGAGGTATCTCCGCCATTACCACATGTTCATGCTGACCATCAATGAATAAACCTGTGTTAGTCCTTCCTGCGACTCCTTCTTTGTCTTCCGTGCAAGACACTAAAGATTCCTGCCTGGAAATGGCCTTGAGAGATATCCTGCCTATCTCTCCAACCCGGAGGTTGTCCTTAGGTATCCATAATTATAGCCATGGATACCCTTGTCCTCCATGAACTTGTCTAATCCTTTCTTAAAGCTGTCAAGACTTAGTTAGTTAATATCTATACAGCAGAAAACCATGGTCATGATTCAGGCTATAGATACTTCAGTTGAACTTTTTGTTATGATTGTTGTTCAGTCGCATGGTTGTGACCCCATGGACCACCGCACGCCAGGCTCCTCTGTCATCTGCCATCGTCGTTAGCCCGCCCAAATCTACACCCACTGCATCAACGATACCATCTAGCCACCTCCTCCTCTGCCACCCCCTTCTCCTTTTGCCTTCAATCTTTCCCACCATCAAGGCCTTCTCAAGTGAGTCCACTCTTCTCATTTGGTGGCCAAATTACTTGAGCTTCAGCTTCAGTATTTGTCCTTCCAAAGAGCAGTCAGGATTGGTTTCCTACAGGATGGACTGATTTGATCTCCTTGCAGTCCAGGAGACTCTCAAGAGTCTCCTCCAGCACCACAGTTCAAAAGCGTCTATTCTTCTGCGCTCAGCCTTCCTTAGGGTCCAGTTCTCGCAGCCATATATTATTACTAGGAAGAATATCGCTTTAACTATGCAAACTTTTGTTGGCATAATATCTCTACTTTTTATTATGTAGCCTAAGTTTGCCACAGCTTGCCTCCCAAGAAGTAAGCATCTTTTTATTTCATGGCTGCAGTCACCACCGTCTGCCGTGAACTTAGCTCCCAAGAAGGTAAAGTCTGTCACTGCTTCCGTTTCTTCCCCTTCTATTTGCCAGGGAGTGATGGGTCCAGATGCCATGACCTTGGTTTTTTTGATGTTGAGTTTCAGGCCAGCTTTTGCACTCTCCTCTTTCACCTTTATCAAGAGGCCCTATAGGTCTTCTTCACTTTCTGCCATTAGGGTAGTGTCATCTGCATATGTTAAGTTGTTGATATTTCTCCTGGCAATCTTAATTCTAGTTTGTGCTTCATTGAGCCCTGAATTACACATGATGTACTCTGCATATACCAGTAATTCAACTAGCATTTTTTGCCTGGCCCTGCCGGGCAGATATAACTTGTTTGTTGGTGGTTGGGGTGGTTTCGGGGGGTACACACACACACAACACTACCATACATGCAACACAACCACACACACACACAATACACAAACACACACAACACAACCACACACACAACACAACCACACACACACAATACACACACAACACAACCACATGCACGCACCCTCCCGCCCGGCAAAGGTCTCCACCACGGCGGGCGGGTAGGCACATTGGTTGCTTGCTGGGCCGCCTGCTTTTGGTTTCCCCCTGCCCAACCGGCGAAGGCCTCGGCGCCAGCAGTGACAGAGGACAGGCTGCGCCACAGAGGCACGGAAGGTGAGCGGGCCAGCGCTGAAGGCTGCACTGGGGAGGTGCAGATTGTGAAAGGCCCAGTTGGCAAAAGTGGGGTGGGGGACAGAGACTGAGGGGGGGAACGGGCAGGGGGGTGGGTTTGTGTTCCCCCTTTCTCAGGGTGGGCAGTGTGGTCCCCAGGCCCGTCCCCCTCCCCCTCAGTCCATGTTCCCCACCCCACTTACCTGTTGCCGGCTCAGCCATTTGCTTTCTGCACCTCCCCAGCCTGGCCTTCTTAGCTGGGCCGCTCACCTTCCGTGCCTCCATGGCACAGCCTGTCCTCCATCCCTGCCGGCCTTGAGGCCTTCACCGGGTGGGCAGGGGCACCAAAAGCAGGCGGCCCAGCCGGCAAATGACATGCCCACCTGCCATGGTGAGCTGGGGATGGCTTCCCTCCGGGAGGCAAAGTATCTCCCGGAGGGAAGTGGTTTGCGCGTTGGCCGGCTGTTGTTGTTTTTAACACATGTGCCACTTTCCCAGCCTCCTCTGCACTCATGTCTTTCAGCCTCATTGGCTGATGGGCTGCGCATTGGAAACCACCCTGGGATAAACTTTGCTTCGTATAATGAAAATTTCACTATATGAGGCAACATTTTTCTCCAAATTCCTTTTGTTATACAAGGGTTTTTTTGTGTTATATGAGTCCTTTGTTATACAGTGATACCTCATACAACGTCCAAACTTGGTTCCACAAGTTTGGACTTTATACGGATTTGGACTTTGTATGAGGCATGCAAAATCTTAGCCGCGATGCCTCATACAACGTCCAAATCCTTGCCGCGATGCCTCGTACAACATCATTTCCATAGAGATACATTGTACTATAACAGCACAGACTTCAGGGCAAAGCCAAGGAAACAGACAGGAAACTGACATTGTCTAAAGGCTAAATACATTACAAAAACATGTCAAACCACCCTGATTGTCCGAGAACCCGAAGAATGCTGCAAAAATCCCAGGAATGCTTCTAAAAATTCTGACGAAAAATAATAATCCAAAATCGCACTCAAAACCACTCCTAAACACTCTTTGCCTCATGCAAAACCCACAAGAGCAATGCACACATGTGTCCTGCCTTTTATACTGCCCAGGCACAATGCAACCTGGGGAAAACCCAATGCCTCATACAAAGTCGCAGCGACTTTGTATGAGGCAACTTTTTTCAAGGAATTAGGCGATGTTGTATGAATCCGATGTTGTATGAAGCGGACTTTGTATGAGGTATTACTGTATAGGTTTTTACTGTATAACGAATGCCTCTTACAGCGAAAACATCGTATAACGTATAGGATTTGAGAAAACCATTGTGCCTAGTATAACAAATATTTTCATTATATGATGCAATGCATCTCTTTGGGGAAAATCGTACAATGAAAATATGGGGAAAATCATACAAGGAATTTTTGTTGTTGTACAATTTTCCCCATAGAGATTTTTGTTGTACGATGCATCCCATAGGGATTTTTGTTATTCAGAGCATGTGTTGTATAACGAAAAAATCGTATAACAAAAAGCCCCGCAGAACGTATTATTTTCATTATACGGGGTTGTTTTTTTCTGTATTACTAACCCCAACAGCTTCAAAGGGGTGGCCATTTTGTTCTTGAATGCCTTTGGAGGGGTGGGGGCCACATGAAATGGCGCCGGGGGATGAATACAGCCCATGAGCCTTAGGTTGAGAACCCCCTGACATTGTGATTGTGAAAGTCAAGAAACAGTAACTTTGTATATGCTCGGACCTATGCTTGTTTTGTAAATTCTGGGGTTGTTTGTTCCCTATTTTCTGTGTTGATGATGCCACTGTATTTCCTGCCATTTAAGTTATGCAAGGCTTAAATTCATACCAGTAGTGCCCAAGAGTACCTTGAAGAATTCTGCATTTCTGTTTTTGTTTTTGTTTTAAAACGACTTCCTGTAGATGGTTAGTTTTTCACAGAATCATAATATCCTGGAGTTGGAAAAGGGGCCGCTGAGAGTATTGCGTTTTAATTTCCTGCTCAGAGCACAAATCCAAATCAAGACAGATCTGACAGTTAAAAATCATGTCCTCCCTCTATCCTATTCCATTATTACCATCTCCTCCTATCCGCATTTTTCTTCCCTTCTTCAAAAAAATTTTTTGGCAAGTGAAATAGTGCTGAGTTGATGCACAAAATGCATTTGAGTTTAGTGCTCAAATAAGCAATGGGACTGTTGTGGCTTAGTGGTTAAGATGCTGAACTTGGTGTCTTGAAGATCAAAAGGTCAGCAGTTCAAGACCCAAGTGGCCACACACCTGACTTGGTTTTCCTGTCGGAACAGTGGCTGAGTGATCTGAAATTACAGCATATAGAGATCACGCCAGTGCAATGGTCAGATTGGTGTCCCTTGACTTTCAGGCAGCGACACTTTACCATAGGGTGGCGGATCCATTTAAATTGGTCCGACCCTGGCAACTGATGGATTCTGATAGATTTCAGATGGAGCTGGGGCCATTTCCTCTGGATCAACTGCACGAGTCTGCTGAGACCTTAGTCACTCTTTGGGATAAGGAAGCGACAAGGGCCTCTTCCTTCCCACAGGCAGCATAGCGCTCCCTGGTTTACAGATGAGTTGAGAGAGCTGAAGCGGGTAAGGAGACGCCTAGAGCGCCGTTGGGTGAGGACCCAGAGTGAGTGCGACCAAACACGAGTTAGAGCCGCTATCAGAGCCTATCTCATGGCAATGAGGGAGGGTGGTGAAGTGTCAGCACTTCACCACTCTCATCGCCTCTGCTGATAATCGTCCAGTGGCCCGGTCACTAGGTCCCTCCTTGGTGTGTGTGTGTGTGTGGGGGGGGGCAGGACCTGGGTGGCAGGGTTCAGCTGATGATTTTGCAGACCATCTGGCAGAGAAAGTTGCTCGTATTCGCTCAGGATTTAAGCCTGACGTGGAGTTAGATCACCTGGAGGGAGTCGGAGCAGAGTCTAGCCATGTTATCTGGGATCGGTTTGATCCAGTTGCCCCTGAGGAAGTGGACAGGCTCCTTGGAGCTGTGCGCGATGCCACCTGCTTATTGGACGGTTGCCCTGACTGGCTGGTTAAAGCTGCCAGGGCTACAACGGGCACCTGGGTCGGTGCAATGGTGAATGCCTCCTTGAGGGAGGAGGTGTTTCCAGTGGCCTTCAAACATGCGCTGGTTTGCCCTCTCCTGAAAAAGCCATCGCTCAACCCTACTATTGTTTCAAATTTTAGACCAATCTCCAACCTTCCCTTTTTAGAGCGGTGGCGCATAGCTCCAGGGGTTTTTGGATGATACGGATTATCTGGACCCATTTCAGTCAGGATTCAGGCCTGGCTATGGTACTGAGATTGCATTGGTCGCACTTCTGGATGATCTCTGGCGGGAGCAGAACAGGGGCAACCCCTCTGTTCTTGCTCTTCTTGACCTCTCAGCTGCTTTCGATACCGTTGACCACGGTATCCTTCTGGGCCGGCTCTGAGGTCTGGGGGGCCAGGGCACGGTGTTGTCCTGGTTTTCCTCATTTCTGATGGACCGGTCCCAGTTGGTGTCTTTAGAGGGCGAGCTGTCTAGCCCTAGGCCACTCCGTCCTATGTGGGGTTCCTCAGGGTTCGGTACTCTCGCTTCTGCTGTTTAACATCTACATAAAACCACTGGGTGAGAGCATTCGTTCCCATGGGGTTAGGTATCATCAGTATGCAGATGGTACCCATCTCAGCCCGTTGGGACCCAAGTGATGCAGTCAAAGTCCTAACAAGGTGTCTGGAGGCTGTGCTGGTTTGGATGGGGGACAACGGACTTCAGCTGGTCTAACCGGGTTATCCTGCTATGGTAATAGAGTATACCTGGGATTCTCAACCTGCGGTCCGTGGGCCGGATGCAGCACACAGCACTATTTCATGTGGCCCCTCACCGCCTCCACCACAGCAGGAAGTGCCATGTGGTGGAGGAAGGGCAAAATGGCCATCCGGCCCCCGAAGCTGTCTTAAAAAGGTTGAGAACTCCTGGAGTAGACCATACTGCCAGCGACTCAACACCAAGAGTTGACCACCCTGAGGACTAACAGCCTTGGGTGGCAAAGTCCACAGAGAAGGGTGATGGTCCCCAAGTGGATTAAATCCCACTTGAATCCATCTTGATGGAGGGCAGCAGCTTCATTCATCCTGGCCTGGGGCTGAGGAGGAGGACTTTGTGTGCCGAAAGGGCTCAGGACCAGAAAGTGACTCAAAGGAACTGGATCAGTGGTACTATGGCATCATGCTGCAATTCGGAAGGCAGATGAAAAGCCACTGCATAATATTCTCAGGACAGTCTTCATGGTTGCTCACCATGAAGATCACCAATATTTGGATACGGCAGAAGAAGAAGTCCAAAAAGGACTTGGCCTGGCTTTTTTTAGCTCACTTTCCTCTTTCTTCATCAGATGTAACAGATCCACCTCTTCTACCTTACTTCCCCTTTTCTCCTTCCTTATAATGTCTTGAATGCAACAGTTTTCTTAGACAACAACCTACATTTCCATTTGTTCCATCTCTAGAGGTAAGCACACCATGCTTGTTTTTAATTCTTCAAAAAATACAATATATTTCTCAGCCCATTCCAAGCTCATACTGTGCATTAATTCTCCAGTTACCCAAAGGTAAAGGTAAAGGTTTCCCTTGCTCGAAAGCCAGTCGTATCTGACTCTAGGGTTCAATGCTCATCTCTGTTTCAAAGCTGAAGAGCCAGCGCTGTCTGCTTCTGCAGACGTTTTCGTGGTCATGTGGCAGCTAGGACTAGACACCAGAGCGCACAGAACACTGTTACCTTCCCACCGAAGCGGTCCCTATTTATCTACTTGCAATGTCTTGCTTTCTAACTGCTAGGTTGGCCGGAGCTGGGACAAAGACTGCAGGAGCTCATTCTGTCCTGCAGTACTCGGGAACCGAATTGCTCTGACCTTCCGCCTTCCAGTCAGCGTCTTAGCCACTTAAAGTTATCTGTTAGAAGTTCATATTTCTATAACAACCCCAAATTTAATGTTGTGAATAACGTATAATAGCATTTTTTTCCTTAACAAATGTATTTAGAGATATTTTGGCGAGAGTTTAAAAAAAGAATTTGTTGTTGTTACACCTGGGGCAGTTTACAAATTTGTTCTATCATCCATCCTGTTACTGGTTATTTTTTATGTCTTAACAGAATTTATAAAAGACCGGAATAGAACTTTTAGAAAACAGTTGAAATTGTTCTAAAAATCTAAAATTGCCCTTTTGCCATAAAGTTGAAAATAAAGTTGAGTTGTTATTGAAAAAGTGTTTTTATGTTATTTTTCAAATGTACTGTATATTCATTACCTCTTCATTTACTCTCTTTACTCCCAAAAGACTTCCTATTCCTATTCTTATTACTTCGCCTTTTATTTAGTAGGTTTCAACAACATTTAATTTTGACGTAGAATTTTAGTTTTTTATGACAAATTGGTGGTGGAACTGGCCAACCTGAGTACAGCTACATCAAAAGCCGGGATGTAATGATTTACAACCATAAACAAATTAAGTAAATTGCAGGAGATAACACCTGCATCAAAAAGACAGGTATTATAAGGAAATTAAGCAATATGTTACCAATATGACTTGTATTAAAAGAAGATTTAATGTTATGGCTTATTTTGCCAGCTAGCTTCTTATTCTTATTCTTGTGTGTCCCGATCAAACTCTGAACTGCCAAAATGAAGCCACTTTCTTGGCTTTGTTGTTGGCCAAACTTAAGTCCTTGTCGATGGATGTTTCGAGCAGTAATCGGCAGACCAATAAATGAGCCAATGGATTCTGTATCTCTCCACATTCACACCTATGGATTCCGCGAGCACAATTGGCATAATGCGGCAGCTGGCAGAGGCCACTCCGGTCGAGAAGGCTCCTGGTCCGTGGGCTCTGCGGGCCCAGAAATTGGGGGAGCGGATTAATAGTAATAATCATAGGGTTTATTCATCCGCATCTGACCTGACCGGCGATTCTGCTGAAGAAGCGAATCACTAACCTCCGTTACGTATTAGGCAATTACTGACTCACAGATCAGCCCAAGCCGAAGTGCAAATAGAGGCCATATTTACCCTGGTGTAAACCCTGAACAATGGATTTCCCCTGTCAGTGTTTGCCCGAGTTAATTAACTTCCCCAAGAGAGATTCCCCATTAACCCGAGTAAATGGGTGACGTGATTTTCTGTCAGATGATGATTGTATCACACGCTGCCTTGAATTCCTATAAATGATGATGTATTTTCCTCAATAAACTGCTGGTCTTCGCTCCATCTTGTCTCGTGTCGTTCCTTTGACCAGTCTCCTCCGGGACCCCAAGGGCCGCTTCACGGCCCCAATCCAACATCTGGTGACCCCGACGTGATCTTACCCGAGAGTAAGCGATCAACGCGGTCCGGTTCTCCGCTAGAACCGTGTCCGATCATCCCGGAGGACAGCGCGGCAGCCCGGTCGGTAAGCCAGCCGGTCGGGAAGACGGCCCAGCGATGAGACATTTCAGAGAGGCATCCTACAGCTTGCTCCGACTTGCACGGCGGCTTGCAGCACGGAAAAACGCGTTCCCCTCAGGGTCAGCTGTGAACCCCTGACAGCGCAGAGGCCACCGAGGGCCCGTGGCGGCAGGCCACGCTCCGAGCTCTACCCAGAGATTCGTCACGCAAAACCTATTGCCTGAACTACAGACGCGTCGACTCGTCCCGAGAAGGAGACTTCAGAGGACCCCGCAGGTAATATGGGGACTTGTCCTCAGCGGCAACGTCCGTCCGCTAGCCAAAGAATTCATGAGGATGAATTCAAAATCCTGGCCAGGGATATCAGTTACGCTTTCACAGTGGAGAGCTAGCGCGACTTTTGGTGTTCTTGAGGGAACACTGCCTGCTTTACCCAGAAGCAGGTACGTTAACCCTTCAGCTCTGGGATCAGATAGGAGACTGCATTCAGCAACCCCCAAAAGCTCCAGAGGGCATAATTCGCACATGGAGTAAATGTAGGAAGCTTTTAGCAGAGGTAGACCCAGTCCGGGTAGAGGCTAAAGAACCCCCAGGGTCAGCAGAGCCATCGGCGCCCACGGCGCTCTATCCGTCATTTCAGTTTAAGCAGAGTAGTGTAGGGAGCTTTCCCTCGGTGACAGCTGCAGACGTCACCGGCGGAATGCATGGAATGGGAAGCGCAGGCGCTTCTCTGACAGCTACAGGTTCCCAAACTAAGAGTGCCCTTCAGTGCACAGTTGAGGAAGAGATCAGGAAGGGGGAATTGCCAGCAGAAGAACTAGCTGAGCTTAGTCAGATTTGTCCAATTCGCTTGGAAATGGATGCCCTCACAGGGCAGCAGCAGGTAGTTCATTCACCAGTCCCGTATAAGCTCCTCATGGCTATACGGAAGGCCATTACAGAGACAGGACTCCAAAGTCGGTTCATTAGGGGCACGCTTCAGCAAGTGTGCGAGAACACCATGTTCATCCCGCACGACTGGAAAGCCGTCATGCGGATGATGCTCAACCCCAGCTAGTATTTGCTATGGGACAGCGAGTTTCACCTCGAGGCTCAGACAAGGGCTGCCAGGATGGGAGGGGCAGTACTTCCTGACCAGTTATATGGTTCAGGTGCCTTCGAATCCATCAATGCGCAGACCAACTTGCCACTCGCCACTCTTCAGATGTCAGCTGAGGCGGCCTTCAGGGCTTTCCTCAAAGTCCCAGCAACTGGCAAAGCGGCCAAAAATTACACCGCAGTCAAACAGGGCGCCCAGGAGTCCTACATGGACTTTGTCAATCGCTTAGAGGAAGCGATCAGTAGGCAGATCGATAATGAGCAAGCCCAACAAGAGCTCATGATGAAATTGGCTAAGGACAACGCCAATCTCGACTGCCGTAAGATCTTGCAGTCACTGGGTAATCGTCCCGACTTGACTCTCACGGACATGATTAGAGCTTGCGCTGACGTTGGCACAGACTCTTACAAAATGGGTCTGCTGGCAGCAGCGGTGCAAGGGGGTAGAAGACCTAAGAACAAAGGGGCATGTCACAATTGTGGCAAGGTCGGTCACTTCGCTAGGGAGTGCCGATCCAAGAGCGGCGGACAACATTCCGGCCGTTCCAAGGCTCCGACCACCCCATGTCCAAAGTGTAAGAAAGGCTACCATTGGTCCAGATTCTGTCCGAATTCGGGAAACTGGAATGCGGGCACGTCTCTGGCCCCGGTCCAAACAGAGACTTCCCTTGCTCTGGGCGAGCCAGAGCTAGATTAGATTCCCTTCACATTCCAGGCATTGCGAAGGCGCAGGCCAGCCCCAAGGGTAGTACAGGGCTAGAATTGACTTGCCAGGCGGACGTCACATGCGACTTGCCAGGCACAGTCTATCAGGTGGATTCCCAGTACATGGGACCCCTGCCCAAGGGCTTCATAGGCTTAGTTTTGCCTCGCAGTGTAGCAGGAGCATGCGGAATTCTTGTAATTCCGGGAGTCATTGACTCCAATTTTTCGGGCGTTCTCCAAGTTCAACTCTGGACGCACCTACCCCAGACCATTCACAAGGGAGACACATTAGCGCAACTGATTATGGTTCCCTGTAACTCGCCAGCAGATAGCCAGGGAAGGCTCAGGGACAGCGCAGGGTCCGGGTCAGAAGACCGCTCGAGCGCAAGTGAGGCAGTGCAAGGATACCAGGTCTTAGCGACAGTGGAGACCAACATAGAGTGGAAACAGCGACCAGTTATCGAGGTATTTTTGAATAAAAAATCATTCTCAGGGTTGCTGGATACCGGAGCTGACGTCAGTGTGGTCAGCCGAAGCCAGTGGCCACGAGAGTGGGCCATTGAGCCGGTCTCCGATGTGTGGGGGGTGGGCGGCATCCAAGAAGCGTTTAGGAGCCGGGAGTGGGTGGAAGTCACGATCCCAAAGGCTGACGGCACAGCGGTCATTCGGCCGCACATTCTGGACGTGCACGTCAACCTTTGGGGGCGAGACATTTTACAGCAGTACGGTGCCACTCTTACCTTCGGGTAATGGCTTTGCCACTTAAATGGCTTACCAACACGCCAGTCTGGGTGGAACAATGGCCGGTAGTGGAGGAGAAATTAGTCGCCCTAAAGCAACTGGTTAAAGAACAGCTAGACGCAGGACACATAGAGCAGTCCACTAGTCCTTGGAATTCGCCCATTTTTGTCATTAAGAAGAAGTCGGGGAAGTGGCGACTCCTCCACGATCTCAGAGAGATCAATAAATGTATACAGCCAATGGGTCAGCTCCAATGCGGCATCCCAAATCCGAATATGATTCCCGAGGGTTGGGAGATCCTGGTCGTAGACCTAAAGGATTGCTTTTACACCATTCCCTTAGACCCCAGGGACAGGGAAAGGTTCACCATTACGGTGCCGGTTGTGAACCACAGCGAGCCCACGCAGCGTTACGCGTGGAAATTTTTGCCACAGGGGATGCTCAATTCGCCCACCCTGTGCCAAATTTACGTTCACAACGCACTGGCAAAGTTTCGAAACCTTCATCCCACAGCTTTAGTTTGCCATTTCATGGATGATATCTTGGTCGCAGCGCCGCAACTCGGCAGCGAAATGTTTACAGACCTCCAGGCCAGCCTGGGGGAGAAAGGGTTACTCATTGCCCCAGAGAAGGTGCAGAGAACCGAGCCCTTCTCATACCTGGGTCATCGGCTTCTCCGCTCTTTCGCAGCGCCCGTTTTGCCCCAGATCAACTTGAAAGACTCAGTCACCTTGGTAGAATTGCAGCAAGTTTTGGGTAACATTAATTGGGCCAGACCGTATTTCAGATTGGATACGGATCTTTTGAAACCGCTCTTCTCGCTGCTAACGCTAGGTAAGCAGCCGGCAGACCGGATACAAATTCCTCGAGAGGCACGTTTAGCTCTTGAGAAAGTCAACCAAATTCTCAGCCAAAGGTGGGTGGACAAGATTGCTCAGGGGCCATATGCCCCGATCCTGAACTTGTACATCATTCGGGCCGGATCCATGTTCACCGGAGCCCTAGGAGTGGACTCCGAGAAAGGAGCGAGTATCGTGGAATGGGTGTACTTACCGAACACCTCTTCACGAAACATCGTTCCTCCCCAAGAGTTGGTCTCCGCAGTGGTTTACCGCGGAAGGCTGAGAGCTAGGGACATTTCAGGCCACGACTTAGCAAAAATCGTGGTCCCATTCACCAAAGAGCAAATTCAGCAGCTGATGCAGCTCGGTGACTCGCTTCCAATTGCCTTGGAGGGATTCACCGGATGCTTGGCATACCACTTGCCAAAGGACCCCAGACTTGTCTCGCTTCAGACGCAGACAATCACCTTGTATGAATTGATCTCGCTGGTTCCGCTTCAGGGGGCCAGAACAGTTTTTACTGATGGGGGTCGCACATATGGTGTCTTAACTTGGCAGGAGGGCCAGGCTTGGCGCACGCTTCTAACTCTTCCACAGAAGTCCGCACAGCGGGCAGAGTTGGCAGCGGTGAACCTTGCTTTGCGCACCTTCGCCAAAGAGCACCTAAACATTATTACTGACAGTCAGTATGTTAAGAATTTGCTTCACAGTCTACCGGGAGCATACATCACTCCCGCGATAGACAAAAATTTGCTGAGTCTGTTCCTCACAGCTCAATTTCACTTGCGAAACCGCACGGAAGCGCTCTATATCGCCCACATCCGAAGTCACCAGGACCTACCGGGTCCAATCTCCGTGGGCAATGGCAGAGCGGACGCGGCTGCAAAGGAAATTCAGCAACGGTCAGTGTTAGGTGTTTTCACTACCCCAATTCAGAGTCATGCATTCTTTCATCAGAATGCCAAAGCGCTCGCCAGACAGTTTAACCTGCCACTTTCTCAAGCCCAAGGCATAGTTCGCTCTTGCCAGCATTGTGCAGGGGCACCGGGGGGGCCCTCGTGGGGGGTCAACCCACGAGGAACGGAGGCTAACCAGGTGTGGCAAATGGACGTCACCCATGTTCCGCAGTTTGGCAGATGGCAGTACATGCACGTTTGCATTGATACTTTCTCACAATTCGTCTGGGTGACAGCGCAAAAAGGGGAGACTGCCTCCCACGTGGAGCAGCACCTCCTAGCCTGCTTTGCGGCGATGGGCAAACCTCGCCACGTGAAAACCGATAACGCCCCGTCTTACAGCTCCAGGCAGTTAGCTAACTTCATGACCACCTGGGACATTAAGCATACCTTTGGCGTTCCTTACAATCCGCAGGGGCAAGCGATTGTGGAACAAGTCAATCGGACACTCAAGTCCTATATTGACAAACAAACAGAAAGGGGGGAGCCACCAGCCCTCCCCAAGTCACAGGGTCAGGCACAACATTGTCTGAACAAGGTATTGTTCACGTACAATCACCTTAATGTTTTTTCCGATTGCACGCCGCAGGAGAAACACTTCTGCCGTTCGGAAGCTCTCCTGCGACCGCTGGTTCGTTACCGGGTGCCACCGAACCCTTCCTGGAGGGGCCCGGTGCCACTCGTAACCTGGGGAAGAGGGTATGCTGCAGTTATGTCTCCTACAGGTGTTGTTTGGATTCCAGCTCGGTGTGTTAAGCCTCACTTGGAGCCACATGGCGTGGACACAGACCGACCCGAGTCCGATCCCGGAGATGGAGGACCTCACCCTGACTGAGGGGACCCGGTGGGAGAGACAGCAGTCACAGAGGACAGCGCCGAAGATCACCTGGGGGATGGTCAAGCCCTTTGCCATGAGGCCAAGGATGCCATCCAACGCGAGGAGTGGGAGCCGACACCAGAGAACCTCGTGGCTGCAGTCTTTGCCCAGATTACTGCCAACACCGTGGCAGTCACCATCATCCTGACCCTCTCCCTACTTGCGGGGGGAGACGTTCAGGCAGCCTCACTAAAGGCCAACGATTTGATGCCAGGCGGAGATCTCTCTGCCCGAATGCACTACAACATATGGGAAAGGTTGGCGGGTCTCGTCAACCAGTCCGATTTTTGCCTGAAGCAGGACATTGGTTCTGCCTCAATTCTGAGCACCTGTCTCATCCCAGTGTGCCACACTCCAGGCGCGCACGCCAGGGATGGCGACTGGCTAGTGAAACAGATTTTCGGTCCGTACCTCCCAGCGAGTTCCTCAGAATATGCCTGCTGGGAAATGCGGCTGACTTTGACCTTGCCGGCTGATGCAGCCACTGTCCACACCCCGCGAGTGGCGGTCAGCCCGAACTCTACTTGTGCTCGAATGACCAGCTGCTCCGCAGTCGGCCATACTCGGCGCCGTTGCCTCGAAGTCGGCAGCGGCAACTGGACTTGTGATAACCCACAGACACTTGGTGCAATGTATGCTCATGTTACCCTACCTTCAGGTTGGTTCTTTACATGCAATCAGTACACTTGGAACTACATTCCCGCAAATGTATCAGATTCCATATGTTGTATCAGTCGCTTGACATTGTTACTCCCCACTAGGGATATGATCGCTCCAAGCACAAATGTTAGACAGCTCATGTGATAGCAACATTAGGGTTCTGAGTCCAGCTGAGTACGTCTCGTTGGCAGTCAGCATACTTGGCGTGCCAGGCTTAGCCGTCGGCAACGCTCAGAGGATTGGTCAATTGGCTTGCAGATTAGCAAAGGCCATTAACCATACCTCCTCAGCGATAGCGCTGCTCAACCAGGAGCAGGCAGAACTTCGCCATGCCATCCTAGACAATCGAGCAGCTATCGACTACCTTTTGTTGTTACATCATTTGGGTTGCGAATATGTTCACAGCATGTGTTGCTTTATCCTCACAGACAATACCCGTAAAGTACAGAGCCAGCTCACGGACCTCCACACCCTGGTCAAGAACATCAAGGAGGGTTCCTCATGGGATTGGTGGAATTCCTTGTGGTCATGGCTCCCGTGGGGGTGGCTCCAGAGGATGCTCAAAGTGATTGTGGGGGTGATAATACTAGGCATAGCAGGATGTTGTTTCATGCAATGTATTCCCTCACTGTTATCGAGATGTCCCCCGTGGGGGGAACCCCGCAGCGTCGTTCCCGTACACCAGCTGATGCCCCTCTTGCGCAGGGTCGCCTGTCAGGTCCAAAAATAACAAAACAAGGGGAGATATGGATTCCGCGAGCACAATTGGCATAATGCGGCGGCTGGCAGAGGCCACTCCGGTCGAGAAGGCTCCTGGTCCATAGGCTCTGCGGGCCCAGAAATTGGGGGAGTGGATTAATAGTAATAATCATAGGGTTTATTCATCCGCATCTGACCTGACCGGCGATTCTGCTGAGGAAGCGAATCACTAACCTCCGTTACGTATTAGGCAATTACTGACTCACAGATCAGCCCAAGTCGAAGTGCAAATAGAGGCCATATTTACCCTGGTGTAAACCCTGAACAATGGATTTCCCCTGTCAGTGTTTGCCCGAGTTAATTAACTTCCCCAAGAGAGATTCCCCATTAACCCGAGTAAATGGGTGGTGTGATTTTCTGTCAGATGACGATTGTATCACACGCTGCCTTGAATTCCTATAAATGATGATGTCTTTTCCTCAATAAACTGCTGGTCTTCGCTCCATCTTGTCTCGTGTCGTTCCTTTGACCAGTCTCCTCCGGGACCCCAAGGGCCGCTTCACGGCCCCAATCCAACACACACCATGTGTTGTCATCTGCTAGCAGCCCCCACTTGAGCCTGTTGGTCTTACATTTAGGGACTCCAACCCTCATCCTATTCAGGGTCCTCCAAGTGACGTAAGAGAGGTTGAGTTCCTCAGCCATTACTAGGACCCTCCTAGGAGTCTTTAATGTTATTCCTTGCCCAGTGAGCTCCTTCCTCCATCTTCTAGTTTGCTTTTGCTCTTGCGTCCCCTCAAGAATGTTTGTTCTTCCCATAAAGCTCTTCCTGGATTTGAGCCAGAGGACTTGAAGCTCATCTCCATTCAGAGGATGTCGAGGGTCCTTCTCTTGCTTAGTTCTCTCGGCGTCCGCTGCTACTTCTCTCCAGATCTTAGGTGGAGAGATACCAACAAGAGGGCATATTTTCTCAACTGGTGTAGGTTAGAGGCATCCTGTCACTCTAAACATGGCTATAGGTAAAGGTTAAAGTAAAGGTAATCCTTGCTTGAAAGCCAGTTGTATCTGACTCTAGGGTTCATCTCTGTTTATAGCCAAAGAGCCAGCACTGTCTGCATTTGCAGATGTTTCCGTGGACATGTGGCAAGCATGCCTAGACACCGGAGTGCAAGGAATGCTGTTAAATTTCCCACTGAAGTGGTCCCTATTTATCTACTTGCAATTTCTTGGTTGGGACAGAGACAGGAGCTCACTCCATCGTGCAGTACTCTGGTCTCAAACTGACAACACGTCGAATTTCCAGTTGTCAAGTTCAGTGTGTTAACCAATAAGCCACCGCATTCCCTGTTATATAGGATGAGGCACATAAAGAAACAGGACCTGATCGCTCTCTGTTTTCCCCACAGATACTTATCAGAAAAATGGCAAAGAATCATTGGGGACTGGTATTGCTGTTTGTTTATGGTGAGTGAAATTAAAATTGAAACAAAAAAAGAGAGAGAGAGACAAAGTCCTGGTTTTCCTCTTTTCTGGAGGGCCGGACCCAGTCGGTGTGGTTGGAGAGTGAGAGGTCCAGCCCTAGGCCACTTCATTATGGGATGCCTCAGGGTTCAGTGCTCTCTCCTCTCCTATTTAACATCTACATGAAGCCGCTGGGGGAGATCATCCATTCCCACGGGGTGCGGTACCATCAGTACACGGATGACACTCTTGTTTGGGCTGATTTTTAGTTGCTTTTGAGTAAACTTTGATAACCTTGGGAGTACAATTGGTAACACTCACCCCAGTTAACATACTGTGAACTTCTCCATAGGTGCTTTGCATGCCAACGGGAGCCTTTTTGAATTTGGAGATATGATTAAACAACTCACGGGGAAAACGGCTTTCCCGTTCTACACCACTTATGGGTGCCATTGTGGGCTGGGTGGAAAAGGAGAACCACTGGATGCCACAGACAGGTAAACTGGTGCTTTTTGAGTCCCATATTTCACGAGTCCTTGGAAAAGTTCCTTGTTTTTGGAGCCGAATTTCCTAGATTCCCCCTCCCCAGCAAGGTTGCTGGACAATGGCAAAGCCACATTGCTTTGGGCAGTTGGGATGTAAAAAGAAATACTGGCACCAAAAGTAGGAGAGAGAGAAAGGCTTTATTCTTTGTGTGCATACGGGGGTCACTTTCATGGTTCCATACAAGAGCCCTAGTACAGCAATGGTAAAACTGCTGTAAAAAGTAAAACTAAAGGTTCTGTACTGTAGCTAAAACTGCTGACATTGTGAGTTAGATCCTGATGGGTCTCAAGGTTAACTCAGCTTTCTCCATCCTTCTGAGGTCGGTGAAATAAGTAGCCATCATGTTTGTGGCAAAAATAAGTAGCCATCATGTTTGTGGCAAAAATAAATAGCCATTATGTTTGTGGCAAAAACGCATAATAAAACGAACTACCCAGAGAGTGCACTAAGCGCTATGAAAAATGAAGAAGAAGAATTTTGTGTCAGAAATTATTCTGGGTTGAAAGGATTTTTGCGGAAGAAACTTTGCTCAGGGAACACCCAAATGAGGCTCCTTTCATGACCCCAAGAGCTGGGACAGAGACAGGCGCACAATCCATCATGCAGTACCCGGGTCTTGAACAGCCGACTTGCCAACCTTCCAGCTCACAAGGCAGGCTTCTTAACCACTGAGCCACCACAGCCCCTTATATAAGTGTGATTGCAATCGCTATGTATTTTCCTTCCAGCTATCCTTTGTGGAGTGAGTGGTAGGGTCAAATTGTAGAACGTACAGTAGGCAATCCCCTCATGCCCTGTGTGGGGTTTGTTTAGAAGGCAAACGTGGAGATGGGAAGGGCCAGCATTTAACAAACCAGGGCATGGGCTATTTTGGGATCTAAACAGCCAACCAGTAGGCCAAATCTTTCTTCCCTCAAAAGTCACTGATTTCCACTTTGTACATGTGTTGGGCTCTGATTGTAGCATGCCCGTCAAACGCGGCTCTAGGAAATACGGGAAATTACTGCACATGTGTGCACGTGCATGCTCAGTAACCCGCTTGCACATGCTCATTAACCCATTTCCACATGCGCAGAACCCCTTTGCAATGGGCACACATGCTCAGTAACCCCTTTCCCTGCCATTCAAAATACGGTACGGTGCCGGGAAAGGGGAGGAACGAGCGCTAAAATACGGGAAATCCCGGCCAATACGGGATACTTGACAGGTATGGATTGTAGCTTAGTGTCGTTTACTTAAAACATCTTTGAGCACCCTTTTGGAAAATCATTTGCTTTAGAAATTGTTCTTCCCACCTTTCGCAACCAAGTTGACATGTCCTGCTGTGGCTGAGTTTTTGCCATCTACTTAGCAACTTTCTTCCAACACAAGTAAGTAAACATGTCCTTTTTCCTTCTTCTAATGCTGTGCCTGTGTATTTGTTCGATAGAGAAACTACAAAGGAAGGAAAGGTGAATGGAGGAGGGATTGCATTTCAAAGTATTCAGCCTTAATCCTCGGGGATTTACTAACTGCACCATTCTGCAAAGATTATCCAACGCAAACAGTTTATGAGCCCATGCTACAGCCTACACTTTGATGATCTGCCCTAGCTAACCCATTCAAGCAGAGAGTCACAAAAACTAAGCTCCACTCTTTCCTGGCTGGTTTGTTGCAACTCACAGACTTCTTCTGTCATCCCAACAGGTGCTGTTTCGCTCATGACTGTTGTTATGGAAAGCTGGAGGGCTGTAACACCAAGACAGACAAATACAATTACACCATTGTTGACGGAAATATCACATGTGGTGAGTTGTTTGAGAGACAAGGGTTCAAATCCTACCCCACAAGGTTGGCTGGGCATGCCATCATCTAAGACAGGGATTCTCAACCTGCGGACTGTGGGCCAGATGCAGCCTGTGGTGCCATTTCATGTGCCCCCCCCACCTCTTCCACCACACCAGGAAATGCCATGTGGTGTAGGAAGGGCAAAATGGCCAGCCGGACCCCGAAGCTGTCTAAGGGAGCATGACCTGGGCCCCGGCTTAAAAAGATTGAGAACTCCTGATCTAAGAGTTCAGAATGCGTAATAACGGGCTGAAATGACAGGAAGCCAGATATAGGTTGAATATCAAGAAAAACATCTTAACGGTTATTGCAGTATGACAATGGAAGCAACTGCCTCATGAGTGCTCCAACACTTGGAAGTACTCACAAGATAATTTGACAATCATCTATCACAGGGGTCCCCAATCTTTTCAAGCTGGGGGCAAGGTTGCACTCTCTCAGTCAGCTTTGAGGGCCGGATGGCCATTTTGCCCTGCCTGCATGATGGGGTGACCATTTTGTCCGAAGAGCTTCAAAGAGGGCAGCCATTTTGCTTCTCAAATGCCCTTGGAGGGTGGGGGGGCCACATGAAATGGTGTCATGGGCTGGATCTGGCCCACAAGCCTTAGGTTGGAAACCCCAGATCTATCAGATCTGCTTTGATTCGGATTCCTGCATTAAGCAGGAGGTTGGACTAGATAGCCTCAAAGGCCCCTTCCAACTCAGGGATTCTATGATTCTAAGAACACACAGTTCTAGAAAGTGAAGTAAAAGCTTCTCTGAAAGTAATAGGAAGAAATAAATCATTACACAGAATGCCAATGGAATTTGATTCGGATTACTGCACTGAGCAGTTGGTCGGCCTCAAAGGCCCCTTCCGACTCAGTGATTCTATGATTCTATGAAAATGAAGCCACCAACTCAGTTAGATGCTGGGGAGGGGGTTTAGAAAAGGGTAGCAAATATTTTAGTTTTTTGTTTTTTTACTCTCGAAAGGAGGGGGGTCTTTTTCCCCTGGAGGTACTGTAGATTTTATAGGCACAAGTGGTTTGCAACCAATGGTCCATTTACTATCACAAGGATGCTGAAGAAGTCTAGGTGGAATCCAGAGCTTTACTAACAATTCCTAAGTCTTCTCCTTCATCTGAGATGCACACCTTGAACGAAGGACAGGTGTAAAAGAAAATAATGTTGCCTCTGGTCTTTCTTCAGGAACGGGCAGTGAGTGCGAAGAAAAAATCTGCGCTTGTGACATGACCACAGCCAACTGCCTCCGAGACAGCCTGGACTCTTACAATGCAAAATACACCTTTTACGCAGATATCCACTGCACAGAAAAAGCAGTGTCATGTTGAGTATGACCTAGACAAGTTGCACATTTGCCGCATCATTCCCAAAATTGCTGTGCTTGCAACTGAGAGGTTCTGTGAGTTACCTTCGAGGAAGAGTAACCCTTCTCGACTCTGATGTAGAGTTACGCTTGTGCTGATCAGGAAAAAAATGTATCTTTCAACATGTAGTGTGGCAAGCTTATTTTTTTTATGCTCTACGTTTTTTCCTTTCATGAGAAAAAAAATCATTTCATAGATATTTTATCACCTTCAATTCATATTTCTGCTGGGGGGCATGTTCCTAGCTAAAAGTAATACAGATTATGTATTGAATTAATAGATTCTCACTTTGCACAAGGAATGTGTTTCATTTCCAAAACATACTATGCCTCCTTCACCTTAGATGTGGGGAGAGGGGAATATGCATATAATAAATAAATGAATGAATGAATGAATGAATAAATAAATAAATAATGCAGCTACCAGTATTTTCTTGTTCTAGGCTGCTTGCAACCTTTCACTGTTTCTTGGATGGCATTGAAAGAGGAAAACAGATGAAATTAATTAATTAATTCAATTTATATGCCACCCCACTCGCGAAATGCGACTCTGGGCGGCTTACAACATATCCATACATCAATACAGTGAAATGCCATAAAATGCATAAAATACAATTTACACAATAGGATGCTATTTGAACACTAAACTAGCAAGTAACAAATCGATAACACCATGTCCTCTGCCACTCAACGTCCACGATGGAGCCCAGGGCTCAACGTCCTTGTCCTGAGTTTATGTGAATTTTATTAATGCAATGAGTTAATATAGGGGCTTTGCTTTAAATAAGTAAATTGGGGTGTTAGATCTTAATTTCCTGGGCAGAACTAGAGAAGCCACTCAGGCGAACCCGACTCAGGGAGGCTAGCATATAAAACATATAAAAACAGATTAAAAACCCAGTAATCCCACTCACCCAGCCCACCCCACCCTATGCATAAAGAGAGACAGAGAAAGGGCTCCTGGTTACAAATTATCTTGGTGTGAGCCAACAGGCAGGGGCCGTATATCCATTAGGACCCCACACCTGCCCTGCCAGCCAGGTATTCAAGCCTTTCCTAAAGGGCAGAAATTCTGTCTGTAATCTCAGCTCTATCAGCAGGAGGTTCCAAAGGGCCGGTGTGGACACAGAGAAGGCCCTCTTCCTTGTGCCAGAGAGGCGAGACCCCCTGGCTGATGGAACAATTAGAGTGCCCCTCCAGTCCACTCTGGCTGGGTGGGCAGACACTCTTGGGGCGATGCGGTCTCAGGTATTCTGGCCCACTACCATATAGGGCTTTAAAGGTCAAAAACAGCACCTTGAATTGCACCCGGAGGCAAACTGGCAAACAGTGCAGCTCCCGAAGTAGCGGCGAGGCATGGGCATAGCGTCCGCAACCCATCACCACCCGGGCAGCCACATTCTGGACCAGCTGCAGCCTCCGAATGGTCGTCAAGGGCAGCGCATTACAGTAATCTAGTTTGGAGGTCACCAGAGCATGAGTGACCATGAGCAAGGAGTCCTGGTCCAGGAACGGTCGCAACTGACGAATCACCCGAAGTTGGGTGAAAGCCCTCCTGGCCAGAGCTGCTACCTGTTCTTCTAGCAGCAGCCGCGAACCCAGGAGGACCCCCAAGTTGCGTACCGGGTCTGTCTGGGGTAAGATAGCCCCATTCAGAGCCAAAGATGGTAACTCCCGGGTTAGTGCGGAGCCCCTTATCACTCAGTCTTGCTGGAATTCAGCTTTAACCTGTTGGCCCCCATCCAGAGCCTAACAGCTTCCAGGCACCTGGAAAGGCCTTTGACAGCATCACTGGGGTCCCCACGGGCTGAGATGTACAACTGAGTGTCATCCACGTACTGATGGTACCGCACCCCGTGGGAACGGATGATCTCACTCAGCAGCTTCATGTAGATGTTAAATAGGAGAGGAGAGAGCACCGTACCCTGAGGCACCCCATACTTGAGAAGCCTAGGGCTGGACCTCTCGCTCTCCAACCACACTGACTGGGTATGACCCTCCAGAAAAGAGGAAAACCAGGACAACACTGTGCCCTGGATCCCCAATCCTTTGAGCCGTTCGTGTTTTTCCTTATAGCGCTTAAGCTAGTGGGAGAAAAGTCCAGTTCCTTTATTTTATTACACACACAACACAAACACACACACAAACAATACACACACACTGCACACACAGCACAACCACACACACACTTAACACACACACATACACAACACAACCACACACAACACAACCACACGCACTCATTAGACGCATACACAACACAACCTCACACATACACATACACACACAATACACACATACTAATTACACCCACACACAACACAACCACACACATGCTGAAGCTGCGTGGGAAGCGGAGGGGCTACCCCTCCCCCGAAGCTTTTGACGAGGACACACACAACACAACCACACACACACAACCACACACACAATGCACACACACATACACAACACAACCACACATACACAACTCAACCACACACACACAATACACACACAACTCAACCACACACACACACAATACACACACAACACAACCACACACACACAATACACACACACAACACAACATACATGACTGGTGCTGTGTGTGTGTGGCCTTGCCTAGGCTTCAAGAGGGAGCCACACACAACACAACCACACACACACACACAATACACACACAATAGAAACACACACACAAACCCACACACACACACAATACACACACAATACAGCCACACACACAACCACACAACACAATACACACACAATGCACACACAATACAACCCACACACAACCCCCCCCCACACACACACACACACACTGTGTGTTGTGCAATGGGAGGAAAATGGCAGTTTATTAACAGCCAGGCTTAAAAATGGAATGTTGGAGAGAGCTGATTTGCATGTTGGACTGTGATTGGTTGGGAGAAAATCTGGCCAGGCTGATTAGTTGCACAGCGCAGAGGATGCTGGGAACTGTAGTTCTTTTTTCTGTCTGTGTTCGTGGGGTGGCTGCTCCACTGGCGGCTGGCGGACCCTTGCGACGATGCTCGTTCAGTGTAAAGGCAAGTGTACAGGGCTCAGTTCCGGGATAGTATGGACAGGTGTGGGCATGTATACCGGATTCCAACGGTTAACGTCCCTCCTTATAGGTAAAGATTGGTACTGCTACCATTAAGTTAATTCTTCCATTGACTTCCATTGGAGTTGATTCAACCATTCTTCAAAGCATACCAGATTGTTAACATTGTATCCATTTTTCCCTTTGAAGTCCCTCTTCTCTGCACTGTAGTGGGAGAGAGATTATTTTAGGTCAGTGGTGGCAAATCTTGGCACTCCAGGTGTTCTTGTACTTCAGTTCCCAGAAGCCCAAGTCAGTACACCTGCTGATCAGGGCTTCTGGGAATTGAAGTACAAGAACACCTGGAGTGCCAAGGCTCGCCACCCCAATTCTAGGTAAACCCAGACAACATAGTTAAAGTAGTTGGTATTGCTCCACCTAAGATCAGGAGAGAAGTAGCAGTGGACACAGCGAGAGCTAAACAAGAGGAGCCTCAACATCCTTTGAACAGAGATGAGCCTCAAGTCTGCCAGCTCAGATCCAGGAAGAGCTTTATGGCAAGAAAAAACAGTATTGAGGGTACACAAGAGCAAAACCAAATTAAAAGCATTAAAGGCAGTGGTGGGATTCAGCCGGTACGCCCCGGTACCGGTACACCCGTACCGGTAGTAGAAATTCTGGCTGGCCCCACCAACATATGTCTCTGTGACAGATATCATTCCAGTTGCCTAAGGAATTCCCATAGTTTTGTTCAATAAAGATTTTATTCTATCAAGGTGGAGCGGCTGCCCCATCTAATCGCTCCTTCAGATGAGGAATCCCCTGTCCTCACCTTGAGCTGTTGTCACCATCATGGTTGTCATCGTGGTTGTCTTTGACATGGTCGGACTCATTGTTATTGTCATAGGTCTTTATTGTACATGGCCATGAGCTTTTACTAAACAGAACAGAGTATATCTGTCTTATTTTAGATGCTGCTGGATATTAAATAACCTAGAGGACCACTCTTTGACCAAATGTTGCTGGTTGGAAGAACTTCAGTAGTAATCTCACACTGGGTATGTTTCTTGGTGTTAATTCTCTTCTTCTTCCGAATCTGAATCCGAATCCGAATATAGGTGATCATCATGGCTATCTTTCCACTCTTTCATCATTTCAAGCCTGAACTCCAAGGACAAAAGACAGATCTTACTGCAGCATATTCTAGTTGGGGTGGGAGACAATTCTAGTTGCAGATTTAGATTAAAAGACCAATCAGAAATTAAACTGATTTCAGTGCAGCCTAGCTGCCCCAAACTGGTGTACAATGGGCTATAGACACCATAGAGGGAGGGAAGATCCCAGTTTGGTGTGGCTTCCTCATCACAAAAGGGACTGTAGTGGTTCAAGTGGCTAAGATGCTGACTGGAAAGTAGTAGGTCAGCGGTAAGCCGTGTACTCTGGTGTCTAGTCATGCCTGCCACATGACCACGGAAACGTCTACAGAAGCAGACAGCGCTGGCTCTTTGACTATGAAACAGAGATAAGCAGTGAACCCTAGAGTCAGATATGACTGGCTTTCAATTGTTTTATTTGCAGCCCTAAATTTATGTCCTGAACTGCTCTCTTGGATAAATGTTTCTCTTTTGATTAATGAATAGGTAAAGGTCTCCCTTGCTCGAAAGCCAGTCGTATCCAACTATAAAGTTTGGTGCTCATTTCAGTTTACAGCCCAAGTGCCAGAGCTGTCTGCAGATGTTTCCGTGGACATGTGGCAGGCATGACAAGACAAGGAACACTGTTTACCTTCCCACCAAGTGGTATCTATTAATCTACTTGCAATTTTTGGTTTTCAGACTGCTAGGCTGGCAGGAGTTGGGACAGACGACAGGCACTCACTCCGTCATGCCGTGCCCAGGTCTCGAACTACTCACCTACTGAACTTCCAGTTGCCAAACTCAGCATCTTAATCACTAAGCCGCCTTAATGACAGATAGAAAGAACAATATTGGCAGAAAAAGGATGGACAATAAATTAACTGAATTCCTAAGGGTAGATAATGTCATTGCTATTTCATTACTGTCATTAGTGTGCTTGTTCTTGTACTTGTACTGAACAATTCCAAACTGTGCGGCTTGTTTTCTCCTCCTATTTTCCTCGTACATACTGTAAGAGAAGCCACAGAAGTTGCCAGTGGTTTTCTGGCACCTATAGTCTCATACCAGGTGCCTTTAGCCTTGATTATCCAGGTATGGGCCAGGCGTCCCGCTTCCGTACTCGTAGTTTGGCTGGACTGGATCCAACTCTCTCCATGGGGTGCTTCGTTTTATTTGTCTTTCAACATTGGATTAAGGCGTCCACTTCATCTGTTTCTCTCTTTTTCTCTAAATGGGAACGCCCAAGTGTTGCTCATCATGGATGGTGGGATTAGACAGCCTTTAACCAGAGGAATTGTCCTCCCTAAAGGAGGATAAACAGCCACCCTTATCTGTTCCTCCTCTTTTAGGTCTCCCTTGCTCGAAAGCCTGTCATATCCAATTCTAGGGTTAGGTGCTTATCTCTGTTTATCGCCAGCAACATCTGCAGATGTTTCTGTGGTCATAAGGCAGGCAGGATAGACACGGGACGTTTTTACCTTTCCCACTGAAGTGGTACCTATCTATCTACAGTAAAATCCTGACTTACATATGCCTCGAATTACATAAAATTTGACTTACATAATGATTTTTTGCACTAAAACCATGTCCCAATTTACATAATGCAATTTCCTATGGGTTTGCTTCGAGTTAAGTAGAAAATGTGTTTTTCCTATGGGGTTGCATCGATTTACATAAATATCATTTTCCTATGGGTTTGCTTCAAGTTATGTAAAAATCCATTTTTCCTATGGGTTTGCTTCGACTTACATAAATATCATTTTCCTATGAGTTTGCTTCAAATTATGTAAAAATTCATTTTTCCTATGGGTTTGCTTTGATTTACATAAATATCATTTTCCTATGGGTTTGCTTCGAGTTAAGTAAAAAAACTGATTTACATAAAAGCCTACGGAACAGACTTTTTACGTAAGTAGGGGTTTTTACTGTACTTGCAAGTTCCTGCTAGATTGGCAGGAACTGAGACGGAGACGGGAGCTCACTCCGTCATGCAGCACTTGCGTCTCGAGCTGCTGACCTGCCGACCTGCCAGTTGTCAAGTTCAGCATCTTAACCACTAAGCCACCACAGTCCCTGTTCCCCTATGGTACTGCAGTGTTATTAGGAACACTGATGTAACTACCCCAGGCAAAAAAGAGATGTGAAATCAAAAGGGCGTACAACCTTTTTGCCTTAGGTTCGTGGTACCCCAGGCCCTGTTTGCTTCCATCCCTGGTCTTGTCCTGGAAACACCCCTAAGTGTCAAACACACTCAGTGAGAACTGTCAATATTGATCTATCCTTTGCTAAGGCCATGGGTCAGGGAGGCACAAAACAATAGCCCAAGTGTGTTCGTGATGTCAGGCGGAATATCATGTACAGTACCATCAGGAAGACAATGCTGACTTCCTTCTTCCCAACTTCTCTTAGAGCGAGACACCACCTGGATCCTTCTTCTCCTATCCTGGCTCCTACCAGGGAAGAGCACGGAGATGGAATACTCCTTAGGGACCCTCCTAGTTTCCTTGTATGGTGAGTAGACTTACTCCGAGGTACATACGTGTATCTGTATGTTGTTGCTCTTCTGTGCTGCAAAACTGTTTTTGCCTAGTAGAGTTTTCAAGGTATGTGAAACGTTCAAGGAATATTTTGCTCTTGCTACCTCAGTTTGCTGCAGGGACTGCGATGGCTTAGTGATTAAGACGCTGAACTTGATGACTGGAAGGCTGGCAGGTCAGCAGTTCGAGACCTGAGTGTTGTGTGGTGGAGTGAGCTCCCATCATCTGTCCCAGCCCTTGCCAGCCTAGCAGTTTGAAAGCAAGAAAATGCAAGTAGATAAATAAGTACTGTTTCAATGGGAAAGGTAGCAGTGTTCCGTGCACTCCAGTGTCTCGTCATGCCTGCCAGTCCCTGCCAGCCTAGCAGTTTGAAAGCAAGAAAATGCAAGTAGATAAATAAGTACCGTTTCAATGGGAAAGGTAGCAGTGTTCCGTGCACTCCAGTGTCTCGTCATGCCTGCCACAAGACCATGGAAATGTCTGCAAATGCAGACAGCACTGTCTCTTTGGCTGTAAATGGAGATGAGCACTGAACCCTAGAGTCCGATACAACTGGCTTCCAAGCAAGGGTGATTTTAACCTTTTCCTTACCTGTAATGTTAGGGAGGTTCCAAATTAAATCAGATCTTTATAATGACCCAAGACCAGCATCGAACAGCAAAGAGAACAGAAGTTCTAATGGGGTACTTGAAATGCAGTATATCAAGAAACAAGAGTGCTTAAAAAGGAGCATTTTTGCTCAGTGTGAAATAGTAGTAAAATTGGTCAATAGTGTTATCGCCAGGGGTGTGCTGGGCACCTTGGGAGGGCGGTGGATAGGAAGTGATGAGGGCGCCAATTGGGGGTGGGGGGGGGGGAGAAATCCTATACATTCCTGTTACCTCTGCCTGCCTCTGGGGTGCGCCAGTCACTGGGGTGCACCGGGATGAGTCCCTGTATCCCTGTGGGCCAGCACACCACTGGTTACAGCTATTACTAAGCCTATGCTGAGGCTCTAGTAATTCATTGGGCTGAAAGTCCTGCCAGGATTTTCTTCTGATTGTTCTGCAGCGCAGAACATAAGAACAGCCTTGCTGGAACAGGCCACAGGAGCCCATGATCCAGTCCAGCATTCTGTCTCACACACTGGCTCACCTTTTGCTTCAGGCTATTCCCAAGGAGATGCCTTCACCTGCTTAGGATTCCCTGGAAATGGCATTGAGAGATATCCTGCCTATCTCTCCAACCCACAGGTTGTCCTTAGGTATCCATTATAATTATAGCCATTGATACCCTTGTCCTCCATGAACTTGTCTAATCCTTTCTTGAAGCTGTCAAGACTGACAGCTGTCACCACTTCTTCTGGCAGGGAGTTCCATAGACCAGTAATCCTCTGGGTGAAAAAGTACTTTCTCATGTTTGCTTGAGAACTAGCACCCAAAAGTTTCATGGAGTGCCCCCTAGTTCTAGTGTTGTGCGATAGGGAAAACAGTTTTTCCTTATCTAATTTGTCCACACCGTGCATGATTTTATAAACTTCAATCAGGTCACCTCTTAGACGCCGTCGTTCAAGAGTGAAAAGGCCCAACCGTTGCAGCCTCAGATGGTAAGGAAGGTGTTCCAGTCCCCTAATCCTTCTGGTTGCCCTCCTCTGCACTTTCTCCAGCTCCATAATATCCTTCTGGAGGTATGGCGACCAGAACTGTACACAGTGTTCCAGATGGGGCCTCACCATAGATTTATAAAGAGGCAAAATGACACTTGCTGACTTATTTTCTATACCCTTCCTAATGATCCCTAGCATTGAGTTTGCTTTTTTCACTGTTGAGGCACACTGGGTTGGCACCTTCATTGAGTTGTTCACCAGGACACCAAGGTCCCTTTCCTGGTTTGTCGCAGAGTTCAGACCCCATCAGTTTATAAATGTAATTGGGGTTTTTTGCCCCAACGTGCATCACTCTGCACTTACTAGTGTTGAGGCTCATTTGCCACTGCTTTGCCCACTCCCCCAGTGTCAAGAGATCCCTCTGGAGCTCCTCACATTCTCTCAGTTTTCTCTACCTTGTATAATTTAGTGTCATCAGCAAATTTGGCTACCTTGCTATTTACTCATACCTGGCAGTGTAGTGGGTGAAGATGAGCCTTTCATCAGATAGCAGCCAGTAGGTGAATTACCCATTTCTCCAGAGTCACAAAGGTATAGTCTCTCTGACATTGGTCTCCTTTGGAAATTTCCCTCGAAAACTGCAGAAGGGAAGGCCTGGCAGCGGGTTAGTGTAAATGCCCTCCAGTGACTTGGTGTCTCAAGTTGGAGCAGGTATGGGCCTGGGAGAACAATGTGTCTCCAAGACTCTGAAGCCAGGAAGGTAGGGTCTCTGGCTGGGTTTTCTTGCCTTTTCATGTCTAGTGTTCTCTGTTTAATGACCTGTTTTGCCTGGTTGTGACTCATGGCCTGTATGAGAGGTTGGGAGAGGCCAAGATACTGCAGTATGGATTGGATTGTTCTTTTCCATGCCGATTGGACGCTGTCCTGGAGAGTTAGAGGTGCCAGGCCACTGGGATTAAAGAGAATTTTGAACCAAAGGTTGAGAGTAGCTATCCATAATCACGCCTCAACCTTTATCATGCCCGTCTCCAGGCAAAGGATAGCGTTGGATACACAGCAAGGGGTCTGGAGTGTTGCATGTAAGAATTTAGACTGTACACTTTCCATAAAAGCCAGGTTGTTGGGGGGGGGGGGTCTGATTGGACTCCATAGAGTAGCTGCGACAGGATTCTGGCTTCAAATAGTTTGAGTGCAGCGGGTATGTATTGGCCTCCTTTTGTCCTCAGGAGTTTTATTACCGCGAAGGAGGATCTCTGGGCTGTAAGAACGGTGTGTGCAGTATGGGCGTTCCTTGAGCCTGAAGCTTAGAGGGCTATGCCCAAGGATTTAAAACTGGTAATCTGTTCTACCTTGTGACCATTTATTCTCCAGGTATTTTTCTTGGGCCTTTTCGCAAAGGTTATCACTTTTGTTTTCTGATAGTTGATCTCTAATTGGTTGCTGTTACAGTAGTGAGCCAGAGATGCCAGTGATCTTCTGAGGCCTATTGGGGTCCTGGAGAGAATTACAGCATCATCAGCATATAGAACAGTGCTATTGATCTGTCTTCTGAATTTCAGTACTCTCCTTGGCAAATGGCAACTTGATCCAGTTTGCAGATATGATTCGGCATCAGACGGGCAGGATCCCATCTTTGATTTACAATGGGTATGGCTGCTATTGTGGGCTGGGAGGATCTAAAAAACCTCTGGATGAAACAGACTGGTAAGTAAGGACCTCAAAAGCTCTTATCTCCAATGGTTTCTCTGAAGGGACTGCAGTGACCCAAGTGGTTAAGACGCTGAACTTGAAGACTGGAAGGTCGGGGTTCGACACCCAAGTACTGCAGGATGGAATGAGCTCCCGACTTTGTCCCAACTCCTGCCAACCTAGCAGTTCGAAAGCAAGAAGTTGCAAATAGATAAAGAGGGAACACTTCGGTGAGAGGGTAAACAGCATTCCATGTGCTCTAGTGTCTAGTCATGCCTGCCACATGTCCACGGATACATCAGCAGACGCAGACAAAGCTGGCTCTTTGGCTACAAACAGAGATGAGTACTGAACCCTAGAGTTGGATACAACTGGCTTTCAAGCAAAGGTGACCCCCCCCCCTTGAAGTGTACAGGTATTCTTGGCTCCAGGGTGGAGGAACTGGGGCTTGGGGTACTGAAATTTAGAGGACACAGAAATCTCAAGGAGGAGGAATGGAGCGTTAGGAAAGTAATTGGCTAGAGCTCTCAGTACTGTCTACTTTTGGAAAGCATAAACTTTCTCTCCCCTGCCCCCAGGGAAGTATTATTTGTTCTTCCTTTATCACGAGAGTATTGTGTCCAGGATTCATGGCAGAGTGGATGGGAGACAATGTCTAGGGAAGGAGTTCTCAACATTTTTAAGTCAAAGGCTGGGGTCACGCTTCCTCAGACAGCTTTGGGGGCCAGACAGCCATTTTACCCTTCCTCCACCATATTGCACTTCCTGGTGTGGTAGAGGTGGGCCACATGAAATGGTGCTTAGGGCTGCATCTGGCCCATAGACTATAAGTTGAGAATCCCTGGTCTAGGGTGTCAACATGGTTAGTTACAGCTCTGCTTGTTGATCAGGTTTCCATAGGTTGCAAGACAGATTTTCATCTCCTTGTGTAGAAATTCCAGAATCTAGAAGGAACTGTGCACTAAGCGCTAGGCAGCGGAAAGGTAAAGGTCACCCTTGCTCAAAAGCCAGTCGTATCCGACTCTAGTGTTCAGTGCTCATCTCTGCTTACATTCAAAGAGCCAGCGTTGTCTGTGGACATGTGGCAGGCATGCCTAGACACCGGAGTGCACAGAGCACTGTTTACCTTCCCACCAAAGTGGTACGTATTTATCTACTTGCAATTTCTTGCTTTCGAACTGCTAGGTTGACAGGAGCTGGGTCACACGATGGGAGCTCAGTCCGTCATGCAGCACTTGGGTCTCGGACTGCTGACCTGCCGACTTTCCAGTCATCAAGTTCAGCATCTTAGCAACTTAACCCTTATGCCACCGCAGTCCCTTATGGGGCGGTATATACATGTAATTGCTATTGCTAACTAGATATGAGGAACCATTTGCTACTAATTACTTCTCTGAGTAATTAGGCTGTAATCAAGTTATACTTAAAAAGAAAAATGCAGTACAGTGGATCCCCATATAACGAATGTCCCCTATAGTGGAAAAAATTGTACAAAAAAAAAACCCGCAGGAAAAACATGGTGCCCTGTACAATGAAAATTTTAGCTATGCGAAACAGCGTCCCAGTGGGAAAAACCGTACAACAAAAATTACTTTAAGTGAATTTCTCATTGAATGCAGTTTCCCATAGGAATGCAATGAAAACCAATTAATCCATTCCGGGAAAAAATCCGTAAACCGTAAATCTCTATGGGGAAAATGTCAATGGGAAAAATCGCTTAGCGAAAAAAAAATCATTGTACAATTTTCGAACGATTGGGGGGGGGGGGGGGGGGGGACCGCATAGCGAAAAGTCCCACAGAATTGAGTTATTGTTATATGGAGTTCCACTAGTAGTTACAAAATTACTTTGGGTGTAATTAGGAACGTTCCTTGCTGCTTTCAGAAAGTTTTTACAGGCTAGTTGCTTTTATTAATTCTCATATTATTTATCTTACATTCGACAGAACACCTTGGCTTAATTTTTATTTTTAACTTGCAGTTGCTTCCGGGAGACAAGAATTTTTCTTCTTTCTTTCCTGCCTGAAATTATCTCCGTTCTCTTAATCAGGTGCTGCCATGCCCATGACTGTTGTTACGGAACGATGTCTGCCCTTGGCTGCAACCCCAAAATGGAGACTTATTCCTACTCCATAGGGCAGGGAAACATTGTTTGCAGTAAGTGAGAACACGGACTAAAAAGTGGAAGGAGGGGGTGGGCCCCCATCATCCCAACTTGCATGGGACAATTGGTTGTCTTATCATCATCGTTGGCTGCAACTCGAACAAGCAAAACATTCACCATGGGCCCCACTCATTCAATGCATCTACCCAACTCAACTTGATGTAGCTGGCAGAGTGGCGGGCTAGGATTCACTGGGCCTGGGTTCGAATCCCCGCTCAGTCCTGGGAAGTGGAACTGCTGAAGCCGTTCCTTAAATATCTCACTTACCTTGAAGACCCTTGTTATAAATGGGTTTCAACTTGATGGCACTTAACAACCATTTTAGCTGAGACAGGATGCAATCAGACCATGTTTTTCCCAGGAGTTCTCCACCCTTTTACGCCAGGGGCTGGATCACTCTCAGGCAGCTTCAGGCGCTGGATGGCCATTTTGCCCTTCCTCCACCATATGGCACTTCTAGGTGTGGTAGAGGTGGTGTAGGGCTACATGAAATGGCTCAGTGGGCCTCATCTGGCCCACAGGCTGCAGATTGAGAATCCATGTTTTATCCCATAAGCTGGACCACTTTGGCAATGGGCTGGTTTGGGCCATTTTCCCACAACCACACAAGGTCCTGGTCACTGCCCAGTCTTTATCCACACAATTTTTCCTCGCTGGCTGGGGCTACTGTTATTATACCAGGGGTAGCATCACTTCATTGGGCTCAGTTCTAGCATGTGTGATCGCCAACATTCAACCAAAGTGAATCACCCTAAAGGTAAAGGTCACAGCTGCTCGAAAGCCAGTCGTATCTGACTCTAAGGTTCAGTGCTCATCTGTTTCAAAGCCTAAGAGGCAGTGCCGTCTGCATTTGCAGACGTTTCTGTGGTCATGTAGCAGGCATGACTAGACACCAGAGCGCACGGAACACTGTTTACCATACATACTTGACTATAAGTCATCCCGAATATAAGTCAAGGTACCTAATTTGGACCTCTAAAACTAGAAAATAGATTGAACCAAATATGTCAGGGGTGGAAAATGCAGCAGTTGCTAGTGAGTTTCAGTAATTAAAATATATGAAATATGGCAAAATTTATTTATTCAGACATTTGTGTGGGTATGTTTTTGAGGTTTTTATGGTAGTGCTTTTAAAAAAATGTATGTTTGAATTTACACCACTGCGGTTTTGGGACCTTGGGGGTTGTTGATCTGAGTATAAGTCGAGTCTGTTTTTTGGATCTCATTTTGGGGGCTAAAAAACTAGACTTATACTCGAGTATATAAGTACCTTTCCACCAAAGTGGTCCCTATTGATCTACTTGCAATTTCTTGCTTTCAAACTGCTAGGTTGGTAGGAGCTGGGACAAAGACAGGAGCTCACTCCGTCCTGCAGTACTCAGGAATCGAACTGCTGACCTGCTGCCTCCCAGTCAGCTTCAACACAGACGTAAATCTCTAGTCAAGATTGCTTTGTTTATACCTGCCAAAAACTGGCATAGATGTGAAGTCATGAGTTGGTCGTGGAATGGGAAACCTTCTCACCACCTCTTCTTCTGCTTCTTTTCTAGCTGGGAAGACCATGTGCCAGAGAATGACCTGTGAATGTGACAAGGCGGCCAGCCTATGTTTTCACAATGCTGCTTTTAAGATCAAATATATGTGGTATCCAAACTTCCTCTGCAAGGGAACAACACCGCCTTGCTAGGGAAACCAGCTTCTGAATTGTCTGCGGTTCTTTCCCGTCCCAGTTTCCCAAGAGAGACGCTTAACCTATTCCTCTGTCTCGCCTGTCGTTTTAACTCATGCTTTAATTTGTGTTCTCATTCGGATAGGTAAAGGTCACCACTGCTTGAAAGCCAGTCATATCCGACTCTAGGGTTCAGTGCTCATCTCTGTTTCATAGCCGAAGAGCCAGTGCTGTCTGCATCAGCAGACGTTTCTCTGGTCATGTACCAGACATGACTAGACACCGGAGTGCACGGAATGCTGTTTACCTTCCCAACAAACAGGTCCCTATTTATCCACTTGCAATTTCTTGCTTTGGAACTGCTTGGTTGGCAGGAGCTGGGGTAGACGGGCGCTCACTCCGTCTTGCAGCACCCAGGACTCAAACTCCGACCTTCTAGTCAGCAAGTTCAGTGCCTTAACCACTTGAGCCACTGCAGTCCCTAATGCTTATTAGGGTAACTCCATCTATAAACAGAGGGACTGCAGTGGCTGAAGTGGCTAAGACACTGACTGGAAGGCGGGAGGTCAGCAGTTCAATACCCGAGTACTGCAGGATGAAATGAACTCCCTGTCGTCTGTCCGAGGTCCTGCCAAACTAGCAGTTTGAAAGCAAGAAATTGCAAGTGAATAAATAGCGACCACTTTGGTGGGAAGGTAAACAGCGTTCCGTGTGTAGTCATGCCTGCCACATGACCACGGAAACGTGTGCAGAAGCAGACAGCACTGGCTCTTGGGCTTCGAAACAGAGATGAGCACTGAACCCTAGAGTCGGATATGACTGGCTTTCGAGCAAGGGAAACCTTTACCATTATCTATAAACAGAAACTTCCTTTTTGAAGCCGGTCTGTCCACCAAAATATCTCAAGGGCTGACTCGAGCCCTCTCCCCTAGAGTCGACCCACTGGTTCAGTGGAATGTACAGGTATTCCCAAATAATTTCAAATGTTGCTTCACACACATCCAAGGGTTTCCTTCAATGCTGCAAAAAATTGCTTTTTTATTTTAAATGGAGAAAGTGGCATCCTCTAGTGGCCAACTATTTAGAACACTAAAGGTATCTGATTATATGTGCCGCATGAGATAAACATCTCCCCCCCCTGCAATTACTCTAATGAAGCATCGCTTGTAATTTCTCTGCCCATTTTATACCAACTTTTCAACCCATATTTCAGCCTTTGATAAGACTAAGATGCTTGTCTTTTACTCTTTACCCTGGAGAAGAACCATTCTTCTGAACAGCAGAGGAGACATTACAAACCACTGTAGGGCAAGTCAAGCTTTGAGCACAGAATGCTGTTACCCTTCCTGCTGAAGTGGTCCCTATTTATCTACTTGCAATTTCTTGCTTTCGATTTGCTCGGCTGGCAGGAGCCGGGACAGACGACGGGCGCTCACTCTCGTGTCTCAAACTGCTGACCTGCCAACCTTCCTGTCGCCATGCCTTATTAGGAGCATCAGATCATCTACTATAGATGTTCTCAACCTTTTAAAGCTGGGGGCCAGGTCACGTTCCCTCAAGACAGCTTTGAGGGCCGGACGGCCATTTTGCCCTTCCTCCACCACATGGCACTTCTGGGTGTGGTGGAGGCAGTGGGGGGCGCATGAAGTGGCACCACGGGCCGCAGGTTGAGAATCTCTGATCTACTACATCAAAGAGGTACACCTCTTCCAAGGTGGTGGACATAAATGCACACAATAAGCCTCTTTAAGCAAAGCTGCACCTTTTTCAAACGGAGGACATCCTGGAGGCATCAAGGAACAAGGATTTTCTCCCTTCTCTTTTGGCTAAACCACAATTTTGTGATGATCACAAAAACAGCCTTTGGTGGGGGGGGGGAGGCTTGTGCTATGAGCCACATGGCACCCATCTTTGTCCCAGATGGAAGAGAGCAAACTAAGAAGACCGCCTCTCCCCAAGGGTTGCTTGGGACGCAGACAAAGAACGTCACAGGTGACAACAAACACCACAGACACAAGAAGGGAGGAAAACGAGCGTGGATTTCATTAACCAAAATGTGACAGTACTGCCAAGACAAAAGACAAATAGCCCAGCCGACTTTGGCAGTTTCGCTTTGGAATTTAACTCTGCAACCATTGACCACCTCCATTGACTTAACAAAGAAAAGACATGTATTCCTGAGTAAAGAAACCTCTTAACACCCCCACCCCCCAGGAGCACCGCATAAAGTCAGAGAAAGTGGCAGCAAGCCAAGACACAGAAGGACAACACATCGCATGAGATGCAGAGTAGTGATGCAGAGAAAAGATTCCAGAGTCCAGCACTTGTGAAAGAAAACTCATGCCCGTCACACGATGGCAGCCACAAAAAGTGACCAGCGGTCCATTTTATCTCAAGATCCAAACAGGCCTCTCTGCTTACGAAGACAGAGAACAGGGACGTTCTGGCACCCGCTGCTCCCCCTCGGAGGTCCTCTCTCCCCTCAACCAATTGCAGAAGTTGTGGAGTCAGATGTTGAGCGCCGCAAGGGTCCTTACGACCGTGATCTGCGCCCTAGTGCCCGGCTCATTCTGGTTTTGGTCCGAAGAGTTGTTGCTCTTCCCGGCCTGGACTTTCTGGCGGTGCCGGTCCTCCTGCCGCTGTTTCTTTTCCAGCCGTTGCTGATCCTTTCGTTGTTTGTTAGAAATCTGCCAAAGGAGAGATGGGAGAAATGGGAAGAAGGGATGGGATGTAAGGATAACAAAGCCCATTATCCCACCAATGTTTGTGATCATACACAAAAAAAGATACAAAAATAAAAAGGAACATTTTTTTTTTACTTTTCCCACTTTCCTTGGATGAAACAAGAAAAGCATATCTATCTGTATTTCCTGGCCTAGCCAGCTAAAAATAATAATCAAGATTACATCTTTCTACTGTTCTACTCACAAGCAAGCATAGGCAAATTCCTCTTTCCTCCTGCTTTGGAACATGCACACTATAGCAATAACATTTCTTTGTCTACATTCTAAGACCTTTTTAAACCGGGGGCCAGGTCACGCTTCCTCAGACTGTTGAGGGGCCAAACTGGTGGTCCCGCTGCTGCCGCCAAAGGCAACGGCGACCACCCTGAGCCCACCCACCCACCCAGCTCCCCTGCTTACTGGCCTTGAGGAGCTGTGTCACGTGGGTAAAGGAAACACGTTCACAGTCCCCGGAAATGCCCCCACAGCCACCATCCGCCATGCTAGAGCGCTGTTAGGGACATGCCAAGCCAAGCAAAAGAGACAAGGATTGAGGAGGAGGCAGAAGCAGGAATGAAGGCACGGGCCAGATGATTTGGTGCCACGGGCTGGATTCAGCCTGTGGGCCAGAGGTTGAGGATCCTTGTTCTAAGATCACCAAACCCATCTTTCATCCCTTATCCCTCCTTTTCCTCTCTGTCACCCAATAAGACTTCCCCTTCAATGTTCATCACTCTTACTTCCGTTCTCACAATATGAGGTTGCTATAATTTCCAAGAGGAAAGGAATTCACACCTGGGCCCAGGATCAAATTCCAAGCCTCCCTTAAGGAAGGAAAACAACCACACCATCCATTTTAAACTTCCAAAAGCAAAGCCTCCAATTCAATTCATTACAATGTAAATAGAACTTTAAGGCAGGGGTCCCCAACCATCGGGCCACTGACTGGTACCTGGCCATGGGCTGTCCCAAACTGGGCTGTGGGGGTGGGTGGCACTAGGAGCTCTGATAGCAGCCTTCTGCCCTCAATGTGTTCCGCGAGGTCTGCCCGGCGAACAGAGCAAGAGCACAGGTTTCAGACACAGCAGATAGGCAAGTGCCCAGGCCCCTCCTCCACATTGCTTAACTGTGGCAGGGCTCTTTCCCCTGCCTGTGTGCAATGTGATACCTCACTGCCTGAGTTGAACGGTGTGGCTGGCAGATAGCTGGGCCCCTCTTTTTTTTTGAGCTCCCCCCGTCTGTCCGCCGTGAGGTATCACACTGCCCATATTCAAGCTGTGGCTGACAGACGGGAGAGATTACCATATTTTTTGGACCATAAGACGCACTTTTTCTCCCCCCAAAAGTGGGGGATATTTTACAAGAGCTGCAGCTGGCCGAAGACTACTACTGCCGCCTCTCAGCTGTTCCGGGGCAGGGGAAAAACATAAAAAACAAGTGGCCACTAGAGGGCGAAAATCACAATTTCCCATTTAAATGCATCGGAAATACATTTCTTGTATTCAAAAGTTTTCTGTTTGTATGTTCCCAATACATTTAAGTGGGAAACCAAACCTGTGCTTAAAAAGAAAGGGTTTCATTTACCTTGATGCCTTTGTCTCTATTCCATGTGGACAAAATGGAGGGGGAAAACATGCTTCCTGGTTGAAAGGAGAGCAAGAGGCTAGGCTAGAGTATCACTTCCTTCCTCAGTGCATTTAGCCTGGCCTGCCCATTTCCCCTGCAGCGCCACCACTGGTTGCTGGTGCAAAATACAGTATTATTATTTTTTTTGGTTTTCCTGCTCTGAAAACTGGGTGCGTCTTATGGTCCAAAAAATACGGTAAAAATCCCACCACCCCCACTTATGAGTCCATGGCAATTGGGGACCCCCTGCTTTAAGGCCTGTAAAGTGCTGTAGGCAAACTTGAGTCACCTCAGCAAACCACCTCACGCATAGTCCTTTCTCAATTACCTTTGGAGCTGTCTGTCTTTTGCTGCCTTGGGTTCCTTCCACGACATGCTTCTGGGGCTTGTTCTTTTCTGTTTCCGTGGTTTGGCCCCCCAAAATCCTGGCCCTGGTTCCATTCTCTTCCCGGAGAGCTGTCCTGGCCTGTGGTTTCGGTCCGTTGGCCTGGGCAGTGTGGGCCTCTGCGGGAGAAAGATTTGTTTCTGAGACATAAACAACCACCCGTCGATTCTACAGGGGAAAGACGTTACAAAAGCACCAGACAGAAACCATACTTTTCCCTTCTCTCCCCACCCAACTTCCATTTCATTCCAGACCCTTTGACTACACCAGGGATTCTCAACCTGTGGACTGTATGCAGCCCGCGGCACCATTTCATGTGGGGCCTCCACCACACCAGGAAGTGCCAAGTGGCGGAGGAAGGGCAAAATGGCCATCCGGCCTCTGAAGGATCAAACTCACAATCTAATTTAAAGCTAGAAGTGGATGATTGGTATAAAGCTTTAAATGATAAACTTAAATGGGAGTTGAATTTGAAAAAAGGTTTAATTAAAGAAAATAAATTCTGGGATATCTGGAAGCCTTTTTTGGAATATACATTAAGAGTAAAAGTGGCAGCCAAATGAGTTTTTGGAAATTATATTATATGAGAGATACGACTTGTTTAAGGGAATTGTAAATAGCACTTGGGTGAAACTGTTTATTTAAAATTAATATGAGAAATTAAGAAATAAGAATTGGGTAAATGAATAATGTAGATGTATATGTGATTGAAGAAAATGTATGGAAATAAGTTTTTAAGATAGATAATAGGAGTTATAATATGACTTATATCCATTATAACTGAGATAATTTTTTTATATTATGTTAGATTGTTCTGTTTGTTGTTTGATTTTCTTTTTTTGTATTATGTTTAATAAAAATTAATTATAATTATTATTTTAAAAAAATAATTTGGTTGCAGTACAGCAGTTTAACAGCTGCACCACCAGGACTGAAAGGATATTTCTGTACTTACGTAGCCTTTTCACCTCATTCATCTGAAGAATTGCAAATATTGCAGACTCAATGTTGTAGTCTTCTGTTTCAAGGATCTGCATGATCAAACCGACATCCTGCAAAGAAAAACAGGACAGGCAGGTATAGATTTTGAAACCTGGTTTAGGACTGTCAAGCAAAGATAGCTTCAAAGACCTGGGGCTTCCCCTGAGAAACAACCTCCGCCCGGACTTCCAAAGGACAGAGAATTATAAATGCTAACCAAGCAACCCGTGGCATTCCTCACTTTCTGGACCGCATCTTCGGTTTCATCCTGGATTTCTTCTTCAGACCCCTCCTCTTCCTCTTTCTTCAGTGGGATTTTCTCTTTTTTATTTGTTTCTTTTCTGCACAGTGTCTGGAAAGAAAGCAAAACAAGCAGGAAGCTGAGTAAGGACTTGAGGAGTAAACAAAAGGCTGCTGATCACGCCATAGAACAGTGGTGGTATACCTATGGCATGCATGCCAGATGTGGCACTCGAAGACCTCTCTGTGGGCACCCATGCAGTCATCCCAGCACAGAATTTGCCCCGCCTCTCTGCCCAGCAGCCCAATGGGAGTGCTTCCTGCCTCACCCCACAAAGAGTTCACCCCGCCCCTCTACCCAGCAGCCCAATGGGAGTGTTTCCTTCCTCTCGCTGTGTTGGCGCTTTGTGATAAATAAGTGGGTTTTGGGTTGCAGTTTGGGCACTCGGTCTCCAAAAGGTTCGCCATCAATGACATAGAACCATAACTGAGTTGGAAGGGGCCTGTGATAACAAAGCCCATTACCCCACTACCATAGGAGTCATTACACCTGACAGAGACCTGCATCCATTCAGGAAGCCCACATAAAACCTTTTGCTGCTTCAGAGTAGATGAGGTTCTGCTCCGGGCTAGAGAAATCTATGATAGGTTTCAATCACTGGCTGTTGCTGCTTACAAAACAGCCATATCAGGTAGGAAATAGGATTAGACAAGTTCATGGAGGACAAAGGTATCAATGGCTATAATTATGGATACCTAAGGACAACCTCCGGGTTGGAGAGATAGGCAGGATCTCTCTCAATGCCATTTCCAGGGAATCCTAAGCAGGTGAAGGCATCTGCTTGGGAAGAATACCCTGAAGCAAATAGTGAGCCACTGTGTGAGACAGAATTTATTTATTTATGTATTTATTTTTTCATGCTTATATACCGCCCACTCAGGTACAACCCAACTCAGGGCGGTTTACATAGCGGACAGTAAATACATAAAAGAAACATGATAAAAAAGTTAAAAGTTAAAAAAAAACCACCCCTAAAAGGTGCGCAAGAACCGAAGGGACCTTGGGGGAAGGCACACTTCTCTATACCAACCACCCAACGGTACCCCTATCCCCACCTGCACCCCAAACTTGACTGGATGGGCTGCGGCCTCTTCCAGAAAGGCTGTTCTTATGTTCTTATGAAATAGCAATGTCAATTAGGTAGCAATATGTAGCATTGCCAATAAAGGAATAAAGAACTGGAATTCTCCCACCAGCTTATGCTCTGTATGAAAAGTACAATATCTTCTATAACAAGTCAGCTTTAATTAGGAAAAATAGCTCAGGATCATAAAAAAGAAGATACAAAAATAAAAAGGAACATTTTTACTTCCCTCCCCCCTTTGCCTGGATAAAACAAGAAAGGCATATCTGTCTGTATTTCCTGGCTTAGCCAAGTAACGAAATCAAGATTACATCTTTCTACTGCTCTACTCACAAGCAAGCACAGGTACATAAGAACATAAGAACAGCCTTGCTGGAACAAGCCACAGCCCATCCAGTCCAGCATTCTGTCTCACAGAGTGGCTCACCATTTGCTTCAGGGGATTCCCAAGCAGGTAAACTCCTCTCCTCCTGCATTGAACATGCAACAACATAATAATGGTGTTTCTTCCGCTAATATTCCAAGATAACCAAACCCATTTTTCATCATTTGTGATGAAATCAGCTGCGGTGGCTCAGTGGTTAAGAGGTTCACCTTGTTAGCTGGAAGGCTGGCAAGTCGGCAGCATGATGGATTGAGTGCCCATCTCTGTCCCAGCTCTTGGAGACATGAAAGGAGCCTCATTCGGGCGTCAACCGAGTGGTGTCTCTTCCGCAAAAATCTTTTCAACCCAGAATAATTTCTGGCACAATATTATTCATATTATCCTTCGTTCTATCTCTTCCTCTCTGTCACCCAATAAAACCACAACATTCTATGTTCATCATTTCTACTTCAGTTCTCACAGTCCCAGATTGTTATGGCAATCTTCAAGGGAAAGGAATATCCGCACCTGGGCCCGTGGCCAAACTCCAAACCCAACAAGGCTTCTTAGGAATTCACTCCTATCTCAGGAAGGAAGGAAAACAACAGCAGTGACCATTTCAAACTCACTAAATGCGAAGCCTCCATTTTAATTCATTACTACCCAACACCGCCTGCCCTAGGAATGGCCAATTTGCTCAAAGGGCTGAAGTTGGCAGGCACATAGTTGAAGAACACCCTTGCACGGGGGACTGACTAGTCTGCGTCGGCAATATCCAAAGAACATGTTGTTAGAATCTGGCAACTTACAACCTGCTGAAAAAGGGACTGGCCTGTGGAAGGGAGTGGGCTATATCTATACTTTCTGATGTGATATTAGACTGGCCTTAAAATTGCTTTATCATTTTAGGAACCCTCTCTCAAGAAAAGCCAGGCTAGCTCTGTCCTTGATAAGCTATCAGGGAACAGCGAACTCATGATAACCACCCATTAAGGCAGTGATGGTGTACCTTGGCACTCCAGCTGTTCTTCAACTTCAATTCCCGGAAGCCCTGATCAGCAGGAATGCTAACTTGGGCTTCTGGGAATTGAAGTCCGAGAACACCTGGAGTGCCAAGGTTGGCCATCACTGCATTAAGGGGTTCCAATATCATCTCATCCCAAAAGTATCATTCGAGAGCACCTAGCAATCCAGAAATGTTACCAGTTAACAGACCCAACCTCCATCTGCAGCCGTGCAGGGGCCTCCGAGTTGTCATTCATCTTTCGGACGCTGTCGTAGTGTTCTCCGTATCGATAGGCAATGTGCAGCTCTCGCGCGTTGCTTTTATCTGTTCCAAGGATCTGGGACAGGAAACATAATACAATAAAATCCCGGGTTACAGATGCTTCGGGTAACAGAAAACCCAACTTAAGGAAGGAAATTCTGAGGAAATGGAGTCCCGATTTACAGAAAAAAGCTTGTGTTACAGAAAGTGTAGGAATGCATCTGGATTCTGTCAGGCTGCCTCTGACACATTTTGTAAACATAGGCCTCTTTGCCTGAGAGACAACGCTGTGCTTTAGGCATGCGTAGAAAAGTGAGAGAAATTCTTTCTCCTTAATTGGGTTATGTAGGTGAAGTTTCGTTTCTGGTATTCTCTGTCAGCCTGAGTTTCGTTTTCTGATATATACTCTGCCTGAATAAAGAAGTTAGTAGCGTTTGACCAGCCAAGGACTGCAGTGTGCTTTCTCTCTGTCTCTCTGTTTCTCCCTACAAAAAGCCTAATGAAGCAGGACTTCATGGGACTGATTGCTATCTTAAAGATCTGAGGATATAAACTGCTGCTAATGAGGCTGACTGAATAAAGAAGATATCTTTACATGAAGCAGAATTCCAACAACTGGCGCCCCGTCGTGAGGCCAATTGAATGAAATTCAAAGGAATGCTTTGAAAGCTGCTTCAATAATTAACACCTCATCGACCGGGGGACAAGGTCTCATTCACCTACGACCAGGCAAAAGGTCCGACCAGAGGAAAGGTCTAATCGAGCGCTCGAGAATTACAACTAGGTGAGTGAAAATGGGGTGTTTGCTTTCTTCGCAAATACATGAACTTTGTAGAGATATCTCAGATCTTTTGCATGACAATGGGCGAAAAGTTGATGAGCAGGAGATACGAAAGCTAGCTAAAGCGATAGCACAAAACTGTCCTTGGTTTAAATATGAAGGTCTGGACTTAAAAGAGTGGAAACAGATCGGGAATGAATTGCAGAAGCATAAAGGGATTTCTAGATCAATATTATTTACATGGGAGGCAGTTAGGGACTGCCTTCAGAGACTTACTCCAAAAAATATTTTATTGTCTCAAAGACTTGATGGCCCCCTCACACAGCTTTTGCCTTCAGAAAAAGGGGGGGCCATGGCAACTGCCCCTCCATCATATGAGAAACAGCCTCCTGATGGGGGTGGAGGTGGAAATGGAGATGGGACATTATGTCCTGACTTGCAACAATCAAGCACTTTTAGCCCTACAAAGACACATTTTTCTGATGCTTTAAAGGCAGCTGTGCTGGACATGCAATCTCCTGAAATATACCCAGTGATAAGGGGGGCTCCGGCTGTGGGCAACGCACTGGCTGTCCCAGATAGGTATGAAACCCTCCATTACAAATATCTGAAGGAACTAAGAGTCAGCATACGTGACTATGGATTTAATGCACCTTTTACTAAAGCTTTGTTGGAAGCCATTGCATCTCAAAAATTGCTACCAGTGGATTGGAAACAGATGATCAAAGCGCTTTTGCCCCCAGCAGAAGCCATGCTCTGCTTGCAAGAGTGGAGGGATGTGGCTTGGGAGGTTCATCATACACGCCCTGCACTCACAATGGATATGTTATGTGGGGAGGGAAATTTTGCCAACCCCACACAGCAATTGGCCCTCAATGATGCCCAGCTGGGAGAGATTGCTCAGATAGTCATGCGGGCCTGGAGTAAGATTCCTTCCAAAGGGGATAGCTCCGTTGCTGGATTTGCAGCAATTAGGCAGGGCCCTAAAGAGAATTACACTGAGTTCATTAACAGACTCATGACTGCTCTCAGCCGCCAGGTGGAAAATGTGCCGGCACGGGAAATGCTCATGAAACAACTGGCTTTTGAAAATGCCAATGAGGATTGTAAGGGTGCTCTGACAGCTGTTTACGCTAAGCCAGGAACATCTATAGCAGACATGATGAAAGTTTGTCAAAATGTGGGGACTCACAGTTACAAGGCTCAACTTCTGGCAGCTGCAGTTCAATTGCCCACAACTCAGGCTCAAAACAAACGTTGCTTTGGCTGTGGAAAAGAAGGACATTTTAAAGCACAATGTCGCTTCTCTCAAAAGCAGGCAGCACGCCCTTCAAGGAAATGCCCCATTTGTCAGAAGGGATACCATTGGGCCAATCAGTGCCGCTCCAATCCTAATGCCAACCCCTCAGCTGCTCAGCACAAAGACTCTGACTTTTCTCCACAGCAGCAGGGAAATGGGAGTGCGGGCCTTGCTCGGGCCCAGGCAAAATAATAGGGCAGCCAGAGGTCAGTGAAGAAGCAATAGAGGAGGTTTTGCAAGAGATGGAAGAAGATATGGAACTTGCCCAAGAAATGATTTCACGATATAGAAAAAACCATCCTCTAAAAGAAGGATTTTTATTGAGGTTATCTAAGGACTGTACTTTTACTATGCCAGGGTGTGTGGAGGCTCTTCCCACACTGGTTGATGATGTTAATTTCCAGGGCATGATGGGCATCGTTCTTCCTTGCTCAGACGCCTTACCCGCTTCTGTACACATTGCAGCAGGGTCAGTTACATTGGGTCACCAAGAAATTGTCATCCCTGCATCAGCCACGCAACATCTCACCCTGCCTAAGGGACAACCTGTAGGACGCCTTCATCTGCTCCCACTAGGGACCGCTGTAACTCCATCCCAGGAGGGGACTGCAACAGCGGCTATGGCGGTGATACAAATCACTGAGGATAGACCGACCCGCTCGCTGATTATGGGTGGACGTTCAGTGTCTGGATTGGTCGATACAGGAGCCGATATTTCAGTGGTGGCAAAAAAAGATTGGCCAACTGGATGGGCCGTCCGCCCCTGTAGGGAAGTTTATGGGGTGGGCGGGTACGAGCCAGCACAGCAAAGTGTTCATCCAATCGTCTTTGAGACCTCAGGGGGAACAAAAGTTTCTCTTCACCCCCTGATTATGGATATTCCTATTACTCTGTGGGGCCGGGACCTCCTGGCTAAAACAGGGTGTACCTTGCAGACAAATTTTTGATACGGGCCTCCCCTGCAGCGCCGTTGCATGCACTTCCACTACAATGGAAAAACACCCCTCCAGTGTGGACGGATCAATGGCCGCTCTCAAGAGAAAAGCTCCAAGCGGCGGAGGCCCTTGTACAGGAGCAATTAAATCTGGGACATATTCAAACAACCACTAGTCCTTGGAACTCTCCGATTTTTGTGGTGAAAAAGAAGTCTGGAAAATGGCGATTGTTACATGATTTGAGGAAAGTTAATGAGCACATCTTGCCAATGGGACCTCTACAATCTGGACTTCCTAATCCGAACATGATTCCGGAAGATCATCAACTCATGGTTATAGATTTGAAGGACTGTTTTTATACAATCTTGCTAGCGCCACAAGACAGAGAAAAATTTGCATTTACATTGCCAGTATACAATAATGAACATCCTACTCAACGGTTTGAATGGTGTGTCTTGCCTATGGGTATGGCCAACTCGCCGACTCTATGCCAACATTTTGTGAACAAGGCTTTGGAACCTTTCAGGCAACGCCATCCAGAGGTTAAAGTCTATCATTACACAGATGACATTTTATTGCATGGTCCACAAGTCACGGAGAAACACCTGCAGGACCTAGCAGACATTTTGCAACAAGCGGGCTTGATCATAGCTCCTGAAAAAGTGCAGCGGATGTATCCATTCCAATATCTGGGACATAGGCTCTCAGCTACAGCTTCAACTCCGCTATTGCCAACAATAGCTATTCCGGAGCAGTTCACTCTTGTACAATTGCAACAATTGCTAGGGAACATAAATTGGGCTCGTCCTTTCTTGGCCCTGAGCACGGAGGAACTATCACCACTCTTTGCTGCTCTTTCTGGACACACTTCTCCAGCGGACATCATTCCCTGCACAACGGAGATGCGTACAGCTCTTCAACGCCTCAACGAAAAGCTGCATACCATCGCTGTGGATCGGGTGCCCTCAGGCACCATTGCGCTGGCATGCGCTCTTCTTCCTGCACCGAGGCTGCCCACTGCTGTTTTGTTCGCGCCTGTCAACGCTCAGAAGGTGGCCATCATGGAATGGCTGCACTTGGCGCACACTCCCTCGAAAAACTGTTATCGCCTACCTGATGCGATTGCTGATCTTTTCCTCAAATGCCGTACTAGGGCAAAGCATTTGACTGGTTATGACGTTGACTTTGTTTGTTTTCCTTTTTCACAGGATCAGCTAACCGCCTTGCTACAGCATTCTGAGGCATTTCAGGTGGCCATGGCGGACTTTGTGGGACAAGTTAAATTTAACCCCCCCAAGGATAAGCGGTTTACCTTGCTGAATTTCACTTCTTACTCCCTGTCATCCCCGCTTTGCATGCAACCTATCTTGCATGCCATTACTCTTTTCTCAGATGGCTCCCCCTCCCGTGGAGTCCTTACATGGCAGGGTCCTACTGGGGAATGGGAGGTTGTTTTTACAGGACCTCAAGCATCGGCCCAGCGGTCGGAACTGGCAGCGGTCATACTTGCTTTCTCTACGTTTTCTGATGTGCCTTTTAACCTGATTGTGGATACTCAATATGTTTACCGCCTTGTCTTTACCTTAGCTCAAGCTTATTTGTCTCCATCGATGGATAGGGATCTTTTTGCTTTATTCCAACAGCTTCAAGGTTTTCTTTCTAACCGTACGGTCCCATTCTTTATTGCCCACATACGCTCTCACACAAGGATTCCAGGTTATTTGACGGAGAGCAATGCACGAGCAGATTCTGCTCTCCGAGACTCTGCTGAGGTTTTTTCTCTCTTTGACAACCCCATTGACAGTCATGCAATGTTTCATCAATCTGCTAAGGTTTTGCATAAACGATTTTCCATTCCTATGTCACAGGCTAGAGACATTGTGTCGTCCTGTGCTTCCTGTACGAAGTCTCCTATATTCCTGCCATTTGATGCTGTTAATCCTCGAGGAACAGAAGCTAATCAGCTATGGCAGATGGATGTCACGCAAGTACCTGCTTTGGCTCCGCTTTCTAAGTTACATGTGACTGTTGATACCTTCTCTGGATTTATATGGGCTACACCCTTACGGGGTGAAACATCCAGACATGTTATACAACATTGCATTCGTTCGTTTGCGGCAATGGGTAAACCTAAAAGCCTTAAGACAGACAATGGGTCATCATATGTTTCTTCTGCCTTTCAGGACTTTTGCCGTCAGTGGGACATTAAGCTAACCCATGGAATACCCTATAACTCGACTGGACAGGCGATTGTTGAAAGAGCCCACCTGACATTCAAAAATTTGTTACACAAGCAAGTGGGAGATAGAGGGGTTCCTGTGGCTGAAATACCTACAGCTGTTGCTAAAGTACTGTATACTCTTAATTTTCTTCTTGCTCCCCATAACAGGTCACACTCTCCAGTCGAATTGCATTTCAGGACTGAGGAGTGTCTTCCTAAGCCATTGGTCGTTTATCGGCAGCAACCCGATCCTGAGTGGAAGGGTCCTGTACCTCTAATCACCTGGGGACGAGGATACGCAGCGGTTTCTACAACCTCAGGACCTGTGTGGATTCCTGCCCGAGCGATCCGCCCATGGAGAGAGAAGAAGGTTACTCAGCTCCAGGATGGTGGTTCACCAGTAAACTAAATTTGCTGACATTTGTTTTCTTTCTTACTGTGCTTCCAGCTGTAAGAACAATACCTCATGGGGGCAACCCCAACTTTTGGATTCGTCATGCTAACTATATGTTTGAGGTTCATGGTAAGAATGCAACGTTATACTATGAGCATCCACTGGCAGTGTCTCAAATGGCCTTTCTTCCGGCATTGTTCAACACGCCAGAGCTGGTTATTGGGCATTTGCAACATCTTGATAGGTCTACACTCTTCTCTAATCCTCCAGAACAATTTAACAACATCCGTTGGCGAAGCATGACATTCAAGAAATACACTAAAGGACTTTGTTTCTGCTGTCATAGTTCTGGAGTCTGGAATAGTAAATGGAAATACTGGACTCAAGCGGAAAGGGTTTTGCGGAATGTAGGCAATTATACGGGTTGTGATGATTATTTTTGGTTATGGGGTAGTTATAACAGTTCTTATAAGCTTAATTATACCTTGTTTAACACTACTATTGAAGATATATATGATGTTTTTCCTATGTTTACTCCTGATTATTCTGCTATAGATAGTGGTTCAATTTGCAATGGATGGCAAATCAAGGATCCTAACATGTGGTTCTTTTTTAATGGAGTTGCCACGAATTTCCATCCAGGACAATATCAATGTGCAGCATTGGGTTATTTTATCTGAATAATACTATTGAGAAAGAACTTCAGTATTTACAGGAGAGTATTACTAACAATGTACGCACTGATGTTAATCTCTTTGATTGGGTGACTTCTTGGTTGCCTGATTTATCGGTCCTTAGACAAGTTTTCTTTTATGGGTTTATTATTATTATCTGCCTTATACCTTTGTATTTTTGTATTACTTGTATTCCTAATCTTATTTCTATGTGTAACACATGTCCACTGCGTAGAAGGGAGACATCGAGTTTTGCACGACGGCAATTGTACTCAATGAGGTATCATCCTCCGGAACAAAGTACCAGGAGTCAGGAGGGGTACGATGTCCAGGAGGACAGTGATGATGTATATGGAGGAGTAGTTATGGAGTATGATGACATGCAGGGGTATGATTAGCCGTCCCTCTCTCAAATTTAAATGAAAAAGGAGGACATGTAGGAATGCATCTGGATTCTGTCAGGCTGCCTCTGACACATTTTGTAAACATAGGCCTCTTTGCCTGAGAGACAACGCTGTGCTTTAGGCATGCGTAGAAAAGTGAGAGAAATTCTTTCTCCTTATTTGGGTTATGTAGGTGAAGTTTCGTTTCTGGTATTCTCTGTCAGCCTGAGTTTCGTTTTCTGATATATACTCTGCCTGAATAAAGAAGTTAGTAGCGTTTGACCAGCCAAGGACTGCAGTGTGCTTTCTCTCTGTCTCTCTGTTTCTCCCTACAAAAAGCCTAATGAAGCAGGACTTCATGGGACTGATTGCTATCTTAAAGATCTGAGGATATAAACTGCTGCTAATGAGGCTGACTGAATAAAGAAGATATCTTTACATGAAGCAGAATTCCAACAAGAAAGGTGTCTTTTTTTAGTGTCCCAATGCTTCCCAGGGTGGTGGGAGGGTGTGTGAACATTTCCGCTTTGTTTTTGAAAATTTCCGATTTGTCTCCGGCAGAAGCTCTCCTTGCAACCAGGAAGTGCTGGAAATTCCCCAGCTGTTAATCAGGGACTTTTCCTGCAATTACCAGAGCGAGCCACTAGACAGCGCTGATGGAACTGTGACAAATATGCCTTGGGGGAAAAAAATCAGCTACAAAACTTTTAAAAACTTGTTTTCTCTCTGTTCCAAACTCTTTCTAAAGTGGACTTTGGCATTTTTCACTGTGTTTTTGCCACTTTAGAAAGAGGTTTGAATAAAAAAAAACTATGTTGTTGTTTTGTTTTGTTTTTGCTCTTTTCTAAGCTCTGGAACATTTTATTTTATTTTCAATGCATTCCTATGGAGTGCTTAAATGTAAAACCAACCTGCTCGGGGTGGGGGGTGGCGTTGCTGACAGACAACAACGTGCTAAGTGAATGTGGCGAGATACAGAATCCGTCTCATTTAAGTTTGGCCAATGACAAAGCCAAGTCATGTTTGAAGTGGCTTCGTTTTGGAAGTCCAGAGGTTAGATCAGGACACAAAAGAAGAACCTATTTATGTACTTGCAATGGCTTGCCTTCAAACTGCTAGGTTGGCAGAGCTGGGACAGAAACGGGAGCTTACTCCATCATGCAGTATTCGGGTCGCAAACTGCTGACCTGCCGACTACTTTCCAGTCAAATTCAGCGTCTTAACCACTAAGCCATCACAGTCCCTAATCTAACCTAGGAGTCTGGTTTAAATAACAAAGCAGCCAAGAGATGCAAGGGAACCTGGCTGTTCCCAGAGCAAACTCCTGGGCTCTCCATGACCTGAGTATTACCTGCCACAGAGGAGCATTGAGCTGGTGAATGACCACGTTCAGTTGATTGTTCCTCGCAAAGGCTACAATTGCATCATTGCCAGCAAAAGTCCCTGGCTGGGCCAGATTAGCAACTGAAAGAGAAGAGAGGAGGGAGGTAAGCAGAGAAGTAAGGGCTACATCGGTAAAGCAATGATAACTGCATAAAATAAGGAGCCAACAGGCAAGGCAGACTGAAGTAAAACCTCTGTGAAGATCCCCAGAGCCGTTTCGCCAAGCAACCCTCTGCCTTCATTCTGCTTGATAAAAGCAAAACATTGACATTGGTCCTTTAGTGCAGTGTTTTCCAACCTTTGGTTTTGGACTTCACTTCCCAGAAGCCTCAGTCAATTCCCCAAAGCACTGATCAGCCCATAGACTGACTTAGGCTTCAGGGAATTGAAGTCCAAAAACCAAAGGTTGGGAAACACTGCTTGAGTGCTACCGTATCCTCACCATGCATGATTCTAAAACACTAAAAAATTAGAGGCGAGGGGAAAAGTTAAATATTCTCCTGCACCAATACCATAGGCAGACGTTGGGATGTAGATGAAAGAACCCAATCACACAATTATGCTGTGTAACACATTAGTTAAGGTAATGGTCACCTTTGCTCTCCGAGCCCATGGGGCTAGGTCATCCCCATGGTTCACAAACTACGGGAGCTCAAACGGGCAAAGAGCGCCGCTGGGTGAACACCCGGGATGATTCCGATTGGACACTAGCTAGAGCCGCTATTAGGGCCTATCTAGTGGTGATGGGGGTGGTGAGGCGGCATTACTTCACCACCCTTATTGCCTCTGCTGATAATTGCCCAGCCACCCTGTTCCGGGTAACTAGGTCTCTCCTTGGTAAGGGGGGGGGGGCGTTGCTCGGTTGGCAGAGTTTGGCTGAGGACTTTGCTGACCATCTGGCGTGGACAGGGAGGGTCCGGAGGGGACCGGAGCACAGTCTTGCCGTGTGATCTGGGATCGATTTGATCCAGTTGTCCCTGATGAAGTGGACAGGCTCCTTGCAGCTGTTCGCGCCACTACCTGCCCTTTGGACCCCTATTCCACCTGGTTGGTGAAGGCCAGCAAGGAGGTGACAGGTAGCTGGGGCGGAGCAATAATAAATGCATCTCTATGGGAGAGGGGCACCCCCTCCTGAAAAAAATCATCTCTTGACCCAATGGTACCATCTCTAACTATAGGCTAGTCTCCAACCTCCCCTTTTTAGGGAAGGTATTGGAGAAGGGTGTGGTGCGTCAGTTGCAAGGTGTCCTGGATGAAGCGGATTATCTGGACCCCTTCCAGTCAGGATTCAGGCCCAGGTATGGCACGGAGACAGCATTGGTCGTGCTGATGGGTGACGGCGGTCACCCGTCCGTCCTTGCTCTCCTTGACCTCTCAGCAGCTTTCGATACCGTTGACTACGGTATCCTTCTGGGATGGCTCAAAGGGTTGAGGATCCAGGGCACTGTGTTGTCTTGGTTCTCCTCATTCCTGAAAGACCGGACCCAGTCGGTGTGGTTGGAGAATGAGAGGTCCAGTCCAAGGCCACTCAAATATGAGGTGCTGCAGGGCTCGGTGCTCTCTCCTCTCCTATTTAATATCTACATGAAACCACTGGGTAAGATCATCCATTCCCATGGGGTGCAGTACCATCAGTACACGGATGACACTCAGTTGTACATCTCAGCCCGTGGGGACCCCAGCGATGCTGTCAAAGTCCTATCTGTGTGTCTGGAGGCTGTGGAGGTCTGGATGGGGGTCAACGGGATACAATTGAATCTCGGCAAGACTGAGTGGCTGTGGGTTCGGGGTCCTGCGCTATTCTGGGAGCTGCCATCCTTGGTCTTGGATGGGGCTATCTTGCCCCAGACAGACCCAGTGCACAACCTGGGGGGTCCTCCTGGACTCTCAACTGCTGCTAGAAGAGCAGGTGGTGGTCATGGCCAGGAGGGCCTTTGCACAACTCCGTGTGATATGCCAGTTGTGCCCGCTCCTCGATAGGGATTCCTTGCTTATGGTCACACGTGCTCTGGTCACCACCAGACTAGATTATTGCAATGCGCTCTACATGGGGCTGCCCTTGACGACCATTCGGAGGCTGCAGCTGGTCCAGAATGCAGCTGCCTGTATAGTGATGGGTGTGGGCGTTATGCCTATGCCTCGCCTCTGCTCTGGGAGCTGCACTGGTTACCAGTTTGCCTCCGAGTGCAATTCAAGGTGCTGGTTATGACCTTTAAAGCCCTACATGGTAGTGGGCCAGGATACCTAAGAGACCGCATCACCCTAAGAACGTCTGTCTGTCCAACCAGAGCCGACCGGAGAGGCTCCCTAATTGTTCCATCAGCCAGTGGGGCTCACCTCTCTGGCACAAGGGGCTCTCTCCACATCTGCACCGGCCCACTGGAACCTCCTGCCAGTAGAGCTACGGTTGCAGATGGAGTTGCTGCCCTTCAGGAAAGGTTTTAAAACCTGGCTGGCGGGGCAGGTGTGCGGCCCTGAGGGCAATGTGGCTCCTGCTCGCTGGCTTTTACCATAAGATGCACCCTCTCTCTGCTTCTTGGGTGGGTGGGATCTTAATGTGGGGGGGGGGGTTAACCGCTTTTATTGTACAGGTTTTTAGATTATGTAAGCCGCCCTGAGTCAGGCTTGTCTGAGTGGGTGGCAAACAAGTTGAAAAATTAAATTAAATTAAACTTAATGTTGGTCTTCAAACACTGCCCTGGGGCACTCTAAGCCAGCGTTTCCCAAACTTTGGTTTTTGGACTTCAATCCCCAGAAGTCTAAGTCAATTCCCCCAAAGCACTGATCAGCCAATGTACTGACTTAGGCTTCTGGGAATTGAAGTGCCGTGGGTGCATTTGCAGCAGTCTTTGTGCATGTGCAGGCACAACTTCCGCTTCCAGTAGTGGCGAAGGCGGTGCGGGCCGGATGATTTGGTGCCACGGGCTGTAGTTTGGCCACCCCTGCTGTAGATACAGTCTGAGTGTGCCAAAAAGCTAAACAATAAAACCAAATGGCCAGAAGCCTCACAAGTAAGAGAGCATAAAATCAATTCCAGCAGCCATAACAGCAAATTAAAAATTAACAAATGTTTTAAGAGATTCAAAAAGACACTATGGTTTTTTTTGCCTGGCAAGCCTTAGGCTGGGAAGAGAGTTCAGAGGTGGAGTTTCACAACCAAGAACATGTCCCTGTCTCTGTAGGCATCCTTCTTCCCTCTGGAAGGTGGCCTTCATGCACACATCCATACAGCAGTAGAGTGACAAAATGGTGACCTTCAACCCTTTTGGAGTATAATACTGTACCCATAATCTCTGACCATGCTGGCTGGGATTTATGTAAGCTGTAAGCAAAAACACCTGGAGAGAAGCACATTATCCAAGTCTGAAGAGGGGAGCGGCCAGGGTGTAATCTAAGAAGGAGAGGGAGGAGAAACACCCAAAACGACGGGGCAACAAGTTCGTACTCGAACCCGCCAGGAATTCACCATGAGAGGTTACTACTGAGCACATTTTGCAGCATAACTTAAGAATCTCGAGAAAGACTCTGAAATATCCCATTTCAACCGGACGGCTATTGACCTTGTTATTCTGCTGATTTATTCCACATGATACTACATTCGCATGCATGATGAACAACTGAACTCCCTTTTTCTATTGTTCGTCGGATTCCTTTTGGACATTGTGTAGAACTTTATCATGCATCAGTGCGATCGACCCCTCGGCGTTTCTGTTTTGGATTTTTCCGACCATTGAGAGTGCGGTTGTTCGGACTTCTTTTCTCGCTTAGATGTTACTAGACATTATTACGTTGTTATTGGATTTCTCGCTATACCTTATGCATATGTGTATTATCACGTTTGATACTGCTTTGCACTTGTGTACTACGATGTTTTTTCCTACGTTTTGAGGATTTGATAATGCTATATAATATTCTGAACAGTATTGCCTGAGTTTCTGTTCTACCCAGTTGTTCCATTTGCATGACGCATCGTTTACATTAAATTAGTCTTCACTTTTTCTTGTTGCCCCGCCGTTTTGGGTGTTTCTCCTCCCTCTCCCCATTATCCAAGTCTGTCATAAAGGACTTTAAAGGTAAACACTGCCTGCACACATCGAGACGCTTGGAAATATATTGATGCCCGACAGAGCTATTTCAAAACCAAACAAGGTATTTTACATGTATTGGCTCATCCTACATAGCAGCCTTAGGACTGCAATGGCTTAGTAGTTAACACGCTGAACTTGATGACTGGAAGGTTAGCAGTTGAAGACCCGAGTGCTGCAAGATGGAGTGAGCTCCCATCGTCTGTCCCAGCTCCTGTCAACCTAGCAGGTTCAAAAGCAAGAAATTGCAAGTACATAAATAGGCACCACTTTGGTGGGAAGGTAAACAGCATTCCGTGCACTCCGGTGTCGAGGCATGCCTGCCACATGTCCACAGAAATGTCTGCAGATGCAGACAGCGCTGGCTCTTTGGTTATAAATAGAGATGAGCACTGAACCCTAGCATTGGATACGACTGGCTTTCGAGCAAAGGCGACCTTAGCAGCCTTACAGCTGAATTTTGTATTAGTGGCAATTTCTGATCCATCTTCATTAAAGAAAAAACTAAAAGCAATCACATTTATATACCACCCCATAGCGCTTAGTGCACTCTCTGGGCAATTCACGAGTTAATTAGCTTTTTGCCCCCAACATGCTGGGCACTCATTTTACTGACCTTGGAAGGCTGAGTCAACCTTGAGCCCTGGTCAGGATCGAACCCACCTCTATAGAAACATTCTTAAGAAAATCATTTTCCCTGCCCCCACTTCTCTCAAATCATCATGCATTATACTTTAGGCCAGGGATTCTCAACCTGCAGCCTGCAGGCTGGATGTGGCTCACAGCACCATTTCACATGCCCCACCACCACCACCTCCACACCAGGAAGTGCCATGTGGTGGAGGAAGGGCAAAATGGCCGTCCAGCCCCTGAAGCTGTCTGAGGGAGCGTGACCCTGGCCACGCCTTAAAAATGTTGAGAACTCATGCTTTAGGCCAACATGTATTGGCACCCAAGATTAAAAAAATCACAATACAGTGGAACCTCACATAATGACGTTTTGGTAGCGACGATTTCGCTTAACCACGTGTTATTATGCATCATGTGTTTCCCCAGACAACTTTTAAATAGCAAATGATGCTTTAAAAAGTCATTATATGGGGGGAGCCCCGTATAACGTTTTTTTAGCAGCGTTATACGGGAGTCCCATAGGAATCCACAGAACGACGTTTTCTACATAGCGACGCTACTTGGGGAACCAAGTAACGTCGTTGTGCGAGGGTCTACTGTACTTCCATTTGATGGGAGTAAAATTACAAAAATAATAAATGTTTAATTGTCTACTACCTTTGTTGACATCTACATTCTGCAACCTGAGGTGGCTGCCTCTATCCTAATGGTAGGACCGGGCCAACAGAGGTGGGCAACCTTAGCACTTCCCAAGGCACACCCACCGTGCTTGTCAAAAGGGACATCATCTTCCACAAAAGGCTCAAAGTCTTCCCGTTGTTTTATCATGTAGTCCACGGTTTCCTGCCGGTGTTTGAGGTGGTCTCGCGAGTGGCCTTCCAGCTGGTCTCCGAGAGCCCGGAACAAACAGTTCCTGCGGGGAGAGCAGATTGTGGCCTTAAGTTGTCTCAACGGAATGTTTGTCGGTGGCAAAAAAGGGTCAAGTGTTTAAAGAAAAGAAGCATAGAAGGGCAAATAAATGTATTGCTCTAACATCCCGATGTAGGAGTACTCAAGAAAAGAAACGGAGCCATCACATTTTAGAAATAGGGGAAGACAAAGTATTTCCTCCTGTTTGTAGTTTCAAGATTCAAACCTGGGATTTTCCGCAATGTGAACAGCCCAGAAAATGCACTGAGCACTATGGGGGAGGTATACAGGTGTGATTGCTTTGCATTTAGGGTGCATGGCCAGACTCCCTTCAGCCCCAAAGGTGTCACATATCAAGGGCAAGTGGTTCCCCTCAAAAAAATCTTTTCTGGACCACAGGTCTGCCAACCAGGCTCTCCAAGTGATTTTTTTTTAAACTACAACTCCCAGAAGCCTAAGTCAGCACTCTTGCTGATCAGGACTTCTGGGAATTGAAGCCCCAAAACACCTGGAGAGCTAAGTTTGCTGACCCATGTTCTGGTCCTGTGATGGCAAACCTTGGCATTCCAAATGTTTATGGACTTCAATTCCTAAACGCTCAAGTTCCTATGAATCGACACGAATGAGTTTACTGGCACACCCGCTGTTCTTGAACTTCACTTCCCAGACACTCAAGTCCCTGTGAATCGACACGAATGGGTTTACTGGCACTCCCGCTGTTCTTGAACTTCAATTCCTACTCAAGTTCCTATGAATTGACACGAATGGGTTTACTGGCACTCCCGCTGTTCCTGAACTTCAATTCCCAGACACTCAAGTCCCTTTGAATTGACACTAATGGGTTTACTGGTACTCCAGCTGTTCTTGAACTTCAATTCCCACTCAAGTCCCTATGAATCGACACGAATGGGTTTACTGGCACTCCCGCTGTTCTTGGACTTCAATTCCCAGAAGCCCAAGTCCCTGTGAAGCCACATACATGCAGTAAACCCATTTGTGTAGATTCACAGGGACTTGAGCGGGAATTAAAGTTCAAGAACAGCTGGAGTGCCATGGTTCACAATCACTGTTAAATCTGGACTAAAAGGCACATAACCCTTTCCATGGGGACGAATGGGTTTACTGGCCCTCCCACTGTTCTTGGGACTTCAATTCCCAGACACCCAAGTCCATGTGAATCCACACGAACAGGTTTACTGTGCCTACGCCAAGGTTTGCCATCACTTATGGCAACTCAACCCTTTCCATGGGGAGGGCTCAGGGCAGGCAGGCTGGGCCAGGGGTGGGTTCGACTCCAGTCCCCTCTTAGGACACCGGGAGACTTTGCCTCGGGCGCTCTTCTCCTGACTTGACTGCCCTACCTCTCAGGGCTGTTGTGAGGACCAAAAGCAAAAAACACACAAGCACACACAAAAACTACAAAAAGTTCTATAAACATGGGATAATTAACGAATGGGGTGGGGCTCTGATGGAGGGGCGTGGCCTGAAGGGGGCGGGGCAGATGGAGTCTCGGCTCGCCTCACCCGTCGCCCGGCACCTCCCGGAGTCGCAGCCCGAGCGCCTGGAGCTGCGCGGCCAGGCCGCCCTCGACCTGCTCGCCCCGAGGAGGTCGGTTCCGCCGCTCCCGAGCCAGCGCCCTCCTTGCGGCCCGCTCGTCCCGCTTCCGCTCCGTCTCGGCCTTCCCCGGCCGCGCCCTCGTAGCCTGCTTGCGGGACATGGTCGCCGGGGAGCCTCCGCTGACCAACGGGCTCCCCCTTACCGACGCCGGGACGCCAACACGGCGCCCTCCCGCCCGCTTCCGGTCTCCCTGCTGCTATTACGCCCTCACTTCCGGTCCACCACGGCGCCCTCCCGCCCGCTTCCGGTCTCCCTGCCGCTGCTACGCACTCACTTCCGGTCCACCACGGCGCCCTCCCGCCTGCTTCCGGTCTCCCTGCCGCTACTACGCCCTCACTTCCGGACCAGCGCACTGTCTTTGCCCGCCGCGGCGCCTGCCTTGCTTCGGGCCCGGTTGTTGCCACTGTGTGCGCATGCTCCGCCTCTCACTTCTGGTCCGCCCGCGTCCGGCCTCTCACTTCTTCTCTCTTCGGGCCGGGCGGTCGCCACTGCGCCTGCGAGACATGACTTGGCAGGGGGAGAATCCTCTATGAGAGAATTCGGAGCAGAGAAGCCTGTGGAGGAGTCATAGAGAGGCTTTGGCTAGAGCGGCCGACTCCTGTTTTTTTTCCTGGGTTCACTAGCGCGAACGGCGCTCTGCAGCTTCTGGGAGGACTGACTCGGAGGAAAGGGCTGGCTGGAACATTCTGGGAACTGTAGTCCGAAAAAAAGAAATCAGTACTCAAAAGTCTCAAATATTATGTTTGGGATTTGCCCCAAGGAGTGGGATGGGGCAGAAGAGTATGACATTGGCCACATTAATATGTTAATACTAATATAAAGATATTGGAGAGTTCGATTCCCCCCTGTGCCTCCTTAACTCCGTGATCTATAGCAGGGGTGCTCAAACTGTGGCCTGTGGGCTGGATCTGGCCCCCTGAACCACATGACTGTGTATGTAACTCAGGCGTAACGTGATTGTAATTGGATCTAGCGATCATCTTTCCTTCTTCCTCTTGTGTAAATATCTCCTCTTGTGTAAACTTGGTGAGATACAGGAAGATAAACAACAGGAACAAACTGAAGTCCTCTCTCTTAATATAGTTAATGAAGTGCATGCAGATGAACAGACTGCAGGAGAGAAGTTCCTTGTACTAGGTGATTCAATGATTAGGAATACAGAGAGATGGATTTGTGATTTATTTATTTTATTTATTTTTATTTTATATTCATATTTATATAGCCACCTTTGGTGTATGAAAACCAAGACACAGGACACAGCCTCGGGCTGGGTTAACTCAGGTTTATTGCATCGTGGACAGAGGGAACATGAGGTAATGGCGGATCGATAGCTCTTTATATACTGCAGTAATACATTTGAATGTGGTGCCATGGTAGCCCATTGGCTACTGCCTGCGTGACATCATTGCGAGTCACTCCCTTCTTGTCCAGGTGTAGGTGGTGGCGGGAAAGCTTCCCGCGCTGTTGCCTTTGATGAGTTCTGACCAAGAGAGCTTGGACGCTCGCTGCTGCCAGCTGGTGGTCATTAGCTCGCGTCCTCATGCAGGGTTCATATGATACAGCTGAAGGTTACATTGTTGCTATAGGTAAGGTTACATTGGTTCAGATACATTGTAATCCATGTGGAAGGTACAGCCCTTAGAACACAACATCCCTCCCCCCTAGGACGAGACAATGTCTCGAGCCCCTGCTTCTAGACACTCCCCCCCCTAGGAGACAAAATCTTTCAGCCAAGATGGCTTGTTCCGAACACGCTGGGGTCTCGATGCGGGCTGCCTCTCCCCGGGTTTGCTACCTTCTCTTTGTCCCCTGGTTTCCTGTCCTGTAATTTGAGAGGGAGACTCGTTAGTGATCTGCCGCGGCTCCGCGGCGTTGTTGGGAGGTGTGCTCTTACTTAGGGAGGAACCGGGGGCACTGGGGGCTAACGAAAAACCCCTCTTCTCTCTTGGATGGGTGGGGGAACACTCCTGAAAACCCCCCCGGTTTGCTAAATCAAAACCAAAATTCCATTCGGGGGCAGCGGTCGCGAACTCCTCTCCCCCTTCCCCGGCCTCTGACGGAACTGGCTTATCAAAAGGATATGAGTCGGGGCCGCTGCTTCTTCCTTCCCCCCTTGCTTGGGACTGTTGTCCGCTGCTGTCTCCCCCTTGGGTTACGCGGGTGGGGGAGAACCCTAACGCTGAATCTTGTTGGAAATCCTCACTGACTGGCCCACTGACTCGGTGCCTCAGTTGGTCTGCGTGCCTCCTCCAGAGGAGACCGGTGTGGGTTTCGACCCGGTACGACACTGGCCCCGTCTGTTCTACAACCGTCCCCGGCACCCAGGCTGGCCCCGCGCTGGCATAGTTCCTGCAATGCACAGGGTCGCCGGCGGCGAAACCTTTCGAGACTGCCAGCCCCACGTTTTTTCCCTTGTCCTCAATTCTTGTGGGGTCCAGCCTGGACAGGAGTGTAGTCAGTTTCCGCCGCATCAATAGTTCTGCCGGCGAGTAACCTGACGCTAAGGGGGTCACCCTATACGCTAATAAGAACTGACATACTTGGTGGTTCAGGTCCCCAGGGCCCATGCGCCGAAGCGCTTCCTTTGTTGTACGCACCAACCGTTCCACTTGGCCATTCGTGGCCGGGTGAAACGGCGCGGACGTGACATGCCGAATGGCATTCGCCTCCATGAATGCCCCGAACTCTGAGGAGGTGAAGCAACTCGCGTTATCGCTGACTAAAGTGTCGGGTAAACCGAACGTTGAAAAAACTCTCCGTAGTTGGTTAATTGTAGTGGTGGAGGACGTGCTCTTTACAGGAATGACCTCCAGCCACTTTGAGAATGCATCCACCACCAGGAGAAACATGGTTCCTCGGAAAGGGCCAGCGAAATCTACGTGCACTCTGGACCATGGCCCCCTCGCTGTGTCCCATTCCCTATGCGGGAGGCGGGCCGCCTCTGGTCGGGACCCCTGGCACGCCTCACAAGTGCCTACCATGTGCTCAATGTCCTCGTCCAGCTGTGGCCACCAAAAGTAACTGCGGGCCAGCGCTTTTGAGCGAACGATGCCCGGGTGGCTGACGTGCAGCAGTTTGAGAACCCTCGGCCGCATGGGTGTCGGGACCACCACCCGTTGGCCCCACAACAGGCACCCCCTTTCTATGGACAACTCTAGCTTCTTCCGAAAGAATGGGTCGAATTCCTTGCTTGGGGACGATGTTGGCCACCCTTTCTGCACCCATGAGCTGACTTTCTCCAGCGTCCTGTCCTTGCTTGTCGCCCTAGCTATATCAGCCGGTACTATTGGGGGTTCGTCTAAAACCTCGATTAGCAACACCTGGCGGTCTCTTCCTATTCTGGCTTTTTGGTCGTCCGACAAAGGCAAAGGAGATCTCGAAAGCGCATCAGCATGGCTGATCTCCTTTCCGGGCCGGTACTCCAACTCGTGTTGGTATGCGTTAAGAAAAATGGCCCATCGCAACATTCTCGGAGATAGTATCTGTGGCGTTGGCTTTCCTGCCGTGAAGATCCCTAACAGGGGCTTGTGATCCGTCACGATTGTGAACGGGCGGCCATACAGAAAATCGTGAAACTTTTTGGTCCCCGCTACTATTGCTAATGCCTCCCTGTCGGTTTGTGCGTAATTTCGCTCTGCTTGGGACAGGGACCTTGAATAAAACGCAACTGGGGCCTCCCGCCCGTCATCCAACACGTGGCACAGCACCGCCCCCACTCCCACCGGTGATGCATCACAGACTAAGACCACCGGCCGTTTGGGGTCGAAGTGCGTAAGGATTGCATCCGATGTTAACAGTTGCTTTAGTTCGTTGAACGCCTTCTCGTGCTCGTCACCCCACATCCATGTCTCCTCTTTTTTCAGTAACCGATGAAGCGGTTCGGCCACGGAGGCTTTCCGCAGGAGGAATGTATGGTAAAAATTGAGGAGCCCCAGGAATGACTGTAGTTCGGTTTTGGATGTGGGGCGAGGGGCCTTCTTAATGGCTGCTACTTTGGACTTGGACGGCTTAATCCCCTCGGGAGTGATCCGAAATCCTAAAAACTCGACCTCGGTTTCGAAAAAAACACATTTGTCCTTCCTCAGTCTCAGCCCCGCTTTCTCGAACACAGTTAGCACTTTATCCAATCTCCTGGCTAGTTCGGCCTCACTCCCCCCTGTTATCAATACGTCATCAAAATAAGGCAACACCCCCTCCAGCCCCTTCAGGAGGCGTTCCACAAGCGACTGAAAAAGACCGGGTGCCGAGTTCACGCCGAACTGTAAACGCGACACCTGGAACGCTCCTTTATGTGTGACTATCGTTTGTGCCGCGGCCGTGGCGGGAGTTACGGGGAGTTGTTGATAGGCTTGTGCCAAATCGAGCTTAGCGAAACACTTTCCCCCATTTAGCCTGGCCAAAAGGTGGCTGACCACTGGCACCGGATATGCATTAGGGCGAATCGCCTTGTTAATTGTGCACTTATAATCAGCGCAAATGCGCACCTCCCCGTTAGCCTTCAGAGCTGTTACAATTGGAGTTTCCCACTCCGCGGAATCAACAGGAATAAGAATCCCCTGGCCCACCAATTTGTCCAGTTCCGCCTCTATCTTGTCCTTTAGTGCGAAAGGCACCCTGCGCGGTTTGAGTCTTATCGGGCGGACCTCCGGGTCCAGGTCGAAGGCTACAGGGGGTCCCTTGAATTTTCCCAGTCCTTTTTCAAAAACGGCGGGGTGCGCGTCACACACCGCTTGTATCGGATCCGCGCCCACGGCATGCACCCCCCCTATGAACAAACCCAAGGGCTGAAACCACTGCGTCCCTAGGAGGCTACAATTCCCCCCTTTGAGAACGACTAGAGGGAGTTCTGCGGAATGTCTTTTATAACGAACCCGAAATTTTCCGACCCCCAGCACTGGAATGCTGTTCCCTTGTACGTCCCGTAGCGTGGACCTCAGAGTCTTAAGTTTGGGCCGCGCTTGGGGGTCGATCTTCAAGAACTCTTTCTGGGGAATTATGGAATAATAGGACCCCGAGTCAATCTCCATCCTAACAGGGGCCCCTTGTACTATTACCTCAATGAAGTAATGGTTTTGTCCCGCGGACACGCTGAACACGGGGGCGTCGTCCTCACTGCCGTCCGAGACGCGACCCACGCCGTCCTGCTTCCTCGTGGTTCGGGCGCCATCTTGGGGTCTCGCTGGATGGTCCGGTCTGGCCGAACGGTCTTTCGACTGCCTCCGGCCCTCTTTCCGATTTCTGCATGCCCTGGCGATGTGCCCGCGCCGGCCACAGCTGTAACATTCGGCTTTCCTGAAAGGGCACTTCGCACGCTCGTGGGCCGCCCCACAACCATCGCAGCGGCGCCCCCCTTTCCGGACCTTCTGTACCTCTTCGCCGTCGCTGCCATCTGTGGAGGATCTCGAGGTTCGCCGGGTCGCGTGCACCGGCTGTCCTGACTTGCCGCGCACCGAGCTTTCCGCTTTGCTGGCCCTAGGGCGCCACTCACGCCACTCGTGTATTTCGTCCACTCCCGCATTCGTGGACTCCGCGGATTCCGCGGTCTCTACGACCTCGGCCAGCGTGGGTGGCGGCTCCCTGTTCATCAGGCGGCGCTGCACTTCCTTGTCCTTCAGGCCACACAGCACGACGTCCCTCATGATCATCTCCAGGTTGTCCCACTTGCAGGGAACGGCGGCTACCCTCAGGGCCTCCACGAACGCCTCTACCGACTCATCCGGCGCTTGGACTCGCCTCCAAAACGCACTCCTCGCAGGAAACATTGCCTTCGAGGGTTGGAAACGCTCACGCAGCAACTTCAGTATGTCGTCGGTTTTGAAGTCATCCAACGTCTTCGGTTCGATCATGCCCACCAGCGTCCGCTTGGTCTCTACACCCAGCATTCGGGTGAGGATGGCCCTCTTCCTTTCCTCGTCGTCTTTGACTTTGAGTTCCACCAAGGCCGCCTTGAAATCCATGTTAAAGATGGTCCAGTCTTGCGGCTTGATAATATTGAACCCGCTCTGTGTCCTGGCGCTTTGGGAATCCATGATCCCACCTTCGTCGCCAATTTGGTGTATGAAAACCAAGACACAGGACACAGCCTCGGGCTGGGTTAACTCAGGTTTATTGCATCGTGGACAGAGGGAACATGAGGTAATGGCGGATCGATAGCTCTTTATATACTGCAGTAATACATTTGAATGTGGTGCCATGGTAGCCCATTGGCTACTGCCTGCGTGACATCATTGCGAGTCACTCCCTTCTTGTCCAGGTGTAGGTGGTGGCGGGAAAGCTTCCCGCGCTGTTGCCTTTGATGAGTTCTGACCAAGAGAGCTTGGACGCTCGCTGCTGCCAGCTGGTGGTCATTAGCTCGCGTCCTCATGCAGGGTTCATATGATACAGCTGAAGGTTACATTGTTGCTATAGGTAAGGTTACATTGGTTCAGATACATTGTAATCCATGTGGAAGGTACAGCCCTTAGAACACAACACCACCCAACTCACAAAGACTCTGGGCGGCATACAGTCTTAAAAACCCTTAAAACAAGAACAACCCCATTAAAACAAATTACCCCGCTAAAACCCCCACACATTAAAAAGAGGAAAATTACTTTGATATTAAATCAACCAGCAGGTGGGGGTCACGACATCTTCAGGACCCCACACCTGCCCCACCAGCCATGTTTTCAGATCTTTCCTGAAGGGCAGCAATTCCGTCTGCAGTCTTAGTTCCACTGGCAGGAGGTTCCATAGGGCAGGAGTGGACACAGAGAAGGCCCTCCTTCTTGTGCTAGAGAGACGGGCCCCTCTAGCAGATGGTACAAGCAGAGAGCCCCTCCGGTCCGCTCTGGTTGGACGGACAGACGGTGATGCACATGATAACCGTATGGTGACTTGCCTGTCAAGTGCAAAGGTTGCAGACATCACAAGAAATCTAGATTGCTTGTTAGAACTGAAAAGGAGCCAGTGGTCATGGTACACGTTGGTACCAATGATGTTGGGAAGGCCAAGCGGTCAGTCCTGGAAGCCAAATTCAGGTTGTTAGGAAGAAGATTGAAGTCCCGGACTTCCAAGGTAGCATTATCAGAAGTGCTGCCTGTTCCTCGTGCAGGACCTACCAGGCAGGCAGAGCTCAGAAGCCTCAATGCGTGGAGGAGGCGGTGGTGTCGAGAGGTGGGCTTCAGATTTGTCAGGAACTGGAAAACATTTCGGGACAAGCCAAATCTGTTCAGGAGGGATAGGTTGCACTTCAACCATGATGGGACCAGATTGCTGGCACTCAACATCAAAAAGGCTGCAGAGCAGCTTTTAAACTGATAACTGGGGGAAAGCCGACAGGAGCTGGGCAGCATCCGGTTCGGGAAAGTGTGTACTTGAGTAGTGAAGAGGATGCAAAAATTACTGAGCAGAGCGAGGAGCTAGTCACCAGCACTCTAGCAGAAGGATGCAAGAGGCAGTCTAACAATGCAACTGGACTCAAAAGACTGTATCAGAAAAGCATATATAAATGCTTGTATGCCAGAAGCCTCCGGAACAAAATAGGGGAGCTGGAATACTTAGCAATAGATAAAAACATTGATATTATTGGCATCACTGAAACCTGGTGGACGGATGATAACCAATGGGATACAGTTATCCCAGGCTACAAACTGTACAGGAAGGATAGGAAAGGGCAAATGTGTCCGATATAATATCACACACTTACGATCCCCATATACCACAATGCAATGCTCTAATGTATCATGACACTGTTGCCCTATAACCCATGACCCAGTGACATCACCAACCCTATTAAAGGACCCTAACCTTTCCCACTCCTCGCTTCCCTTGCTGACCCTAGAGATCACCACTGACTGCCATGTGGGCAGTGGAAATAAAGACTATTAAAAGGTAATAGCTGTCTCTGGAGTTATTGGACCGATCCATCAGCATCTCTCTAACAAAATGGTAGCAGAGAGGATGGTTTGTCCATAATTAACTCCAAAACAAAGATGACCAAAAGAAAGACCCGAGCAAAGAAGGTGGGGGCCAAAGCACTGGCCAGCCCCGCGGGTGCCAGTGGAGAACCCGAACCGGTGGTGGAAAAAGGTATCCCCGACCGGACCATCACGGAGATGGATCCAGATGGCCAGACGAAGGCCGGGGCCGGAGGCGTGATTACCGAAGACTTCAACCAGAGCAGCATGATCACAGTGGACACACTGTTCAAGGCCATCGGTCGAGAGGGAAGAGGAATGATTTCTGTGGTGGAGCTACTGGCCCTGATGCAAGAGGAAAGAAAACCCCCCGTCATTGGCGCGGTAAGCCCAACCCAGGAACCTCCACGGTGGGAACCCCTAGTGCCACGCCAAGTTTGAATCCAGCCAAGATTGCAGACCAATCACAACCAGCAGCCCTGGACTCAAACCAAGGGGCGGGAAACCCAGAAAGCCCCAACAGAGACCATGAACGAGGCAACCGCTTGAACGAACAAACAAGACCAAAAAACAAACCAAACACCCTGGCCACGCAGGTACAAGACACACCAGGGGCCCCAACTGAAAATATGGAGGGGAGCTGGGACTCACGGTGGGAGGCGGCACGAGGACCCACGATTTCCCCACCACAGGACCCATGGGTGAACCCGGCCTTCCTTCCCCGGGGAAGACAGCGAGAGAGAAGCCCCCCAGCTTACAGCTAGCGTAAAGGGAAGGCTCAGCTGAAGCCAGGAACCATGCGGCCGCATTTCCGGGTGGGGGGTCAGAATTTCTTCCCCCGATAAGGCATCCTGAAGACCACAGTCTCAGGAGCACCCATCCCGAGTATGGCCCTTTCCCAGAACCCGCGCACAACGAGAGGCCTGGACGTGAGGGAGAGAGAGAGATAGGCGATCCCTGGTACCCCTACCATTACCGTGAATCCCACACCTATGGGGAGGGAACACATATGACAGACAGGCAAGGTGAAGGAACCTACCTTGCTGCAACCCATCTGATTGAGCACCGATCCCAAACTATGCGGCTCCAGCAAAGTACCTCCTTAACAACCCAGCAATGGCCACCACAAGGTTTCCAGGAGGCATCGGACCCCATTGGAGAGGAAGCAGGCCACCCGGAAAGGCCTCACTCCAGGCGGACGGGATCTCTGGAGCAGAGATCCTATAACGATCAGCGCAGAATGAGCTTCGTGCAGGCACAGACATCCCAAATCAGTTCCACCTACCGGACGGAAGGGGGGAATGAGGAGGAACAACAAGCAAGAACCAGCCAACTAACACCTGAAAGGGAGGAGAGCTCCACATGCAGGGCACAAGGATTACAGCAGGCGGGCTTTTCAAAACTGATAGACTATGTCCCAATTCCTTATTGCCAATTCCAAGATAGACCAGGACACCTGGGTTCAAGACACAGCACCAACAGCAAACCTAGCCAACAAAGCTTACTGCCAAGCAACTTTCCCGTGCTCTGCATGAATGGCAGAAATCTAATCGACTGGGCTCAACAATTTCAAGTGATTCTAATGCGAGAGGATGCTCAATTTCTGATCTGAAACCCACCAAAGAAACCATGGGACTTAGAGACAGACAGATTGCACCATAGGGTATTCTGCCTGCTGCTAAGCTCCATTGACTCTGTCATCTATGGCAACATCCCACATGGGTTAACCGTGTCTGAGGTATGGGAGAGATTGTCTAATATGTTTTATTGCACAAACAGTAGTACGACCAGCTTGCTGCTGAGGGAGCTGTACGCATTCAACCTTAAGGAAGGGACTCCAATGAGTGAACACTTAATGAGATTAGGCAACATGAGTTCGGATCTGATAAGAAGGAGTGAAAACATCACAGAGAAATCTCTAGTAAGCATCATATACAACTCTCTTGACCCAAGCTGGGATTACTTCCTGAGTCAATTAGATAACATGGGCAGTGACAACATTAACCTTGAGTTTCTCACCAGAAAGACGACATTAGGAGAGAAAGGGCCCTAATGCGTAGGGAAGGTAGACCACCCAAAAGGGTAAATTTTACAGAGCGGTCAAGCCCGCCCCCAGTGTGCTATGCATGCGGATCCAACAGGAATCTCAGAAGGGACTCTCCCATGTCCAACAAGGACAAGAGAATCAGCAACCAATCACGCTCACACAATAGGGTGAGTGCCAAGGCATGGGTCACAGGACGGGCATCCATGTACATATGGAAGTGACAGAGACGGATGACAGGCAATGGAGGTCACCTAGCCCTGGGAGAGAACTCAGGACACAGACAGCCAAGGAAACATAAGCCAGATTCCATAAACTTGGTAAAACATAGCAATGAAACCAGGCACCACAATGCAGACTGGCCCACAGACGGCCATGGGCAATGCTGGCTAATAGACTCTGAAGCCAGTACCCACACATCATGCCACAGAGAAATATTCAGTTCATTCAAGGAAGATTCCTTCAGGATCAAGGTTACCAACCAGGAACATGCAAGGGTAGCCGGCAGGGGCAACATGAAGATTCCCGAAATTGGTGTGGTCAGGGACGTCCTTTTTGTCCCCGGAATACCGTACAATGTGCTTGCCACCAACAGGCTCACCGAAGACCCAGAACTGATGATAGTATTCAAGAATAGTAAGGCATCCATCAAAAGAAGGGGAAAGGAAATAAGAAATGTGGAAACCATTGGAGCCCTGTCATACTTCCTGGCCAAGAAGGAGACCGAAGCCAGAGGCATGATCGGACTACTCGAGGACAACAACAAAGAGGTAACACAAGAGAATAACCCAAGCACCCCTGAAGAGGCTGAAGGCACGAGCTTAGAAGGGGAGGAAAACAATCCCCACGATTCAGCCGAAATTGAAGGGGCCACAGACGCAAAACAGGTAGCATCCCGCATCTCCATATGGAGACCCATGCACGATGAGTGTGTACATCTGCTACATCGAAAGCTAGGACACATAGGGTTTCCAATAGTCAAGAAAATGCTGGAATGCTCGGAAGGGCTAAAGGTCAAGAATTGCGGGAACTACCTGGAATGCTCCGTATGCAAAAGTTCCAAATCAAGGGTTGAACCACGGCCAAAGACGTCCACCAGAAGGTCAGACCACCCATTCCGGTTGGTCCATCTTGACCTAGTAGGACCACTTAAGAAGTCCCTGGGCCAAAAGGTTTTTCCTGACAATAGTGGATGACTTCAGCAGGTATGGCTTCATATACACTCTCAAGAGCAAGGATGAAACCTTCACCAAATTCAAGGAATTCTATAAAAGGGTACAAACCCAACACAACATCAACATAAAGCAACTAATGATGGACCGTGGCTCAGAATTCCTATCCAAGAAGTTTAAGAATTGGGTAGTTGAGAAGGGGATGCTGCATTTTAAGACTGCACCATTCTCTGCATTCCAAAATGGAGTTGCCGAACGAAGGAATGGAGTACTCCAAACCATGATCAGGTGCGCCATTGAAGACGCAGACCTAAACTTCTCCTATTGGGGAGAAGCACTGTTGTACTCGAACTACACGCTGAATAGACTGTGGTCCAGCGTTGTTGGAAAAACACCCTACGAAGTCATGTACAACCAGAAACCCAAGCTGACACACCTTCACGTTTTCAGGGTATTTGCAGACATGCACATACCAAAACAGTTAAGGAAAAAGGGAGAAAGGATGACAAGAAAATTAAGGTTCCTAGGGTATGAACCAGGTTCAAAGGTGTACCGATTCCTGGACCACAATCTCAGGATAGTGGTATCCAGGTCAGCCACTTTCCATGAGCATGCGAACTGGAGCAGGACACATGCGAACGAAATCCTGACGAGTGGGTACAAACAAGAGGAAGCCGAAGCATCATCAGCCAATCCAAGACCCAGCGGGCGAGAAGAAATGACACATAACAAGGTTGAAAAACAACAATCACGCCAGAGCTCTGTAGACACTGAGGATGCCGAGTTGCCAAGTCCACCAAAAAGAGCACCCAGGAGGTCAACCAGGTCAACCAAGAGCCAGATCCCAAAAAGGCTGGAGGATTACGTAATGGGTATAGACGCCTACACCGAGATGCCTATCAATTACAACAATATAACCAAACTGCCTCTAGAGGAACAGGACAGATGGAAGAGGGCGATGGAAAAGGAGATGGAGAGCCTCACGGCCCTAAACGTGTTCACACCTGCACAAGTTCTGGAAAATCAGAAGGTGATAGGAACAAAATGGGTATTCAGAATCAAACAACTAGAAGACGGCCAGAAACTATATAAGGCCAGACTAGTAGCACAGGGTTTCTCCCAGAGATACCCGGACGACTACGATGAAACATACTCCCCTACTGTTAAGGCAGAGAGCATAAAGGCAGCCCTAGTGATGGCATCAATTCTAGGGGAACAAGTATACCAATTCGATGTACAAACTGCTTACCTGCATGCGGAACTAGACAAGGAATTGTATGTCAAAGCACCACCTGGGATCGGATGTAAGAGTGGAGAAACCTGGTTGCTCAACAAGAGTTTGTACGGGCTAAAACAATCCGGTAAAAGATGGTATGAATGTCTGTCTGAAGCACTGGATAGATTGTGCTTCTTTCCCAACGAGGACGACAGATGCGTGTTTGTAAGGAAATCGCAAGGGGAGACAGAGAAATTACTGGTTTATGTAGATGACTTATTGTAATTCGGAAAGGACAAATCAGAGTGTGACAAATTTGCTCAAGACCTGCAGAAACACTTCTCCCTGAAGAGCCTAGGAGAAATAAGCACATACCTAGGGGTACAAATTTCAAGAGTACAAGAGGGCTTTGCGATCTCCCAGAGAGAAAAGATACTCGAACTCCTTGAGAGATGTAACATGTCAGATGCCCACCCCTGTGGGACACCCATACACATAGACTTCCTCAAGAATGCACATGAAGAAGGTGAGCCATTTGAAGATAACCACCTCTACAGGTGGTTATCTTCAAATGGATCCCCTTCTTCATGTGCGTTCTTGAGGAAGTCTGTGTGCATGGGTGTCCCACTGGGGTCAACAGGTCAACCATCAGGTCACTACTGTACATCGCCACCTGGATCAGGCCGGACATCATGTTGGCAGTGTATCTTCTCTCTAGACACTCGAACAACCCCAAGGTCCACCAATGGACAGCAGTCAAGAGGTTATTGAGATACCTCAAAGGCACCATTGACACAAAACTACTGCTCACGCCTCAAATGACAAACGAAATCAAGCTCCCATGTTACGCAGATGCTGATTGGGCAGGTGACTCAAAATCGAGGAAGAGCACATCAGGTTACCTAGTACTCCTGAATGGGAGCCGTATATCCACATCCACTGCAGAAGCAGAATATGTCTGCGTGTCCAGCGCAGCAAATGATCTAATCTGGTTCAATGAAGTAATCTCCAATGTCTGGGGGAAGCTAAATCTACCCATCATCATCCACAAAGATAACATAGCAGCAATAAACATATCGAAGGACGAAGCAATAGGAAAAAGGTCCGGGCATATAGACATCAAATACAGACACGTGAGGAAACTATCAAAAAGAGGCTTCATAGAGCTAGTTCATTGCGACACCAAGGACCAAGTTGCTGACATACAAAAAATTGTCCAAAAAATTATGTCTTAGAGAGTGAATGAATGTCTATTGTCATATGCGATCGAAGTGTCTGATATTAGAAGGGGTTTTGTCAGATATAATATCACACACTTACGATCCCCATATACCACAATGCAATGCTCTAATGTATCATGACACTGTTGCCCTATAACCCATGACCCGGTGACATCACCAACCCTATTAAAGGACCCTAACCTTTCCCACTCCTCACTTCCCTTGCTGACCCTAGAGATCACTACTGACCGCCATGTGGGCAGTGGAAATAAAGACTATTTCTCTGGAGTTATTGGACCGATCCATCAGCATCTCTCTAACAAAACAGGAGGTGGTGTAGCCTTGTATGTCAAAGAAGTGATAAAATCATACGAATTGGAATATCTAGGTGATCTGGAGTCACCATTAGAAACTCTGTGGGTAAGTGTACCAAGCCACAAGGATGGTGTAACAGTAGGCATATACTATTGGCTGTTGTTCAGCACATGATAAAGAGATAGGTTTCCTAGTTATGCTAAATGATTGTTCCCTGGGACAGATGGTTGAAGACTCAACTAGGTAAAAACAAAATCCTTTAACCAGGATGGCGGTCTAGCTTCCTTTCTGGGTCGGACGCTTGGCTGAGCCAGCTCAGGGGCTCATAGGATGGGCGACCCAACTGGAGTGAGGGGTTGACTAGGGGGAGAGGATTGTAAACCCAAATTATCTGTGGATGAATAAGACAACTCAGCGTCCCTCCTGTGTGTACTAAGAGTGGAGGGTGACTGCAAACAAAATTGTTCATCATCAATAAAGGAATCCAGAGTGCTGGGCTGGGACAGTGTAAGGGTACACCTGGCCGGAATAGGGGAACATTCCAAAAAATTCCCCTTGAAATCGATTCCTAGAAGACACTTCTGGGTCAATGTTGGCTGGCTGCTGACTATTACCTCTGCCCCCTGGGTTTAAACGGGTGGGGGCCAACCCTAGTGTTGAGTGTCTGTATTTGTCTTGTGGATCCAGTACTCTGGGTCTCAATTGATCCGCGTGCCTCCTCCAGATCAGACCAGTGGCTGTTTCGATTATGTAAGAAACAGGGCCAGTTTGATCGATCACAAACCCAGGCACCCACGTAGGACCACCAGCTGCATAACTGCGGCAATGTACAGGGTCTCCGGACGAGAAACGCTTCTGGTGTTGGATTGCTATATTTGTGCCTTTGTCCTCTACCCTAGAGGGATCCAATCTGTCCAGCAAGGATGGCAGTTTCCTTCGCTGGAGCAATTCAGTAGGGGACAACCCTGAGGCAAGGGGGGTGAGTCTATATGTGAAAAGAAACTGGCATAACTGGAGCTCCGAATCCCCTTCACTCATATGCCAAAGCACGTCTTTAGTTGTGTGCACCTGCCGCTCTACCTGGCCATTGGTGGCTGGGTGGAATGGGGTGGCAGTGATGTGCCTAATTGCATTCCTTTCCATGAAGGATTGGAATTCTGCAGATGTGAACGTGGACGTGTTGTCGGACACCAGCACATCTGAAAGTCCAAATGCTGCAAACAGCCTTCTTAGGTGCATTATCATGGTGGTTGAAGTGGTATTAGGCACCCTAAACACTTCCAGCCACTTAGTGAATGAATCACAACCAACAAAAATAGAGCACCCCTAAATGGACTTGCAAAATCTATGTGTAACCTGGACCACGGGCCCCGAGCAGAATCCCATTCCCAAGAGGGAAGGTGGGATTGCTCTGGGTGAGAGGATTGACAACTGGCACAAGTGCTGACTATTTGTTCTATGTCTTTGTCCAGTTGAGGCCACCAAAAGTAGCTACGGGCAAGGGCTTTGGAACGGACAATTCCCGGGTGACTTGTGTGAAGTAGATATAAAACCTTTTTCCTGAGAGTGATAGGAATGACCACCCGCTGGCCCCATAGAAGGCAACCTCGTTCCACTGACAGTTCCAAACGCTTGCGGTGGAATGTTCTGAATTCCTTGGCTAGAAGAGAGACAGGCCAGCCTTTTTGTACCCAAGACATTACTTTAGTCAATGTTACATCCTTGGCCGTAGCCTTGGCTATATCTGAGGGGACGACTAGGGGCGAGTCGAAAGCCTCAATCATTTGGACCTGGTGGTCGCTTTCGATCTCGCAATCGCCTTCCCCAACCCCTGGCAGTGGAGAACGTGACAGGGCATCAGCATGGCTGATGTTCTTGCCAGGCCTGTGCACCAAAGTAAAATCGTATGCATTTAGGAAAATTGCCCAACGCAACATCCTTGGGGACAGAATTTGAGGCGTGGGCTTCCCATTCACAAAGATTCCAAGGAGGGGCTTGTGGTCAGTTACGATGGTAAAAGTTCTTCCTTAAAGGTAATTGTGGAATTTCTTAGTGCCTGCCATAATTGCCAACGCCTCCCTATCTGTCTGAGCATAATTTTTCTCAGGCTTTGAGAGTGAATGGGAATAGAATGCTAAGGGGGCTTCCCTCCCGTCATTTAGTACATGGCATAACACAGCTCCCACCCTCACAGGGGATGCATCACACACAAGTACAACTTCCTTATTAGGATCAAAATGAGTTAATACAGCATCCGAAGATAGCAGCCTTTTAAGTTCTAGGAATGCTTTCTCCTGGCAATGGCCCCAGTGCCAAACAGTATCTTTCTTAAGAAGCCGATGTAATGGTTCAGCAACTGAGGTTTTGTGATGGAAAAAAGCATGATAATAATAATGATGATGATGATGATGATGATTATGATGATAAAATTTAATTTATAACCCGCACTTTCTCAGTTGAAGCCGACTCAAGATGGCCATTACAACAGGTAGATATCATACAATACAATAATAAAGAAGCATGAAAAGTAAATTAAATACAATAATCAATAGTCAATAATAAACATAAATAAATCAATACAATATAACACAGTACAATTCAAAAAGCAGTGCAGTACATTTCAAAAGGTCAAATTTGAAAACAAAATATCACATCAAAAAATAAACCCATTAACAACAAAAAAACACAAGAAATATCCAATACTACCCACCAAATCCCCCCCCCTTTAGAGTCTTTTTGAGTCTGAGCAGGGGGAGGGCGGGGCCCAAAAATGCCGGCCAGGTGGGGTGGGCAGTGGAGTGGCCTCTTCACCCCCACCGGGGCTAGGACACTCTGTGGCGGTAGCTCGCCCGACGCCCCCTCGCCTTTTGAGTCCGAGGGGGAGGGCGGGGCCCAAAAACACCAGCCAGGTGGGGTGGGCAGTGGAGTGGCCTCTACACCCCCACTGGGGCCAGGACACTCGGCAGCGGTGGTAGATCGCCCGACTCCCCCTTGCCTTTTGAGTCCGAGGGCAAGGGGGAGGACAGGGCCCAAAAACGCCGGCCAGGTGGGGTTGGCAGTGGAGTGGCCTCTTCACCCCCACTGGGGCCAGGACGCTCGGCAGCGGTGGTAGCTCGCCTGATGCCCCCTTGACTTTTGAGTCCGAGGGGGAGGGCGGGGCCCAAAAATGCCGGCCAGGTGGGGTGGGCGGTGGAGTGGCCTCTTCGCCCCCACCGGGGTGATAGAAGTTTAACAATCCTAGAAATGATTGCAATTCGGCTTTACATTTTGGCCTGGGTGCATTTCGCATGGCCTCCACCTTGGAGTCAGAAGGCATGATACCTTGGGGTGTAATTCGGTACCCCAGGAACTCCACTTCCTGTGCCAAAAACACACATTTGTCTCTTCTGAGACGTAGACCGGCCGTCTCGAAATGTGAAAGGACTCGGTCGAGCCTGGCCGCTAGTTCGACGGTGTCCTTAGCGGTGATCAGGACATCATCAAAATATGGCAGGACACCGGGGAAACCTTTTAAAATATGTTCTACAAGAGGTTGAAATATTCCGGGGGCTGCATTCACCCCGAATTGTAGTCTAGTTACCTTAAATGCCCTCTATGCGTTACTATGGTTTGGGCTACGGCAGCAGCAGGAGACACAGTCAATGTTGGTAAGCCTGGGCAAGGTCAAGTTTTGTGAAGCAATTTCCTCCATGCAAGGAGGCAAGAAGGTGGCTTACCATGGGCACAGGATATGCGTTCAGGCAAATAGCTTTATTGATGGTACACTTGTAGTCAGCACATATCCTGACCTCCCCGTTACTTTTCAAAGCAGTCACTATTGGTGTCTCCCACTCTGCGGAGTCCACTGGCACTAGGATGCCCTTCCCCACCAGTTTGTCCAGCTCGGCTTCTATCTTCTCCTTTAAAGCAAAGGGTACCCGGTGTGGCTTCATCCGGATGGGCTGGACAGTTGGGTCAAGCTCAAAGTCCACAGGGGGTCCTTTAGTAAAGGTAAAGGTTTCCCTTGCTCGAAAGCCAGTCGTATCCGACTCTAGGGTGCAGTGCTCATCTCTGTTTCTAAGCCGAAGAGCCAGCGCTGTCTGCTTCTGCAGACATTTCCGTGGTCATGTGGCAGGCATGACTACACACCGGAGCGCACGGAACGCTGTTACCTTCCCACCAAAGTGGTCCCTATTTATCTACTTGCAATTTCTTGCTTTCGAACTGCTAGGTTGGCAGGAGCTGGGATGAAGACGGGAGCTCATTTCCGTCCTGCAGTATCCTTTGTATAACCCTAAACCCTTTTTGAACACCTCAGGATATGCAACACAAACGTCCCGGATTGGGTCAGTGTCTATTGCGTGAATGCCAGAAAGCCAGATTCCCAGGGGCCTAAACCATTGGGTCCCAATAAGACAGTTAGTGCCCTGCTTAACTACAACCAATGGCAAGGAGGTGCGAATGTTTTTGAATTTGACCAAGAAATTTCCTACCCCCAGGACTGGAACCTGGCAACTTTGCACATCCCGGAGGGAAGTTTTAAAAGATTTGAGCTTGGGCCAAGAGGCAGAGCTAATTCTTAAACACTCCCGCTGTGGGATTATGGAAAAGGTAGTACCTGAATCTACCTCCATCTTGAACGGGATGTCCTGCAGGTTGAGGTCTGCGAAGAAACACTCGCTGACGATGCCCACTTGGCACGGCTCAGGCTCTGGTGACACTTTGGCGATGGACGTTTTGTGGTGATGACTCTTCTTGGACTCAGGTGCTGAAGTTCTTTGCTTCCGCTGTCGGCATACTTTAGCAATGTGCCCTCGTCACCCGCAGTTGTGGCATTCTGCGGTGCGGAAGGGGCACTTCCTGTGGTCATGCCAGTCTCCGCAGCCATCACACTTGCAAAGGAATTTCTTCTCCCGATCGTCATGGTGCTCTCGGTGCTTTCATCGGACTGCTCGGACTTCTCCCTCTGCGTCGCTGGACTCCGATGAAGAGGTGGAACCAGGCAATGCTGAGGAGGATGAAGATGAATTTTGCTGAGCTTGCACAGCTGAGTTGGTGGCACTGGTGGTGGAGTGGCAATGCCAGAAAAGCTTGATGCTGGACCGTCCGGCCTCAGACGCTACCACCTCTTCTAGGACAGCCTTGAATGTTAGCATCTTCCTGATCATGAGGCGACATTGAGCATCTTCGTCCCTCATGCTGGCCAGCAGACGGTCCTGGAGAGTTTCTTTGATGTTGTCCCACTTGCATGGGGTGACAGCAATGTGTAGAGTGGCGGCGTAGTCAACAATGGACTCCCCAGGTCGCTTTTCCCGTCTGTGGAAGGCCACCCTGGCCGGGAAGATCGAGACCTCTGGCTGCAGGTGTTTTCTCAGTGCGGACATGATTTCTGCGAGCGGCACCACATCCACATCCCTTGGGAGAACGAGGTGGGTTGCCAGCTCAAGCGTCTCAGAACCGCACTAAGCGAGGAAACAGGAGCACTTCTGGTCTTCGTCGGTGATCTTCTGCGAGGCCATTGCGTGGCGGAATTGGCGTTCGAATGTTGCCCATTTCTCTGGAGGCGCTGGGTCAAATGGGCCGATGTTGCTGCCATGTGGGGATGCCATCCCACCTTCGTCGCCAGCTTCGTGTTCAGGGAATGAAGAAGTAGACGAGTGAAGTAGTGAAATTCAGCTCTTTATTAGTGGGGTTTGAACACACTTTGGATGGGGCAAAACTCAGACTTACATACACTATAAACAGTAACAGTAACAATAATACAACAAGCCCATTGGCTAACAGAGTGAGCACATTTTCAATCCACTTATTTGCATAAGAATAGATACATGAGAAAAGATACATTCCGCTCCTGTCAGAAAATACAGTTAACATACATAACATGACCTGATTGAAGTTTATAAAATCATGCACAGTGTGGACAAAGTAGATAAGGATAAACTGTTTTCCCTATCGCACAAGACTAGAACTAGGGGGCACTCCATGAAACATTTGGGTACAAGTTCTCAAACAAATAAGAGAAAGTTTTTCACCCAGAGGATCACTGGTCTATGGAACTCCCTGCCAGAAGAAGTTGTGACAGCTTGTCAGTCTTGACAGCTTTAAGAAAGGATTAGACATGGAGGACAAGAGTATCAATGGCTATAATTATGGATACCTAAGGACAACCTCCGGGTTGGAGAGATAGGCAGGATATCTCTCAATGCCATTTCCAGGGAATCCTAAGCAGGTGAAGGCATCTCCTTGGGAATACCCTGAAGCAAATGGTGAGCCACTGTGTGAGACAGAATGCTGGACTGGATGGGCTGTGGCCTGTTCCAGCAAGGCTGTTCTTGTGTTCTTATTATAAAATAAAATACATTTATTTTAAAAGAATTCAGGAAAAGATGCATTCTCAGATTCAAGTTGCAGTTGACGATAAAATAAAAATCTATTATTAGATTCACAGTCAAAGACTAGTGTAAAATTTAGCAGTTCAAGACCTAACAAAGGACCTAAGTTCTGTTAAGGTAGTGTCTAAGTATTATTACAGGTATACAAATCTACCATTTGATTCACAGTTGAGGACTGGTATATAATTAACAGTTCAAGCCCTATCCAAGGATGTAAGAACTGTTAAGGTAACATCTGAGTATATATGCTATTCTTAGTAGAGTTGTTTTGGTCCAATAGATCCAAATATTTAGGGAGTCCTTTAAATATATCGGGGGGGGGGGGGGGGCTGCAGTGGTTTAGTCAGTGGTTAAGATGCCAAACTTGATGACTGGGAGGTCGGAGTGCTGCGTGATGGCGTGAGCTTCTGCCGTCTGTCCACTAGCTTTCGCCAACCTAGCAGTTCAAAAGCAAAACATTGCAAGTAGATAAATAGGTCCTGCTTTGGTGGGAAAGATAACAGTGTTCTGTACACGCCAGCATCTAGTCCTGACCACAGAAACATCTGCAGATGCAAACAGTGCTGCCTCTTTGGCTATAGATGGAGATGAGCACCGAACTCTAAAATCAGATACGACTGGCTTTCAAGCAAGGGTGACCTTTACCATACGGTATTACTCCATGTGCTCCAATAACTATGGATATAACAACAGATTTCTTCATCTATAGTCGCTCAATTTCAATTTGCAAATCACAATATTTTGTGATTTTCTCCAGGTGTTTGTCTTCAATTTGTGCATCTCCTGGTATAGCAATGTCAATAAACCAGGCCTTTTCTACAACAGTAACATCAGGTGTGTTGCGAGGCAAATGTCTGTCTTTGAATTTTAAAGTCCCACAGGATCTTGACTCTCATTTTCCAAAACTTTCTCTACTTGATGTTCCCAATGATTCTTACTCCATTCAAATCCAAACCTCTGGCAATGTTTCCAATTAAAATTATTGTTGTTAATCCTCATCTATATACATGTTAAATCAGTGGTGGGTTCCAAAAATTTTTACTACCACACTGTGGGCGTGGTATGGTGGGCATGGCCAGGGGAAAAGCCCTGTGTTGCACCTGAATTAGGACTACTTTATTTCAAAACTTGGATGGGCAGGGTCCGCCAGAATTTCTGCTACCGGTTCTGGTGAACTGGTGCGAACCTGCTGATGCCCACCACTGTAAATGTATCCCTCATAAAACCATTTTCCCCATATATTATATCATTACCTATAAGAAGGTGCGTTAACTGTGCGTGTCCGGCATACATGGCCACACACGGTCCAACCATCCTCAACCAAGCCACCTACACTTACCTGAGCACCCTTGGAGCATCGCCGTAAGGGTCCGCCAGCAGTGAGTGGGGCAACCGCCCCACAAACGTGAGCAGAAAAAAACTACAAGGCTCAGTGTCCTCCGCGCCACGCCACCCCTCAGCTACAGCGTGTATGTGTGATTGTGGTGTGTGTGTGTGTGTGTGTGTGTGTGTGTGTGTGTGTGTGTGTGTGTGTGTGTGTGTGTGTGTGTGTGTGTGTGTGTGTGTGTGTGTGTTGAGTGTGGTGTGTACTCCCCAAAATAACCCCACACATCAACACAAACAAAAAACCTGCCCCGCTTGCCGGGCAAAAAAAGCTAGTGATTATATAGAACGCTGCCCAAGTGGCAGCTTACACACGCACCCTTATTAGCCATTTCATGTATTGTTCATTAGTTCATTAATGAGTAACCAACAGCAATAATATGATCAGTCCTGGTTTTAATCTACCCATACTGATAATAATAATTTCATATCCGAGCTTACTCTGGATTGAAAGGATTTTTGCTGGAGAAATTCCGCTCAGAAAACTCCCAAATGAGGCTCCTTTCATGTCCCCAAGTGCAGCCCTCGGGTATCGAGAACTGACCTTCCAGTCTCCAAGCTCAGCATCTTAACCACTAAGACACTGGGGGAGCTACCCCATCCTGATCAACTAAGACCAATGTGGTTGGGATTCCCTTCACCCATCTGAAGAAATGGAGGAGGGGGTTTGCTGTTGTCTTGGACTACCAGAGCTAGCAGTACCTAGTCCAGCGGTGGTGAACCTAGGCCAGCGATGGCGAACCTTGGCACTCCAGATGTTCTTGAATTTCAATTCCCAGAAGCCCTGATCAGCAGGAGTGCTGACTTGGGCTTCTGGCTATTGAAGTCCAAGAACACCTGGAGTGCCAAGGTCCACCATCACTGACCTAGGCACTCCAGGTTGGCAGGAAGTGGGACAGACGACGAGAGCTCACTCTGTCATGTAGCACTCGGGTCTTAAATTGCTAACCTGCCAACCTTCCAGTTGTCAAGCTCAGTGCCTTAACCATTAAGCCACCGCAGTCCCCTCAATTCTTCATAGGTCTTGCTTTACAACAACTTCACACACAGGAGGGATTTAAAACAAAACTGTTCCTGGAATCTCAGAACCAGCATGGCTGCTGGACATGGGATATGTCTGGCCAGGTTATCCTGCTATGGTCATAGAGTAGACCCAACTGCCAGTGACTCAACGCTGAGTTTCAGGCGGTGGTTGACTAACCTGAGCACCCTGAGGACTAATGGCCTTATGTGCCAAAGTCCACAGGGAAGGGTGATGGTCCCCAAGTGGATTAAATGGTCCCACTTGAATCCCTCTTGATGGAGGGCTGCAGCTTCATCCATCCTGGCCTGGAGCTGAGGAGGAGGACTTTGTGTCCCAAAAGGGCTCAGGACCAGAAAGTGACTCAAAGGAACTGGATCAGTGGTACTACGGGTGTCAGGCTGCGATGTGGAAGGCAGATGAAAGGCCACAGCATTATATTCTCAGGATAGTCTTCATGGTTGATTGCCACGAGGAGCGCCAATATTCGGATTCAGATATGGCACGAGAAGACTTAGAAATGTAAGCAAGAAAATAAACTCTCTTCCACACCAGCTTGTGTGAATTCAGGTTATTGATGCCTAACTTGTTGTGTAGCAAACTTACCTGTTGTCTCCACTACTGCTATCTACCAATCACCCTTTACATAAGTCTGATTAACCTTGACTGAAAACCGTTTTTTCCTTTCGCATTTCTGCCATACTCCTATCCTCTTTCCCCCATGACCTTTTTCTAAAACCTTTGTCTGGTACCACTTGAAGCCTAGTATTGTTGCCAAAGCAATAACTTCTGCTTAATATATTACCTTGACCTCTGTACTTTATTTATAGCCTTGGTTTCTTATTAGATCTTTGCTGACTCTAATAGAAATTGCCCAGGTTCATGCTCCAACTGGCTAATTCCAGTTAAGTTCTAGTTATTTGAGTCTCAAAAATGGATGTCCAGTAGAATTAAAGGTAAAGGTTTCCCTTAAAGGTAAAGGTTTCCCTTCCTCGAAAGCCAGTCGTATCCGACTCTAGGGTTCAGTGCTCATCTCTGTTTCAAAGCTGAACAGCCAGCACTGTCTGCTTCTGCAGATGTTTCTGTGGTCATGTGGCAGGCATGACTAGACACCAGAGCGCACAGAACGCTGTTTACCTTCCCACCGAAGTGGTCCCTATTGATCTCCTTGCAATGTCTTGCTTTCGAACTGCTAGGTTGGCAGGAGCTGGGACAAAGACAGGAGCTCACTCCATCCTGCAGTACTTGGGACAGTGCCGTGCCGTATTTAGAATCTGTGGGCTCCTAGGCTGTAGCACGGGCCCCACCGGGGAAAGTATTTTTAAAAAATTAACTTACAAAAACGTGAATCACGTGGTGCGGGCCCCCCTTTGTCGTGCGGGCCCATAGGCTGCAGCCTAGGTAGCCTATGCTTAAATCCAGCCCTGACTCAGGAATCAAACTGCTGACCTCCCGCCTTCCAGTCAGCGTCTTAGCCACTTGAGCCACTGCAATGGAATTAGGACAGAATTAATAGAGCTACAAAATTATCACTACAGAAGAACTAGTAAAGATGAAGGCAAAGCTTTCTCTTGCTCGAAAGCCAGTCGTATTCAACTTTAGGGTTCGCTGCTCATCTCCGTTTGTAGCCAAAGAGCCGTAGCTGTCTGAGTCTGCATTTGCAGATGTTTCAATGGCAGACATAACTAGACACTGGAGTGCATGGAACACACTGTTTATCTTCCCACCAAAGCGGTACCTATTTATCTGTACAATACTGACTATCATAGGATTCTGTTCTGTAAAATAAATAATCTTACCAGAGATAAGCTTACTGGGGTCATTGACAGCTTCCTCCAGGACCGGAGAGTCTATGTGACGATGAACAGAAAGAACAGCAGCCGGAGGTAGCAGAAGAATGGACTGCCCCAAGGAAGTGTATTGTCTCCAACACTGCATGATATATATAACAAATGGGATCAAGCTTTGATGGGGTAGATGGAAAACTTACTTGTTGTGTCTGATAACGCATTGACCTTCATGTCGGCAGAGTTGTGAGATTTCCTTTGCCGTAATGGCATCAGGCATATTACTGCCGCACCATTCCACCCCGCGGCAAACGGACAGATCGAAAGGCAGGTCTGAACTGTCAAAGATGCTCTAAAGTGCATGGGGGCTGGAGACTTAGAATTGCAACTATGCCAGTTCTTACTGTGCCACAGAATCACCACCCTGGCATCAGGTTTTTCGCCAGCCGACCTCTTAATGAAGAGGAAGTTATCCACGGTTTTGGATCCTCTGGATCCCCACCGTCTAGAGGACAGGGGGTCTCAATATTGACATCACCAATGCAAAGGGTTTTGCTGTAGGGCAACCAATCCATTGCTGGAATTACGCGCCAAGATCTCCATGGCTGGGGGTGGGGGGAGAGATCCTAGAGCAAACAGGTCCAGTGTCATACAGGGTACAAATGGACAACGGCACAGTGTGGAGAAGGCAAGCTGACTAAATTTGACCATAAGTGTCTGGTCGAAATGCTGAACCAGAGAGAGAGCCACAGGGGGAAGCCACTGCTACCAATGAGCAGGATTTCGAGTGAGCCATTACCTTCAACTCCTGTTCCACCTTCTTCTTGGTCCCCGCTGGAGTTATCCGAAGCCAACTTAGCTACCGAGGCTACCTCCAGTGAATGGCCCACTCCTGAACCGGTAAGAGTTCACACAGAGCGGGCACCCATCCCTGAGGTCCTCAGGTGCCCAAAATGGACTTGTGGTCCACCCAAACATTTGGGGGACTATGTTCCTCGCTGGGGGGGGGGGGAGGAGGAATGTTGTGTATAAGGATTTATTCTGTTTAAATGCAAAACTGCGCCAAAGCCGGGAACCCGGAAGCGCACCATTTCTAAGGGCACCAAATTCAAAGATGTGTCAAGGCGGGAAAGTCTGAACTTTGCTTGCCCTCCGGAAGCCCGTCTAAATGTATCTTGTTTTGTAATGGTCCGAACACTGTATAATATATTGGCCACCATTGTACATACTCCCCAGTCCGGAACCTGAGCTGAATAAAGATCACTGTGTTTAACCCGATCCTGCTGGTTAGATTACTTCTTTGTCCTTGCCTCTTTGCGCGATCTGCTTAGTGCTAGTGGACGTCCGCTAGCACTAAGCAGATCGCGCAAAGAGGCAAGGACGCTAAGAGTTAAAGCTTATCACACGGTCACTTTGGATCACTAGTTTTCAGATTCCCTGATGAAAGGGTTAATACCCAGAAAAGCTGATTATTATACCGGATTAGCTTTGGAAATTGTTCGAATTTTGTCTTCAGATTGCACCTATAAAATTATTGAAGAAAAATTACTCAAGCCCTGGACTTAATTGATTTATTTGGCAAGAGGTTCACATATTGGTACGGACAATTCATATGCAAGCAGTGTTCTTTGCCAGCCACGAGCGGATTCTCTCTCTCTCTAATATATTGGCCACCATTGTACATACTCCCCAGTCCGGAACCTGAGCTAAATAAAGATCACTGTGTTTAACCCGATCCTGCTGATTAGATTACTTCTTTGTCCGGACTCAACACTCACCCTAGCACATAGTTCACCCCATCCCTCTGCCCAATGGGAGCGCTTCCCACCCTCCCACAGCACAGTTTGTCCTGCCCCTCTGCTCAGCAGCCCAATGGGAGTGCTTCCTCCCTCCTCCCAGCACAGAGTTTACCCCATCCCTCTGCCTGCAGCCCAATGGGAGCGCTTCCTCCCTCCTCCCAGCACAAAGTCTGCTCCACTCCTCTGTCTGGGCACTCAGTCTCTAAAAGGTTCGCCATCACTGGCCTAGAGCGTCTTTCTTATGGGCAGGGCCATAGCCAGGATTCTAGATGTGAGTGGGTGAATATTTTTTCAGGGTGGGCAACAAAGCTTCTTTTTCAATGCATTCCTATGGGAAATCACATTTTTCCAGGGTGGGCAAAGTGCTAACTCAGGGTAGGCCAAGCCCACCCTGGCCACACCCTGGCTACTGCCCTGCTTATGGGTGCTTCTCCCAGGGCAATCCATAGACAACCTCTGTTACCACTAAGCAAAAACACTAACGCTCCACTCAGTTGTAGGATTATGAGCATCAACTGTGCTTTAAGCCCCTGACTAGCAACATCTTCTCCCAACAACCCAATTGGCCGTAGACTAGGCAGTGCTCCAGGGTGTCCAGCATCAAAAACCCCATGGCTAGGCCTTGGAAAGCAAGGTGCTTAAATTGCAATGTTACAGTGACCACCTACACAAGGGATTCTCAACCTGCAGCACATGGGCCAGATGGAGCCCACAGGCCGGATGAAACCCATGGGCTGGATGCAGCCCACAGTGCCATTTCATGTGCCCCCCTCCCACCGCCATCACCACACCAGGAAGTGTCATGTGGTGGAGGAAGACCAAATGCATACCTGTCAACCTTCCCGGATTGGCCAGGATTTCCTGTTTTTCGGCGCCGATTTGCGCCATTTCCCGCCCGGAGCTGCCAAAACCCCAGAATTTGGCAGCGGGGGGAAAGAGGTACTGCGCATCCCTTCTGCGCAAGTCACCTTCTACGCATGCGTAGAAGGCTTTTGCGCCTGCGTAGAACCCTTCTACGCTTGCATAGAACCCTTCTACGCATGCTTAGAAGGCTACGCATGCATAGAAGGGTTCTACGCAAGCGTAAAAGGGTTCTACGCAAGCGTAAAAGCCTTCTACGCATGCATAGAAGGCAACTTGCGCAGAACCGTTCTGCGCAGGTCACGGATTGTCCGGAGCCGTGGTTGACAGGTATGGCCAAATGGCCATCCAGCCCCCAAAGCCGTCTGAGAAAACGTGACCCGACCCCCGGCTTAAAAGGGTTGAGATCTCCTGAGCTACACCCAGAAAAACACACACATACCAATCCAGTCACTAGTCAAGAAAAGACTGGGTTTAGAGCCACAAACCCGCTATGCCAATAAAATAAAATAAAATCTAGACAGCTGCTTGGAAGGTTTTATATTTTCTTAAAAGAAGAAGAAAGGTTAAGAGTTTTAAAAAAGGTCCACTAAACCATAAAATTAGGACAGTCGAAGAAGATGAATAGGTTACTAAGATACAAAGGGCAAATTTTCTTGGACAGTACAACTGAGCTAAAACAAATGTTATAAGGTGTTAATATTTTCTGTTCCTGCAGTAGTCTTCACACCACCAACAAAATTCTTGTCACAAATGTTTTGAAAAACACGGCCGCAAATGTAGCCAATATTTACATCCCAACAAACCATCATGCTTTTGCTTTGAAGGGACTTTGGGAATCAGACCTTTTTTGCCATTTACAGGAGCACTGCTTCTAGATACAAGATCAGCATCTCATTTCATGAGGGACTTTCAATTGAAGCAGAGGTCCCTGCTTTTTATTTATGTAACAGTACATAACCATACAAACAAAAATTTGCATAGTCAAAACAATGGTATTCCCGGTGGTAATGTATGGTTGTGAGAGCTGGACAATAAGGAAAGCTGAGCGCATATAGGGTTGCCATACATCCCGGGAAACCGGGATTGTCCCAGATTCAAGGTCAGAAAAAATTGTCCTGGCCAGTTCAATAAAAATCATGTTAAAGTCCCAGATTTTTAAAGCTTGCTGGGTGTATATTATAACACACTATTAAAATAAATTCAAACTTTCACCATCAAATGA